>JAJOZX010000674.1:0-600000 GCA_023014485.1 Bathynomus jamesi
CCTCTCTGCTTCACCCAACATTTCGGTCTCCACTCCACCATTCACTACTCAGTAAATTTTTAGGTAAGAAAAAAATCAGGCTACTTGAAAATTATCAAATATACAGCGTTTATAATTTAAAATAGTGCATATAACTGAAAAGAAACCAACTAATTATTTGAAAAATGCATAGTTTATAAAAAATAAATATAATATATAAATAAATAAATAAATAAAATACTGTACTGTAAATAGTTTCTTTAACACAAGCTAAGGCCTATTCTTGCTTAATAGAGCACCAGACTAATTACGTCATCAACCTTCAACTAAGTACAACAAGCGGGTGGGCGAAATAGTGAATTTGTGTATTTTTAAGGCTCTAATATTGTCGTAATTAAAGAGTGACTTAGGTTTTTTAAATATATTGGTACGCTTGAATTTAAGTAATTAAATGATAGTAACATAAGATAAGGCCTTTAACTAATAAAATTTTGAAAACAAAAGCAATGCGTAAATAACATCTTAAAAATACACAAAATTCGCTGTTTCGTGTACTCGCTTTATTGGTCACAATTGAAGATCGATGGCGTGATTGATCTGGACCATTTTCAGGCTCAAGAAAATGATGCCAGATCTTGAAGAATCTGCATCAGACCACGGTAGGCTGAATTTTAGAAAAAAGGATAAGTAAGCTACAATGTCCTGAATAATTACCCGTCCAGAAACTATCATCTGCTTTAATTAATTAGGATAAGATATCCAAATTTTAAGTTCATATTTTATAGCTAACCGAAAGAGAGATTACGTGTGTCGTATATATATATTGTATTAGGGTTGATCATAATGAAATTATATGGTTAGGTTATACGAACAAAACTGCTAACGTTTAAAAAGGAAAAATTATAAACGGCAGTGAAATTATGTCATTTTGTTTTTAGAATTTAGCGAATTCGTGCAATGTAATAATAATTACCTTTTGAGACCAAATGTTTTGTAAACTTGGCGAGAAGGATCTGCGTAAAGAGGAAAAGGACATTTAGTGTCTTCAACCATTTCTGAGCGCCCTCCATGCATCCGAAGGTCAAAACAACCACACGAAGACCGTACAAAACAAGTTCCTCCTAAGAGAAGCATTAATTCATTAATTAGTGAAGTGATACTTAATGATACGAGGAGCGGTCAGAAAATAAGTTTACACGGCGTATAATTTCGTAACTAAAGGACCTACATTGATTATGTTTATATCAGGTGAATTCGTTAATCATTGTTGGCAAGGTTACTTGAAAAGGATCAGGATACAGTTGGTGTTTTAAATGAAAATACTAACCACCAGATTATGTGGTATACAACTGCTTTTAAGAGTTACTGGTACTGGTATTTGAAACTACTGTGAAAAAAATCCAGGCCTGAATGGTTAAAAAAAATTAAAAAGAACTATACGGTATAACAATTTATGAAAGATAATCTCACAGGGAAGTAGCATCTTGGAACAAACTGGCAATCTTATCATTGCCAGTTAGTGTTTTAAAAGAACTGTAAAAAACAGTAAATATTTTTCTTAACAGTCAATGCCTCAATGGCGTATAAGCCAACTACCCTACAATATCTTTGGTTAGTTCTATATTATTCTATGATACCACGGCACTCCATATAGGATTTATCGCTTTAAGATTTATCGCATTAAGTATAATGTATAACAACTTTAGAAAATGTATTAACACGTAATGCTATTACAATGGAACCAAGTTTAGGGCCAATGAAAATTTACATTTATTCATTATATACATTTACATTTTTATGAATATGAATTTTTAGGTATAATTTTTACACTATTTAATTATTAAAAAATATTCACATTCTTACATTTGACTCTCAAAATATTTAATGTTAATCCATTAACTTCCATCGTTAAATAAATACAAGGCCTTAATTAAGTTTTCACCAAAGCTGGGTGAAAATTACATGACTGTAAAAATATTACCAGTAAATTATTTTGGTATATATCTTCAGACTGATTTAAAGTTGTAAGCACAAGAGTAATTTAACCCAAAATACCTAGGGACAAAAATTGTATGATTGACAAATGAAGGTAAACAATGAATGGTGACATGAACAACTTTTTTTTATTTTGTTCTGATATTTTATTCATTACATACTTCACATTATACAATTTGTTATATAATTTTGCACTCGAGTCTCAGCATATCTTGGAAATTTTAAAAATTCCAAACTTCACAATACTGTACTCTAATTTGTTTACTAAGTTACTCGTGGGTTGTATTTGGTTAAGTTTGAATATATTAGCTGGTACCTCAATGGTTATGCACTTGACAGAAAATCCCCTTCGAGCCCTCAGTTGCGTCTGAACTGACGTATTCCTCAGCTCGATGCACTAATGGCAGGTTAGCCTAAACTAGTTTTTATTCTTTTCTTCTTAGTATAAGAAAATGTTAAAAATTCGGTACTTCCCTCATGCTTGTGTGTGAGAGGGGAGGGGGCAACTGGGCATAAGTGAGGTCGAGTTTGTGGTAACACTCAGATGTAGTGGGGTACGTTTTTTGGTGAGGTACTTCTGGTACCTTGGAATACTAAAATATTTATATAAAAAAATCAGACATTTTTATTGTCGAAAAGAGGCTATGTTGGTCTTCATTAAGTTAGTTACGGTTAGGTTAGGTGAGGCTAGAATCAGTGGTGGCGAACCTATGGCACACGTCCCCATTTGGGCACGCGATCAAATTTGCCTGGTACGCCTAAGTAGAAATTGTTATCCAGAAAATGAGTATAAAATAATAGACTTAATGTTTATAATTTGGTGTAATATATATAACTTTAGTGGGCACGCGATTTTTATTTTATGGTTTACGTTTTTTTTTGGCACGCGGCTGTAAAAAGGTTCACCACCCCTGGGCTAGAGTGTAGAGTACCTCAATATTTAATGACGTAACAGAAAACAACCATCCAACCCTCAGTTGAGTCCGAAACACTTATTATGCCCTTCTCGAGTAAGGTGAGGTTAGGTTAGGTTAAATTCATTTTTTTTAGATGTATGGCTTTAAAAAAAAGTTGGTACCTCACTCATGCAGAAATGCGCACGTGTGTGGTGAAAACTGGAACATTGTATTATAGTTCAGAAATAAAACTCGCCAAAATCTTCTGAAAATAGGGCCTTACCTTAAATCACCATTATAGCACAGGACAAATTTTATCATTCCCAACGGCAGTTGAATGGTAAGATTTGTGTTTGCGTTAGATGAATGTTACGACAAAGAAAAAAAGGTGTTTGGATCACATGTACCCCGGAAAGAGGAGGTACATTTGTTGCGGAGTGAACCTCAGATGCGAGGCGAACACGGGTATAAAAATTAAAGTAAATTTAGTTAACTACACAAGTGTAACACTATAAAAATTTCAAAACAGGTGACTGACTTGTTTTTTCGTGAGGTCTTCTACGTGGGTCCGTCATGGTAGTCAAGCGAAATGTCTCAGTAACACCATCAATAGATATTGTTCTTTACCAGAGGTAAAAATATCCTTCAAGGATTGACTTTCACTGGGAATATTACTCCCTACAGGAAAAGATGAAGGTTCATAGGAATGCAGTCGCCTTCATTCAGGATTTGAGGTTCCACAGGAATGGAGAGAGTCTTCTCCAATTCATTGAGAAAACGTGTCCACTCTTCCTACGACAGTAAATATTAATATAAACGATAACATTCAGGAAGCTTATTTTCCTACGTTGGGGTGTGTGTGCTGCGGGGATCACCTGAGCTAAGCAGAAACAGGGTGAGTAGTCGGCCCAACCCCACCCGATGCCAGCAGCGAACTCTCAGAGCCTGACATCGTAACCACTGAGCCATGCGGGCATTCAAATAATAAACCTTCGTTTCAGTTTGCTTCCGTTCGAATTGTTCATCTGATGAAGGTCAAGTTTATCATCTCGCCGTAGACCCGCAGCTTAACGTGGAATCTGAACAAGACTCAAAGAAATCTGAAATTACAAGTCTTCGGTCGAACTCGACCTCACGACCTCCCGATCAGCACCCCAGCGCGGCGTCTACGTTTGGGTTACCCGGGTAATTATTGTTGCTATAAAGAACTACAATAACCAGTTTGATTTTAACACCCGAGAGCTGAGACAAGTAAAATGTGCAGCAGAGGTAGTTTCGTCCCCGTGTCGCTGGGCCACGTTCTGAGCACCTCTCTTACCACTATAGTAACATTCGTACGAAACCCTCCGTGCTACACATTTTACTTCACTTTCATTATTATTATTTACGATCAAGGACTGAATCATAGTGTTCAAGGTCTTCTCCAAATTTCTAAACGTCCGATTGTAGTTTACGCAAAAAGAAATTTGGGAGAGAAAAATCAAGCAAATTTCACTTTACGAGAACTACGATCAGAAGTTTAGAGTCTAAAGAAGACTTTCAAACACTACAGTATCATCATTGTTTTTAAAACATGATTATTTGATGAGCCCTCCTTAGAGTTACAAACTATGACAATATCTTGATTTTCGTATCTAACTTAGCCTCATATCGAGTATGAAAGATCCTTTATTCGTTCACAGAAACCACTTACGTTATATCAAAGCGAAGATATATACGAGTGTTCTGTTACAATACAAACTGTGTTAAACTAAAACCGTCACTCCTATTTCAGTCCTCGTCCAAGAGCGAGAAATCGTTGCCTTCTTTATTTTGAAAAGATTAATGGAGCGTGTAAGATACATGTACAGTATATGTAGTGAAGAAGAGGTGGAGAAATATGTGTTTAAGAGCATGCTGCACAGTTCACAGTGTAGACGAGACCATATAAACCTTTGGTTTGCTTCCGCCCGAATTGCTCATTCTGACGAAGGTCGAGCTTTTCACTCCACCTTAGACCTACAGTTTAACGTGAAATCCGAACCACGCCCCACCAGCAGCCCAGCGTTTTAACTACTACTGTAGACTATCCATTTATCTACCAACCACTTTTTTATTGTGTGGAAGGATGAACAGCCGAGTTTTGCTGGGCGCCGCCTGCCGTCACCGGGCCTCGATCTTGGGACCGATGGATTCGTAGTATATATATATATATATGTTTTGCTTCCGCCAGAATTGTTCAATCTGACGAAAGTGAAGCTTGTCACTCCACTTAGATAGACCTACAGTTTAACATGAAATCCGAAACCACGCCCCACCAGCAGCCCAGCATCGTAACCACTAGGCGACTCAGTACTCAGGGTGCCCATTTATCTACCAACCAGTTTTTTTGGTGGAAGGATGAACAGCTGAGTTTTGCTGCGCGTCGCCTGCCGTCACCGGGTCTCGGTCTTGGGGCCGATGGATTTGTAGTCAGAGACAGTTATATAAAAAACACCCTCTCTCTCCGGATAGTTTCGTCAATTCTTTCGTTCCAAAACCTCAAATCAGACAACTGTGATACAAAACTAATTTTGTTTATTATTTCATGTTTCAGACTTTTTATGGCAGTAGATAGAACTGTACATACTTCAGAGCATCTGCAACCGGAGTAGAGTTTTGCGTACATATACCATTTCCTTGTAATGTAAAAACTAGTTTAATTGATTAGGTTAGGTTAATTAGGTTTTGGCAATTTTCCATTTCGAATTGACCTTCGTCCCGATTTTTCAAACTTAACTGTGTGATTATAAAAGAAACATTTTTGACCCGACTGACTGGTGTACCTTGTACTTAAAATTTACTAAGATTTACCTCTTCGTCGAGTAGTTCTTGAGCTAAAAGTTTGAGTTTCCTATCTCCATTCTTTATAAACCCTCGAAGTCACTCCGATTCTTGCATCCACATCTACGTGAATAACATTACGAAATAAAAACTTGGAAAAGATGAAACTTTAATATTTGTCTTTTCAATCACCTACAAATTTAAAATAATAGGGATTTACGTAGTTAACTTTCTTTTATTGAAATGAGATGCAATTTAGTTTTAAATTTATTGGAGACTATATGAAATAGTTCACATTTGCACTGACGACAGTATTTCAGAATCTCAACCAACGAATGTATCTCGAGTAAATAACATCAGCGGTTCCATGCAATCATGCACTGCAGTTTCTTTTAAACGTGCTTTTTCGTAGAGATTACAATTTACTGAAAAGGCTCGTTTGCACTCCGACTGCTTAATAGGGCAGTGCTCGGTCGTCTTTGATGTTAAAAGCATTATAAAAACTGCGGCTTAATAGTTAATACCTCATTGACAAAGGGCATAGTTTAATTACACCATAAAAATTTATGTATTCCATTGTTCACTGTTAATAATATACGAGTGTACATTATTCACGAGTAACACTGAGCTAGGTAGACAGACAGAAACTGTTAGCGTAACGTGCTTTCAAAACACGGAAGAACAAGTTTTATTTCTTGCAAGATTTCTTAATTTTTTCAAAATTTTAAAAATACATCTTGCGGGTCCTACTGCTGAAAGTAAGGCCATCTTATTAATGGTAACAATTTAACTTCAATTAGGAAGAATCCTTTTTAATTTTAGCACGACCCTCACTTGCTTAATCCGTTCTTCGGTTTATTACTTGGATAGGAGACAAAATCTAACACAAGTTGAAGTCGTACTTCGGATGCAACGTTAAGCTAGGAGACAGACAATAATTATGAAATAACTTGTTAAATGGTGCCCAAAAGCAATTATGGTTTTATAGAAAATAGAGGCTCGAAATAAAAGTTAATTAAACAATGTTCCTTACTAACATGCAGCCTTACTAACATGCAGCGTGTTTCAGAAAATTAAAACCATTTTCAAAGGCAAAAGTTTAAACCTGTAGTGGTTCTACGACACAAATATAACAAAGGAAGTGGAAAAGAGGATGGACACAAGGTGGAACTGAATACCTTTTAGAATCAAAACTGATACTATACACTAACTTTCAAAGCAATGAGACTTACCCACAGCTTTGACCAATGCAACTGGAATACTAGAATTCATGTATAATGAGTGCAAACACAGTCTGCATTTAAAAAATATCTTCTCAACCGAATCAAGATTTTTTTTTTTTTTTTGTGTGTGGGGAGTGGAGCTCATTTGGCGATAAAGCGTGCTATAATTCTCCGCTCGATTCCACCTAAGAGAATAATGAATATGTTTGGTTATTTAACCTCTTCCGTAACGGCAAAGGTCATCCATGTGGCGGAAGGGATTTACGGCTTTACGCGGGATCCGAATCATCCAAAGATTACTACATCTGAACACGGAGGGTGGTCACGCATCCAACTAATGAACGGATACAATATCGCTTAACCTTTCCGATCTAACGGGAAGCGACTTTGTGACGTAGCCACGATGTATCTCGACAAAAGTTCAAAGTAGACAAAGTGAAAAGCGTAGATAGGAAAGCAGAAAGTGGCAATATACAGCAAGTTTTTACTAATATAATATTACTTTTTTGTAGAGGGTTCCGTAGGTCGGGATTACCGCGAGAAGAACTCCCATATGGTCATCATGAACGTCTTTTCATTTTCTACGTGAAAAAAATTAAATAATAAAATTTAATCATAGAAACGGACATACAAGGCCTAAAGCAGATGCTCATACTCTCTATTTAACTTTAAAACAAAATATGTCCGTGTTCTATTCATTTAAAAACATTTATTATTAAACAGTGTAAAGAAAAGCAATTATAGTACTCGTATATAATTTAATAATAATAGCATATACGATACATGGTATACGATTCTATACAAAAATATAGGAATTATTATTGAAAGCCATACAGAATAGTTTCATTTAATTCTTTCAATTTATTTGCATTGTTAGTGTCTATTCCTAAGGATTCTAGGAGAGTTAAATACTCTCTCTCTCCCTTGAGAGTTTCTAGTAAAGTTTTGGAGTCATGTGACGATGGAGACATCGTAATAGAGGAAGATTCTGTTGCTGAAACAACGTAGGACTAGGCAAGGCGTTTGTTTCTTTTCAGCCAAACATTCAGCAGTGAAAGCATTTACGGGTTGGTGGAAAGCGAACTGCATACCTTCATTGTTGTGCTTCACGATAAATGTGTTGCCGTCCCAGGCACAGGCAACATCTCTTCATTGCCATCTTGCGTTAAATCGACGCAATTCACGGCGAATAATTCATGATCAAATGAGCGTTCAAGTATTTTTCATTCTTAACGAGCATTAGAATTCCATCTAGGGTGGCAACTGCTAGTGAAGGCCCATTGGAATCGTCGGCAAACTGGTTAACAATATTTCCACAATCTCTGAATTTCGAAGTTTGGCTGATGCTAAGGTTCCAAGTTCATGGAAATCTTGGTTAAAAAACTCTCCCATTGACTCATCGAGAGGCTCAATGGTTGATCATGCTGCGAAAGAATCAACTTTTAGAGTAATAAATGTTCCACTTGGTTGAGCAAACAAGAATGCATGGTTTTCCATCGCTTGATTTATGCAAGGTAATTGTTCAATCTGTTCTGCGAATTCCCACTTGTTGAGACCTACGAGTTTCCCCATCTTCACAGCCCCGCGAAGCACTCAGCCAACGGAATGTTCGCACAACCCTATCTGTTAAACCAAAAATCACTTCCGAGAATCCATCATCATTAATATCTCCGACATAAACCACTTTACATTGCGGGTATGCGTGATTATGAAAAGGGTCATTGGCTTTTTTGAGAGTTCTTCAACGGGTTCTTTATCGAAATCAAACAAGCTTGCACTGTCCACACGCAGGACCGCAATCAAACATTTCTACCCTGGTTTAAAAACATCTCAATAGCAATGGCAGTAATTATCTACCGAGTCCTTTGCCGAACAGATGGGTTTAATGGCTTCTCCTTTGAAGACTGCCAATTCACCCTTATCGTTACCTACACGAGTCATTCAGTCCCATTCATTGTCGACATCCCCGAGACAAATGGCGTTTTAATAACATTCCCTCAAATTCAAGTTCAAGGTGATCAGTGATGAAACAGCTCTCATGGCTAAGAAATTATCTTCTTATTGTAGAATCCAATCTTTTCTAGTATCTCTGTCAATTCTCTCGTGCTAGTATAGTTTTTTTGAATTTTCATTTACATTCAAAGGAATTCGTTCAAATGAACTTCAGTCTCAAGCTTTGACCACGACTAGGGGGCCAAACGATGTGAGAAGCTTTAGCAGTGATAAGACCTATAGCAATGGGTCCAAACAGATTAGAATCGAGTGAGATGGCAGTGTTGTCTCCTCAACCCAGCAATGACGGGTGGTACTTGAAAGATCTTTGTTTTGTACCCAACAGTACGAACCAAATCACCCTCGAGAGCTATGATTCTTTTTACGATTTTTTGCGAAGGATCTTTCGGCGAGATAATGGAAACTATTTCCCCACGATTATAACAAAAACTTCTTGAATACCATCTATTCAAAAAACGATATCATTCGCACCATTAGAATTGGGGTTTTAGAGCGGGTTGCATAGATATTCCTTCTACCTTTGCTATATATCCCAAACAATCAAGAATTGTCACACCGATAGGAATACCAAAAGCCAAAGATTGAGCATACATAAGAGAGTCAAATTTCTAAGACTGAACGAAAACCATCGAGTCCCTTTTTCTCACATAAAAATTAGATTTTTCTGAAAAGATAAAAAAAAAGATAAAGTAGTAGTTAGACCAATTGTCAAATTAAACATGTTGAAAATAAAATTTCAGTAAAAAGCCAAAACAAACTGGTGTATACCATATATTAAAAAAAAAAAAAGAAAAGAAAGAGAGGCTATTAATATACACCAACCAATAAGCTTCATTTTAAAGGAACAAGCAAAATTCTAGCACTACACACCACCAGCTAGTGTCCAAGTCTAAGAATTTCACTGCTGAAACATTTTATAACATAACTAGAACAGTGCTCACACGTACATATGAAATATTACAACCTGCAGTCAATGTTTTTCTCACTTTCAAGATTCTCCATACATAAAATTTAAGTGACTACATATAACATATATTTTCTTATAAAAATACATGGGCCTATATAGGCCTACACAATAAAAAAGTTAAATAGAAAGTAAACTGCTTTAGGCTATTTACATGCAAATAGGGAAAAAGCTTAAATAGCTCCTATTCACTATAAACCAAAGGTCTATTTTCTTGTAATACACACAACACACACATATATATATATATATATATAAGCAAACAACCACAAGGGAAAAGGAAACACAAAGTGGGTTGTTTGCTTATTAATAAGGTCACGTGTTATTTTGTGATTTTAGTGCAGATATATATATATATTATATGAAAAATTATTTCACGAAAGTGACACGTGAAAAGTATTTATGATGAATAAAACCACGAAGGAAAAAAGAAACACAAAGGGGTGCTCAAGCGCTTTCGTCTAATGACATCCTCAGGACTCCTGAGGATGTCATTAGACGAAAGCGCTTGAGCACCCCTTTGTGTTTCTTTTTTCCTTCGTGGTTTTATTCATCATAAATACTTTTCACGTGTCACTTTCGTGAAATAATTTTTCATATATATATATATATATATATATATATCTGCACTAAAATCACAAAATAACACGTGACCTTATTAATAAGCAAACAACCCACTTTGTGTTTCCTTTTCCTTGTGGTTGTTTGCTTATATATATATATATATAGTGTGTGTGTGTGTGTGTATTACAAGAAAATAGACCTTTGGTTTATAGTGAATAGGAGCTATTTAAGCTTTTTCCCTATTTGCATGTAAATAGGCCTAAAGCAGTTTACTTTCTATTTAACTTTTATTATTGTGTAGGCCTATATAGGCCCATGTATTTTTATAAGAAAATATATGTTATATGTAGTCACTTAAATTTTATGTATGGAGAATCTTGAAAGTGAGAAAAACATTGACTGCAGGTTGTAATATTTCATATGTAGCGTGTGAGCACTGTTCTAGTTATGTTATAAAATGTTTCAGCAGTGAAATTCTGAGACTTGGACACTAGCTGGTGGTGTGTAGTGCTAGAATTTTGCTTGTTTCCTTTAAATGAAGCTTATTGGTTGGTGTATATTAATAGCCTCTCTTTTCTTTTCTTTTTTTTTTTTTAATATATGGTATACACCAGTTTGTTTTGGCTTTTTTACTGAAATTTTATTTTCAACATGTTTAATTTGACAATTGGTCTAACTACTACTTTTATCTTTTTTTTATCTTTTCAGAAAAATCTTAATTTTTATGTGAGAAAAAGGGACTCGATGGTTCTTCGTTCAGTTCTTAGAAATTTGACTCTCTTATGTAATGCTCAAATCTTTGGCTTTTGGTATTCCTATCGGTGTGACAATTCTTGATTGTTTGGGATATATAGCAAAGGTAGAAGGAATATCTATGCAACCCGCTCTAAACCCCAATTCTAATGGTGCGAATGATATCGTTTTTTTGAATAGATGGTATTCAAGAAGTTTTTGTTATAATCGTGGGGAAATAGTTTCCATTATCTCGCCGAAAGATCCTTCGCAAAAAATCGTAAAAAGAATCATAGCTCTCGAGGGTGATTTGGTTCGTACTGTTGGGTACAAACAAAGATACTTTCAAGTACCACCCGGTCATTGCTGGGTTGAAGGAGACAACACTGGCCACTCACTCGATTCTAATCTGTTTGGACCCATTGCTATAGGTCTTATCACTGCTAAAGCTTCTCACATCGTTTGGCCCCCTAGTCGTTGGTCAAAGCTTGAGACTGAAGTTCCATTTGAACGAATTCCTTTGAATGTAAATGAAAATTCAAAAAACTATACTAGCACGAGAGAATTGACAGAGATACTAGAAGAAGATTGATTCTACAATAAGAAGATAATTTCTTAGCCATGAGAGCTGTTTCATTCACTGATCACCTTGAACTTGAATTTGAGGGGAATGTTATTAAAAACGCCATTTGTCTCGGGGATGTCGACAATGATGGACTGAATGAACTCGTTGTAGGTAACGATAAGGGTGAATTGGCAGTCTTCAAAGGAGAAGCCATTAAACCCATCTGTTCGGCAAAAGGACTCGGTATAATTACTGCCATTGCTATTGGAGATGTTTTAAACCAGGGTAGAAATGTTTTGATTGCGGTCACTGCGTGTGGACAGTGCAGCTTGTTTGATTTCGATAAAGAACCCGTTGAAGAACTCTCAAAAAAGCCAATGATCCCTTTTCATAATCAGCGCATACCCGCCAATGTTAAAGTGGTTTATGTCGGAGATATTAATGATGATGGATTCTCGGAAGTGATTTTTGGTTTAACAGATAGGGTTGTGCGAACATTCCGTTGGCTGAGTGCTTGCGGGGCTGTGAAGATGGGGAAACTCGTAGGTCTCAACAAGTGGGAATTCGCAGAACAGATTGGAACAATTACCTTGCATAAATCAAGCGATGGAAAACCATGCATTCTTGTTGCTCAACCAAGTGGAACATTTATTACTCTAAAAGTTGATTCTTCGCAGCATGATCAACCAGTTGAGCCTCTCGATGAGTCAATGGGAGAGTTTTTAACCAAGATTTCCATGAACTTGGAACCTTTAGCATCAGCCAAACTTCGAAATTCAGAGATTTGTGGAAATATTGTTAACCAGTTTGCCGACGATTCCAATGGGCCTTCACTAGCAGTTGCCACCCTAGATGGAATTCTAATGCTCGTTAAGAATGAAAAAATACTTTGGAAACGCTCATTTGATCATGAATTATTCGCCGTGAATTGCGTCGATTTAACGCAAGATGGCAATGAAGAGATTGTTGCCTGTGCCTGGGACGGCAACACATTTATCGTGAAGCACAACAATGAAGGTATGCAGTTCGCTTTCCACCAACCCGTAAATGCTTTCACTGCTGGAATGTTTGGCCTGAAAAGAAAACAAACGCCTTGCCTAGTCTACGTTTGTTTCAGCAACAGAATCTTCCTCTATTACGATGTCTCCATACGTCACATGACTCCCAAAACTTTACTAGAAACTCTCAAGGGAGAGAGAGAGTATTTAACTCTCCTAGAATCCTTAGGAATAGACACTAACAATGCAAATAAATTGAAAGAATTAAATGAAACTATTCTGTATGGCTTTCAATAATAATTCCTATATTTTTGTATAGAATCGTATACCATGTATCGTATATGCTATTATTATTAAATTATATACGAGTAATATAATTGCTTTTCTTTTACACTGTTTAATAATAAATGTTTTTAAATGAATAGAACACGGACATATTTTGTTTTAAAAGTTAAATAGAGAGTATGAGCATCTGCTTTAGGCCTTGTATGTCCGTTTCTATGATTAAATTTTATTATTTAATTTTTTCACGTAGAAAATGAAAAGACGTTCATTGATGACCATATGGGAGTTCTTCTCGCGGTAATCCCGACCTACGGAACCCTCTACAAAAAGTAATATTTATTATTAGTAAAAACTTGCTGTATATTTGCCACTTTCTGCTTTCCTATCTACGCTTTTCACTTTGTCTACTTTGAACTTTTGTCGAGATACATCGTGGCTACGTCACAAAGTCGCTTCCCGTTAGATCGGAAAGGTTAAGCGATATTGTATCCGTTCATTAGTTGGATGCGTGACCACCCTCCGTGTTCAGATGTAGTAATCTTTGGATGATTCGGATCCCGCGTAAAGCCGTAAATCCCTTCCGCCACATGGATGACCTTTGCCGTTACGGAAGAGGTTAAATAACCAAACATATTCATTATTCTCTTAGGTGGAATCGAGCGGAGAATTATAGCACGCTTTATCGCCAAATGAAGCTCCACTCCCCACACACAAAAAAAAAAAAAAAATCTTGATTCGGTTGAGAAGATATTTTTTTAAATGCAGACTGTGTTTGCACTCATTATACATGAATTCTAGTATTCCAGTTGCATTGGTCAAAGCTGTGGGTAAGTCTCATTGCTTTGAAAGTATAGTGTATAGTATCAGTTTTGATTCTAAAAGGTATTCAGTTCCACCTTGTGTCCATCCTCTTTTCCACTTCCTTTGTTTATATTTGTGTCGTAGAACCACTACAGGTTTAAACTTTTGCCTTTGAAAATGGTTTTAATTTTCTGAAACACGCTGCATGTTAGTAAGGCTGCATGTTAGTAAGGAACATTGTTTAATTAACTTTTATTTTCGAGCCTCTATTTTCTAATAAAACCATAATTGCTTTTGGGCACCATTTAACAAGTTATTTCATAATTATTGTCTGTCTCCTAGCTTAACGTTGCATCCGAAGTACGACTTCAACTTGTGTTAGATTTTGTCTCCTATCCAAGTAATAAACCGAAGAACGGATTAAGGCAAGTGAGGGTCGTGCTAAAATTAAAAAGGATTCTTCCTAATTGAAGTTAAATTGGTTACCATTAATAAGATGGGCCTTACTTTCAGCAGTAGGACCCGCAAGATGTATTTTTAAAATTTTGAAAAAAGTTAAGAAATCTTGCAAGAAATAAAACTTGTTCTTCCGTGTTTTGAAAGCACGTTACGCTAACAGTTTCTGTCTGTCTACCTAGCTCAGTGTTACTCGTGAATAATGTACACTCGTATATTATTAACAGTGAACAATGGAATACATAAATTTTTATGGTGTAATTAAACTATGCCCTTTGTCAATGAGGTATTAACTATTAAGCCGCAGTTTTTACTAATGCTTTTAACATTCAAAGACCGACCGAGCACTGCCCTATTAAGCAGTCGGAGTGCAAACGAGCCTTTTCAGTAAATTGTAATCTCTACGAAAAAGCACGTTTAAAAGAAACTGCAGTGCATGATTGCATGGAACCGCTGATGTTATTTACTCGAGATACATTCGTTGGTTGAGATTCTGAAATACTGTCGTCAGTGCAAATGTGAACTATTTCATATAGTCTCCAATAAATTTAAAACTAAATTGCATCTCATTTCAATAAAAAGAAAGTTAACTACGTAAAATCCCTATTATTTTAAATTTGTAGGTGATTGAAAAGACAAAATTAAAGTTTCATCTTTTTCCAAGTTTTTATTTCGTAATGTTATTCACGTAGATGTGGATGCAAGAATCGGAGTGACTTCGAGGGTGTTATAAAGAATGGAGATAGGAAACTCAAACTTTTAGCTCAAGAACTACTCGACGAAGAGGTAAATCTTTAGTAAATTTTAAGTACAAGGTACACCAGTCAGTCGGGTCAAAAATGTTTCTTTTATAATCACACAGTTAAGTTTGAAAAATCGGGACGAAGGTCAATTCGAAATGGAAAATTGCCAAAACCTAATTTAACCTAACCTAATCAATTAAACTAGTTTTTACATTACAAGGAAATGGTATATGTACGCAAAACTCTACTCCGGTTGCAGATGCTCTGAAGTATGTACAGTTCTATCTACTGCCATAAAAAAGTCTGAAACATGAAATAATAAACAAATTAGTTTGTATCACAGTTGTCTGATTTGAGGTTTTGGAACGAAAGAATTGACGAAACTATCCGGAGAGAGAGGGTGTTTTTTTAATATAACTGTCTCTGACTACAAATCCATCGGCCCCAAGACCGAGACCCGGTGACGGCAGGCGACGCGCAGCAAAACTCAGCTGTTCATCCTTCCACACAAAAAAACTGGTTGGTAGATAAATGGGCACCCTGAGTACTGAGTCGCCTAGTGGTTACGATGCTGGGCTGCTGGTGGGGCGTGGTTCGGATTTCATGTTAAACTGTAGGTCTATCTAAGGTGGAGTGACAAGCTTCACTTTCGTCAGATTGAACAATTCTGGCGGAAGCAAAACATATATATATATATATACTACGAATCCATCGGTCCCAAGATCGAGGCCCGGTGACGGCAGGCGGCGCCCAGCAAAACTCGGCTGTTCATCCTTCCACACAATAAAAAAAGTGGTTGGTAGATAAATGGATAGTCTACAGTAGTAGTTAAAACGCTGGGCTGCTGGTGGGGCGTGGTTCGGATTTCACGTTAAACTGTAGGTCTAAGGTGGAGTGAAAAGCTCGACCTTCGTCAGAATGAGCAATTCGGGCGGAAGCAAACCAAAGGTTTATATGGTCTCGTCTACACTGTGAACTGTGCAGCATGCTCTTAAACACATATTTCTCCACCTCTTCTTCACTACATATACTGTACATGTATCTTACACGCTCCATTAATCTTTTCAAAATAAAGAAGGCAACGATTTCTCGCTCTTGGACGAGGACTGAAATAGGAGTGACGGTTTTAGTTTTAACACAGTTTGTATTGTAACAGAACACTCGGTATATATCTTCGCTTTGATATAACGTAAGTGGTTTCTGTTGAACGAATAAAGGATCTTTCATACTCGATATGAGGCTAAGTTAGATACGAAAATCAAAGATATTGTCAGTAGTTGTAACTCTAAGGAGGGCTCATCAAATAATCATGTTTTAAAAAACAATGATGATACTGTAGTGTTTGAAAGTCTTCTTTAGACTCTAAACTTCTGATCGTAGTTCTCGTAAAGTGAAATTTGCTTGATTTTTCTCTCCCAAATTTCTTTTTGCGTAAACTACAATCGGACGTTTAGAAATTTGGAGAAGACCTTGAAACACTATGATTCAGTCCTTGATCGTAAATAATAATAATGAAAGTGAAGTAAAATGTGTAGCACGGAGGGTTTCGTACGAATGTTACTATAGTGGTAAGAGAGGTGCTCAGAACGTGGCCCAGCGACACGGGGACGAAACTACCTCTGCTACACATTTTACTTGTCTCAGCTCTCGGGTGTTAAAATCAAACTGGTTATTGTAGTTCTTTATAGCAACAATAATTACCCGGGTAACCCAAACGTAAGACGCCGCGCTGGGGTGCTGATCGGGAGGTCGTGAGGTCGAGTTCGACCGAAGACTTGTAATTTCAGATTTCTTTGAGTCTTGTTCAGATTCCACGTTAAGCTGCGGGTCTACGGCGAGATGATAAACTTGACCTTCATCAGAATGAACAATTCGAACGGAAGCAAACTGAAACGAAGGTTTATTATTTGAATGCCCGCATGGCTCAGTGGTTACGATGTCAGGCTCTGAGAGTTCGCTGCTGGCATCGGGTGGGGTTGGGCCGACTACTCACCCTGTTTCTGCTTAGCTCAGGTGATCCCCGCAGCACACACACCCCAACGTAGGAAAATAAGCTTCCTGAATGTTATCGTTTATATTAATATTTACTGTCGTAGGAAGAGTGGACACGTTTTCTCAATGAATTGGAGAAGACACTCTCCATTCCTGTGGAACCTCAAATCCTGAATGAAGGCGACTGCATTCCTATGAACCTTCATCTTTATCCTGTAGGGAGTAATATTCCCAGTGAAAGTCAATCCTTGAAGGATATTTTTACCTCTGGTAAAGAACAATATCTATTGATGGTGTTACTGAGACATTTCGCTTGACTACCATGACGGACCCACGTAGAAGACCTCACGAAAAAACAAGTCAGTCACCTGTTTTGAATTTTTATAGTGTTACACTTGTGTAGTTAACTAAATTTACTTTAATTTTTATACCCGTGTTCGCCTCGCATCTGAGGTTCACTCCGCAACAAATGTACCTCCTCTTTCCGGGGGTACATGTGATCCAAACACCTTTTTTTCTTTGTCGTAACATTCATCTAACGCAAACACAAATCTTACCATTCAACTGCCGTTGGGAATGATAAAATTTGTCCTGTGCTATAATGGTGATTTAAGGTAAGGCCCTATTTTCAGAAGATTTTGGCGAGTTTTATTTTCTGAACTATAATACAATGTTCCAGTTTAGTCACACACACACGTGCGCATTTCTGCATGAGTGAGGTACCAACTTTTTTTTAAAGCCATACATCTAAAAAAAATGAATTTAACCTAACCTAACCTCACCTTACTCGAGAAGGGCATAATAAGTGTTTCGGACTCAACTGAGGGTTGGATGGTTGTTTTCTGTTACGTCATTAAATATTGAGGTACTCTACACTCTAGCCCAGGGGTGGTGAACCTTTTTACAGCCGCGTGCCAAAAAAAAACGTAAACCATAAAATAAAAATCGCGTGCCCACTAAAGTTTATATATATTACACCAAATTATAAACATTAAGTCTATTATTTTATACTCATTTTCTGGATAACAATTTCTACTTAGGCGTACCAGGCAAATTTGATCGCGTGCCCAAATGGGGACGTGTGCCATAGGTTCGCCACCACTGATTCTAGCCTCACCTAACCTAACCGTAACTAACTTAATGAAGACCAACATAGCCTCTTTTCGACAATAAAAATGTCTGATTTTTTTATATAAATATTTTAGTATTCCAAGGTACCAGAAGTACCTCACCAAAAAACGTACCCCACTACATCTGAGTGTTACCACAAACTCGACCTCACTTATGCCCAGTTGCCCCCTCCCCCTCTCACACACACAGCATGAGGGAAGTACCGAATTTTTAACATTTTCTTATACTAAGAAGAAAAGAATAAAAACTAGTTTAGGCTAACCTGCCATTAGTGCATCGAGCTGAGGAATACGTCAGTTCAGACGCAACTGAGGGCTCGAAGGGGATTTTCTGTCAAGTGCATAACCATTGAGGTACCAGCTAATATATTCAAACTTAACCAAATACAACCCACGAGTAACTTAGTAAACAAATTAGAGTACAGTATTGTGAAGTTTGGAATTTTTAAAATTTCCAAGATATGCTGAGACTCGAGTGCAAAATTATATAACAAATTGTATAATGTGAAGTATGTAATGAATAAAAGTATCAGAACAAAATAAAAAAAAGTTGTTCATGTCACCATTCATTGTTTACCTTCATTTGTCAATCATACAATTTTTGTCCCCTAGGTATTTTGGGGTTAAAATTACTCTTGTGCTTACAACTTTAATCAGTCTGAAGATATATACCAAAATAATTTACTGTAATATTTTTACAGTCATGTAAATTTTCACCCAGCTTTGGTGAAAAACTTAATTAAGGCCTTGTATTTATTTAACGATGGAAGTTAATGGATTAACATTAAATATTTTGAGAGTCAAATGTAAGAATGTGAATATTTTGTTAATAATTAAATAGTGTAAAATATATACCTAAAAATTCATATTCATAAAAATGTAAATGTATATAATGAATAAATGTAAATTTTCCATTGGCCCTAAACTTGGTTCCATTGTAATAGCATTACGTGTTAATACATTTTCTAAAGTTGTTATACATTATACTTAATGCGATAAATCTTAAAGCGATAAATCCCTATATGGAGTGCCGTGGTATCATAGAATAATATAGAACTAACCAAAGATATTGTAGGGTAGTTGGCTTATACGCCATTGAGGCATTGACTGTTAAGAAAAATATTTACTGTTTTTACAGTTCTTTTAAAACACTAACTGGCAATGATAAGATTGCCAGTTTGTTCCAAGATGCTACTTCCCTGTGAGATTATCTTTCATAAATTGTTATACCGTATAGTTCTTTTTATAATTTTTTTTAACTCATTCAGGCCTGGATTTTTTTTCACAGTAGTTTCAAATACCAGTACCAGTAACTCTTAAAAGCAGTTGGTATACCACATAATCTGGTGGTTAGTATTTTCATTTAAAACACCAACTGTATCCTGATCCTTTTCAAGTAACCTTGCCAACAATGATTAACGAATTCACCTGATATAAACATAATCAATGTAGGTCCTTTAGTTACGAAATTATACGCCGTGTAAACTTATTTTCTGACCGCTCCTCGTATATCATTAAGTATCACTTCACTTAATTAATGAATTAATGCATTCTCTTAGGAGGAACTTGTTTTGTACGGTCTTCGTGTGGTTGTTTTGACCTTCGGATGCATGGAGGGCGCTCAGAAATGGTTGAAGGACACTAAATGTCCTTTTCCTCTTTACGCAGATCCTTCTCGCCAAGTTTACAAAACATTTGGTCTCAAAAGGTAATTATTATTACATTGCACGAATTCGCTAAATTCTAAAAACAAAATGACATAATTTTCACTGCCGTTTATAATTTTTCCTTTTTTAAACGTATAGCAGTTTTGTTCGTATAACCTAACCATATAATTTCATTATGATCAACCCTATATACAATATATATATACGACACACGTAATCTCTTTTCGGTTAGCTATAAAATATGAACTTAAAATTTGGATATCTTATCCTAAATTAATTAAAGCAGATGATAGTTTCTGGACGGTGTAATTATTCAGGACATTGTAGCTTACTTATCCTTTTTTCTAAAATTCAGCCTACCGTGGTCTGATGCAGATTCTTCAAGATCTGGCATCATTTTCTTGAGCCTGAAAATGGTCCAGATCAATCACGCCATCGATCTTCAATTGTGAACCAATAAAGCCGAGTACACGAAACAGCGAATTTTGTGTATTTTTAAGATGTTATTTACGCATTGCTTTGGTTTTCAAAATTTTATTAGTTAAAGGCCTTATCTTATGTTACTATCATTTTAATTACTTAAATTCAAGCGTACCAATATATTTAAAAACCTAAGTCACTCTTTAATTACGAAACAATATTAGAGCCTTAAAAATACACAAAATTCACTATTTCGCCCACCCGCTTTGTTGGTACTTAGTTGAAGGTTGATGACGTAATTAGTCTGGTGCTCTATTAAGCAAGAATAGGCCTTAGCTTGTGTTAAAGAAACTATTTACAGTACAGTATTTTATTATTTATTTATTTATATATATATTTATTTTTTATAAACTATGCATTTTTCAAATAATTAGTTGGTTTCTTTTCAGTTATATGCACTATTTTAAATTATAAACGCTGTATATTTGATAATTTTCAAGTAGCCTGATTATTTTTCTTACCTAAAAATTTACTGAGTAGTGAATGGTGGAATGTGGAGACCGAAATGTTGGTGAAGCAGAAGAGGGAAGTATATGGTCGGTATTTGCAGAGCGGAAGTGTGAGTGAGTGGAAAGAGTATAAGAGGAAGAGGCAAGAAGTAAAGAGAAAAGTACGAGAGCTGAAAGAGAGAGCAAATGAGGGATGAGGTATGAGAATGTCAGAAAATTTCAGGCAGAACAAGTTGATGTTTTGCGGAGAAGTGAATAATGTGAGGAAAGTGAGAGGGCAGATGAGCATGACTGAAAAGAGTCGATGGGGAAGTGATGCCAGATAGAGAAGATGTAAAGACAAGGTGGAGTGAGTATTTTGAGGGACTATTGAACGTGTCGGAAGATAAGGAAGCAGATGTGGTATGTTTGGGCAGAGAGAGGGTTTAGAGTATGAGAGTTGTGGCGAATAGGTTGGTCCGTAGGGAGGTGGTGGTGGAGGTCCTAGGCAGGATGAAAGGTGGAAAAGCGGTAGGAGTGGATGGGATCGCTGTAGAGCTCCTGAAAAAAGGCGATGAATGTGGTGTCGATTGGTTAGTGCGTCTGTTTAATGTATGTGTTTATGGACAGAGGCGAGCTGCCTCAAGACTGGCGGAGTGCATGTATCGTCTCCCTGTATAAAGGCAGGGGGGGGGGGGGCAAAAATGTATGCTTGAATTATAGAGGAATTAGTTTGTTGAGTGTGCCAGGTAAGGTGTGTGGGAGAGTGGTGATTAAGGTGGTGGTGGCTTGCACGGAGCAACAGATTGGGGAGGAGCAAA
Source organism: Bathynomus jamesi (assembly GCA_023014485.1). Taxonomy (NCBI): domain Eukaryota; kingdom Metazoa; phylum Arthropoda; class Malacostraca; order Isopoda; family Cirolanidae; genus Bathynomus; species Bathynomus jamesi. The sequence continues at coordinate 21,535 of JAJOZX010000674.1, forward strand.
GGGTTTTTAGAAGAGGTAGAGGGTGTGTGGACCAGGTGTTTGGGTTGAAGATGTTGTGTGAGAAATACTTAGAGAAAGAAAGGGATTTGTATGTGGCGTTCATGGATCTTGAAAAAGCGTATGATAGGGTTGACAGAAAGGCGCTGTGGCAAGCGCTGCAGCTGTACGGAGTACATGGGTCGTTGTTGAATGCGGTGAAAAGTTTTATCGAGAGAGTAGAGCGTGTGGGAAGAGAGGAGGGTGAGTGGTTTCCGGTGAAAGTGGTTCTGCGGCAGGGTTGTGTGATCTCTCCATGGTTGTTTAATGTGTTTATAGACGGGCTGGTGAAAGAGATGAATGCAATGGTCATGGGGAGGGGAGCTGGGCTGAAGCATGTTGCGGGAAAGTTCTTGGGAAGTGAATTGGTTGTTGTATGCGGATGATACGGCTCTGGTACCAGGCGGACTTGAGAGAAAAGCTACAGATACTGGTAACCGAGTTTGAGGTGTGTGAAAGAAGGAAGCTAAGAATAAATGTGAACAAGAGTAATGTTATATGGTGCTGTAAAAGGGAGGTTCGTGGGCGACTGAGTGTAAGTTTGTATAGTGAGGAAATGGAAGAAGTGGCATGTTTCAGGCAGGTACTTAGGGGTGGATGTGGCGAGGAATGGGACTATGGAGGCGGAGGTGAGTCACAGGGTGGAAGAAAGGGCAAAGGTACTGGGTGCCCTAAGAAGTGTGTGGAAGGAGAGATCAGTGTCTGTGGGTGCGAGGATGGGTATGTATAAAGGTATAGATAGTAGTGTCAACAGTGTTGTATGGATGCGAGACTTGGGTGGCGAATGCGAAGGAAAGAAAAAGGATGGATGTACTGGAAATGAAATGCTTGAGGACGATCTGTGGGGCGAGGCGGATATGAGCCGTGTTATCCGTGAGAGGTGTGGGAGTCGAAGGAGTCTTGTGGAGAGAGCAGATGAGTGGGTGTTAAAATGGTTTGGGCATATGGAGAGGATGGTAACGAGGATTTACGTGTCGGAGGCGGAGAGGGAAATGGGGAGGGGTAGACCGAGAAGGAGATGGGGGATGGGGTGAAGGAAGCTTTGGGTCAGTGGGGCCTGGACGTCTGGAAGGGTGAAAGACGCGCGCTGGATAGAAAAAAGTGGAGCGATGTGGTATATTGGGGGCGACGGGCTGGCAATGTGCCGCCTCAGGGTGTATGAAGCGGTCTAGGTAAACCGTGGATTAGTCTGCCGGGCTGGGCTATGGAATTGTTGCCCTGAGGCAGGTGCATTATTGTCATGTTAGCTGATGAAATGAATGTGAGCGATTGAGGCGCTTCCTGCCTGTTCCTGACGCGACCTCACTGCGGTAGGAGGCGTTTGGGTATACAGTATATATCTGTGTGTGTGTGTGTGTGTATATATATATATATGATGAAAAGAACCACGAAGGAAAGGAAATAGAATGATGCTCAAGCGCTTTCGTCTAATGACATCCTCAGGAACACTGAGGGTCATTGGACGAAAGCGCTTGAGCACCATTCTGTTTTCTTTCCTTCGTGGTTCTTTTCATCATAACTATTTTTCACGTGTTACTTTCGCGAAATAATTTATATATATATTATATATGAACATTATTTCACGAAAGTAACACATGGAAAAATATTTATGATGAATAACCACGAAGGAAAGGAAACACAGAATGGTGCTCAAGCGCTTTCGTCTAATGACATCCTCAGGAACACTGAAGTACATAAAGAGTTACAGCCTATATATAGGTTACAGAAATATATATATATATATATATATATACAATAAACAGAGAAATAAAAATTACAATTAAAAATTAAAGGATTGTGGGAGGAGCATACAAATTTGTAAGGAAAAACTATCGATTTTTAGCACAAGATCAAATGAATTGTTTCCAACCAATGTTATATAATAAAAAAATACAAATTTATACTGGAAATCTGCCCGGGTTTTATCACTCTGCCCTTCTTGTTTAAGGTTCGATGTATATAAAAATAAATTGAAAAATAAAAGTTATTAGAGTAGCATACAAGTTTACCAAAGATTTAGCGTTCTACCCTTCTTATCTAAATCTGTTCTGAAGGAATTCAAAACAACAGGATCGAGTTGAAAAAGACCTTTGCTTACGTTGAAGTTATTTGTAAGTTGGATAATGGCAGACTCAAGAATATTTCTATTAACAATGTTGCTAGAGTGAAATAAAACTGAAGCATTATTCCAATCAATACAGTGGGATAACTCTGACAAATGGACAAAAAGGGCACTGGACAACTGTCCTGTTCTAACGGAATATTGATGCTGTTTTATACGTGTGTACAAATCCTTTCCCGTCTGACCTATGTAAAAGGAATCACATTGTTTACAACCAATTTTATAGATAATGCCTGAATTATTGGTAGGCTATTTTTTACTATGATATTTTTCACAATATTGTTATATGAAAATACTACATTAATATCCAAAAGTTTAAGTACATTAGCAATGCCTAAAAAGCCAGGAAAAATGAAAGTACTAAAATATTTTTTGACAAAGTACGAGTGTTATTATTCACACGATAGAAAGTTCGTTTTGCCTTGTTGAGACAAGATTCCATAAACGCAGATGGATAACACAGATTACTTCCAATACCGTTGATTTTTTCTAATTCGGCATCGATGTATTAGAAAAAATCAACGGTATTGGAAGTGATCTGTGTTATCCATCTGCGTTTATGGAATCTTGTCTCAATAAGGCAAAACGAACTTTCTATCGTGTGAATAATAACACACTTACTTTGTCAAAAAATATTTTAGTACTTCCATTTTTCCCGGGCTTTTTAGGCATTGCTAATGTACTTAAACTTTTGGATATTAATGTAGTATTTTCATATAACAATATTGTGAAAAATATCATAGTAAAAAATAGCCCTACCAATAATTCAGGCATTATCTATAAAATTGGTTGTAAACAATGTGATTCCTTTTTGTCCATTTGTCAGAGTTATCCCACTGTATTGATTGGAATAATGCTTCAGTTTTATTTCACTCTAGCAACATTGTTAATAGAAATATTCTTGAGTCTGCCATTATCCAACTTACAAATAACTTCAACGTAAGCAAAGGTCTTTTTCAACTCGATCCTGTTGTTTTGAATTCCTTCAGAACAGATTTAGATAAGAAGGGTAGAACGCTAAATCTTTGGTAAAACTTGTATGCTACTCTAATAACTTTTATTTTTTAATTTATTTTTATATACATCGAACCTTAAACAAGAAGGGCAGAGTGCTAAAACCCGGGCAGATTTCTAGTATAAATTTGTATTTTTTTTTTTATAACATTGGTTGGAAACAATTCATTTGATCTTGTGCTAAAAATCGGTAGTTTTTTTTTATTTTTTATCTATAACATTGGTTGGAAACAATTCATTTGATCTTGTGCTAAAAATCGATAGTTTTTCCTTACAAATTTGTATGCTTCCCCCACGATCCTTTAATTTTTAATTTAAATTTGTATTTCTCCGTCTATTGTGTGTATATATATATATTTTTTTTTTTTCCTGTAACTCTTTATGTACTTCAGTGTTCCTGAGGATGTCATTAGACGAAAGCGCTTGAGCACCAATCTGTGTTTCCTTTCCTTCGTGGTTTTATTCATCATATATATATATATATATATATATATATATATATACATACATATACACACACACACACACACACACAAAATAACTTGTCATTTTGTATTATATAATTGCAATTTCAGGTCAGTCACATCAGTCTGGAATATAGAAACTGTCATGTACTATGGGTCAAACGTTGCCCAAAATATCCCTATCCCAGAATCTTACACCGACATTAAAGATGACCCACTACAATTAGGCGGCGATTTTGTTATTAATTCCGAAGGGAAGGTAGTTTTAATGTACAGATCTAAATTGCCAAATGATAGGCCCACCGTCGATATCATAGTTAATTCCGTCAAGAGAGATCAAATTGGAAAGAAGTCTCACCAGGAGTAGATGTCAATTTTCGAGTATTTTATATTGGAAATGCTAATTATATAATACCCAACTTATTGACCTAAGTATATACTGTGCTTGAACTTTATAGGTTTTATAGAGTATTTGAATTGTATATTAAAAAATATTTTTAAGCATTGTTTTGTAGGAAACGCCTTAATGAAAGTTATACTGAAACTATTTTTCTAATAGAGGTATGGACTGGAATGCTCAATTTTCTATGAAATAATGTTTAAATTAGTTTTTATTATAAGAATTAATTAGTTTTTGTGTTTTATAAATTATAACTTGTTACATTCTACAGTATTTGATTTAGAGTCCAGGTTTGTTTAATTGTTTTAGGTTCTGCTTTGTTTTTTGATCTGTTTTCTTGCTTATTTTTTGTTTTGTTTTGTTTTGTTTTTAGGTTTGTTTTTTTGCTTTTTTTGGGGGGGCTTTTTTTTTGCGGGCTTTTTTTTTGCTTTTTTTTTGCTTTTTTTTGGTTTTTTTTTTTGCTTTGTTTTCAGGTTTAGTTTTCTCGCCTATGAGTATCTGTTACGATTTTAGAAATCGTACGGACCATTGTTAATATTAACATCATCAAGTAATGTTACCAGTCAGTACTTAAAGCTCTCTATCCGTTGGCTTCTTATTAGTATAATATTGTGTGGTATACTCTAACAGCTTAGCGGAGGGAAGTTTTGGAGAGCTTAATTTTTCTTTCTCCAGAATTTTTTATTTTTATAATAGCCTAAGAATTTTTATTAAATAAGCCAATAAAAGCTTAAATTATTAAATTCCAAATTTGTATTTACCACTGTGGTTTTTGAGTAATTATTTTTATTTCTTTTTAATATATTTTTATCTATTTTACGAATCACTGAACGAATTTTTATTTTTCTATCAATCACTAAATACGTCGTGGGCAGTGTCGTAACACAGTTTCCCCGTCGATCGAGCGACATTGGGTTTGGAGAGTAGTCGTCGGATGGGAGACGGCCCTCCGCGTTCAAATTGTGGAGCGATCCTGGTTCGGATCCCACGTAAAGTTGTAGGTCCTCTCCGTCATACGATCTTGGGTGTTGCGAAGGAAGTTAAACAACCTCATATAGCATATCATTCACTGATGAATGAAATGCTTTTTATTCGAAGATACAATACAGTACTTATTCTGAATATACTCAACGTTTCTGCTAAGGATGTGTCCATGCCTGCTGCAGTTCAGCAAAGATGGCTTAATTTTTAAGCAATCTATAATCTATAATTAGGAATGAAATATTTTTTACCATTATATTTTGAATACAATAAATTTTACATTGAGTTCTTAATTATTTTCCAGTTATGATGCTGTCATCTTATTGCTCTAAAAATCATATTTCTCCATTTGTTAAGCTTTTTAGACGGTTTTACTAGAAGCTATCTTTAATACGAGTGAATATACATCAAGACTGCAGATATCAACGTTGGAATAGTAGTAGTAATCTATTATAATTAGAGATAGAACGATTAATCGTTTGATAATCGACAGTATGAAACGCGTTTTCAATTAATTGATAATCTCACATTTTGCATTTTGGCGATTAATCGAAAGAAATGATATAAAATACTGTTTTATCGAAAGTTGCTACAGACGTCGCTTCGATGCACTACACGTTTTAATAAAGAACACTTTTTTGGAGTTTTGTTTTTATGTTTTTATACACTCCATACATAATTTAACTTACTAAAAATAATAGGTAAAACAAAATGGAAGCATTTCTTTTATAATTCATTATTTTATCCACAACATTAACCGCTATGTTGGTGCAATGATTCAAATTATATATCCTTCTGAGATTCCTTGATAAGTAAAATTTACAAAATATCAAATATGCATAATGTATACTAAATACAAATAATATTGTTTATTTTCAAATATAGCCAACTTGAATTCAATTAAAAATATTATAGGGAAGACTGAGGTTGGTTAGTACATTTTTTAGAAAAAAAATTTGTTAAAATCTAACCATGCAGATGAAACTGTGAATTTCCACATATAAATACTTACCTACAGGACACGAAAAAGTTCATTTTACTGTTGTTTTAACGTGCATGGCAGACGGCACCAAACTTCCTCCCATGGTTATCTTTAAACGAAAATTAATGCCCAAAGAAAAATTCCCTGGCGGGATCATTGTTCATGTTCATCCAAAAGGATGGATGGATGAAGGTGGCTGCAAGATTTGGCTGAAGAAAGTTTGGGGATCGAGACCAGGCGGTTTAAGACGAGAAAAAAGTTTGCTTGTTTGGGATATGTTCAGGTCGCATCAAGTGGATAGTGTTGTAAAATCCGTTCGGGAATCAAACACTGATATAGCAGTTATCCCTGGTGGATTGACTAGTGTTCTTCAACCTCTTGATGTCTCACTTAATAAATCATTTAAAGATATAATGCGGAAAAAATGGACTGACTGGATGAGAGAAGGTGAGAAAACGTTTTCGAAAGGAGGAAACATGAGAGCTCCAGCGTTGCCGATACTGTGTACGTGGGTGAAAGATCATGGAATGAAATCGATGCAGATTTGGTAATTAAATCATTTAAGAAATGTGGAATATCAAACGCTATGGATGGAACTGAAGATATTATTTTATACGAAGATTCGGGAGAGGAGGAGGATGACAATATCGAAGACGGAGGATGATCAGTACGATGACGGCGTTGACTCGGATGAATTGCAAATATTATTTCCAGATTCTGCTAGCAGCGAAAGTGATTTTGATGGTTTTTAATGTACCGTAATAAATGTTATTTTATTTTGGTATACCGGTTTTTAATTTACTGTATTTCTAAATAAATATAAACACGCAACACATTTGAAACAGCTGTTTGTTGTTTGTTATTACCTGTACGACTGAAAATATTCAAGGTCAGCTGATGTGCGTTGCAAGCAACGCCATCTATTGCCTAAATTCACAACTCCAACAAGATAAGTTAATAACCTCGCAAGAAATACGGTATATAGAAATTTAATCCAATACAAAATAGGGAATGTTTTTCAAAAAGATAAAAAGGAAAATAAATACAAATTCCTAAAATATATCATCCTAAAGATCAACTGTTATGCACTGTACACGAACGTATCTTCAATGGCCAACACAAATACATTAAGAAAAGTATAAAAAAAAAATCCAATGCAGACTAACAACTTCATAACCACGAAAAATAGAAGAGTAAATCTAAGCATTTTTAATTATTGTATAACTAACTTATCTAATTCCTTTGACGATAATATGACGATCGTACATTAAGATCACACACACGACGATGACAAAACGGTGAAATGACACACATGTCGCGCACACACGATTTGTACTTCGCGTATGGTGCGACCCCCTGATATTAGTCTAAAAATTAGGTCTCAGAAAGTCGCATGATACGCGAGTATATACGGTAAGTGTTTAACGCACATTTCCTGTTTGCTCCAATGTCCTGAAACTTTCTTTGCAAAAGATTAATTAGTTGAAAAAAGTTAGACGGACCAGTTGTACCAACTTACTCCTCATTAGGTTGGTACAAAGCAGGGATGAGTAAAAAAAGTACATTTGTTATATATCAGGTTTATAATAATAATATCGTATGAGCACCTGTTTCAGCTTTCATTCCAAAATGTTAAAGAAAAACTCAAAGTTAATAACTTCAACAAATCTAAAATAAAACGAGAAAATGACTAGTTGACATATTTTGGATTATCAAATGTTGTCATCACTTTTACAGTTGACAACACGCATGATCCATTGCCAATTTGCCTCCTACGACTCCAGTAGGTTTGGAGGTTCACACCATCATCGTAAGCATTTATCTTTTAAAAAAATTATCGCAGTTATCTTATGGTTCAACAAATACTTCTTAACTCACTATTAAAGAATATACTGTAGAACAAAATCATAGGAGGAAAAAGTACAAATTAGTAATACAAAAAAATACAATAATTTACTTAAGCTGAAGATTCGCTCCACCCACTATCACGATTTACTTATAGGACCTTTCACTTCTACTACTTTTCTTTCACCACCTTTCTCTACAAAAAAAAAAAAAAAATGGTGTCAATAATCCAGCAGGGTTGAAAGCACCTTAAACAGAAAAAAACAAAACACGTTTTGTGTGAAGCTAGAGGGCTACAGACAGGGCCGGATTAACCATTAAGCAAAATAAGCCCGTGCTTAGGGCATCAAGGGAAGGGGGGCACCACAGAAATTTTCCATTGACGATTTACCATGGATTTATTATACTATTATAATCGCGGCTTATAGCCTATAAGCTGTTGAAAACTGAATTATATATATTCATATATAGTATTTATTTTTTTTCATTGTTTGAATTTGTAGTGAACAACAACCCTTTTGAGAGAATAAATATATTTCGTTGTAATCACACACTTTACGCTTTGCGTTATTATTTTGTTTATATCAAATCTTTGAGCGCCATATTAAAAATACATATAGATTAAATATTTTCGTGTGCTATAGTAAATGTAAAAAACAAGATTCAGTCATGCTGAACTTTATAAAATAATTGTAGAAGACTATATTGAGTGTGCCTTCCCAAATGTAGAAATTGCCTTTCGTATATTTTTAACATTAATGGTCACAAATTGCTCAGCTGAGCGTTCATTTTCTCAGTTGAAGTATATTAAAAATACCAACAGAACAACTATGCAACAAGGCAGGCTGGATGCCTTATCTCTACTAAGTATAGAAGCAGATGTGTTACGTAAGATTAGTTTGAGGATCTGATCAAAGACTTTGCAATTAAAAAAAGTAGGAGAAAACTTTTCAAATATAAATGAAGTGGAAGTATACAAAAATAAACATTATTTTCCATCTTACTGTAAGTTTTGTTTCATTTCAAAAAATAAAATTTTATTTTATGGTTTATTTTTGTTTATATTTTGAATTACATATATATGGGGCACCAAAATCTTTTAAGTGCTTAGGGCATCTAAAGGTCTTAATCCGGCCCTGGCTACAGACCTACATTTATGACAGCATTACAGTGAAGTGGCTTCTAATTGACTTCAGAAAAACTAAACGTACCAATCAATCCCGTCCCTTTTAATAATAGATCGTTTTTTTATTTGAAAAATTTAAATTGACTTCCTTGACAGTATCCTTAAATCTTAGAAAAGCAAACAGCACTATACCTATTGAGCTAATAATAAAAATTAAATGCTCATAGGTTAAAATGCAGAAACCTTAGTTTTCCCCATTTTCTGGACATAGTCTGTTTTTGGTTGGTTCGTATATATTTACACCAGTACTGAATAATCTTTCACTTTCAACTGCTGAAGGTGGTGCAGAGAAATATTTTAATGCCATTTTTGAAGACTAGGAAATCTTTCCATGTTGTTTCTTTACCATTGTAATGAACTTTCTTTTCTTGGCAATGTGAGTATATGAATGTAAACATTTACTTCATCTTTTGAGCGCCCGGTAGCTGAGTGGTTACGGTGTCGGGTTTTGGGTGGAAAGGCTGTGAGTTCGCTCCTTGCTGCTGGCATCGAGTGGGGTTGGGCCGGCCTTTCATCCTGTTTCTGCTCTGGCTCAGGTGACCCTTTCGGTACACTCGCCGCATGTAGTGGGAAAATGAGTTTCTTGGGTGTTACCTTTTTTGTTTCTTCTATTATTGTATTTCTCCTTTTCTTTTCTATCGAAATTTTTTTTTTGAAAGAGTTTGAGCGCTCTTGCTTGAGAATTTTGAGTTTCTTGACTTTTTTCGTTTACATTGTCTCTTACACAACTTTTTTTCTGTTCAAAATGAACATTTAATTTTATCCTTTTAATACTTTACGCAAAGCTGGGCACAAACCGTTAATCCGTTAATCGTTAATTAACGAAGTTAACTTTTTCGTTAACGATTTAACTTTTAAGTTAACTTTGAAAATCATTATCGGACTAATTAACTTCCGTTACATTTAACTTCCGTTAACTCAAGTCCGTTAACCCAAAAAATTCATAAATAAACGTTTAAAAGTTTATATTATTTTCAGTGCTGAGCAGGTGCGCAATTAATCCGCCACTGTTAATAGTGATGAACGAATTTCCATTTCCGCAGTGCAAAATCAGGCGATATATTTGTTTCCGTCGCCACAATTTGTGTCTTACCAAATATGGTAGTTATTTATGGCATTGGTTTGAGCAAAACATGGTCGACTGTAAAATCAGGCGGAAAGATTTGCCATTTGAGTTGAATGTTTCAACAAAAGGTTTGGGCCCCTCCTGGAGGATGACGAATGCCAGGTTTCGCCTCATCTGGTTGGACAAGTATGACAACACCAAGGTCGCCAGGGTGAGGAAAAGCATGGAGGGTACAGTCGAGGAGGCCATGAAGCAGCAGTCCAACGAAGTGGGCAGCAACAGTGGAGGCACCAACAACGAGGAGGAGGAGGAGGAGGATGACTTCTTCAGTGCTGTCATCCAGACAAAAGAGAGCAGCAGAAGCCACAGGTCACTCAAGGGCAAGGCCCAGAACTTGGTCAAGACCTGGCTGGGACCAACTCCAAGGACTTGCTGACAGATGCTGCTCTTGGGTGAGCAATGTTGGTGGACTTGTTCATCAAGTTCAACACAAGCCATCCCCTCCAGTGCTGCAGTGGAGCGTTTGTTCTCTATGGCAAGGACATCCTGAGGGCCAAGAGATCATCCCTGTCTGATGAAAACTTTGATATGCTAATTTTCATGAAGGGCAACATGCATTTCATGGACAAAACTGGAGAACGAGAAGAAGAGGGAAAATTAAATTATATATATATTGTGTTTTTCATTTTTTTATAATAAAGTTAACGTTAACGGTTTATCGGTACTTCCGTACATGTTTAACGAATTAACGGATTAACGGTTAACGAAGTTAACTTTTTGGTTAACGGATTAGCGGTTAACGAAGTTAACTTTTTGGTTAACGGTGCCCACCACTGACTTTACGTTACTTGTTCTGGAGAATGCCGCCTCTCTTCATGTTTACTGTATCGAGACTTCAGAATCGGAACTCTTTACCTTTTTCTTTGCAGCTTCAGCAGTTCAGTTAAGGTACTTTGTTCAATTTCTTGGAATTTGGTTTTGAAATGTGGATCCAAAAATTAAGTTTTATACATTTCGTTTTCTAAAACCTTTGCAAATCTTTTATTAACACTCTTTGTCAGTTCATCAACTAAATTCAGTAATTTTTTCCAAAATCGTCTGTTTCATTTTTATCTTTAATTCTGATTTGGAGAAGAATATACTTTAAAAGAATAATAATTGGAATTACTAAGATGATGATGTCTCGTTCGCTACATTCAACTGCAATTTCTTCAGAATTCCAGTATTGTTAAAATACAAGCTTTTCAATTATATTCCACTCATAGGAGCTTGTTAATGCTGGAATATATTAAGTAACTAACAGCTTTACCTTTGAACTTTTGACGTTAATTTTATATATATTATATGTGTGTGTGTGTGTGTGTGTGTGTGTGCATATTTCTTTTATGCAGGAAGGAAGGGCCAAGGGCAAGCGCCCAAAATGCCCCCGCCCATAGAAGGAAGAGGAGAGAGCCAAAATCAAGGTCCAGAGTTTTCGAGATGTCTGAATACTCTGCGTTTGAAAGATTGCAGATCATAGACGGGGAGAAAGATGGATTGAGGAAAATTGTTCCAGAATTGAACGGCTGAGTAGATGAAAGATTGAGAATACCGATTAGCATTTCCGTTAGAAAGTCGAAAGTCTGGTACTGAAAGCTCTTCGTAAAGGAGGAGGCATGCAGTTAGAAAGTTAAGAAGAGCAGTGTCTATTATAATAGCGACAGTAAAGAGAGAGTGAGGAAACACAGCGGCGAAGAGAGAGGGTTTGAAGACGGTCAGTAAGAGGCGGGGAATTGAGGAGACGAAAAGGCTTTGATTTCACCCAGTCAAGTTGAGCTGTGTGGGTTGAGCCACCCAGCACATGAGAAGTGTACTCCATTTAAGGGGCGGACAAGACAGAAAGAGTGGGGGTGAAGAGACTACGGAGCCGATACAGCACACCTAACCTCTTAGAAGCTGTTTTAGAATGAGATTATTTGCGACGTTTCCAGAAAAGGTCACAATAAAAGGAAATACCAAGAATGTGAAGAGAAGAGGAAGGATTAGATAGGTTTTCACATTTTTGTCTGATGAAGGAATTTTTGGCGAGACGAAGAACAGTGTTTGCACGATTCTAGGCAGAAACATAAGCAGAGTAAGAGTCAGGAGTTGGATGGCGATGGTACCTTTTGAAAGCCACCTCTCTGTTGAGGATAGTACTAGAACAAGCAAAGTTAAAGCAAGTTTTCGTTTTTTTTGTTTTTTTTTGCATTACTAGTAGGAAAAAGAATATGGAATGTACGCCTTCATGTCCGAGAGAATCACTTCCCTGATGCGCTACGGAAGCAGTAATCATTCCATGGGAAATCGGAGAAATACTGCCTAAGGGCCTTCCAGTCGGCGGCCCTAATTATGATCGCTACAATTTGCACAATTTTGCCGAAAGATAGTCACTGACTCAGTCTTAGGCTAGAATCCGGTTCGAAGGACCATATTTTTTTTTATTGGGTTCAGAATACCAGCCGAGCCTTGAACGGTCAACCTTTGAAGGGCTACTTTAATTTATAGCCTAAGTTAAGCTAGACTAAAATAAACTTTACGGACTTGGAGGTTCTATTCAGTCCTACCTCAGGGTTGCTGGCTCGATGTGGGCCGACTTTAGGCCTCAGTAGCATAAAATTAAAAAAGGGCACTCTTTATGGTCTTTCTAAGGGTAGGGTATGATTCGTCACCGCCAACTCAACTCTGCTGACTCAACTCCAGCCAACTCAACTCCGAATGCACCGTTGCCAAATAATGTTTGTATAATTTATTAATCTTTCTTTAGTGCGATGATAGATACTGAAGGAAATTAAAAACACTAGGAAGAACCATTGAAAACATAACTAATTATATTTATATAATATAACATAACCTAACCTAACCTAACCTAACCTTCACCAATTAACATTATAGATGCCTTATACAAAATACAGAAGAGTCGAGATATATATCTCGAACAACTTGTAGGAGGTCATGCTCGACCTTCAAAGTTAAAAAAATATCGTGATGCTGATGACCGTATATTAAAACTAGTTTTAAGCTTTGAGCAACGATCACCATTAGAATATTTACGTGGGATTGCCTACAATTACCGCTAATTAAAATCTGAACCTTTTAATCTTTTTTAACGTAGCAGAATAAAGAGTTTTTAACAATTTTTAACTTTTTAAAGCTCTAACCTTCAAAAATAAATTTAATTAATTTTTTCAAAAAATGGAGTTGAGTCGGCGGCGATGAGTTGGCTGGAGTTGAGTTGGCGGTGATGAATCGGTCCATCCCGCTTTCTAAACCTTGCACCAATAATACAACCTGCACCATTGCACGATGCCAACCAACAATCCTGTATCTAAACAACCAAACTGAAATGCAAGAGAGCTCTCTATAACACCACGCCCTATCAGTGCCGCATTCAACAAACGAGTAGAAAGGACGCTGTCAGTGCCCCAAAAAGTGATGCCACAAGAGCCCAAAAATGCTACCTCTAAATTACGTTCATTTTTCACTAACCTTACAATTATGAGATGGATATATATAACCTATATATACTTTAACTTAATATATACAAGCAATGCTACTTATTGCTGCATTAATTAGCTCAGTCATCATATCGCTTTGGGACAACAATGGCTCTTCTTCTAGATTTTCTAACACAAACTGTGCACCAGTAGTAGCGCAGGCAAGGGGGCCAGGGCCACCTCCTTTGCCAAGGCTTAAGCCAGGTGGTCCGGAACCCCCCTTCATCAGACCCTCTCCATTTGGTATTCAATAAGGATGGTGTGTATATATAATTTATAGCAATAGCCAATATAAAATTAAAGAGCTATTGAAGAATAGGGACCCCAGCCTTCTTTAGTTAGGCTTATAAGGCTAACTAACGAAAATATCACGACCTAACCTAACCATTCGTTAGGTTAACTGGACGCCCTTTTGAATTTTGCACCTGCTGAAAATTGGCAATTCTAACACGCAGCTGCAGAGGAACAGCCTGCTTCATGCGCCATATTTGTTTACGTTTACAGTGAGACATTAGAGGGCAGTATTTTTCCTCATTGGGACTATCATACAGTCCTCTGAATGCCCATTGTCCACATATGTGGACACTTTGTAAGTGTATTCGAAAATGTAATACGATGAAAAAAACCCTAACCAAGATTGTGTAAAGAAGTTTAAATCAGTTCATTTATATCCAGTGGTGTAGTGCTGTGGGAACGCGTGGGAACGGCGTTCCCTTACTTTTTTTGGTAGACGGAACGGCGTTCCCTCACTATTTCAAATAAATCTGAACTTACAAATCTCTAACGTCATGAAATTTTAATTCCCACCCCTAGAAGAAATATGAGAAAGAATCATTAACTGTTTCATTTCTTTTAGCTTCGACTGAGGCAATGCTAGCCTATAAAGATCTGGTGAAACAGTCACCACGGCGTACCAGTTGTTAACTTTTTTTTTAGTTAATCATTCCAGTTGTTAGCTATTTTTATTGATCGTACTGGATGTCGTACATCTAATGACACTGGAAATACTGCATCTTCAACCTTGGAATATATCCTAATATCCAGTGGATATGACCTCAAAATATCCCTGAAATTGGTCAGATTTCAAAAGATTTCCCGGGGGTCTTACAGTGCCCCCGGACCCCCAGCTGTATGGGCTCGCCGCGCTCGCCATTGTCCCCCCCCCGCATCTGAGTAACACTTTCAAAATGCGTTCCCTCACTTCTTTATTTAGCACTACACCACTGTTTATATCAGTACCAGAAGGGTACCTCATACACTAAAGGGTTTATCGCTGAAATCTGAAGTTCAAGCCGAGACTAACCCAGGACTGAGGACCCTGAGATTAATATCCTGGAGTTGTGCCATTAGGCTATTCCTGCCCGGTTTAAAGGCATTTATTCGGTGAAAATACGCGTTCCGTCAGTCTCTCGAAAAAAATGGCAAACTGAGAAAGTTTAAATTTAAAATAGGCCTATAGGCCCTATATACTGACTCAAGTTAAAACACCAAAATGTGATTACATTTATAAACTAGAAATTCTGTGGTCTTTTTGGAAGGAAACTAAGTTACTTTAAAGGCCATTTAACAGGGGTAAAATGGTGATAAAGTATGTGATACTCTTCCTTTATTGAATTAATATAAAAACAAATTATTAATATAAAAATGCATATTTGAGTCAGAAAATATGATGTCATTATCCGAAAGCAAAAGAAGAATAAGCTTTAAAATATGAAAAAAGTGCATTAATAAACATAATAATGTGACCTTTAATAAATCATACACTAAAGTTACTTACGCAAAAATGTCTCTCTCCATGTAAACAACTGATTATTTACGATAAGTTAGTAAGTAGAGCTATGTATAGGGTGTCCTGAATGTCTTGTTACACCTATGTAAATGTTACTCCAGTGTTCCGTAACTATGGTAATAAAAGTATATAGTAGAAAACACAGACATTTTATTTTATACAGAATTATACAACATTGTAGTTTATACATAGTTATACGCAGTGGTGGGCACGCGCAACGATTTTTGTAGCGCCGCAACCGCAACCGCAACTCTGCTGAAATAGTTGCGCCGCACGCGCAAGCGCAACCCTTTTCAAAAAGTTGCGACGCAAGCGCAAGCGCAACCAAAAATGTTGCGCCGCAACTTTTTGCGGCGCAACTGCCCACCTTTGCATCTAACGTATATCTGCAGTGGTGGGCACGCGCAACGATTTTTGTAGCGCCGCAACCGCAACCGCAACTCTGCTGAAATAGTTGCGCCGCACGCGCAAGCGCAACCCTTTTCAAAAAGTTGTGCCGCAAGCGCAAACGCAACCAAAAATGTTGCGCCGCAAGTTGCGCCGCAACTGCCCACCTTTGGACTTATACGCAAGTTTATCATGTATCCAATGGGTCTGTATGCAAACCATCGTTCTCACTGCACAAAATGATTTTACGCCAGGTTCGGTGTGCTATGCTCCTCAACATTTTAGGTGTTACGAGTTTAAAAGCATCCTTTACGGTTTCCTTTAGTCCGTCATTGGAATCATAACGTTTTTGAGAAACCTTTTCCTTTATAAATCCCCATAATGCATTGTCACAACTCGAGAGATCTGGGCTTCTCGGAGGCCATTTTAATATTGTATTTTAATGTCCCAATCCATCGATCAGAAACACCTCATTTAAATATTCACGAACCTTCAAGGAATAGTGGGGATGTGCTCCATCCTGTTGGAACCAAACATCATTTAGTATTCAGAGAGTATACATAGGTGTAACAAGACTTTCGGGACATTGTATGTACAGTAGTTTTTCGTTTGCTGGACTTAATAAAAAGAATTCCCAATTTACAATCTGCTAAGAGTTAAAATAACTAAAATTAACTTTAAATCTACCTTAACCTTTAAATCTTACCCGTAGTACTGGTGTACCCCAGTATCCCGGGTATTGTTAGCGTAACTTTTATAATGAGTAGGGATTAAGGGTTGAAAGAGAAGGCGGACATCAGAATAACGCACACCATTTTTGAAAAAAATTTAGAACAATTTTTTTTAAAAAAATTCTTAAAAAAAACAAAAGAAACGCATACAGTTGACCTAACCGGGCCTTCAATGTTATTCCGATGTCCGTCATTGAAGGCCCGGTTAGGTCAACTGTATGCTTTTGACAATTGGTTGTGTTAAGTTGTGTTATTTTCGTTAGTTTTAACGAAAATAACACGACTTAACCAATTGTCAAGGGCATACAGTTGACCTAACTGGGACTTGGTGTGTGTTATTCCGATGTCCGTCGAGAAGAAATTTGAATTAAAGTAGACGTATAGCGATACTTTCAATTTGTCAGAAAGTTTTAAGATTAGTCTTCAAAGAAACTTTATCTGCAGTATAGACAATGCATATTTAATGGAGTGATTTCAAGATGCGGGTCGTTGCTCACAGATGAAAAAAGGCTATTCGGTCGATTTACGCGAGCATCATACGTCTGTATAATGATTAGGGCCCGTAGAAAATGTGTAATTCTCAACCTTTAAAGAAAAAATAAACATTCTGGCAAATTCCTTACAGAATTTAATTATTTATAACTTACCTAAAATATCCTCAAAAGAGAGAAGGCAAAAATTTTCTATACTAAAAAGATGCAATTAATATCCGAATCAGTTATAACCAGTGTTGGGCACTAAAGCATTAATCCGATAACAGTTAATTAACGAAGTTAACTTTTTTAACGGACTATTAACGGAAGTTAATTTCCATTTATCGTTATCGGACCAGTTAACTTCCGATAACTCGATATTTAGTCTGTTAAAGTCCGTTAACACGTTAACAGTCATTCACAGAAGATCACCGCTCCGCGAATGAATTCAAACCGCCATAACTTCAGTCTGCCAATTCCGTCCTCTGCCGCAGTGGAACGGCTCTTCTCTCTCGGCAAGGCCATCCTGAGGCCCAAGAGGTCAAGACTGGCAGTTGGGCCTAACTTTGAGAAGTTGGTCTTTCTGAAGGGCAACCAGCACATTGTGTCATAGTCTTTAATAAATGTGCCTAAAATTTAATTTTACCTTTCAGTTCCCGCCATAATAATTCTCTGGTAAATTAAAATTTCGTTAATGGTTAGTGGTTACAAGGGTTTCAAAACATGTAATCAGTACATTTTTTATTAAAAATAAAAAAAAAGTTATTAAGCAAAAAAGTTGCAAAACTTGATAAAAATACAGTTAAATACCTATTTATTGTTGGATTTTGCATAAATAAACATTTTCTATGGGTTTTAAAGCTTTTTTCCTTGATTTTTTTTAAATGTTAGTAAATAAATAGTTACCGTTAACGGATTATCGTTAACTTCCGTTAACTTTGTAGTAAAATTATCGGATTATCGTTATCGGAGTTAAAAATTGGGGTTAACGGATTATCGTTATCGAAGTTAACTTTTTGGTTAACGGTGCCCACCACTGGTTATAACTTTGACGACTGACGGGACTTAGTCTCACCGCAAATAATAATAATAATTGTACATCGCTGCAATGTCAACATAAATGCTTGTACATGTTCATGTAAGCGACTAGTTATTAAAATTTTAGTTTTGGACAACAGTAAAACCTATACTTTTGGGTTTAAAGAAACACATACCCGTCATTAAAAGAAAGATTAAAGTCAAATCATGAAGTTCCACTAATAGCTAAATCATGTACTGGACTGGATATTTCGCTGTGAATAACTCGAATGAAACTTTCCTTTAAATTGAATTACAGGGTGTCCTCAATGTCTTGTCACCCCAGTAAAATACCAACTGGTTTTCGTTTTTCTTTCAGATCCTTTTGAAATGGGTGATAGCATCAGCTATACGAACACGATTGAACAACGCGTATTGGCTAGTACCTGGGTCCATGTGTGACTACGTAATGGCAAAACCATTGAAAATATTTGTGTAGACTTCCGGGACCGATTCAATGGTTCAGCTCCTCCAAAAAGGACTATGTTGAAGTGGGAAAGAAACTGTTCACAACAGGAACTATAAAAGATAAACCAAGAACTGGCGGTCACCAAAGCGATAAATGGGTTAGTTAGTATTTTACTGGGGTGACAAGACTTTGTGGACACCCTGTAGTAGCAAAGGCTAAATTATTATTTCTGTACCATAATTGGGCTACATCTCTGCACACTATGGAAAAACTATACATGCTTACAATATGGTATCGTATATGGTACCTTTATTTCTTAATTAAATACAAATTATTAATTTATTGAATTAAATAACTACGAAATTGCTTCGGGATTGGCGACATAGTCTATTGGGAATGGAAATAATTGTCATACATAGTTCCCAATATGTAGGCTAGGGTTATGACATTTTTATAACCTCATGTTCCTGTATCATAAATCGATGAACGTTTGCCCCCTGACAATGAAAATAACAGTTTTTTCGATATAGTTTGAAAAAACTTCACCCCAGAATAAAAAAGAAAAAATTAATAAAATAATAAATATTGGTTGCTCCTTGGTATAGCTATTGCAGATGGGTCTCTGTTTCAGTGATTTTCCAGAGTATTTAGTGCTTTTCGGTATTGTTGCAAGATATTGGACAATTTATGATAATCATCAGGTAACCAATCTAGAATGGTGCAATGCAGCTGTCTCGAATATACTAATATACTATATTTGCTTTCGGGGTGACATTTTTTTTAATTCTGAAGAATTAGGCCCTTTTTTATTGTTTTCAAGCAAAAGTTCATCGATTGATGATACAGGAAACAATAGTTATGACAAAAAATTAAAAAGTCATAACCCTAATGTAGGCATTGGGTCCACATAACAAGAAAAACATTATTTCGTATCAAAATTTTCCATCGCTGACGCATGAAAATTACTTCGAGAGAAGAAATAATGAAAACGCAAAAATTAGACGTCTGGGAACTTTGTAAAGTCAGCGAATTTTTAAAACAAAAAAATTTATATTAGCAGCCAGAGCTGCCCAGATACAAGCGAAGCTTTAGGCAAGGGAGAAGTGCTTAATCTTCCTATAAGTTCTGAGTGAATACCTCACAATATAAAACTAATAATACACAAGGCTAAGCCTATTCCTTCAGGTATTTAAGTGTAGTGAATGCCTATATTAATTAAACCGAATAAACTCGTTGCGTAACCCCATCGCCTACATCGAAAGAGAGCCGTGATAGACAGCCGCGCGCCCTACAACCAGAAGCGAGGGCCAACGAAATAATAAGGTATAGTAATTTCCTTTTTACCATGAGGCAGCACTAAATACAGAAGGCATATAAATTAAACATTAACCAAACACAATATTTAACAGGGTCTTTTAAAGACCTCCTCAAACACCTTTTTAACGAAAAGACGTAGGGTTTTTGTCGTAAACTCTCCACCAGTATCTGATGGAAATTTCCAACGGATGAGGGTAACGGCAATAAACCATAACCTTATATACACTGAGCGGCATAAAAATCGGCCTACTTAGAATATCGCGAAAAGCAAAAAAGTGGGCAAGCTTCTGCGGTATTTTTTTACTATTACACCGGTCTCTGGTAGAAAGTTTTAAAAGCTGGTTTTCAATGTTAAAGACATGACTTAAATATGGGAATAAAAATAGGTTAGGTTAAGTTAGGTTGTTTCAGGTTAGGTAAAAAAGGGTAGAAAGTTTTAAAAGCTTTAAGCTTCAATAACTCTTTAAGAAATCATTTGCAACGGAAATGAGTATCATTTTTTAATTCAGCACATTGAAAAACATTGAAAACCAGCTTTTAAAACTTTCTAACGGAGATTGGTGTAATAGTAAATATTAACCGCTTCTGTTTATAAAAGTTTTAAAATTCGAAAATATAGTCTATGAGGCATCCAAATAACGAGACAAAACAACGTCAGCTGCGAACACACTAGCTGTAACGAATTTTCGACTTCTTTTAAGAATTCGACAGTCTGACATTCAGTTGCTCTTAGATTGCCAGTGCCACTTTTTTCTTCCACTAGTGGGAGTAGGTATTTGTGTTTAGTAACAGATAGACTTCTAATTCTTTTGGGTTTCAGAATTAGACATTTACAATGGATTTGAGTGCCGTGAACGTTGTAAGAGTCGTCGCCCTTATTGAAGATGGTTGGAGCCAGCGTTACGTCACCGATGGGCTAGGAATTCCAAAAACAACGGTTCGACGTGTCGACCAACGTTATGTGGAGACAGGAGAGTACACCCGAAGACCAGGATCTGAAAGATCGCGCTGCACATCTGCCCGTGACGATCGTTTCATTGTCTTGAGTGTTTTGCGAGATCGCCGTTTGACTGCCACAAACGTCCGCAATGAGCTGGAAAGGTCTCGAGACGTCAGTGTATCGGAGTGAGCCGTTAGGATGAGACTTGTGGAAAGTGGCTTACATGCTAGACGTCCAGCAATGGGCCCGGAATTTGCTCCCACACCACCGCAATGCTCGTCTTGCTTTCGCTCGTGAGCATGTCAATTGGACTATGGTCCAATGGGGATGAGTATTGTTCACGGACGAATCAAGATTTAATCTTCGAACATCCGATGGACGGGAAAGAGTGTGGAGAAGAACAGGAGAAAGATTCGCCCCGTACACTTTTACGGAGAGGGTTTCTTTTGGAGGAGGCTCAGTCATGGTCTGGGGTGGTATCACTTCAAACTCCCGCACAAAACTCGTCGTTGTTGGTGGTGGGTCATTGACGTCCGCAAGATACGTGGAAGAGATCTTGCTGGAGTATGTGGTCCCTTTTGCTCCTTTCGTTGGCGAAGTCTTCCTTCTACAGCACGATAACGCTAGACCCCGTGCTGCAAGAGCCATTAGCGATTTCCTTGACGAAGGTGGAATTCGTCGAATCGAGTGGCCTTCCCGAAGTCCGGACCTGAACCCCATAGAACATCTCTGGGACACGATGGGACGGCGTCTTAGGGCTCGTCTAGTAGTCTCTAACACTCTACAGGAGCTACAACAAGCTTCAATTGAAGAGTGGGAGGCAACACCTCTTATTAACCCTGGATCACAAGTTGTTGTTTTTTGTGTTATTGTTTTTATTTCAATTTCTTGTTTTTGTCGAAATCTTTGTTTTTGTAGTTACAGTATTTTTTGATAATAAATTGTATTAAGCAGGTGTTTAAAGATTTTTTAATGTCATCATAGACTAAATTTTTTAATTTTAAAACTTTTATAAACAGAAGCTTGCCCACTTTTTTGCTTTTCGCGATATTCCAAGTGGGCCGATTTTTCTGCCGCTCAGTGTAGTTTTTTATACACGCTTAAAAATGTTTGCAAATATGGAAGAGGAAAATCAATTGTCTGAACCGTTAATTTAAAAGCTAAAATTAAATTAATACAAATTAGTAACAAAATCTGCACAAAGATTAACATAGTCCCTCCGGAACACTTCTGTAAAATTTTATACATTTTTGTGAAATCTACAAAAATCAGTCGGTCAGTGAATTTACGAAATCATACCGCCATCAAAATTTTGAGCTTCGCATTCATAACCAAGTGCGTCAAAATTTGCGAATATGAATTTAAAATTTACAACAAGCCGCGACTTCGGCTCCCTTCCCTACGGGTAGGGCTTGCGATTACTTCGTGATCTTTAACGCCGCACATCTTGATAGATCCGACCCTAACGGGCGACTGAGCGAGATACATTAGCTTCACCCACTTCATACGAGTCAGCCAATCATAACAGGCGACTGAGCGAAAGAGATATTTGTTACTCCGCTTAACTCCGCTCATAAGTGCGCAAAGTTTTTTTTTACTTATAGATTGAAATGCCTTGCGAGATTAAAATAAATGTTAGGTACTCTTGGCTAAATATTTTCAGTTCAAAATCTTTTGTATGAAGTTGTTTACACGTAAATGGAAGCCTCGATTGGCAATAGAGAAGCTAGTTATACTCAAAGATCCTTTCGTGTAAAGAAGTTTATAGACTAAATCTAATTAATATATAGGCTTCAGCCATTTCAATAATTTTAGGATGGGTGCTACGAGTTCAAAATCTCTTTGCAGCCATGCATATGCGACATACCTTAAGTGTAACCGATGTGGAAGCATTGTTAAGTTAACAGAAGCTTTATTAAAGTAACTTAGTACAATAACCTACTCCAGCTATTAACGAAATTGTGCTCGTGAAGTTAAAACTTGGAAAAATTATTCATATACTTCACCAGAGTGTTGTAAATAAGGAATACTGATGTCGTGGTGAGCAATTAACTGAATGCATATTACCCGAGGATTATAACCATACAGAAAATTAAAAGAAAATTGAGTTCTTTGAGATTAAAACTATAGAATGCTTACGATTATGATTATAGCATGGCTTTATTCAGGTTCATTATTTCAAAACTTTTCTTACTTTACCTTGATCATTAATTAGGGAAAGAGGGCCTACTCTGAGAAGCCTTCGTTGCCGTATGGATCCTTCAAGATCAAGATTATTCTGTGATTTATAATTAGAATGCGGTGTCTTTTGTAAAGCTCAAAGAATAGTTTTCAGGAGTATTTCAGTCTCTGACAATTATATTATCGTTAAACAATTATTTGTAAACGTAAGCCTGAATATAACTTTATTAAATGTATTAAAACGATATTACAACTGATAAATGCGCCATGTTGACGACGTAGCTTCTTCTTTGCCCGGTTAAGTCAACTGTACGCCCTTGACGATTGGTTAGGTTAAGAAGTCGTGATATTTTCGTTAGTTTAAATATCACGACTTAACCTAACCAATCGTCAAGGGTGTACAGTTGACCTAACCGGGCAAAGAAGAAGCTACGTCGTCAACATGGTACATGACATGCCTTATTTCCCAGCTATATTCACAAATTCTTATGGAGAAATAAATATAAAACTTTTGTGCATTTGATTATATCCATTAATGATCTTTATCAGTTGTAATATCGTTTTAATACTTTTAATAATAATAATAATAATAATAATAATAAAAAAGTTATAATTTCCGATGCTAAAGTATACATATACCAAATTATTTCATCCATTTTCCTTGACGTTTAAGAATCAGAGTCAAACAAATAATTCAAAACTAATGACTGATCCTTGGAAGTTTTTTCAAACAATGCCATTTTATACATATATTGTTATGTTTCGACTTACATTATTATTATTATTAATTTAGGTACTTTCCTGTTATTCCGGACCCCAGACTTTTTGCTAGATTCGGACGCTACTTGCCAGACTGCCAAATTTTTTTTGGATCACCTGAAGATCAGGGCCCCCAGCCTTCTTTAGTTAGCCTTATAAAGCTAACTAACGAAAATATCACGACTTAACCTAACCAATCGTTAGGTCAACTGTACGCCCTTGACGATTGGTTAGGTTAGGTCGTGATATTTTCGTTAGTTAGCCTTATAAAGCTAACTAAAGAAGGCTGGGGGGCCTGATCTTCAGGTGATCCAAAATTTGCTATTAGGTTAATAAAGTTAATATTTTAGTTATGGGTCAATAAAGTTATTAATAAGGTTAAAAATTTGCTATTTTAGTTTAACTTTCGTGAAGGATTAATAAAATAATTAACAATAAATGAATTCCGGTTCTCTAACATGATGTTATATTATATGCATTCTGGATTCTTATTTACGCAGAGTCTATACATTGATTAATGATGATTATAGAAGCTGATTATGCATTATCTCTACATTACTCTTTCCTTATTTATCGACGTAGTGTTTTTCGGAGCTTTTCTACATTTGGTAGTTAGTATTCACATATTGTATGAATACATACACGCCTATGTGAATATTATGTTTTGTCTTTTGTTGTTAGAATCAGTTCAGTAGTATCACAAATCACACGTTCAATTAACTATATTAATTTTGTTTATCTTTTTGGCACAATATAGAAATTTCAAACATGCCTAAAACTGCGAAATCAGCTTTTGCAAAAATTCAGGCAATTATTACTAGCTATCTTGGTGAATTTGTCCAAACTCCAACAACGTAACGAAATAAGTTCGTTAATAATTTAATAAACAAATGAATGTGATGCGTTTTATTTTATTATTAAGCGTTAATATTTATCCACAAATAAATTGCGAAAAAGAATTTTTTAGGTTAAAGTTAATAACTGGTAAGAATAAAGTTAATAATTTCAATTTTTTAGGTTAAAATTGGGTCGCCCTAATAATTAGTAATCTCCCCTTTCAAGGTCAGTCGCGTGACCTATATAATAATATATAATAATTTAGACCTATATAATTGGCATTGTGGCAGAAACGAATTAGTCTTCAGTCTTTGCTTTCGAACACTTTCGCCTGCAGTGACTCAGCACTCTTCGCTATACTATATTTGGCCAGATCCTAAAAGTCCACAAGATACTTTATAAGCCTATTTTAACGAAGATAGGTTTTGTTGAGCGCTGACAGTGCATGGTTGAGCGATTGTGCTTCTCTTCAAATATGATGTGATTGTGGTACGCTTTGAAACATTTTTATTTTTTGAGTTTTTATGTATGGTAATCAACTTAAAAGTGTGCAATGCAAAGTTTGTGATACACAGGGTGATTACAAATGATCTTCCCAATTTTAAACATTTATTATGAAAAAAACTAACAAAGCTACAACGAAAAGCAAGATATAAAAATAAAGAACTAAAAAAGTTTTATTTACAAGCTATTGAAGTTCAGTATGAGCTCCTTTTGAGGTTACAACATTCCTGAATGAGCAATTGCCTGGTCGTTGAAGAAAAAGGTTTGACAGAGTAAGAAGAATGAGAGGTGAGAAATAAATTAAAAATGTTGGGCCTATTTCCAAGGCGATCGGGATGTTAGTGAAATGAGAGGAATGCCAAAGGTGGTGGTGAACATTGAAATCTAAAATGGAGATTTCAGCAAAAGGAGAGTGGGATAGAATGGATTTCCCTTTGGAAGTGAAGTAGTCAAAGAATTTTGGATAGTCAGTAGAATTAGGAGAAAGGTAGACAGTGCAGAATTATTTAGTTTCAGATTGGCATCTAAGCCGTAGCCAGAGGGTATAGAATTGGGAAGATTCGAGTTTGGGAATATGAGAACAAGTTAGGTCATTGCGTACATATACGCGACCTCCACCTTTGGAGTGAAATTAAGTATAGAGAAAGTAAGAGGGTACAGAAAAGGGACTGTTGTCAGTCGTCCCAGACCCTGAGTTTCAGTTAAGAAGAAAAGGTGAGGTTTAGAGGAGGAGAGGTGATGTTCAACAGATTGAAAATTTAAGAAAAGGCCACGAATGTTGCAGAAGTTTATGAAAAATGAATCAGGCAGAGGCCCAAAACAACTCGAATGGGCGGTAGTAGATCCAGCCCCGCTACCGGGGTGTGCGTTCCCGGTATCGGCAGCGGGGGAACCAGAAGTGGGGATATTTATGGCTTTTGAAATTGTTGCCATTTTTTTTTAAACTTTGAAAAGATTATGTAGTGTGTAGGATGCATGTATATGTAGTGAAGAATAGGGAGAGAACTATGTGTTTGAGAGCACGCTGGACTGCTCACAGGGTAGATGAGACACGGAGAAAGATCAGCTAAGGAGGACAGTGACAGGAGGAACGGGAGTTCCAGTACTCCCTATCTTCTGTCTAACGTTCCTCACCCCGGAGTACTCCCCTGATCGATTGGCATCTACAATTTCCTCCTATACAGTAGATGGCTGACGTATTAGAGAATCATTATTACGATGTATCTAACCTCGCTTCTTACGGTGGGGGTTGAGAGGCTCTACGGAGGTACCTATGCTGAAGGGGTAAATAAAAAAGATGTTGAGAAATTTTTTCTTGAACAGTATACTTATACCTTCATAAAACTGTGCGAAGGAGGTTTAAAACTGTTAAAACAAAAGCACCATCGTTGGACATTGTGTGGTACACAGATCTGATTGATATGCAAAGGTACTCGACGTATAATGATGGTTACAGGTATATTCTATTTATGATAGACTACTTCTACAGATATTTATGGCTTGTACCCCTTAAAAATAAAATGCCAGACGCAGTAGCTAAAGCTACAAAGTCTTTGATGTTAAAGAGAAATAGAATCAGAGCCTATTTCTGTGTAAATTTAGAGTTTATAGGTCGTTCTTTCCAAACATGTTGGCGTAATTTAACATTAGTTATAATTTTTTTAGGCAGGAAGGAGGGGCCAAGGGCGAATGCCTACCTGAAATTAAGAGTAATTAAAGAGCTAAAGACAGGCGCCTCACCAGGGATAGATGACCTGTCAAATGAGTATTTAAAGTATGCTAATGATGTGATCAGTCTTTATATCTCATTACTGTTCTCAGCCATGCTTGCTCACAGTTATATTCCTGCAGAATTTATGAGGGTTTATATCATAACATAACCCTTGTCAAAAATAAATATGGGGACATTCTATCCAGCGATAACTACAGACCTATTGCTGTTGCTTCCTGCTTCTCAAAATTAATTGAGAAACTTTTGCTACGCCGACTAAATAATTATTTATGGACGTCTCCTAGTCGGTTTGGTTTTAAAAGATCCCATACGAGTGACCTGTGTATTTATATTTTGAGAGAGATTGTATTTAGATATACTGTCGCGTCAGTAATTCAATTATTTATAGTTGTTTTTGAGTATAAGCAAAGCATACGAGAGAGCGAATCACAATATTCTATTTATAAAACTAGAAGACAGGAATGTTCTACCATATATTTCAAATTTATTGAAATTTTGGTATACACGCACCAAACTTTTACTGTTTGATGGGACGATATATTGCCCGAATGTTTTGGTTCCTTATGTTGAGTTAGATAAGGCTCCTTACTCTCTCATATTCTCTCTTACTCTCTCATATACACAGAATACAGGGTGTTTCTGGTCGACCCTAGAAATACCAAAATACCAAGATATCAAATACCAAATAGTAAATATCAAATACCAAATGCAAACTACAAATTCCGCCAATTTCCATATTTCTAGAATGAATCGACCTGAAACACCCTGTATATTAATGAATTAATTGTTTCTATTAATGAAGCAGTAGTGAGATGCTGCATAGATGATATGAGAAGAAATAACTTGGTCTATGCTGGTGATATGGTGTAAATAAGCCTTTCGGTGAAGGGTCTGGATCATATAAAAATTTGTGAATTATATTCACAGAAACATGACATTAATTTTAGTATTACTAAAACTAAGGCTATGCAGTTCCACCCTAAAAGCTCAAACCAAATAGCTAATGTTATTTTCAAAATGAGAGACGAACCAATAGAGCAGGTACAAGAATTTAAGTATCTGGGTCGAACTATCACCAGCTCTTGAATGACGACTCAGATGTAAGGAAAAATTATCGAAGTTACTGTGCAAAGGCAAACATGATTATAAGGAACTTCAAGTTTTGTACAAGCGAAACTAAAGACTCTTTTTTGTACTTTCTGCACTAATATTTATGGGCAGCAACTCTGGGTTAAATATAAAAAAAGGCTCCTGAAGAACCCTCAATTTGCTTTACAATATATCCTATAGACTGCTGCATGAGTTACCTCCAAAATGCTCAGCCTCTTAAATGTTTGCTAACCGCAACGTTCCCAGCTTCCCTGACCTAACAAGACGTGCTCAATACAGTCTAACAAGAATTAAAAACACTCGCTATCCACTTGACCAAGCTATTCATCAGTCCTGCTTTATGTCTTCTAGACTGTGAACCTCTTGGTATGAAAGTGTTTGTCTATAGCTCCACTTAACTCCTGCATTAGCTATTCCATTCCACGTACTTTTATTTTTATGAAGCTATTATTAGTAATTTTATTATTTCTCGTTGTTTTTGTTTTTTAAATTTATTTTTTAATTAGTTGTATCGTTGATTACCTTGATGGATACTGTTTGAAAAGGTGGGTAAGCCATTTTTGCTTCCGAATTTAAAATATACCGATACATTTATCACATAATACTTTTCAGTATTTAACCCTTTTACTACGGGCATAGCTTTGAAGCGAATTATTGAATTCGAATTATAATACATAGGTACCCCCCATTTTCAACCGCAGAGGGTGAAAAGAGAGGGCTATACCCTTCGTTTATAAACTACACCCGGAGTTCAGAAAAGATTAAAAGTTGGTTTATTTACAACACCCTGATCTGAGCGCAAATTGGATGTGTAGTTTATATGCAACCCGGAGCGAAAGGGTTAAAAATAACAATTCCTAAAAAACATGGTCTACTTAAAGGTGTTTTAAAATGTGCTCATAAGGAATGGAAAGAAACACTTTTAAATTTTGTTTAATTTACATGACATGAAAATGAACATATTAGTAGTATGGTTTCAAAAACCTAGAGCGGGTTTAAATGCCACCCACTGGCACTAAAGGCTGACATTCTGAGAAGCAAAAATTTTAGTTCCTTTTAATCCCTACTAATCCCTAGTAATACCCAGGGACCCTTTAATCCATTAATAGCTTATTAATGGAGCAATTTTTTTTTGTTAAAATTATATATATATGTAGTTACATTATAGCACCGACTTCCACTTCACAATAAGCCCTCTGAAAAGATCTAGTGCCCTCGAGCCAAAGCAATCGTTAACATTAACAATTTAACCTAATTAACATTATTGTTATTATATTGCCAACGTGGCTCCATAAATAAATAGAACATATACTGTATATACTGTATATATGCTACAACTCAGAATGGTCCACTTAGAAACTTTTATGTTACACACAGACCATGCCTGGGGAACAAGGAACTCTTCTGGAATAATTAAATCCATTCTAGTCCAAATAAGTAATTGTGAATAGCAAATACTAAAGTTTTTCTATTTCATGATGGAAGCTCAATGTGGGCAACGGTCACTAGCAACTTTAGTGAAAAAGAAAAACGTTAGTTTGCACGGGCTATATATATATATATATATATATATATTACTTTTGTTACTGTTGTTGAGTTTGAACGACGGTCCCTCTGCAGCATCCCGCCTCATTTGCGGGACTTGGTGAAGGAGAGAATTGCTCTCTGATCTCCTCCTGCCCTCGTAGCCAGCCACGCATGGCTGGTCAGGGACTTTGCACAAGAATCTGTCCAGCTGGTTCTTGAAGTTATTGAGGTCGGTGTGCTGGAAATTCTTCACTTCTTTTGGAAGGACATTGAAAAGCTTTGGGCCCCGTATTCTGAGGGTATTTTCCATCCTCGTTTTCATGGCTCCTTGTCCCACCGCAGCTGGGACCGTACAAAATCTAGGTGTAAACATTCTTCATTCCTTATGGGCGTGCCTTTTGAAGAATCAGTTCAAGACATGCCTATGTGCGCGGTCAAAGGATAAAAGAACTTGCGCACGCAATTTTTGCGCTCACCGGCCCAAGATCATAGCTACTGCATATACTATAGTCGATATACCTACACTGTGTATACTGTATATACACTGTCTAAAATATTTAGACAGTGGCTTCAGGGATTCTTGAAATATACTCCTGACGACATAAGTGATCGAAGTATATAAGAAATCGATTAAAAACTATTGGAACGTAACCACAAAATCAACCAAAATCGACGAGAATGAATAATTAATTCATGTTCGATCATGGTAATTATGTATTCTATTAAAAGTATGTATATATATATATCCATAATATATATTGTATTATTTCATAAAAACAGCGTTGATCGGCTGCATATAAAACGTTTACAGATATCGACCAATCGCTAAAAATAGAACCAAAATCGTACGCCGCCAGAGTACTGAGACACAATTGTTTCCAGCATCTGGAAAATCTGGGCGACAATGTTATACTTTTCCTTTGACGCGCTTTGATGCCGGCGAATATATATATATATATATATATATATATATATATATACTGTGTGTGTGTATATATATATATATACTGTGTGTGTGTATTATATGTATATATATATACTGTGTGTGTGTATATATATATATATAATATACATTCAACTGCAAAGAACACGCAGTATAAATAACGTAAAGAACGACGCTTGTATAGGAGATATTCCGCGCAAGACGAGAAAGAGAAAACAACAAATGAAAAAATGAAGTACCACCTGGAATCGAACCCGGGATCTTCCGATTGCCGGTCAGACGCGATAACCACTACACCATGGACTTCATTTTTTCATTTGTTGTTTTCTCTTTCTCGTCTTGCGCGAATATCTCCTATACAAGCGTCGTTCTTTACGATATATATATATATATACTGCAAAGCTGGGCACTTGCGGTTTTTTTTGCGGTACTGCGGTACTGCGGTACTACCGCACTACCAAACCGGTACCGCATAACGCAGTACCGCAAAGGATCGCTGAAAGTACAGCAGTACCGCTACCGCATTTTTTGCGGTACTGCGTTATGCGGTACCGGTTTGGTAGTGCGGTAGTACCGCAGTACCGCAAAAAAAACCGCAAGTGCCCAGCTTTGTAAATTAAAATATACACACACCCGGGTGTTAATCGTTGACCAAGTGTTTGAGAACGCCATTGTGGATTGTCTTACACGAGGAGAACCATCCAGGGGTAGTTATTCAGATTGACTTGGAATTTCATTAACGTTCGTCAAGTTAAGCCTTCGACAGGTTCACTGGGGTTATCAGCTTGAAACGAGTTAATTGCGACTCACGAGCTTAATCTGACTGACTAGCGGTATATATTGTGGAACAACCAATTGCATAACGTCGCAAACTAAATCGATGCTTTATAGTTAGGCTTGTAAAGACTTAACTTATTTATCAGTCTAAATTAAACTGATATAAATCTACTCAACTTCAGACTGAACTAAATCTACTCAACTTCAGTCTAAACTAAACTGAACTAAATCTACTCAACTTCAGTCTAAACTAAACTGAACTAAATCTACTCAACTTCAGTCTAAACTAAACTGAACTAAATCTACTCAACTTCAGTCTAAACTAAACTGAACTAAATCTACTCAACTTTAGTCTAAGCTAAACAAAGTTAAATCTATCACGTAAAGAGTTTAAGCTTTCCTTAAGGATTATTTCCTTTAAGTGAATATGTTTAAACAATTAACAGCGTCGAAGTTTTGTGAGCCCTAAGTTTAATTTAAATAATACCTTTTCGAACCTGAGGTAAGGGACTAAGGGTGGACGCGGGTAGCTGTAAAGATAACCCCTTTTAGACTGCTTAATTTTCCACATACACAGTTGAATCCTCGTTCAGTGATTTAGTATTAAGTAAGGAGTAGTAAGATGGTGTTGGCCAAGAGTCACTTACACTTGGTGAAGAGATGGTTTCAGTGTTACGTCACGCAAAACTAATCGGTTGAAGAATATAGTTTTCTTCATTCTGATGCTAGTGTAAGTAATATATAAATATTAAAAATATTCAATAATAATAATAAAGTGTTTTAATATATTTTCATATTCTGTAAAACAATCATGCGACGAGTAGTTTCCATAAACGAAATTTTTACCCTAAATTTTTATTTTTTCCCCCTTGTAGTTCAATGGCGAAGTCTACAGATTAACATAGTCCCTACTCGCTTCTCCAAATTTCATACACCTTTGTGAAATCTAGAAAAAGCCAGTGCTTCATAAATATTGAAAATAACACAACATTCAAAATTTTGAGCTTTTCTTTTGTATGAAGTTATACACCTTATAAATGCGAGCGTGAGCGTGGGCTGACGAGATGTAAGTATGGGCTTTGGTGATACTGTATCTCTTATTTTTAGTTAATTGAATTATTTCGCTTTATGAAGCATTTAAGTGTTGCTTTGTTGAATTTTCAGTTATGTGTTGAATTTAATTTAATACACAAATTACATATTAAGAAATGTATATTATGTAAAAATATAAGTAAATATAACCTGAAAAGATAAATCCTGGCCTAAAGCGAAAGAAAGAACTTTATTGAAATGAAATGAAAATGAAAAGGTTTATTGGCAGACTATAATAGTCGACATGACAAATAATTATTCAAACATTTAGTTTGCTTTACTTCAAGAAATCAAGCATGGGCGGATTAGACGGTTTATACACGCAAAAAGGTGCCAAATTCAAATGATACTTTACAAAATTTAAGGTAAAATGATGCTGAAATTATAAGGAAAATTCCCATAATTTTCTAAAAATATTTTTTGATTAATTAATGATCAAATTTGAAGCAATGATTAACTGATTAATCAGAACCATGCCCTACTTTTCAGTGTGTATATCCTGAGGATGTCATTAGACGAAAGCGCTCGAGCACCACTTTGTGTTTCTTTTCCCTTCGTGGTTTTATTCATCATAAATATTTTTCACGTGTCACTTTCGTGAAATAATTTTCATATATATATAAAATGAAAGACGAATCATCAAGAGTCTCTGAAGAGTCACTGGTCATGATTTTAAATACAAATTAATCATCAGGAGTGTTTTGATGATTGGCCGTTCATAAATTTCGACGAAAATTCTAGTCTCAGTCTAAGGTATGAAATTAATGTAATTACAGTAATTAAAATGCATAACATGAAAATGCACTGGACGATGAGTAAGTGAGCCTATTTTAGTGCCAAACAATTTCCATGGCATTCCATTATGCTTACGAGTATTTGATAACACTGGTATGCATATGAAATTTTTTTGTCTGCTGTGAGGTTTTTTCAACTCATATTATATAATTCGACCATGCTGAATTCGAAAATGACATTGGTTTTCCTCAATCAGTCAGGTTTTTTCTCTATTGGCCATTTATTATAAGTCCAATTTTATCCCCAAATTTATTGATTTTTTTAGCTTAAACACTGTAGATACGAGTAATATTATAAGAACACTCGTGAAAATGAAAACATTGTGTGAATAAATACTTTTATTCATACAATGAATATGGAAAAAGTTTATTGAGGAAGGAATGAAGTTTTTTTGGCTTTCCGTCTGTGTTTTTCTTCGGGCACGTCTCGCTTCAAACACCAGCAATAGTCCGCCAGCATATTGATATCCAGTTTCCCTGGTACCTCTCTTCCATTATTTTGATATCTTGGTGAAATCGTTCACCCTGTTCCTCACTATAATCCCCGCAATTTTCAGGAAAATAGTCCAAGTGGGACCACAAAAGTGCATTTTTATGGACATGCGCGACCCATGAGCTTTGAAAGCTTCATCAAGTTTTCGACAACGGACTCGTATTCTGGACTTCTACGCTTGCCAAGAAATCAGTGACAACTGATTTGAATGCCTGCCAGGCATTCTTCTCAGTTGGAGTCATTGCGTTTTCGAACTGAGTATCCTTGATCAAAGTTCGAATTTGAGGACCATCAAAAACCCCAGCATTTAGTTTAGCATCAGATATATGAGGAAATTTACTCTCGAGATATCGGAATGCTGAACCCTCCTTATTCATTGATTTGATGAAATTTTTCATCAAGCCCAGCTTAATATAAGTGGTGGGAGGAAAATTTTTGTTGGTGGTACAAGGGGCACTGAAACGACATTATGCGACCCAGGTTCAAAATTCTCTCTGGATGCCCATTCACGCTGTGCATAGTGCTTCTCATCCGCTCGGCTATCCCATTTGCAGAGGAACATGGGTATTTCGTGTATCCCCTTGCATCCCAATACAAATACCACAATCTGAAAAAAAATGAAAATATTTAAAGAATTTAGAGAATTTGTTCTATCAGATAAACAAAATCTATGCATTGGACTGTATCACTTCTGTGGGGAAGTTAAGTGTTCTTATACGCTCTCAAATAACCTTTGGAAAAACAACATAATCAATAGCAATAGTTTACTTATGATATTAGTTACCTTCAAATCTCAACAGATCCTCCAGTTATGTTGGTCGTATACGAGAGCATCCAGTAAAATTTCATGTTATCGTAGCTCTCAGTAAGTTGTACGGAATGTGCTACAGGGACTGATGCAACCCTATTCCCAATGTTGAGAAGTACTGCTTTCAAACTTCGTTTAGACGAGTCTATAAATAGCCTCCATTCGAGCGTATATGGCAGGCCCAAGGATTCGATTAGCCCCTCAACATTGCAGCAGTACACTAAGGAAGAGGTATTTTCGTGCACTGCAAAAAACTTGCGGAATTCTTCCTCTCGTTTCCTATACCAGGAGAATGTTGTTCCCGGAGCCAAGCAAGTGTCCTCTCGAAGTCGTGAGCCCAAGATCTCGGCAGCTAATTTGGAAAGTCCTAAATCCCTGGTAAGATCATTAAGTTTGGCCTGGTTGAGAGGCCTCGGCTCATTTGAAGCGGTATTTTGAGGTATATACGACTGGGACTGGTCATTGGCATTGGTCATTGATTCATCATCAGAATCATCGAAGTCCAGGGTTTGAGGTGGGTCGGGTATTGGAATTCCAGGACCATGGGGTACAGGTCTCATAGCAGAAGGAATGTCAGGGTATACAACAATGTGTTTTATTCTTCTTGTTAACTCCTGAAAATAGAAACACAGAAACATGGATATAAAACTTGCATATGAAATAGAAGAAGCATTCAGACAGTGGCGGCTCGTGAGGGAAGGCTGTGGTCTGTAAGATATGAAATAGGTCGATGGAGTCTGTATATTTTCTTTCTTTTTCATTCATATTGTCCCTTCGGGGACAATATGAATGAAAAAGAAAGAAAATATACAATCATTGTATATATAAATGTAACTTGTATAACAATATGTATGTGTAAATGTATTTTCTATAACAATATGTTTATGTAAATGTATGATTACCATTATGGTGAATATTATGCTATATATGGTGAATATTACATTATGGTGAATATTATGCTATATATGGTGAATATTACATTATGGTGAATATTATGTCAAGTTTCATACGAGGATTTCAAAATATTTAAGAAAAATAAATTTATAAGCCCACCTTGGAGGTTTGTCATGCAGAAATAGCAATCTGTCACGAGTCACGTGATCCTTTCCTTCTCTCCAAATCATGGGAATTCCAAAAGGCAAAGATTTCGCTCTGCCTTTGCTCCATCTTCTCAAATTTTCAATGCACGTCTTGCAGCACATATGAGGGGCGAAATTTTTGTCCTGGTCCCCTAGCTTAATTCCAAAGTATGCTCTATACATTGTCTTCACAAATTTAGTGATTTGGGACTGGTTATTTGGCACGGTAACCGTCCCACATACAGGGTGGGGCACGGGAACCAAGTGTTTTTGGAATAATCAGGAAAATATTTATTTTTGTAAAGAAAATATATTGGTAGAACAACATTCGTAAGAACATAGCATTTCATGTCATAATAATCATGTACCGAAAATTATATCTGGCATATGATGTCCTTGGCCGTCGACGCATTGTTGAAGGCGTTTACGAAAATTGGCCTCCACTCTTCCCAGCAGGTCTCTGTTGATTTGGATGATTTGTTGACGGATCGCTTCCTTCAATGCATCTAATGTACGGGGCTTGTCCTCGTAGACACGTGACTTGAGGTACCCCCATAGAAAGAAGTCACATGTGGACAAGTCAGGGGACCGAGGGGGCCATGCAATGTCACCAAATCTCGAAATGAGATGGTTGGGAAACAGGGGGCGAAGAACAGCCATTGACGCTCTGGCGGTGTGTGGCGTGGCCCCATCTTGCTGAAACCACAAATGTCGACGAGCAATACGCCTTCTTCGTAACTCAGGGATAAAAAAGGTGTTCACCATCTCAATGTAACGCCCAGATGTTATGGTAACGGTAACCCCATTTTGTTCGAAGAAATAGGGACCGATGACGCCAAACTTTCCCACCGCGCACCAAACTGTAACCTTAGGGCTATGCAGCGGTTTTTCATGGAGTTGTCGCGGATTTTCAGCAGCCCAATACCGACAGTTTTGATTGTTGACGGCCCCATTAAGGTGGAAATGGGCTTCATCACTCATTACCACCATCATGTTTTCATTCTGCTCATAAAGTGCAAGCATTTCCTGTGCAAAATTCAGTCGTTGGGGCAATCGTTTACATTCAATTCCTGCACCATCGCTAACTTGTATGGGTGAAAATGTAATTCTTCATGCAAAATCCGTCTAACAGTACGATTGCTGATTCCGAGTGCAGCTGAATGTCTCCGAGCAGAGCGGCCTGGGCTTTGCAACATCGCTTGTCTGACCCTTTCAACGTTCTCTGGAGTACGCACAGTGCGTTGCGGCCCCTTCGGTTTTGTTTTCATTATTGAGCCTCCTGTTCGAAGATTGTTAACCCAACGTAAGATTGTGTCACGAGCGGGAACAGAGTCATTTCGATGAATGTTGAATCTGCGGCGAAACGCACGCTGAACTGCTGTCACTGACTCGCCACTCCTAACAAAATGATCATACGCGAACATGCGGTGTTCTAACGTCCACTGCTCCATGATGGCACCTGAAAGATAAAGGTGAGTGTTAGTTAAAGTTAAATGCTATGAACCCAGGAATGGAATGCTACCTACCGCACGCCCCTCCCATTCCTAATGGCCGATTACTAGCTATTCAAAAAACACTTGATTCCCGTACCCCACCCTGTATGTAGCAGAATCTATTGGGATAATTTTTACACGCTCTATTCATTA
Source organism: Bathynomus jamesi (assembly GCA_023014485.1). Lineage (NCBI taxonomy): Eukaryota > Metazoa > Arthropoda > Malacostraca > Isopoda > Cirolanidae > Bathynomus > Bathynomus jamesi. The sequence goes on from JAJOZX010000674.1 coordinate 58,551, forward strand.
TGAAATATTTTATCTATATGCCTGAAAAGTAAAAAAAGATATTATACAAGTGAAACAAGTGATGATAGATGTTACTGTTCCAATTCCGCTTTGACAAAATCACGAAAAATTCTATTTTACTTATGAGGCCATAGCCGGATAACCTGAGCTGATTGAGAAAAACGGATTGCAGATTCGAAATCAGCAGGAAAAACTCTATAAGAATCACTTACAAAACCCTTGACAGCAAAATTGATGCATACCACTGTAATGGATAATAGTTTTGTTCCACTGGTGGTCGTATTCCCTCTAAAAATAATTGCTATTGCGCCTTAAGAAAGACGAGATAAAGGAGGATCTGTATATACTGTACTATATTTTCATTTCTCTTAAGGTTGCTTTGCTTTTTATTCATAATATTAAGAAATTTGAAATCAAATTTATTTTCTTTAGCTCTCTCTCTCTCTCTCTCTCTCTCTCTCTCTCTCTCTCTCGAAATATTAGGGATGTTGCAAATACCTGGGACTACATCGTAGCCAGTATCGTAACACCGATTTCCGGAAATCAGCGAAGTTAATGACAATTTACCCTTTAAAAATGTTAACTGAATTTTTAACTACCTTTCTCTATAAGTCAACTGAATTCAAAGAAATAATAAATAATGAATCCGAAATGACACGTGAATAATAATAATAATAATAATAATAATAATAACCACTGAACTGTTAACTACATAAGACTAGCTTAGATCTTCTTCAGCTACTGACGAAAGAACTGAAGCAGTTGTAATTATCGCAATCAATCAACTCTGGTGCCTGACGGAGATGAAGGAAGAATCATAGTTATCGCAGCCAGCCGACCCAGTTAACTAAAGAAATTGTAGCTATCACAGCCGGCCAATTTTTTAGTTTGAAAACATCGGTAGCCATCGCATGAAACTCGACTGTATCCCAAATCAAACCAGTGACCACTAAAAACTATTAAATCTATCTTAGCAAAAGCCTTTAGCGGTTTAGCTTCACAGTTGGAAGGATTAAATTATTTACGCGTGTAATAAAGGGTGATCCAGAGAAATGGGACCCAAAAGAAACTCCTGTAACTCTTAAAGTATAAGTCCTTTTATAAAATCATACGCATCATTCGAAAGAGGATAGTTACAAGTTTGTGCAGGATTGTATAGGTTTTGACAATACAAGACAAGATAAGATACAAAACAAAATAAAAGTGTTAGTTAAAACTAACCCTTCAAGATGGCTGCGTGGACTGTGGAACAGCTGCGTTTCATAACTGAGCAATATTATGAGCATGGAAGAAGTGTAGTTTCAGCTCTTAGAAGGTGATTTTGACATCTGAAAATTTGTCTTGAAAGATCTTTGAGCTGAAACTACACTTCTTCCATGCTCATAATATTGCTCAGTTATGAAACGCAGCTGTTCCACAGTCGATGCAGTCATCTTGAAGGGTTAGATTTAACTAACACTTTTATTTTGTTTTGTATCTTATCTTGTCTTGTATTGTCAAAACCTATACAATCCTGTACAAACTTGTAACTATCCTCTTTCGAATGATGCGTATGATTTTATAAAAGGACTTATACTTTAAGAGTTACAGGGGTTTCTTTTGGGTCCCATTTCTCTGGATCACCCTTTATAATCCAACCTCGGAGAGCAATGCCCAAACTAAGGACACCATCTATTTTATTTTGCCCTGAAAACAACGTGAGGGGTTAAATTCCATCAGAGAATCCGAAAAAGTGAAAGGAAAGAATAGAAAGGGACAGAAAGAAACGAAAGGGTAGGAAGAGAGGAAAGGTGACCGGGCTCAACAAAGTGTGTTAAGCTAGATTTCTCTAGACGCGAGCAAGCTCGTTTTGTAGGTTTGGGGATCCGAGCCCTAGGCCTACTAACTTCACAAGGAAGCAAAGACGCAGCAGCAGCAGCTCCCCTTAAAAACATGGCAATAGATAAATGTCAGCGACGGAACGCCAACACCTCTCGTAGGAATCGGTACATTTTGGAATCGGTACATCACTACCTGTTTTACATACTCTTAATTTTAGATTAAAATTCCTATCATAACTGCTACTTTTAAGTAGTATGGGGACGAAAATAAAAATGAATTAAATACCTACGGTACTCATTTATCACCCAATATCCCGCTAATATTTTCATTGTTAACATAAATTTTCTAATCGTGTTAAACTTTATAAAAATAGTTATACTCACCGAAATGGTTATTTTTCGACAATTTAACAAATTTACGAAACTAATATTCATAATCTGTACTTTAGTCTATTTTATTAATTATTTTGCATTTCCTAAGTTTTATTACAGTATTTTCCTTAAAGCATTAAGAAATAAACAACTTAAATTTTATAATAATTTCAACAATTTTTCATTGTTCATCGTAATTCTAAAAAAAATGGACGAATAAACTAAACTAAACAATATATATACAGGGTGATTCAGCAAAGAGTACAATAAATTAGAGGATGAAATCCTTGGATAATTCTAAACCACAATGTCTCGATGGTAAAATGTCAGATTCTGCATAGTTTCTATGTTACAATACATTTAAGATTTGTATTAATGAGAGTGAATATGAAGTGAAACCCCCGTAGGTTTTTGTAATTATTTATTCACAGATCTCTATAGTGTGACCCCTCTTTGTTACAACCTAAAGGAAATGTTCAAAGTTGCCCCCTTCTGCCTCAGTGCAGGCCTGTACACGTCGTACCATTGAATGTCTGACGAGTTCCAGAATGCATGGACTATGTTTAATTTGCTCGCACCTGTCACGAACACGTGGCCATAATTCCTCTCTTGTTTGAACCTCTGTATCATACACCAACGTCAGTAGTATAGCCGAAAAAGGGTAGAGTGCAAGAATGTTGCAAGTGATTACGTAATGTTGCAAAGGGGGTGGGGGTGTTGCAAAAAAAAGAAAAAAAGAAAAAAGAAAAAAAAGAAAAAAAGGAAAAAAAAAGAAAAAAGAAAAAAAATACCCCAAATGGCCCTTTGTTGCCAACCGGGGTTGCAAGGGGCATGCAACTTGGAGGCGGTGTTATCCCCCAAGAGAAAGGAGAGAAAGGAGGAGAGGTGTTCACCTGGCAGGAGCCAAGTGCATATTAAGACTTCAGCCGAGTAGGCGTTGTTTTATAGGCTCCTAATCAGCCAGTTGGCTTAGAAGGCGTAAATGGCTTGAGTTGCCAGATAGCGCCATGTATTCATTTAATTCTAATCGAAGACTGAGTTGCCAGATACCACTTTTTAGCGATACCATTGTATACATTATTATAGACTCCTAATCAGCCAGTTGGCTTAGAAGGCGTAAATGGCTTGAGTTGCCAGATACCACTTTTTAGCGATACCATTGTATACATTATTATATTTCTTAAAAGTTGGTTTAGAACACCGGTAGTAGGTTTAGAAGGCGTAACATGATATAATTAAGTAAAACAACATTGCGTCATTCTGTTTATTATAAATATATAGAAAAATATACATTTCAATAATAATTGAGGAATATGCATATAATCATAACAGTACAGGAAATATATACACACAATTATGGTGATATATATAAAATAAATATACATTTCAAATAGAAATAAATATACATTTCAATAATAATAGAAATATGCATATAATCATAACAGTACAGGGGAAATATCACGCAAAATATATAAATACATTTCAATAATAATAGAAATATGTATATAATCATAACAGTACAGGAGAAATATCACGCAAAATATATAAATACATTTCAATAATAATAGAAATATGCATATAATCATAACAGTACAGGAGAAATATCAAGCAAAATATATAAATACATTTCACTTTTTTTTCAAAATACTAAACTCGGTCTTAATCGAGTTTACAATTACATCATTATTGCTCTGCATTACGCAGTATATGCGGCTTAATAATATTTCACCGCTTAAAGTATAGGGAAACCTGTATTCGATATGAAGGGCTTTCATATCGTCCAGTACTATTTTTGTTCCCACTTTACAACCGGTTGGTAAGTCATCTTTAAATACGTCTAGAATACAATCAAAAGCACGCACAAAGAGTTCATCGTTAGCTACATTATTAAACACAAGTTTATAAGCACGCTTTTCCAATCGAGGGTTTATTTCTACCGACTCGAGCTTTTCAATCGTGAACTCACTCAACATAGCGGCAATTGAAATAATCTTCTAAATCGTTACGACAACTGCGCGTTATATAAAGAAATAGTTCTTCAGGGTGAACGGTGTAGGTGAGCTCAGCCTTGTACCGATCAATTGCTTTGTACCAAAGTTCATGGTATTTCAAAGAGTCTAAACTTTTTAAATAAACGTCCAGCACTAGACCATTCTCACCAGCCCTACACTCGGTAAACCCATCGAGCAGAGCGGTGTAGGCGTATTCAAGTACTGTATCAAATAAAGCATGTCCGTAACACGCGCGTCTAATATAGGTTTCAGCTTGCTGAATCCGACGATTTCAAACATTCTGTCGAGGATGAAACGGTTTCGCGTAGGAACAAGAGCGTTATTATCAGAAGCATTCTTCCACATCAGCCGTATATCAATGCACGGCCGATCGTTATTTATACACAACGTACATACAACGGCGTATGAGGGTGCGTCACTAATCTGCTCTCTTCTTGTACCTACGTTAGCAGGTATTTTATAACGATCTTCACTCCACTTCTCAACTATCACGAAGATTCTATTCATCTCCTCGACACTTAAATAAACCCGTTTGTTTGTTTGTCTACATTCCGTTTCCAGTACATAGCTAATGGTACCGGAATTACGCCTGAACACGCGCAACGATTTCGTCACGAACACATCGTACGAGGCGTTGAGAATGCTGCTCAAAGGAAGTTCCATCGTATTCGAGGAGCGCACGTCCACTCGGGTCAAGCTCTGAGATAACTATGAGCCGTGTGAGGCACGCAGGTAGGCAGGAACGGTTCGACGGGCGGCTGACTCGATGATACGTGAATGGGCTTGTTCGTATGACCCGCGAGTCGTACCGAATTGTTGTACATATTTGTTTTTCCGGTACAAGAATTAATTTCATCACTACCAGCCTACGCACCAGACATTTTACCTCAGGATAAGAACTAGGAACATTTTATGTTTTACTAAACATCTTCACACTCCGGCGCACTATTTGAGAGGAACATATGCTCATATTTTTCCTTTCTGCCCATCAAACGATACTCGTCTCTAAAGTCTGTTAAAAACTCACGCAGGGCACTGCCACAACCTCACTACGAACCTCATCATGATATACGTTAATATAGTGATAAAAATACTTAAGATTGTCTATGATCACGAGATTCACATTTTCAGTCGTAGGGTATGAGTAATCGACATGGTGTAGCATGACGTAATACCGCTTGTCACACCCCCTCCGCAAGGCTCATTATCCATACCTGCTGCTTCTCTTCTGCACGCGTTGTTTCTTTACTTCACGGTGTATGTGAGACTTTATAAAGTTTAGCTCTGCAGTATACTTCAGCACATCGTCTGTGCAACGAAAGCCTTCAACGGTCTCACCAGAACATCCGTAGAGTATTTGTACATCTTGGAACTTCGCACAATCCAATGTGTTTTTAAAAGAGGTATAGGAGGGAGGAATAGGAAGTTTTTCGGTATCCACCACATCCTGACACTTTGCTGAATACCATTTCATAAACGTTGTACAAGGAATATTAAAGGTAGCCATTTGAATACACGTCTGATCTGAATACACGTCTGATCTCTCGGGCTTACTGCAGTTGACTGACCACGCAGGGACTCCCAGATAGTAGCATGACTCACGGTCTTACAGTGGGCGGAGCTTAGAACTTTCACCTGCGCACACACACACACACACACACACACACACACACACAGGAGAAAGTAAAACGCTAATTGAAACGTGATTTATTTAATAAACGAGATATTCAAGTTATATATATTTACAAATACGATTTAATAAACGAGATATTCAAGTTATATATACAGCATATTTACAAATACGAGTAATAAATCAATAGATACCTTACAAATACGATTTAATAAACGAGATATTCAAGTTATATATATATTTACAAATACGTGTAATAAATCAATAGATACGATTATATACAAGACAAATACGTGTGAGTTAACAATAGAAGCATCATACGTTATGGTATCCAAAGGGTACGGTATCATAGGTACCAGGTAACTGGCAACGTTTCCTATAGGTGTTACGGCACACCTTCGTACCCCTAAGTTCCTTCACGCCCCCCAGCTTCTGCGCCCGAAAATTGTGGGTGCCTACAATTAGTTGGGGAGGTTGTTCGCCCTCATCATCGTCCAAACATACTAGATCCTTCAACGATTCAAAGTTAACAACCCGCCGATTCGCATGGTTGAGCGTAATACCCTTTGCCTTCACGATATATTTCATTTCCTCCCCCACCCTGACCCGTACCCCATAAGTCTTAGGTCCTGTTGAGGCAAAAGAGTCGGCGTATGCGTTGTCCCCATACTCATCCTTGACCTCATCAGTGAGCTCGCCGAGGAACTCCCCAATAGCGGGCATGTATTCACCCTCCCTCTCTGTGAATATCACGCTAACTGTTATCGGCATACAATACTCTCCGCCAAGAGAATGCAATAGACCCCAAAGTTTTATACGGGCGTAGGCTGTTGTGAGCTGGCCACAGGTATGTTTGTAACCCTTGAGGTATCTGTGGCAAATTCAGTGTTGTTGTACTTTATTATGTAAGTATTACCTACATTCACGATCTCCATGACCTCTTTATCGGGAGCATTGGCATAATCCCAGACATCGCTATAACTTTGTGCCAAATGAATGCTCCCTCTGCCGGTGTTATGCGCAAATTTTCCCCATAGACTGTTTAGACACAATTTTGCACTAAAGCGCTTGCCAGGATTCTTTACAATTTGGACACGATCAAGTTGTATACCTTCGCGGTCGCGGTAACGTTGAATATAGGCAGACTTTTCATCTTCGGTATCAACTCCTCGCGATACCCTGATGCCTCAACCTTATCCTTCAAAAAGGCGTTTATATATGGTGTGAAAAGGTTGGGTAGCTTCTGAAACCTCCACACCTCATGTATCTTCAGTATTCTATAACCATGGCGTACGGCTAGGGCCAGCTCAGGACTTGTATATACGCCTCTGATCTACGCTGGTGGGGTATATGGTTACATTCGCCGTTATCCTCTTCCGCGCACTTCACGCACAGGGGAAACATGAGCTTGTCGTCGATAACGACAGGTAAGATCGGCATCCATAAATTGCGTGGGGGGAGTACGTCTACGAAAGAGAGCCCAAAGTAACGATCATTCAAATTTTTTGAAAATTCATTGATGGAGGGTAGGCTAGGTCCCACCAGTTTCTCAGGAGCGCCCACGGGGTACGGATTGCTCTTCATCACGTATGGGTATAAAGAACAGAAATCGTAGTAATGGAGATTCATGCCCTCCGTAGGTGGAAAGTATAGTCTGAAAGGATTTGTACGTCTCCAAACAAGCTATCACCACATTTGAGAGGATCCAGCACCATTGAACGCTTGATCGTGTTTATCTCCTCACGGTACACCTCGTCTGTCTCCATCCGTGCATCATATTCATGCTCCCACAAGACTTTGTGAGTGAACTGTGATCCTATAAGTTGATCGCGGGTGCGGGTCGATGCAAGACAGTCGGCAGGAGACCTACCGTGGATATCTCCGGTGATTCCGCACTCAGGACGGGGGCATCCATGCCACCAGCAAACCGTTAAAGGAGTACACAGTCTTCACACCAGTGACACGGTTTTCACTTAACCCATCAACCCAAAAAACACGTCCATTAATCTTAATGGGTACTTCACCCGTGTTGCGGGCGTGCTTTATGTATACACCTGTCTGTTGCTGTAGGTGTATGAGCCAGTAATAGCCTTGTGTCCGTAACTGCGGGGATTGTTTCGGTGAATAATGGCTAAGGTGTCTTTAGGCATGAAGTTATTCTTGAACACCGTAAAACATAATGATGCGATGGTGGTTGCGACTTGCAGTGGATCGCATTTGAAACGGGCTATGTACATCCTTCTAAAGGCCTGGAAACATACTCTAAGCACGCGCACATCATTCACGCAATAACGCTCACATTCCAGCTATATTATAAGGGTTACTTTCATTAAAACTGTCGTAGTATCGATCAAAGTCTTCACGTTCATCCATACAGTCAAAATAGTTTGGGGGGTGGTGGGCCTACGTAGTTTAAAGTCTCGCTGGTGCGGAATGTGTAAGGGAAGTATCCTTTGGAAACTTCAGCTGCTACTCCCTCACCTTGGGTAGCTTTGCTAATTTACAAGGTGGAATAATAAAGTATCTTTAAATTGTACATTGCCTCTTATCTGCATCTGTATTAATTTGTTGCCTCTTTTCAATGGATCACCTGTAAATATCTCAGAGGATTCGTGTTCAAGCAACTCCTTATAAAGGAACTGCGTGTCAAACTTTGCCCCGTTATGGGCGGAATATACACAGTCATTTTTTTGAACTTGTCGGCTAACTTGACAATATAGGACACAAATAGTTTCACAGGACTATCGCGGACATTCGTTTTAAAAACGTTTGTCCGTTTACCGCATTTGGGGCACTCGTCACATTCGATACCCATACACTCATCACAGATGGTCTGGCTCACAAGTAATGTGGAATTACCTCTTTGGTTTCAGCGTTCGTATATGTTTCTATATCGTAGTACACAGTTATACAAGGGTTATTTAGGCTTAGCATCTTTCATATAACATACATGCTTTACTCCATCCGCCTTATATTCCTCCTGGCATGTAGGACAGTGACTTACGTCACACTTGTGCTTAAATTTCCCCCAATTATCCATTGTGTGAAACATACCACATTCACAGATTCTCATTTTCCTGCACGTGCCAATGATTTATGGAAATCAAAACAGCTATTATTGAAAAATGTGCGTCTACACACTCACAGTCTCTCTTCTCAGCTTCAACTACACGGCTTTCACATTTGGTGCTTTTACACTGCTCACATACCATGTGACATTCTTACAATGTCGCACAATATCATCCGCAAACTCGAGGCACCCCTTACACAAATCATGATGTCTCCCATATTTTCGACTTTTGTCATAACTCGCGTAAAGCCCCCTTATATTACGGATGGGGAGATACGTGTCCTGACAATCCTAAATAAGTAGGGGTCTTGTACGATCTCTCACGCAGCTTTTAAAAACATACACAGTCCTACGACGATATCCAACCCAAATACAACTATGCGGACATTCATTTCCTGTTCTACCCTTCTCAGCTCTTCAGGCCCCATATTACAGTCAAATTCAAGTTTACAGTCTACAGCTAGTTTACGGGCACGTTCCACGACCGTAGGCAGCCAAATTTTTTGAGCCCGTGTATTTTGTACAGTAAACATGTTAGCCAAGACTACTGCTATAAAGCCGCAACCACGATCGACGTTTATATGCCGTCTATAAAGCTTGAGAATTGAGGTTAAGAGTGTACGGTATGGCACTATGACCGCAACACGGAATACACGGTCAATATTTACCGTGAAGTTGTCCATATTGAAGGCTATACTACTTTGGGCGGCTTGCACTATACGTCCTAATATATATTCTACATCTTCAGCCGCAAACGTCTAAATGGCACTATCACCGAATAATCGTCTACATCACCGTCATCTGACCGGAATCCAAAGGACAGACTCGTCCTGACCTCACGCTCGTCGCGATTCTGAAGAGCAAACTCTATAATACGCTGTACAACCCGGCGTAGCCCGCCGCTCAATTCCATTGCTATACATGGCTCTAGGGTCGACCCTGACTCTATACGATTTTCTAGTCAAGGTTGGGGTGGGGGCTGCGGAGCTCACCAACTCGAACGTTATTTCATCCTCAAAAGAACGGGGGCGGCAGATGAATTAGGGGATATATTAGCGGAAGGTGCTGCTTGGGGGCATGTTGCGTAGGAGGTTGATGGTTGGGGCTCTATTATTGTAGACTTAACAGAACGGGGGGCGGCGGATGAATAAGGTGGTATATTAGCGGGAGGTGCTGCTTGGGGGTTGTTGCTTAAGAGGTTGATGGTTGGGGATCTATTACCGCTGCAACAGGCGCGTATTTCGGGCGATTTATACCTGACGTGGGGTTCTCACACCTCCGCTTTGGACGTGCTACTGGTATCGCTGGTGAGGGTTCGTTGGCAGGGGAGGAGATCACAACTACACTGTCGTCGAGTCATCCGTAATGTCATGATGGGATGCTCTACCTCATCGTCATTCACGGTTCTGTGGGAGAAGAAAGCAATATAAGGAACAGCACTCAAAATTTGTAATATTTTTGTAAATGACCCACTTGGAGTGTGACGTGTTAGAAATGGACTCTGTAGAAAAATTCCAGATTCACGAGTCCATCCACATGTATTATATCTGGACCTACAGGATGTGGTAAACTGTGTTTATGCTTAAATCATTAAAGAAAAGGGAGAGATGTTCTCGAAATTTTGTGCATAAAGTTATATGGTGCTATTCGACGTATCAATCAGTGTTCAACGAGTACCAAGATGATATTTTGTTCCACAAAGGCGTATATGACGTTAATTCGTTAAAGGGAAATGAACATACAATCATTGTAATTGACGATCTCATGTTGGAGATGGATAAAACGTTTGCCAGACATTTACAGTATTATCCCACCATCTTAACATAAGCGTGTTCTTCATCAACCAGAATCCATTTTTTCAAAAATAGATACATGCGCGATGTGTCGTTAAATACGCAATATCTAGTCTTATTCGCACAACGTAGAGATGTATCACAAATTGGGGTATTAGCCAATCAAATGTTCCCGAATTAGCGTAAGGAGTTTTGGAAGTTATAAAGAAGCTACAAGCACGCGTTACGGATATTTGCTTTGCGACCTTCATCCGCGAAACACGTTTAGAGTGCTTCTGCGAACGAATATATTTCCAAACGAGCCTGAAACGTGTATATTCCAGAATGACAAAGAGACTAAAGAAATACCGTGAATTAATAAAAATCTATCATCGACTGCCCCGGGCAATGCGCAGATGTTTATTAAAAATATCGATGCCGACTTTTAAAATGCATCTGTGAAATCTGTCTTAACGTTATAAATTGCAATGTATCAATGAAAACCCTCAGAAGGCTCGCCTACGCCGCTACAAGAACATAATACGTGCACTCGCTCGTAAAAGTCAAACTGTAGCGAAGAAAAAACGAATTATTGTACAAACAGAGGGTCATTTCTCCCCATCTTATTTCAGTTTTGGGTCCTTTACTGACTAGATTAATATAAATAGAAAGTGGTAGTGATTCCCCACGAGGTGTACGCTTCACTGCAAAGGAATCCAGACACGGATCTAGATCCCCGTAAAAGCAGACTTAAAAGAATGGAAAGCGAATTGCTAGCCCTATTAAACAGTGAAAAAACACCTGATGAGAAAAGAATCTTATACAAGAAGCTCTGCAGAAATTTCTTCACGAGTACGAAAATTATAAGAGCCCTACAGAGATTCCTGTGGTTATTAGACACAGCATGGGGGACGATGGCATGGCGACATAGGATCTGTGCCCGACTATACAGCTGACCAACCAAAAGATTAGCCACACAACATATCGAACATGTATTAAAAAGCACCCTCCCACATACATTGATAGTAAAGGCTTAAGTCTTTATAATCTATTGAATGAGGATCCAGCCATACAATGGACCGATACAGGCGAGATCATTGTGGAAGGATCAAAGGTACAGGGATCGAATATCGTAGACATTGTCCATGATCTGGTGAGAAAGTGGGATAGGCCATCACCATCAGGATGGAAGCATATTAAAGCAAGACTACTACAAAAAATGTCCCTAAAACGTTGATAGGAAATCTGAACAGTAAAAAGACTTGGAACATGCAACGCATGTGACACAATTGAAGGCACCGTCACCCCCGGCGGTAACACCTTGAAGAGGAGCAAGAAGAGGTTAAACCAAACCCTACCCACGTGCCTCTAAAATACGCAAATGGCTAACGTATTACCTAACGCTAATTATGACATTTCTACCCATCCTCTTACGGCGGCGTAGATAGACTGTACAGAAGTGTTTACGGACTAGGAAAAAAAGATGTTGAAAGATTTTTGAGGGGAGCAGACGCTTATACGCTTCATAAGCCTGTGAGAAAAACGGTTTAAAACAGCCAAGACAACGGCTTCCTTGATTGATTCTATTTGGCAGCAGATTAACAGAATGCAAGATATTCTGTGTATAACGATGGTTACCGCTACATTCTATTCATAATAGACGTATTCTCTAGATATCTGTGGCTAGTTCCTCTGAAAATAAATCACCTGAACAGTTGCTAAAGCCACCAAAACGCTAATGTTGAAAGAAAACAGGGTTCCTGGCTATTTTTGTACGGATATGGGGAAGGAATTATAGGCCGTGCTTTTCAGAACAGGTTGACTGAGTTTTAATATCAGCTATTACACAACCAATTCTATACATAAGGCTTCTTTAGCTGAAAGAGTTCAGCGCACCATAAAGGAAACGCATGCACCGTTATTTTACAAACATAAAAACACATACAAATTTTCCAGACATTCTGGAATCATTGGCATCGTCCTACAACCGCTCACACATCGCACGATTGGGAACAACACCTAACGAAGTTTTAGAGAAGACGCTCCCGAGGAGAGATGGATTACCACCACCACCACCACCACACTCTGCGCGCTTCAAAATCAATGATTATGTAAGGCTGTCGCGTTCGGGGAACAATTCGCAAAGGGTTTTTGAGCAAGGATGGACACGCGAGATTCTTAAAGTTAGGGCTATGAGACCTAAAGGTGAGATAATGATGTATTACATTGAAGATTTGAATGGGGAAGAAATCTCAGGAGGCTTTTACCGCGAGGAATTGCAGAAAGTTGCGTTTAATTTAGAAAAAAATGTGTTTAAAATTGAGAAAATTTTAGGAAGCAAAGGTTCAGGAAAGAGAAAAATGTACCTGGTGAAATGGCTAGGGTACCCAGAAAGCTTCAACACCTATATAAAAGCTGATGCAATAATGAAGCTTAAATAGTATGCAACATGGCTCCTAACCATTTCTACGTCACACTCCCGTCCTCCTCGTCCCTGTCTGTACACCCTAACAACACACTAGCCAACTTTGTAACAGAGCTCCACGGGCACATTGAATTGGGTCGTGATTCGTATGAGGTGGGGATATGCGAAATTCAGCTGGACACCGTCTTTTTAAATATTGAACATAAAGAAACCGTTTTTACGATTCTTAGAGACATTGACGAGTGTGAAAAAGCTGGGGTAGCTATGGATGAAACTATGCGTATCGCTCGGACTAAGATTGCACGGTATTACAGTACAGAAGTAAGACTAGGACCGGGTCAATATGGTTCGGCCGAGGATGTTGTGAGAGGCTTAAACGTAAGTTTAAGAAACTCAAACCTTACGAATGATTTAGTATACGAAATCGTAAACAACCCTGCACATACACTAATCCTAAAATCAAAGACTAACAGACGTATTAAAGACCATAGAAAGTTCCAAATTCTAGCCAATGGCCGATATAGCGCAGCCTTCCAAAGAGACACATTTCACGAGACACAGCATGACTTGTCCAGATTAATGTATCAATTGAAGATGGAGAAATTGGCTGAAAGGTCCCCAGACATGTGCTATATTTACAGTAATATAGTGGAGCACCAGTTTGTTGGGGATACCCAGGCACGCCTGCTGCGCATTGCTCACATCCCCAACCATAGAGGAAGGAGTTTGAGTATTACATATGACAGACCCCATTATGTGAATGTCGCAACTAATTTAATAACCAATATCTCAATATATATATAAGAACGATTGAGGGTGAAAACTTCCCATTCGGTAACGGGAGCTTAACAGTGAAGCTACACTTTCGACGCACTGAGTTATAATGGATAGAAAGCCTTTCACCGTCTATCGAGGGGTGCGATACCAGCGCGGTAGTGGACTTGGGTCCATTTTTTCATCCATACTACGTACGGCTGTTCCTTTGCTGAAGAGGGGCCAGATACCTTGGAAGGAAAGCGCTGCAATCAGGTATTAACACTGCAGAAGACATATTGGCCGGGGCTAAACCTAAAGAGGCTCTAAAAAAACATTTAAAGCGTACACGGGACGAAATCATCAAAGATGCAAAGAGAAAAATGCGTGGTGGCGGGAAGAAGAAGAAGCGGGCTGCCCGGAAGAAGAAGGGGTCACGTGGTATTAAACGTAAAAGGCTATCAAAAAAGAAGTGCTGTAAGCGAATGAAACCTATGGTTGACCACTTTTTTGACTGATATAAGCTAAGGACATTGATCTCATGAATCATAGTTTGTTTACCACTTGTCGAGAGAGGAGTCACTATTTCGCCATGGCACGCTTCATCCACCCATGTAGTTCACAATGCTGTAAATCGGAGCTGTCCCTTTTTGAGCTACCTCCAACCCAAGTTTCTATTGAGCACAGTGACTTTATTACAATTAACCCTTTAAACACAATTAGTTCCCCGAGTGCACCTATAGAATTCGTGATACCCAGCTCAGGTCCTTACTTTTTTGATCCAAGCTGTGTGCACATGTACGCTAAGCTACGTGTAGCCCATTCTGATGGAACGGTCTGCGATGACAAATATGCTGTATACCCTGAAACAAACTTTCTGCACTCCATATTCAACCAGTGTGACGTATATTTAAATCAGACCAACATATCGGCAGGCACGGGGTACTATCATCTACGAGCCTATCTGGAAAATGTCCTCAACTTTTCCAAAGAAGCGAAGGCTACCTTTTTAAGTGCGAGGGATATTATCAAACTAAAGATGAAAATAGTATAAAGGACAAATTTAAAAATTCTAAAAAGAAAATATACGAGTGTTTTGGACGGTTGCACACAGATTTCACTTTCCAGGAGAAGTTGCTTGTCAACGGGGTGGATATGAAAATAAAGCTCACCCGCACGAGTCCTGAGATCTGCTTAAATCTGGCTGCTGATCAAGAGGAGGGTGCAAAGCCCGTTGTGGTTCACATTATGGACACATACCTCCGCGTACGGCGAGTGAAATTAAGTTCACCAAAACAACTAGAAATTGAGAAAAATTTACTAAACGCTACAGTGAAATATCCTATTAACAGAGTGCAAATCAAACTATATACGGTTCCTGCAGGGTTGGCATCGAAGCAGATAGAAAACATTGCCCTGGGAAATCTTCCTAAAAGGATATTAATCGGCATGCAGGACCATGCTTCGGTGAACGGAAAATATAAAAAGAGTGCCTTTAAATTCGAGAATTTCGGACTTAAAAATATAACTCTATACGTTAATGGCACTGCTTTGGGTGGAACAATGGTACGGACTATTCATCAGACGCTGTGTTACCTCTTTGTGCCAGAGCCTATAGTAATCTGACCCATATTGCAGGTGATTGTGATGAGCTTGGTAATGGGGTAACGCAGGAAGAATTCATTGATCAATTTAACCTTTATCCGTTTGACATTACACCTGACTTATCTGCTAGCGTAAATACCCATTTAACCCCACAGCAGAGCGGAAACATCTCAGTGCGGCTGGAATTCGCCAAGCCTATAGACGCTCCTATTAGTGTACTAGTATATCTCGAATCGCAAGCCCTAATAGAAGTAGATAGATTTAGGAGCGTTATCACTGACTTTTAAAATGGATGCTAATACACTTCAGAAAGTAATGGAACGAGTCACACGTTCCAAATTTATCGGAGTGTTTGCGAAGAATGAAACATTGAGTTTGCCAAGTACGCGAGAATGCGGTAGTCTTATTGTGAACACAGATGTCATCGGTAATGAAGGGATTCACTGGATCGCTGTCTATTTTAAAAATAGACAGCGCCTGTACTATTTTGATTCACTCGGTACTCAACCTTGGAGTGGAGTGACCCTATTATTGTAAAATTTGTCGCTCAGTTACATATTCCCGAAGTTGTATGGAACCCATTTCGTATACAAGGATATTTTAGTAATGTTTGCGGAATGTACTGCGTCTCATTTCTCACGCATATGTCATGTGATAAAGAATTTATAAATTTTTTAAATTTATTTGACCCGTGTCACACTCGCCGAAACGATGAAATGGTATGCAGACAGATAAAAATCCGTTTTCCAATTGTACGTACTCGTTGTATAGTATAATGTTTTTGTTCGTATATTTGTAACGATATATTCTGTAGTTGGTTATTGTACTGATTTCTTTCATTTAATAAATTTATGAAAATATATTGTGTCTTCTTACCCTAAAAAGATCGAAAAACACTTACATTATTTCGGTGTGACATTGCTGACTGATCAGTATATCCTCCGTATTCATGACACGAGATTCTTCAAAAGATTGTATAACACGTGTCAAATCCTCATCGGACCTTAAAGGAATAATGTTCATTCTTTTAAAACATATACAGAGTATACAGACAGATCCCCATTATGTGAAGATATCTTTGGTTCATTTAAGAGGAATAACATTGATTGCCATAAAAAATTTCGATTTTAGCATAATGGGGGTAAGTAAAACCAAATAACATTGATTGCCATAAAAAATTTTTGGCGAGTATCTATTTGACGAGATACTAGAACTCTCCATATATATATATATATATATATATATATATATATATATATATATATATATATATATATAAAATCGAATTATAGACACTTACATTTCTATGGTAGTCCCTTGCGTCGGATTGTAAGGAGCGTCACTGCAAATATCTTCAACGGTTTGCGTTGGAAATAATTCATCACGGTCAATCGCGTTAAAAAGACTAATTGCGGTTAATGCTGCAGTGTCACTTTCTTCATACAATTCCGGGGAGATACAGGTCCATGGTGGAGGATGTGTGACATTGCTGACTGATCAGTATATCCTCCGTGTTCATGACACGAGATTCTTCAAAAGATTGTATAACACGTGTCAAATCCTCATCGGACCTTAAAGGAATAATGTTCATTCTTTTAAAACATATACAGAGTATACAGACAGATCCCCATTATGTGAAGATATCTTTGGTTCATTTAAGAGGAATAACATTGATTACCATAAAAAATTTCGATTTTAGCATAATGGGTATAAGAGGTAAAACCAAATAACATTGATTGCCATAAAAAAAATTTCGATTTAGTCACTTACATTTCTATGGTAGTCCCTTGCGTCGGATTGTAAGGAGCGTCACTGCAAATATCTTCAACGGTTTGCGTTGGAAATAATTCATCACGGTCAATCGCGTTAAAAAGACTAATTGCGGTTAATGCTGCACTGTCATTTTCTTCATACAAATCTGGGGAGACGTACAGGTCCATGGTGGAGGGAATGATTATTCAATGACGCGAAAATAGCTACTGTTACTCCAAACTGAAAAATATCCCCTTTTATATGTACAATCACCAAGCTCCGCCCCAAAAGACCAGATGTTCGTAGTGATTGGCTGCCGGTGTAGCTGGGTGGAGCTATGATGTGTACCAATCCGCTATAACGAGTCCGGACGAGTAACATATATATAAAATCGTGTTTCTTGTGAATAAATTATAGACACTTACATTTCTATGGTAGTCCCTTATATTATATTTTTATTTTTACTTACAAGTTATTAGTAATGTTTTCACAAATTCTTGTGTTAACAAATTTCAATTGTTAACTTATTTTATAATAAAGAAATTATAAATATAGCCTAATTATATTTTAAAAAAGCATTCAGTTTCCACGTTAAACTGTGGGTCTAAGGCGGAGTGAAAACCTTTCTAATTCGGCGAGAAATTGCACTAGGGTACAACGAAAATTATTTGGTGATTCTTATAGAACTTTTGATACTGATTCCAAATATGGTTTCAGAATTTTTCTATCACCCATAGTTTTCGAGAAAATAATATTTCCATTTACTCAGAGTTTCCCGCATCATTAGTCACTAATGTAGTCGAGAGGATATAAAGAAATATAGCCTAATTATATTTTTAAAAAAGCATTCAGTTTCCACGTTAAACTGTGGGTCTAAGGCGGAGTGAAAACCTTTCTAATTCGGCGAGAAATTGCACTAGGGTGCAACGAAAATTATTTGGTGATTCTTATAGAACTTTTGATACTGATTCCAAATATGGTTTCAGAATTTTTCTATCACCCATAGTTTTCGAGAAAATAATATTTTCATTTACTCAGAGTTTCCCGCATCATTAGTCACTAATGTAATCGAGAGGATATAAAGAAATATAGCCTAATTATATTTTTAAAAAAGCATTCAGTTTCCACGTTAAACTGTGGGTCTAAGGCGGAGTGAAAACCTTTCCAATTCGGCGAGAAATTGCACTAGGGTGCAACGAAAATTATTTGGTGATTCTTATAGAACTTTTGATACTGATTTCAAATATGGTTTCAGAATTTTTCTATCACCCATAGTTTTCGAGAAAATAATATTTCCATTTACTCAGAGTTTCCCTTGCTAATAACTCTCAGTAGCCGAATGACGTCACAAGTCATACCTTTTCATTATAAATGGAGTAAAGCATTTAATTTTAAGAATGGTTTAATAGATTTTTTATAGTTTCCGGTTTTTGTTTTTACTTACATGTTATTAGTGTCATCCCTGCATGACATCAGTAAGTACGATACACTCCTAAACAAAGAGGTATGGTAGGGGTAAGTACAGTAGGTAATTTTACGGCCACATATTTTTTGGAAAAGTCGGAAATCACGCCCAACGATCCCTGACTGTCCGAAAGTTGATGACATGGGGAAATTGCTCTACAGCCTAACCTAGCGTACGCCTGACGTGGCAGAAGACTCAACCTGACTGATATAACATAATGTGGGTATGGTTTTCGACTTTCTCAGAAATATGATACATGTTAGCCGCGGTATTCTTTACTGAACTTGATTGCTAATAACTCTCAGTAGCCGAATGACATCACAAGTCGTACCTTTTCATTATAAATGGAGTAAAGCATTTAATTTTAAGAATGGTTTAATAGATTTTTTTATAGTTTCCGGTTTTTATTTTTACTTACATGTTATTAGTAATTTTTCACAATTTTTTTTACCTAAAAATGGCACGCTTCGGTTTGCCACCACTGGATTCCTTTATTTGAACAAAACTCTCGCTCTCTTTCTATATATATATATATATATATATATTTGTTAGTACTCTCATGTTTGCCTACCTTATTTCTTTCGCTGATTAATATTTATTAATGAGCAAAACTCTTTCTCTCTCTCTCTCTCTCTCTCTCTCTCTCTCTCTCTCTCTCTCTATATATATATATATATATATATATATATATATACATATATATTTTATTAGTACTTTTAGGTTCGCTAAGAAAGGGAGTCAAGAGAGTTTTTGGCCGATGTGAATGCAAGAAAGGTAAAAATTATGGGCAGAAAAAAATCCTCTTGGGAGACGATTCGAACTGCCCTAGCTTCTGCCAGCCCTCGTGTGTGTGTGTGTGTGTGTGTGGTGTGTGTGTGTGCACGAGTGGTTTATTCGTTTATTATATATATATATATATATATATATATATATATATATATATATATATACGGGTTTGGAGAATGACAAGCGTGTGTTTCATAAATTTCTCTTCATTTGGATAGAAGGGAGACTTATCAGGGATTGAGTTTATTATATATACAAGTACAGATGGGGGGGGGGGATGAGGGAGGAGGGTCGAGGATATAAAGAAATATATCCTAATTATATTTTTAAAAGAACATTCGGTTTCAACGTTAAACTGTGGGTCTAAGTTACGCGTAAATATAAAATATTTTCATTGTAGAAATAATAATAATAATAATGATAATAAGAATTGATGTGAAAGGTGATTGATTTAAGCAGTTAAGATGTAGTTATAAGAATATGACACCATACAAATTACGCGTAAATATAAAATATTTTCATTGTAGAAATAATAATAATATAAGAATTGATGTGAAAGGTGGTTTTTGTTCAAGTAGACGAAGAAAGGTTAACTCTCGCCCAGAAAATGGTCTCTTGGGAGACGATTCGAAATGACCTAGGAACACCTGCTGGTTGAGAGACCTTCCCCCCAATCCCTGATAAGTCTCCCTTCTCTCCAAATGAAAAGAAATTTGTTTCAATTGATTAATTTCTTTAAATTTCGTTTTTTTTCAATTTTCTTCGCAGGGGAATTTGTGTTTTGGCTAATTCCAACTTTTAAATGAATTGTTTCGTAATTTTCATTTCGTTTCGTGACTTAAATATTTATAATAAAAATTAAGTGTGTAAAAATTATTTATTTAATAAACAGAATTTAATTGGATTCATCTACCGTCATATAAATATATATTGTGGTACACTATTTAAATGTGACGATTCGAATTGACACAGTCTCCTTTTCCTCGTGTGTGTGTGTGTGTGTGTGTGTGTGTGTGTGTGCACGAGTTGTTTATTCGTTTATTATATATATATATATATATATATTAGTGAAGTAGGTCACATCCGCATCCGCGGAACATCCGCACATTTTCTCGCATCCGCATCCGCACTTTGGACTGCGGATGTCGTGCGGATGTGGACCGTTGAGATAAAACGTCATTAATAAGCGGAAATTATCAAATTCTACTATATTAATAGAACTAGTTCATTGTGCGCAAAAGTGATGCAAGCGACAAGACGAGAGGCTGTTCTTGTATGAAGTTACTCTCTTGCAACCTACTTAGATCCATGTTACAAAGCTAAGTTATTTTCACCTAGTACATTAGAACGAGTTAAATCATCACTTGGCAAAGCAGTTGAAGAGCTTCAATCTCTTGAATCTGTCGCTTCTCACCCACCAAAAGAATAAAAGTTTCAGTGACAGAACCAACACCTTCAACAAGCAATCTATCACAGAATCTGTCTCTCAGTTTCTTGAGTCAAGCAGCAATGACGAGACCTACGCGATGTCAAAAGATGTAGTAAAAATGATCGAGAGCTATCACCAAGAAAAACGCCTGGCTGCATGTGACAATCCTATTAGTTGGTGGAAAAATACGCAGAATATCTATCCATACTTGAGTAAACTTGCAAGGAAACATTTAGCCTGTCCTCCAACAAACGTACCAAGCGAGAGATTATTTAGCAGTGCTGGATTATATATGATGAAAAGAGAAACAGACTGGCAGCAGAAAAGGCAGAAAAATTAATGTTCCTTAAGCATAACCTTCCGATAATTAAGTTTGAACATTAAACGATGAACATCTTAGTTTACTTTATTTTAATTACTCATTTATAAATATGCCTAATAAAACTTTAAACTTAATATAAATAGTTATCAAGCTAATTAAAGATCTCTTTCTATAAGGGTGGAGGTTGGGGAAAGAGGTCGGTGGGTGCATTTGAGTTGGGTTCACGTCCCGCATCCTGGTAACACAATTATGGTTTCTAATTGTGGCTGAAACTCAACAAAATATAACGAATTTATTTGCAGACGAATTCACTAATTGATTTCTATATTAGTTAGATGCTTGATATTATTTTATATGTTCAGAGAAAAGTACAGCAATTATTGTACAATTAATCAATTATACTACATTATAGCTACAGCTCTCTCTATATAATAACTTATTATATTCGTTAAACACAACAATCTCGAATATATCCTAAAAAATAACGAAAATGTAGACATCCGCATCCGCGGATGTTGAAATCAAACATCCTCATCCGCATCCGCGGATGTGAAAAAAATGACATCCGCTACATCACTAATATATATATATATATATATATATATATATATATATATATATATATATATATCAAGAGCGGTCTGGAAGGAAGATCTCTCATGTCGTCCGACCCCGTTATAGCGGATTGTGTTTTGGCTAATTTCAACTTTTAAATGAATTGTTTCGTAAATTTTCATTTCGTTTCGTTGTTCGTGACTTAAATATTTATAATAAAAATTAAGTGTGTAAAAATTATTTATTTAATAAACAGAATTTAATTGGATTCATCTACCGTCATAAATATATATTGTGGTACACTATTTAAATGGATGATTAATATATGGTTTTTGCTATCTGGAACACATGGCGCTATCTGGCAACTCAGCCAGAATAGAGGTTTATAAAAGACCGAGAGACGACTGACGGAGTCATTCAAGCTCGGCTCCCAGCCGAGCAAGGACCTCTGGTCCTTCTCTTTCTGGCCCTTTGGGAAAACCCCTTAGAGGCCTCTTAGGTTAGGTAAACGAAAATAACTTGGGGAGAACTCCGCCTCCAAGTTGCATGCCTTGCAATCAAAGGCAACTACTCTCTCTCTCTCTCTCTCTCCTTCAGGTGTACCCCTCTCCTCTTTTCTCTCCTTTCTGGCCCTTTGGGGGGAATAGCTTGGGGGAGAACTCCACCTCCAAGTTGCATGCCCCTTGCAACCCCGGTTGGCAACAAAGGCCAGTACTCTTTTTTTCTTTTTTTTTTTTTTTTTTTTTTTTTTTCTTTTTCTTTTTTTCTTTTTCCTTTTTATTTTTTATAACACCCCCCACCCCCTTTGCAACATTACGTAATCACTTGCAACATTCTTGCACTCTACCCTTTTTCGGCTATACTACTAACGTCTTTAAATGGCCCCACAGGTAGAAATCCAAAGGGTTAAGATCTGGGAGCGGGGTGGCCAGGGAACGTGGATAAACAGTATCCAGATATTCCTTTGATGCTCGGGCAAAATGGGCAGGTGCACCATCATGCATGAACCACATGCGACGTCGTACTTGCAGTGGCACATCTTCAAGTAGCACTGGCAGTGTCTCCTCGAGGAAATGTCTGTAGACGTCTCCGGTCAGCCACGGTGGTAGCAGATAAGGGCCGATAATATTATCTCCAATAATGCCAGCCCATACGTTTATTGAAAACCTCACCTGTGTGCTCTACGTACTGTTGAGTGAGAGTTATCCTCCGCCCATGTATGCATGTTGTGAGTGTTGAAAGTACCATCTCTTGCGAATGTTGCCTCATCTGTGAATAAAACATTACTAGTGAACCGAGGATCAACAGCATGGTGTCGTAAACACCACTGACAGAATTCGATCCGTCGTGGATAGTCGTCAGGATCCAGCCCTTGGACCTTCTGATGATGGTATGGCTAAAGGAGGTTTGTATGCAGGCACCTCCAAACGGCTGACTGTGGCACATGCACAACAGCTCCAACTGTTCGTGTACTAGTAGATGGATCATCTTCTACTAGGTTCAGAATTTGCTCGTCTGTGGCGTCCCTGTGTCGGTTATGTCCTCCAATATCTGCTGTAAATCGACGGAAAGATCCCCTTTCCCTCACCCTCCGATCAACAGCGATGAATGTTCGGGGGTTTGGCAGCCTTCGGTTTGGATACCGTTCTTCATACAGTCGTACAGCCTGTGCAGCATTTCCACCTGCTGCCCTTAACACAAGGTGCAATTTAGCCCTGTTCAAAAATCAACTTTTTCTTATTTTCATAGGTTTCTGTACTTTTTCCCATGCTTTTTGACCTGAAAAGGCCGAAAATCACAACCATTTTGACCTAGGTTGTTGGGAAGCATTGCCGCATGGAGCTTTAAGTTTTCTGCCTTGAAATCGGCCAAAAGCACCAGTTTCCGGGTCCCTTGAATCATGTTTTGCACTATAACTTTTTATCTAAACAAGATAGAGCAACAAAATAGGCACCAAATTAAAGTGTTTTTAATCCTCTTTCTAACTTATACAATTATGATAGTCTTGGAACAAGAAATGGCACATTGGTACATACAAAGATTTCAGAAATATCACAAAATTCGTTTTCTCACACTCAAGGCAGACAAGGCGCCTTATTCATGACACAAATTTGAGATTAACATTTTGTCACAAGTCTAATCGATCAAGAAGTGAAAACATTACATGATTAATTTCATAATGACATTTACACAGTCAGTTGTTGAGAGTTGTTTCTTGAAGCTGTCAAAGCGGCGTCTGTTGAACTCCACAGCTTGAAGGAGATAGTCCCTTTGCTTGGCATCTGTTGTTATAACATTTGCAAAGTCGCTCATCATCTTGACACCACGTTCAGCAATGTCATTCACCGCTTTCAGATTCTTAACATAGTCCAACGCTTTTCTGTAGTCCTCATTCTGTGGCCAAGACGTGACAGGTTCCAGAAGCCACTCGGATCCAATGTTCAGTGTGTCCAGCAGGAAATGTGATTCTGGGCCATGAGATCAACCAGGGTGGGCTTAGCTGTGACTCTCTGGAATAGAGGCTTTCCTGTTCTGAAGCTGTCTGGCTTCTCAGTGGCATGTAACTGGGCAGCAATGTCGTGCTTCAATGTGTCACTCAATCTACTGCTGAACAGGGCAAATGGCACGACTTCCTGCGTCAGGTACCATTTGTGGTTTTCCATCTTATTAAGTACTGCATCAGCAAGCTCTGGGTCAGTTTTCTTGTACTTCAACATGTCCTGGATTAGACTTAGATCATTCACGGGAGCATCTGCAGCAGACATTGACATCATCCATACAGGAGTGTAGAACAGCGCAAGGAAGGTGTTGAGTCTTTCCAGCTTTGATACAGTGTCTTCGTCGTACTCAAGTTGATCTGCAAACATCAGCATTTTCATGGAGTACAGGTTTCTGGCCATCCATCTGGCCTGATGAATGGCGCCTGGTCGACTCCAGTGAATACCTCGAGGAGGCGTTCCTCCAAGAACAATGACTGTCAGTTCAGCCATTTCCCTGTAGTCGGCTCTTGGAAGCCTTTCTGCTGTTAGAATGTCTTGGAGTATTTCTTCACTGTTCTTCTTCTTTTCCTTCAGCCATTTGCTGTTGATAGCCAGCATCTTTGGGTTTTCCTTGGACAAGTCCGTCCAAACATCCTTCAGATGCTCAAACCAGGGATTATCTGGCCCCTTCACCTTCCCAAACAGCTTCTCCCAAACTGCTCCTACTAGGATTTCCAGGATGTGATGTCGACAGGCCAGATAAAACACCTTTTTGTTCAGCATTTTCTCTAGCAGTTTGGCAGCTCCTCTGTGAACTCCACTGTTACTGGATGTAGTGTCAAAAACAAGGGCAGTAACATTATCCGTAAGTTCCCATGTCTCCAGTAAATCCATGAAGCCTCAGCCGGAGCTGTGCCAGAAGAATTGTCGATGACAGGTACTCCCAATAACTTTCCTTCAGTGTATGAAGGTGGACCAGACACTAGCACAGCTAAAGTCCCTGAGATACTTCCAGGTTCACTGCCCAAGACATCTTTGAGCAACTTTCCATCCCAGTGTAAGGCAGCGTACTGTGGGGGGTTTTCACAAAACTTGGACATGTGACTCTGGCTGATATTATACCTGGACAGCATTCTGTTGCGACGTGTTGTTGAGGTTGAGATGACGAAGTTATCCAGATCAGCCCCTCCAGCTTTCAAGGTGGCAGAAACCATGGCAGTAACTTGATTGTCTGATAAACCAAGACGATCAGCTGTATTGCAGATGACATCACATTCCATGACCTTCCTTGGAAACGTCGAAGTCACACTAGTCACAGTGTCTTGATGGTGAGAACATCCAGGACGAGGCTGATGGTAATCCATGTCCTCTGTGTTAGCGTCGTTGTCAGTTGAGTCACCCCAGGTAATGTCATCCACATGAACAACTGCCTCTTGTTCTGCTGCAGCTGTAAAATAGTACATGTTAAGACAGTAATTGTTAAGTACATGCTAAATATCGCAATGGAGTAAAACTTAAAACTTTTTGTAACGTTCAAAGTAATTAGTTTTACCTTGTTCTTGTCTATGCTGCAATCTTTCATTCCTCGCTGCTTGCTGCAGGGATCTTGTCTCAAAATCTTGTCATGACCAGACATATGACCTTTCCTCTCAGTCTTTTGGTCTTCGTAGAACCTGATATCCTCATCTTTCTTCTCTCTGGATAACAGTCTGTTGTTCTGTATTTCCTGGATTGCATCTGGAGCTCCTATATCGAACAGGCTGTCTAATTCCAGCACAAATGCTCCTCTTTTTCCTCCAGGGTTACTTGCTCTTCCTTTGCTTTTCACCAGAGCACGATGTTTCTCATGTAGTTTCATGAAGAGCTTCATTGCGTTGTACTTGGTCATTGTCTTGATCCTAGCCATCTGCCAGAATGGGATGATAGATTCAACTGTTTCATATGCAAGGTCTTGAACCATGGGCCTCCCTGCATTTTCCGGTAAATTCTGAAGATTAAGGAAATACTGGAACGCCTGTCTGTTGGTGGGAAGCTGGGAACCACTGATAAAAGCTGAAGGGTATCCAACCAGGAAAGTTTCAGTGAGAGATCTGGTAGATGGCCCAGTTGACACCTGCCTGTGGACAGTACGTGGAGGTTCTGAGATATCAACTGTGCGCCCACGGAGCTCCCTCAGCTCCTTGCTTAATGCCATTGTGAAGTTGTAACTTGTAGATGGTTTTCTAGATTCTGATTGAGTTTCTGTTGTTTCCTGAAAAATGATAGATAATTATATTATTATTATTATTAATTATTATTTATTTATTATTATTTTTATTATTATTATTATTAATTATTTATTATTATTATTATTATTATTATTATTATTATTATTAATTATTATTTATTTATTATTATTTTTATTATTATTATTATTAATTATTATTTATTATTATTATTATTATTATTATTATTATTATTTATTAATTTTATGCTCTTTCATTTGATACCTAATTTGTTGCTCTATCTTGTTTAGATCAAAAGTTAAAGTGCAAAACATAATTCAAGGGACCCCGGAATTGGCGCTTTGGCCGATTTCAAGGCAGAAAAATTAAAGCTCCATGCGGCAATGCTTCCCAACATCCTAGGTCAAAATAGTTGTGATTTTCGGCTTTCTCAGGTCAAAAAGCATGGGAAAATGTACAGAAACCTATGAAAATAAGAAAAGTTGATTTTTGAACAGGCCTATAAAATTAGGTGCATATCAGCATATTCACCATCTGTGTACTGCTCCATGTTGTAGTGTACTCTGATACGGCACTTGACCGTGACCTACAGAAGTAAGATAACAGATAGTGAGAGATACAATTACGAGGTGCAGTTACGATGTTAGGAAATACCACAACATTACCTTATCACTTCAGTACAGATTGGGATAACATGTAAATAATAGCCAATTCAGGAATAATTGTATGATTTACAAATTTGGCAATCAAATCAGTAAAACACTATAATACGACGTATCCTCCCACACAGTGGATGGTGATATGGATCCGCCCCGTCCTGTGGCAACGATTGAAGTGGTCTGGGGCGCACACCAGCCAGTCCACATTACCTCCCCTCCCCCTCCCTAGGGGGGGGGCGTCAAACAAGAAGGAATTATGGCCACGTGTTCGTGACAGGTGCGAGCAAATTAAACAGTCCAGGCATTCTGGAACGCGTCAGACATTCAATGGTACGACGTGTACAGGCCTACACTGAGGCAGAAGGGGGCAACTTACTTTGAACATTTCCTTTAGGTTGTAACAAAGAGGGGTCACAGTGTAGAAATCTGTGAATAAATGATTACAAAAACCTACGGGGGTTTCACTTTATATTCACTCTCATTAATACAACATCTTAAATGTATTGTAACATGGAAACTATGCAGAATCTAACAGTTTACCATAGAGGCATTGTAGTTTAGAATTATCCAAGGATTTCATCCTCCAATTTAATGTACTCTTTGCTGAATCACCCTGTGTGTGTGTGTATATATATATAATATATATATATATATTATATTTAGTGATGTAGCGGATGTCATTTTTTTCACATCCGCGGATGCGGATGCGGATGAGGATGTTTGATTTCAACATCCGCGGATGCGGATGTCTACATTTTCGTTATTTTTTAGTATATATTCGAGATTTGTTGTGTTTAACGTATATAATAAGTTATTATATAGAGAGAGCTGTAGCTATAATGTAGTATAATTGATTTATTGTACAATAATTGCTGTACTTTTCTCTGAACATATAAAATAATATCAAGCATCTAACTAATATAGAAATCAATTAGTGAATTCGTCTGCAAATAAATTCGTTATATTTTGTTGAGTTTCAGCCACAATTAGAAACCATAATTGTGTTACCAGGATGCGGGACGTGAACCCAACTCAAATGCACCCCACCGACCTCTTTCCCCAACCTCCACCCTTATAGAAAGAGATCTTTAATTAGCTTGATAACTATTTATATTAAGTTTAAAGTTTTATTAGGCATATTTATAAATGAGTAATTAAAATAAAGTAAACTAAGATGTTCATCGTTTAATGTTCAAACTTAATTATAGGAAGGTTATGCTTAAGGAACATTAATTTTTCTGCCTTTTCTGCTGTCAGTCTGTCTCTCTTTTCATCATATATTAATCCAGCACTGCTAAATAATCTCTCGCTTGGTACGTTTGTTGGAGGACAGGCTAAATGTTTCCTTGCAAGTTTACTCAAGTATAGATAGATATTCTGCGTATTTTTCCACCAACTAATAGGATTGTCACATGCAGCCAGGCGTTTTTCTTGGTGATAGCTCTCGATCATTTTTACTACATCTTTTGAAATCGCGTAGGTCTCGTCATTGCTGCTTGACTCAAGAAACTGAGAGACAGATTCTGTGATAGATTTGCTTGTTGAAGGTGTTGGTTCTGTCACTGAAACTTTTATTCTTTTGGTGGGTGGCGAAGCGACAGATTCAAGAGATTGAAACTCTTCAGCTGCTTTGCCAAGTGATGATTTAACTCGTTCTAATGTACTAGGTGAAAATAACTTAGCTTTGTAACATGGATCTAAGTAGGTTGCAAGAGAGTAACTTCATACAAGAACAGCCTCTCGTCTTGTCGCTTGCATCACTTTTGCGCACAATGAACTAGTTCTATTAATATAGTAGAATTTGATAATTTCCGCTTATTAATGACATTTTATCTCAACGGTCCACATCCGCACGACATCCGCAGTCCAAAGTGCGGATGCGGATGCGGATGCGAGAAAATGTGCGGATGTTCCGCGGATGCGGATGCGGATGTGACCTACATCACTAATATATATATATATATTGCTTATTCTCCTTTTCGCGCTACAAGTCCTTTTTAGTCACAGGTAATGACTGTCTACAAGCGATAGTTCCTCAAACTCGGCAGACGGCGAGGTTACAGCATTCGCTTCATCCTTCGTCAGTTGTTAGGACAAAGTAGTTCAGGTCTTAGTATTTATATTCATTTAATTTATGAAGCAGTCTTCTTGTACATTATTATTCGTGTAATCAACTCTGGAACACTCTTCCTCAATCCATCTTTCCCCATGGAAAGGTAGATTGAGGAAGAGTGTTCAAACTGTCCAGACATCTCAAAAGCTCTGGATCTTGATTTCAGCCCTCTTCATCTCTTTCTATAGGGGTGGGGGCAAATAAAAATTAATTATCTGTCATTTACTTTAAATGAATTGACCTATAGAGGAATGTCATAAAATTCAGTTAACTTTATTAAAAAATCAAATCGTCACTTTAGAATTATTTTTGTCAATAAATTTTATATGGTTTTTAATATTAATTTAATTTCTCCCCATTCATTGATCGGCCTTTAAAGCAGAATATATTTATTCTTCATTTCTAAAGTCTAATCATATATATATATATATATATAATTATACAGGGTGTCCCAGAATTAACTATCTATTTCAATGAAATCGGACAATTTTTTTAAAAACACACTTTTATTTATGTTTATCATGTTTAATATGTGTTAAAAATGTATAAATTTCTAAATTTTGTTCATAATTTTATTTTCATAATTTTTCATTATCTGGTCCAATGAAAGACCGTCTGAAGTCATAGAATGGCAAAGAGACTCTCCAAAAGTTAACGTGTGGCTTGGAATGACCAAATCCAAAATTTATGGTGCTCCATCTTGTTGAAACACAACATTATCAAGAATGCCATCATCAAGAAGCTGTGGTTCGAGAAACTGCTGAAGCATATCAAGGTAGACGGTACCTGTTACAGTTGCTTCCGCAAAGAAGAATGGGTCATAAATTTTGGATTTGTCATTCCAAGCCACACGTTAACTTTTGGAGAGTCTCTTTGCCATTCTGACTTCAGACGGTCTTTCATTGGACCAGATAATGAAAAAATTATGAAAATAAAATTATGAAAAAATTTAGAAATTTATACATTTTTAACACATATTAAACATGATAAACATAAATAAAAGTGTGTTTTTAAAAAATTTGTCCGATTTCATTGAAATAGTTAATTCTGGGACACCCATTATATGACATTGGGTCTGGGTAGTAGTTGGATGGGAGACCGTCCTCTGCGCCCAGATTATGTAGCGACCCGTGGTTCGGATCCCACGTAAAGCTGTAGGTCCCCTCTGTCATATGACCTTAGATGTTGCGAAGGAGGTTAAACAACCCCAATTAACAACATATATATATATACTAGCAGAGATACCCGGCGTTGCCCGGGATGTAAGGGTATGTCAAAATAAGGTAAAAAGATGAACAAAACTAAATGAACACATAAACACAAAGTTTTGGTAATTGTTTTTATTCCTTGAAAACATCAGACATTTTGTAGCACTTCAGTGTAAACAATGTTACGTGTTTTTCCATTGGGTGTCAAAACATAAAGATTGCGAGGTGTTCCAACTTTTTTGGGCCATTGTCACCCATAGCAAAAGTCACACTCAAATGTCAAAATGCAAAAACTTATTCCTTAAACTTATATTTTAAAAAGTTCTCGAAAATAATGATTTTAAGCTTTTTTTGTGTCAAAATGCAAAAACTTATTCCTTAACCTTATATTTAAAAAGTTTTCGAAAAATAATGATTTTAAGCTTTTTTGTGTTAAAATGAAAAAACTTATTCCTTAACCTTATATTTTAAAAAGTTCTCGAAAATTTTGAAACTTTTATGCACACCATTAGATTCCACTTAAATCCCGTGACTTTATGCCGTCATTCAAAACTAAACAAGATTTTAATGTATCATTTACTAAATAAAACTGTCTAGTCTACCTACCTACTGTACCTACCTACCTACCTACCTACTGTCTTGTCTACCTACCTACTGTACCTACCTACTGTACCTACCTACCTACCTACCTACTGTACCTACCTACTGTACCTACCTACCTACCTACCTACCTACTGTACCTACCCATTTACTAAATAAAACTCTCTAGTCTACCTACCTACTGCACCTACCTACCTACCTACCTACTTCTGTCTAGTCTACCTACCTACTGTACCTACCTACTGTACCTACCTACCTACCTACCTACTGTACCTACCTACTGTCAGAGCTGGGCAATAAATACATTGAATGTATTTAAATACTAAATACTAAATACATGGGAGAAATGTATTTAAATACTAAATACTAAATACATTTTACGAATGTATTTAGATACTAAATACAAAATACATCCATTGTATTTAAATACATTTGTAAATACATTTTAAATACATACAAATTTTAACATATGCATTCACTAATTCATGTTTTGATAAATTTCTACTTTAGGGGACACGGTGAATTTCGAAATAAATACACCACTCGATAGATCAGACGATTTTAAAAGCTTTTTCATCAATGAATTTTCCATCGCAAATTGGATTGATTGAAACGAGTTAGTTACACAGGCCCACTTAAGGCAGAGCCGTTTTGTACGATTATTCGGTCAATTTCAAGATATTTTTTGATGTCTAAAAAAACACTTACCTTCAGATGAGTGTACAGATTCGTTGTAGCATTGCTTGCAGCAGAGACTTCGTGTTTACACAGCAAGCAGGTGCACTTTACCTTATTACCGTCTTTAGATTTAATTTTAAAGTATTTTCCATCAAACAGAGGGTGCACTAAGTTGTTATCTGCAGATATATCACTGTTTGATTCACCGGATTTGCTTGTTGAAGCCATGACATGCACACGATAAAGAAATCAACCGCTTTCGACTAAGAGTGGCACACAACTTTGAACTGACACGTTGAAACATGAACCATGCTGTACTACACTGTCGACGCGTCGTACTGTGCTAGTACAGAACGTGTATTAAAACCAGTAAAAGTATTTACATTTTTATATTTTGAGTATTTAAATACATTGTATTTAAATACTCATTAAAGTATTTAAATACTTATTTAAATACATGAAAAACAATGTATTTATAAATACAATTCTAAATACACAAATGTATTTAAATACGTATTTAAATACAAATGTATTTAAATACTGCCCAGCTCTGCCTACTGTGCACACCATTAGATTCCCCGTGAAAAGTTATATCTGATTCACTCACTACCTTAAACACTATTTGGTGCAGCCATATTCATTTCAATAGAGAACAAACAAACAGACAAACAGACAACAAACTTCCTCTTTATATATATATATATATATATATATTATATATATATATATTATATATATATATATATTATATATATTAAAAAGTTATTTTCATGCCTTTTGTATAATGAATACCTCATCACGGAATACACGAAAGGCCTTGTAACTGCTTGTTACGTTTTCGTGTGTGTGTGTGTGTGTGTGTGTGTGTGTGATTTATTATTTTTACGTGTTTAATTGTGAAGTTTAACTATCTACCTAGCTATCTATCTCTTTATTTATATATACATATATATAATTTAATTAGTAACTTCATTTCAGAAATTGGTTTATGCTCCATTATTCCTACTACGGCGTTTATTTTTGGAGTAATGAGCCTTATTGCAGGATTCTTCATTATTCTCCTTCTGGAAACGTATGGCTTCGACCTTCCTCAAACATTGAAGGAATGTGAACAGTGTGAGAGGTAATATATATATATATATATATATATATATATATATATATATATATATATCGTAAAGAACGACGCTTGTATAGGAGAATATTCCGCGCAAGATGAGGAGAGAGAACGAAACAAATGAAAAAATGAGATAACCACCCGGGAATCGAACCCGGGATCTTCCGATTGCCGGTCAGATATGATAACCATTACACCACGGGCCTCACTCGAACAAATCCCGTAATTCGTCTACATACGCGCAGAATACGCGCGGAATATTCTCCTATACAAGCGTCGTTCTTTACGTTAATTATACTGCGTGTTTGCAGTTAAAAAAAAATATATATATATCTATATATATATATATATATATACAGTGTGTCCGTAAAGTCATGGTGGGATTTTAAATAGCTATATTATTGCAACGAAACATGATAATGAGATGAAACAATGCCAAATTTAAGAACAAGTCTCAAAGTTGTATCTTGTAGTTAGTCTAGGCTAAGCTTAACTTTTATCTCGTAGTTAGTCTAGGCTGTCCATGCCTATGTTGAACATGAGCGTAATAGCCCGAAAGTTAATGTGTGGTGTGCTCTAGTACGAGATCGAGTGATTGGCCCATTTTTCTTCGCGGAACCCACTGTGACGTCACACAACTACCTCGCTATGTTGGAACATTTTGCAGTACCCCAAATTTATTGACAATAATGTCATCTTTCAGCAAGATGGTGCTCCTCCGCACTATGCCAACGTTGTTCGAGAATTCCTTAATGAAAAATTTCCACAGAGATGGATACGAAGAGGAGGATGGAAGCCATGGCCTCCACGCTCTCCGGACCTGACACCTTTGGACTTTTATTTGTGGGGTTACGTCAAGCAAAGCGTGTACAGTGTACCCATTAGGGATATTCATCACTTGCACGAGCGAATCACGGAAGCTATCGCATCCGTCACTCCTGATGTTCTTGGGCGTGTGTGGCTGGAATTGAATCACCGCCTAGATGTCTGCAGGGCTACCAGAGGAGCCCATATCGAACTACGTTAAATAAAGTTATTCTTTTAGAGTTGTTCTTCAATTTGCCTTTTTTTCATCTCATTATCATGTTTCGTTGCAATAATATAGCTATTTAACATCCCACCATGACTTTACGGACACACTGTATATATATTTTTTTTAAGGTCGGGAAGAACCGATTTGCCTCTATTTAAAAGGACGCATATCTCGGCAAAAAAAACAAAGAAAAAGTGAGAGGAAAGACAGAGGAAAAAGAAAAGGTGGAGGGGACAGTCGAAGTGGAAAAAGACCAAGGATGACAAGGACTGCAGGGTCGAGCCCCATCATCCTTGGGTGCTAGGGCCGGGAGGGCGCACGTGAAACCTCCAGGAACAAGCACGTACAAACGAGCACAAAGAGCACTCAAGAGCACGAGCTTAGAACCCCCTTGCGGGTATATATATATATATATATATATATATATATATATATATAGAGAGAGAGAGAGAGAGAGAGAGAGAGTCAGGCCCTCTCAGAGGTCCAGAGAGGCCCAGGCCACTTTCAGCTTTTGAGGCCCATAGCTAAACCCAATTATTACTTTCACTGCAAAACATTATATTCAAACCTGAAAGTTTCTAAATTTGAGGCCCCCTTTAAGCTTGAGGCCCAGGCCAAATGACCCTCCTAGCCTAGGGCGGGTCGTAATCAGGTGACAACATGAATCTGAAGGAAATCCTACCATCAGGGGTGTCTAAATTATGTGTTTTTACATGGGGAATTCAAATATGAGCTTCTTTTTTGGATAGGATAACTCTAACCTACATCATTTTGTATTTCTAAATTGCCAATTTTACCCTTTTGAACCACTTTATAATATATTAAAAGATATAAGGTAAATCATTTATATTGACAAGGCCAAATCAACTTTACATATATTTATTAATAGGTGAACTGCATGTATATCACTGGATATAATTACAAAGATCATTCTCCTGACATCTTGAACTTTGCCAGGTTGCACAAATCCTGCTTTGACTCAGACTTGGACATCAGCTTCCTGCTGGTCTCCTGAGCCCTGATCCCTCCATCCCTCTTTTCCTGTGAGAAGTACTTAGCAGAAGCCTCAGTCACCATTTTAACAACCCTCTCAATGCTTTGTGTGTGGCAAGGCCAGTTGCGCACCTCCATGGGGGTGTTGATGAAGTTTTTCACCTCTGAGGTGCTTAGAGAGCAGGTGAGAGGTGGCTCTGACACACCTTCTGACCAGCTGATCAAGTCACCGATGCTGGAAGCATCACAATTGATGTCAGGTGTCCTTCTGCTCCTAACAGAGGAGTCCCCCAGCTGAGTGTCCGGGTCCCCCTCTCCCCTGATGGCCAGGATTCTCTCCACCCCTTCAATCCTCTCCTTCTGATCCTCAGAGCAGAGTAGTGTTTGGAGGATGACTTCACTGTGGGCATACCAAGCAGATCTTCTCACAGTTGGCATCACAATATCCAGCACCTCCTTTCTCTGGGACTTGAGGCAGTCCAGCTGAAAGAGAATGTGCCTAGGCCCTTCGATCCAGGAGTGCTTGACCTTCATGTTGAACCAACCAACATGGGTAATACACTCCAATGATGAATTCCACAATGAATTGCAGAATCTTCAGGTTCTTTCCTTTAAGTCCGTGCTTTGACACCCAGAGCCTGAGAAGTCTGTTCGCTGTGGTGAGCCAGCGGCTGTGGTTTACTGGTCCTATCTCTAACAGAGCCAGTCCTGCAGGAAGTACTCCATCCCTGACTGCACAGACAATTTTATAGCCATAGTATTGATCAGTTGAGAGATCTTGAATGACCTTGTCAGGAAGCTTGATCAGTGGAGGGCCAACAGAGATTCGGGTGAAGTTTGGATTGATATCAAAGTCTGTAGCAGAATCAAGGAGCTTTCCTATTGGCCCGGATAATTTTTTGTCTGACAGAGTAGGGCCATCAAGGTCAACAACGAGATGGCGCAGGGGAAGTTCAACAGTGTGCAGGTTGCACACCAACCAGACCAGCTTTCTCCCCAGGTGCAGCTCCAGCTTCCGCATTACTCCAGCTTTCACACCAGTGTTGACATTTGTTGAGTCTCCTCCAATGGCCAACAAGGTCTTATCATAACCCCTCTCTTTCAGCCAGGCAAACATGACCTTAGCAATCTTCTCCGCATGTGACTCCTCTTTAGTTGCTTTCTCTGGGGTAAAGTGGAACAGATAGTAGCTGCCAGGCTCACTAACAACACTATAGTGTTCTTCCTTGATCTTTGCGGGAAAAGATTGGTCACTGCCCTCAGCTTCCATCATCACATTGGTCAGGTCAATCCGCCCATCAAAGAGGATGCAAGAGATCCCCCCCTCCTCCCTGCACTTCTTCTCGAACTGTTCCCCCAGCTCTCTCATCAACTTCTCCTGTGCTCTCTTGACCTTGTTCTTATTAATCACTTTACTTGTAGTCTTCTGTGATGATTCCTGCGTCAATCAGAGCTGCTGTTGCTATCGCTGCAGTTGGCCTCAGCCCTATGCCATACTTTACACTAGCAAGGGCAATGTTTTGAATCTCATCATAACAGAATAATACTCACATGTGAACAGTAACAAAAAAAATATCAGTAGATAATCACTAAATCTATCCCCTCACTGCAAGCCGAGGTGGTAAAATAGCTTCATAAATCATGAGTCACTTCAAATATTTCACAAAACGTTTTAGAATGTTCTGAAACGTTACATTCTAGCCTCTGAGAAAGGTGGCTCAGAAAATGGCCTTATGCGCGCCAGAAAACCGTCAAAATATTTCATATACCAAACTGTATGATAATTACAATTAAGTGGAATGGCACACCTTTTTATTTGAGTATTTAAATATTATTATTATTATATGAATTACATTATATGTGTTTATATGAATTAGTTAGAACAATGCTCTATGAGAGATAACGTGAGCAGCCATGATAGAAAACGTGAGAAGACATATTCTGGGGTAACTACAATAGTAAAATAATCAACAATTTAATAATAATCAACTGCAAAATGATGTAGGTTAGGGTTATCAGAATTAAATATTTTCTTCAGAATTGTGTTCTATACACCAAAATATGTCATTTGAACACCCCTCTCCATTGATTTAAAAAAAATGCATAGTATGACCCGCCCTACTCCTAGCCCCCCTCTGATAAGCCCTGTATATATATATATATATATATATATATATATATATATATATCGCCTGGTAGCTCAGTACCTGCGGTGTCAGGCTCTGGGCAGTGAAGTCCTGAGTTCACTTCCAGCCACTGGGATTGGCTGGGGTAGGATAGATCTGTAGGCTAGCAACTCACCCTGTTTCTGCTCGGGTTTTGGTGACCCTTGAGGCATACTCATTACCATGTAATGGGAAAATGAGCCTCACAGATGTAACCTTATATAACGAATGTTCAAAACGTGAGGTAAAAGGCTTAAAAATGTTGCACATTTTGTAAAAACAGAAAAATATTTGTTGTAAGGAAAAGCATCGTACTACATCACATTTCTGCATTATCTCCAACCGTTTTTAAACATTTGTTACATAATTTGTGCGAGCGCTGTCGAACTTATTGCATGCACCTTTAAAAGCACACTTCTTTACTAAGCATATCATTTTCCCTAACATAAACTTCTACTTTCGTATTACCTTCAAATATATATGTACACAACTATTTGACTACCCCACTTCTAAGGTGGAATACATTCTATCCCACTCGCCTTTCGCTGAAAGCTCTATTTCACTGACATCCCTGGTGAACTAGCTTACAACTTCTCTATCCTGACCTAGAGCAGATTGTTATAATGTTATAATGTTATAATGTTTCAGACCAACAAAGACCCTAGGATCCACTCATGGCTGGTCTACCTAACTGTGTTCGTGTATTGTGTATGTCCTCCGTGGTGGCGGACGGGACCTACAATTTTACGTGGGTTCCGAACCACAAGAACATAAGAAATTTATGTAAAAACTGCCGGTAAATTGGCAACGACCAATTTTTACGAAACTAAATAATTATCAATTTAAAACTAATTAATTATCGATTTAAAACTAAAGATAGAATCTCTGATCCAGAGGATCAAGTCATAATAGACTACTATCCACAAATATGTTACACTCTATATCTATTTATAAAAGTCATGCAAATATATCGGATCCAAAGAATCCAGTCAATTTCATTACGATATCCATCAAGTCACGGTCCATATCGATAGCGGACCAAGTCAAAATTTACAATCATATACATTACAATATATACACTTACGAGAAAAAGAGTAGGTGTGGCTGTAAAGACTGTACAGTAATGTAGAAATGTGTGTGCACCCATTTTGGGTCTCCCATTTAAAGGTGTTTGTGGGGCAAGTGAAGATCATGAGTTTTTCAATACCTCACAGTACTATGGGGGCACCGCTCGGCAGAGGAATCTCTTTAAATGGGGTGTGTAAGGACAGAGAGTATCCCCTAACCCATGACGCTGCCTCCCTATATCCCACAACACTTGTGTTGAGCTGTGGGATCTATCCCCAGAAAGCCTTAATTTTACTACGTTATACTATACCCTTTCTATCAACATGCGCGTCTAATCTATTTTTAAACATGTTTATAGACGTGCTACTAATTACTTCTCCCGGCAAACTATTCCAGCTATTTACTACTCTATGCGTAAAAAAGTTTTTCGCAACTGCTGTCTCGAACCTTCTACTTGTCAACTTACACCCGTTATTTCTAGTCCTATTATATTGAGATATTTCGAAAAAGCTATCTCTATCTACGTTATCGAACCCATTCATAATTTTGAAAACCTGGATTAGATCACCCCTTAACCTCCTGGTCTCGAGTGTTGTCAATTTTAACTCCTTAAGCCTATCCTCGTACGACTTTGACCTAAGCGACGGAATCATCTTAGTTGCTCGTCTTTGAACTCTTTCGATTTTGTCTATATCTTTGCGCATATACGGATTCCAAAATTGGACCGCGTACTCCAAATGGGGTCTAACTAATGATTTATAAAGTGGAACTATAATATCGCGCGATTTGTACTCAAAATTTCGAGCTATAAAACCTAACACTTTGTTCGCCTTATTGACCGCTGCTGTACTTTGTTTCGCTACTTTTAAATCACCAGTGACTATAACTCCTAAATCTTTTTCCTGCTCTACGCTTGTTAAATCTTTCCCTGACATACTATACGCAAATTTACCGTTACGCGAACCTATATGCAAAATTTTGCACTTATCAACGTTAAATCTCATTTGCCATGTGACTGACCAATCAACGATTTTATTCAGATCTTTCTGAATTTTACCTCTATCTTCGTCATTAATCGCCCTACCACCCAGCTTCGTGTCATCCGCAAACTTTGAAACTGTACTGACTAGGCCGACATCTAAATCGTTAATATATATAAGAAAAAGCAAGGGGCCCAATACAGAACCCTGAGGAACGCCACTCGCTACATTAGCCCAGCACGACTCCGCTCCATCAACGACCACCCTCTGTTTCCTGCCTCGCAACCACTCTTCTAGCCAATTTATTACTACACCCCTGATTCCATGAGCCTTAGTTTTTTCAATGAGTCTTTTGTGCGGCACGGTGTCAAACGCTTTTTGAAAATCTAAATACACTACATCAACCGCCCGATGTCTATCGTAAACGTCAACCACGCTTTGGAAAAATTCTAAAAGATTAGTTACGCAAGATTTGTTTCGCCTAAATCCGTGCTGCGTATTTCTAACAAGTTTATGGTATTCTAAGTGTTCGACTATACGATCCCTAATTATTGATTCCAAAAGCTTACCTACAACAGACGTTAAACTGATTGGCCTATAATTTCCCGCCGCACCTTTATCGCCTTTCTTAAAGATAGGTGTTACGTTTGCTAACTTGAAATTATCTGGTACGCACCCCTCAGACAGTCCCAACTTTTCTGGTCTTATTTCTCATCACTCATCCTCTTTTTTACTGTGTCAAACGGTTTCCTCCTTTGGGCTTCTCCAACCACAATCTTATATCTGTTTCTTGTCCTATCGCTTCAGTTCGGCTTTTGGAGGAAGCGCCTTTGGCACTTTGGCGCCGCCGATAGGGAGATCTTTAGTAAGTACGCCAGGAATTCTCGCGGGCACGAAGGCATACATTCCATATTCTATTCCAACTACTAATACAAAAAACACCTATGTTTAATTTTGCTTGTTCTAATGCTATCCACAACAGAGAAGAGGCTTTCAGAAAGTACCGTCGCCATCCAACTCCTGACTCTCACTTACCTTATAGTTCTGCTCGGAATTATGCAAAATCTATTCTTCAACTTGCCAAAAATTCCTTCATCAGACGAAAATGTGAGAACGTACCCAGTTCTAATTTTCCTCGCTCTTTCTGGCACCTAGCCAAGAACGTCTCCAAAAACTTCATTTCTTCTTCTTTCCCTCCTCTTTTCCATCCAGACGGCTCAATTGCGGACAATTCTTCTGATATAACTGAACACTTCGCTCAAACGTTCGCCTCGAACTCAACCCTAGACGATTCCGGTGCTGTTCCTCCGTCTCCTTCCCACTGTGACTTAGTTACGTCTAAAATTTAATCTCTCGCAAAGACGTTTTTTCTTCCCTATCTGGGCTCAACTCTAGGAAGGCGTACTATCCTGATTGGGTCCCTCCTGTTGTTCTCAAGAATTTAGTTTTTGTGTTGACACCTTGTCTAGGCAAACTCTTTCGTCTTTGTCTTTGGTCTGGTACTTTTCCTTCCTGCTGGAAGTTCAGTCTTATTCAGCTTGTCCCAAGGAAGGATGACCGCTCTCAATCCTCCAACTATCGTCCAATTGCCTTGATTTCTTGCCTTCCTAAAGTTTTTAATCTATCCATAATAAAAAGATTGTTAAGCACCTTTGATCCTCTTTCCTGCATATATATATATATATATATATATATATATATATATAATATATATATAGAGAGAGAGAGAGAGGAGAGAGAGAAGAGGAGAGAGAAGAGAGAGTGTTCATTTTATCATTTACTCCAATGAAATTCAAACAGAATAGGCACTACAATTCAAAGATACACGAAACTTAATGATATGAGAACCCGACATTTTAAAGTGCTGGCTTAGGCTTGTAAAGATTAGAAGCGACATGTTAATTAATCTCAGAACCAAGTAAAACCTAAAGCTTGAGGACCAAATTAAATTAAAGTTGAGGTACCATAATCGTTATAGTGTAAAAGTTGTGATGGTGTCATATTTATTTTTATCAATAAAGTACTTGAATTAATTAATTCTCTCTCTCTCTCTCTCTCTCTCTCTCTCTCCAAGCTGTTTAGATTTATGTATAAAACCCCCTCGTAACTTCTTAACTCCGAATATTTTATCTTTTTTTCGTTTCCTTTCAGAGGCCAGAACCTGTTTTACCTGAAATGTTGCAAAACTGTGAAAACAAGCAACTTGGAGACCGAACAGCCCCCAAATTATATAGAAATATAGTAACAGCACTAATTATAAATAATTTGGATTAACGATACAGGTATCCTCGCTATCCGAATGAGTTACGTTCGGTTACCTGCTTTGAGATCGTGATTTTTCGGATAGCGAACAGTAAAACCCATGTATTAAGGCGGAGGCTGCGTTCAAGAGGAGGGAAAATGTTGGTCAGTTGGGGCTTTCAGTATCAGAGTAGACAGTGGCTTTACGCGCTGACTTTGGTCCTCGATCCACAGCATCAACAAACGCTCTATATTTATCTTAGTATAACTCGCTCCCTTGATCTTGTTAGTCTGTTGCCACCGTTGGCCGTCACACCACTCTCAGCGTTTTCCTTAGTCGGTGCTGCATTTTTCGTTATTGTTGACACTGTCGAAGATGGTAATCCAACGGCATGTCCGATTTTTGTAGGACCTTCACCACGATCATGCCTATTAATAACTTTTAATTTTACTTCCAGGGTGACAGCCTCGCGCGGTCTCTTGGCACGGGCGGGTGTACTTGGCGAGTCAGAGTTTCTCGTTTGCAGGGGTTTTTCACTATCCCGATTTTCGGGACAAAATCGGCCATCGTCCCGGGATCCCGGGATTTCCCGGTTTATTGTAAATATGTATATTATCAAGCACAATACATGCCAGATATCGCTCGCTCTTTAATTATTAAAAAATAATGATAATAAAGTCTTAAAATGTTTAAGCATTAGATACATCTAGATTAGTTTGTTAATATTAAATATAAATATAAATACTTTGAAACAACTTTGTGAAACCCAGTAAAAAATCTCTGGATTTGCTGCGCTTGTCCCTCGGAATTTAAGGTTATCATTTTCTGCCCTTTGTCCCGGGATCGCGAGGGTTACGCTCGGTTACAGTGGATGTCAATATAGGATATTCGAATAAGCGGAAATTCTTCTATTATTTACCATTCGAATAGCGAAGAATACCTGTACAATAAAGTTCAAGAATATTTTATAAATAATTGTTTGTTTGTAAGTTATTGTTTAGCTTAAGCTCTCTATAATTTACTGAAAGAGATTTAAAGTAAAGCTAAATAATAAATATATTACATTTGGCTCCGCCATATTTCATTTGTACTCATGATTTCACATCGAAAACATTAATCAATTTCTGTCAATCTATTTGAATTCTTGTGAATAGATTTTAGATATTTCCTCTTAACTCGACGAAAGGAAACTCGTATGATGTAACCCCCTTCCCCACTCAATTTTTCTGACGCCCCTTTATCCCCAAATGGTTGCTATGGCAACCGGAAGAAAGAATAGTACATAAATTTATTTATTTGATTATATTATTCTTCGCTTAATTAACCGATTATTTGTTTTTATTATTTATTTTATTTTATTATTAAATTATTTTATTACTAAATAAGATAATAAAATTATTTATTTAGTTTTTATATTTTATTAAATATGGTGAGAGAGACAACATCCATTGAGTGCATTTTGCTAATTTTTGGAACAGTTTCTACGGCAGGAGGGACTTGTTCCTCGAAGATGGACTTCATCTTAATGAAGTTGGAGCTGCGCGTTTAGGAAGACTATTTCATAATACTGTCTCTTCTTTTCAGGCTGCCGTAAGCCGAACGGTCCCAGCGTAATTCCACAAATTTCCCCCGCGCTCGCGAAGGTGTTGCAATTACAAACAATTTGAAGGTTCTATCCTTAAATGCTCGTAGCCTACGAAATAAAATAAACGAATTTTTTTCTTTAATTGCTTGTAAAGACTATGATTTAATTGCGATAAATGAATCGTGGCTTAGCACTGAAACACGTGACTTTGTAGGGGAGTATCAAATTAAAGGTTATAGACTTTTTGTTAAAAACAGAATAGGTAGGCGAGGAGGCGGTGTTATGTTGTATATCAAAGATAATATTGCGAACGTTATAGAAGTAAAGCACTCAATTCCAGAACCGATAGATTCGACTATAGCAGAACTTAAATTCAACGATTTCAAACTTCTTGTTGCGGTTATATATAGGCCCCCAAATCAAACAGCTGCTACGGACGAAGCGTTATATCGTGAACTAAAGAGAATAATCGGTAGTGAGCAGGCTTTAGTTATGGGTGACTTTAATTGCGCCAACGTGAATTACGATACAATGCAGGGAGACGCGGAAGGTAATCGTTTAGTTAATTTTCTCGAGGATAGCTTTCTTATTCAAAAGGTTGGGGAACCTACGAGGTTGGACAGTATTTTAGATTTAGTAATAACTACGGATGATAGGCTAATTACTGATCTTCAAGTAATAGAACCGTTGAGCAATAGCGATCACAATATGGTAGAGTTTGTCCTCTCAGTAAGTCACTCGAAACCAACTAACTCGACTAAAATTCCTAGCTTCAAGCACGCAGACTTTAGTAAATTTCGAAATAAATTTTCACACGTCAATTGGGAAAACGTAATGGGGAACTCCAACGCAAAACTAATGTGGGAATCGTTCGTAAAGGTATTTAGGACTATAAATGAGGAATGTGTACCGTACAAAATTAAGCGTGCGAAAGTAAACAACAAGCCCTTGTGGTTTACTTCTAGAGTAGGAGACATTATAAAGAGTAGAGAGAGGGCTTATAGGCTATACAAGTCCGATAAAGATAATCTGTTGTTACGAAACAACTACATATCTCTAAGGCGTGAAGCTAAAAGTGTAATAAAAAAGTCAAAACGCGAATTTGAAATCTCCATAGCTCGTGACGGTAAAGAAAATCCCAAGCGATTCTTTCAATACGTCAATAATAGAAATCCAGTAAAAAGTGTCTTAGGTCCATTAAAAAATGTAAATGGAGATCTAGTCTCTGAAAACAAGGAAATGGCTACCTTGCTAAACGAATTTTTTACGTCAGTTTTTACTATAGAAGATGTAACGAATATCCCTACGGTCATAGACATAATACCTTTTGATAATGGTAATATTTTGGATAATATTGTCGTTAGTGAAGGGGAAGTAATGCGCTATATTGATAAAATGAAAACGCGTAAATCACCGGGTCCGGATTCCATATATCCCATACAACTAAAAGAATTAAAAGATAGCATTGTTGTGCCGCTAACAAAGATTTTTAATGCGTCTATTTCTGAGGGGTGCGTACCAGATAATTTCAAGTTAGCAAACGTAACACCTATCTTTAAGAAAGGCGATAAAGGTGCGGCGGGAAATTATAGGCCAATCAGTTTAACGTCTGTTGTAGGTAAGCTACTGGAATCAATAATTAGGGATCGTATAGTCGAACACTT
The DNA here is from genome assembly GCA_023014485.1 of Bathynomus jamesi. Taxonomy (NCBI): domain Eukaryota; kingdom Metazoa; phylum Arthropoda; class Malacostraca; order Isopoda; family Cirolanidae; genus Bathynomus; species Bathynomus jamesi. The sequence continues at coordinate 103,129 of JAJOZX010000674.1, forward strand.
AGAAGTGCATAATCTGGTCAGAAATACGCAGCACGGTTTTAGGCGAAACAAATCTTGCTTAACTAATCTTTTGGAATTTTTCCAAAGCGTGGTTAACGTTTACGATAGACATCGGGCGGTTGATGTAGTGTATTTAGATTTTCAAAAAGCGTTTGACACCGTGCCGCACAAAAGACTGATTGAAAAAACTAAGGCTCATGGAATCAGGGGTGTAGTAATAAATTGGCTAGAAGAATGGTTGCGAGGCATGAAACAGAGGGTGGTCGTTGATGGAGCGGAGTCGTGTTGGGCTAATGTAGCGAGTGGCGTTCCTCAGGGTTCTGTATTGGGCCCCTTGCTTTTTCTTATATATATTAACGATTTAGATGTCGGCCTAGTCAGTACAGTTTCAAAGTTTGCGGATGACACGAAGCTGGGTGGTAGGGCGATTAATGACGAAGATAGAGGTAAAATTCAGGAAGATCTGAATAAAATCGTTGATTGGTCAGTCACATGGCAAATGAGATTTAACGTGGATAAGTGCAAAATTATGCATATAGGTTCGCGTAACGGTAATTTTGCGTATAGTATGTCAGGGAAAGATTTAACAAGCGTAGAGCAGGAAAAAGATTTAGGAGTTATAGTCACTGGTGATTTAAAAGTAGCGAAACAAAGTACAGCGGCGGTCAATAAGGCGAACAAAGTGTTAGATTTTATAGCTCGAAATTTTGAGTACAAATCGCGCGATATTATAGTTCCTCTTTATAAATCATTAGTTAGACCCCATTTGGAGTACGCGGTCCAATTTTGGAATCCGCATATGCGCAAAGATATAGACAAAATCGAAAGAGTTCAAAGACGAGCAACTAAGATGATTCCGTCTCTTAGGTCAAAGTCGTACGAGGATAGGCTTAAAGAGTTAAATTGACTACACTCGAGACTAGGAGGTTAAGGGGATCTAATCCAGGTTTTCAAAATTATGAATGGGTTTGATAACGTAGATAGAGATAGCTTTTTCGAAATATCTCAATATAATAGGACTAGAAAACGGGGTAAGTTGACAAGTAGAAGGTTCGAGACAGCAGTTGCGAAAACTTTTTTACGCATAGAATAGTAAATAGCTGGAATAGTTTGCCGGTAGAAGTAATTAGTAGCACGTCTATAAACATGTTTAAGAATCGATTGGACGCGCATGTTGATAGAAAGGGTATAGTTTAAGGTTGTAAAATTAAGGCTTTGTGGGGATAGATCCACAGCTCAACACAAGTGTTGTGGGATATAGGGAGGCAGCGTCTTGGGTTAGGGGATACTCTCTGTCCTTACACACCCCATTTAAAGAGATTCCTCTGCCGAGCGGTGCCCCCCATAGTACTGTGAGGTATTGAAAAACTCATGATCTTCACTTGCCCCACAAACACCTTTAAATGGGAGACCCATAATGGGTGCACACACATTTCTACATTACTGTACAGTCTTTACAGCCACACCTACACTTTTCCTCGTATGTGTATACACAATACACGATTACGAACACAGTTAGGTAGACCAGCCATGAGTGGATCCTAGGGTCTTTGTTGGTCTGAAACATTATAACATTATAACATTATAACTTTGCAGTTTTAATTCGTACACCTTCAGAGACGTTTCATTATCGCTTCCATTCTTTTAATTGGTGATATTTTTTAACATTTTATTTATACACTTATTTAAAAGGTTAATAAGAGAGAAAATCTAAATTTTTGCAGAGGAAAGATTCATTGAGAACCAGCAGTGATTCCGAGCAAGAAGATCGTTCCAGTTACAACAACAAAAATTCCAACACTATCATTGATCCACTCGTTTGTAAACAATGAAAACTCGGATTTTGGTAAACCATTCGATAAATGTGATCATAGTATAATGGCACATAAAATAAAATATATGGAAAGAATAGTCAAAGTGGAAAAATTATGGATCTTTAAGTTCCTCAGAGAATTTCAGAAAGTTTTTAAAATGTAAGAAATATCAAAATCGGACGTTCGTATAGCTCAGTACCACAATTAGCACCACTCCTGTTCATTATCGTGCTAACAGACATAGACAACAAGTAACCAACAATTGTACAGCAACACCTTTTACTGACGATGGAAAAATCAACAGAAAAATTAGAAACGCGGATGTAGAAGCCTTACAAACGGACAAACAGAAGAATATAGAGATGGTCAAAAGACAACATGAAATTTAACACCGAAAATTTTCACCTCTTAAGATACGAAAAAAATGAACTAAACCAGAAAATATTATGCCCCCAATAGACAAGAAATTCAAAGAAACAAAAGCAAAAGATTTAGAATATATAATGACCGACGATGCGAAATTTGAACTACAAATTCTACCGCAAAAAGAATTACGCGGTAGATACTGAGAACATTTAAAAGAAAAGACAGGAAAATAAAGATTAATGTCCCAATACAATCAAGAAAGAATTAATACGCTAGAAGAAATTCAAGGAAATTTCAGAGCCAAGATCATGGCTGCGAAGAATAAAGTTACTGGGAAAGCCTGCGTATAATCAATTTATATTCACTGGAAAGAAGAAGAGGGATATACACCATAATATAGGCGTGTAAAATAATATAAAAACTGGTACCTATCCTCAAATTGAACCCGATAACCAACCAAACAACAATGGAAAATAGGGTACGAGGGACATCCTTAACTTTGAAAGAAAGTAGTTTTGTAGTCAAAGGGCCAAGACTATTTAACCAGTTCCCAAAGGACATAAGAAATACAACCGCCGTTCATGTGGACGTCTTCAGAAATAGACTAGACAACTGGCTCAAGACAATCCCAGATGGGCTGGGTGTGCTTGGATATCTGAGATGGAGAAATTAAGTGAGCAATTTCCTCCTACATCAAGCCTGGTCTCGAGATGAAGCAACTGGACTGACCTCCATGCGAAGAGATATCAACGCGCGGAACCACTGGCAGGTTGACGGGTGTGTGTATATATATATATATACACACACACACACACACACACACACACACACAGTATATATATATATATATATTATGCAGGAAGAAGGGACCAAGGGCAATGCCCGCAAAAGCGCCTACTCCCCAATAGAAGAAAAAGAGAGCCAAAATCAAGGTCCAGAGTTTTCAAGATGCCTGGACACTGCGTTTGAAAGATTGGAAGTCATAGACAAGGGAAAAGATGGATTGAGGAAGATTGTTCCAGAGTTGAATGGTTGAGTAGATGAAAGATTGAAAATACCGATTAACCCTTGCATTGGAGAGTTGGACAGGAAAGGAATGAGAAAGTGTCGAAAATCTGGTGCTGCGTACTCTCCTTAAAGGAGGAGGCACGCAGTTAGAGCGTTCAGAAGAGCAGTGTCCGTTATAATAGGGATAGTAAAGAAAGAGTGAAGCAACACTGCAGCGAAGAGAGAGGAATTGCAGACCGTCAGTAAGAGGCGGGGAATTGATAAGACGAAAAGCCTTTCAGTCCACCTGGTCAAGTAGAGCTGTGTGGGTTGAGCCACCTTACACATGAGAAGCACACTCCATACAGGGTCGTGTATATAATATATATATATATATATATATATATATATATATATATATATATTAGTGATGGATCGAATAACCGCAACCGCAACCGCACTACAACCGCACAAAAATTCGCAACCGTAACCGCAACCGCCGTTCCATAAGTGCGGTTGCGGTTTAAAAGCTTAGTTAATTTTAATTTTAGGTTAATTAGAAATATTTCTTTTTTAAAAAGAAAATGATGGGTCTCCTTATGCGTGGAGCGGGAACGTTGTACGATGAGAGGCGTTGCCGCTTGAAAGGTGAAAATGCAGCAAAAATATTATTCTTGAAATTCACACTGCCTGTCATTAAGTTTGACATCAGTTTTTCAAATGAATAATAATCCATAACTTTCCAATGGGTGGAGGCTGGGGAAAGTGGTAGGTGGGATGAACAGTGCGATGGGTCCTCGTCCCTCATCCTGGTAACACACTTAGTGCAAAATATGGTTTTAATTAATTTGACCTATTCTTTCATAATAGCTATATAAGTTTAGAATATACTTCATTTAAATAGTATTTATTTAGTAAATACCTTATGTTGAACACAAGTTTTGCAACACACAAATAGCGGTAGCGCTGTATTGCAAAACTTGTGTTCAACATAAGGTATTTACTAAATAAATACTATTAGTATATATATGTACCAAGTGTGGCTAAATCGCACTATAGTGGCTAAATCCAGTTAATAATTACGCATTTTTCCTAGTATATGATAACCGCAACCGCAACCGCGGTTGGAAAAAAATCGACAACCGCAAACACAACCGCAACCGCGGTTGTGAAAAACCGACCACTCGATCCATCACTAAATATATATATACACAGGGCGTCCCAAAAAAATGTATACACACTTTAACAGCTGATAGCTCAATTGATGTTTCTTTCTTTCCAAGTTAAACCCATTAGAATTAATAATGGCAGTCAGACTAAGCTTTGAACAAAGGAAATTCATTCTAAAATGCTACTGGAAGTGTGAAAACGCAGTTGAAGTGCAAAGACAGTTTAGGAGCGAGTTTCAAACAGATCCACCAACGCGACTTACCATCACTCGAATTAGAGATAAGTTTGAAGCCGATGGAACTGTTCAGAATGTCCACAAGAAGCGTTCCGGAAGACCACGGACATCGACAAGCCCACAAAGCAAAAAAGAGTACTGGAAACGTATCACCAAAGTCCAAGAAAATCTGTGCGGCAAGCGAGTCGTGAGGTAGGAATTTCAGAATCGTCTGTCCAACGCATTTTGAAGCGCTGTCAATGGAAAAGTTACATTCCAAGATTAGTCCATGCTATTAATGAAGATGATCCGGACCGAAGAGTGGAGTATTGCGAGTGGTACTTGGCACGATGTGGATGTGGATTGGACGAAGGGGTTTCGTAGAATACCCCCGCGTTCACCAGACCTCACACCACTAGACTTTTGTTATGGGGATACTTAAAAGACAAAGTCTACGCTATAAAACCTGCAACAGTCGCTGAATTGAGAGCAGCCATTGAACGAGAATGCACACAAATACCAAACGAAATGTTTCGTGATGTTTGCGATTCCATTGCTTCGCGTTATCAGCAGTGCCTGGACCAGAACGGACGTCAGTTTGAAAACAGGCGTTGACAAAACAATTAAATAATGTCTGTAGATTCTATTACATTTTGAAAATGAAATGTATTTTAATAAACACTGCCTTTATAATTATGTAAAGTGTGTATCCATTTTTTTGGGACGCCCTGTATATAAGAATAATCAATCACTTATTAGAATATGTAGAAAGCAAAACTAATTATTGCTTTTGTACTAGGGGCACTCAATATATTTTGCCCCACACTTTTTTCCTAGCGGATTTTTCAAGTTTGAACCTCCCCTCTTTGTATAAAACCGTTTTTAAACGCCCTTGTATAAAACCGATGGTTAACGCAGTTTTGAAAATGGCGTCTGACAGTGATGTGCGTCGTAAACAGAGAGCCGTTATCGAGTTCTTAACCGCAGAGAAGGAAACAGTTGGAAATATTCACAAACATCTACAAAACGTTTACGGAGATGCTGTTGTTGATCGCAGCACAGTTGGACGCTGGTCTAAACGTGTGAGATCATCGGAGAGAGGGAGAGCCAGCCTCGATGATGAGCCACGCAGCGATCGCCCGGCATCAGCTGTGACATCTCACACTGTGCAACGTGCTAACAGCATCAGTCGATCAAATCGGCGCGTCACATACAAGGCGCTATGACTGGAGCTAGGAATTAGTGAAGGAAGTTTAACTACGATAATTCAGCAACTGGGATACTCAAAAGTGTGCTCACGGTTTGTTCCTCGCGAACTGACTGAAGATCACAAAGCCCAAAGAAAAGAAATTGCTTCTGAGTCGTTGGTTCGATACGAGACAGAAGAGGATGACTTCCTTTCACGAACTGTGACTGGGGATGAGACTCGGGTACACCACTTTGAACCTTAAACAAAACGCCAATCCATGGAGTGGCATCACGCAGACTCCCCACGCAAGAAAAAGTTAAAAATGGCTCCCTCTGCAGGAAAGGTTATGGCCACCATCTTCTGGGACATGAAAGGGGTGATTCTGGTAGACATTATGAAGAAAGAACAAACAATCAACTCGGAGGCATATATTGCTATCCCACAGAGACTCCAGAGACGTATAAAGCGAGTTCGACCAGAGAGAAAACTGGAAGACGTCCTTCTTTCGCACGATAACGCAAGACCACACAACAGTTTGCAAACAAGAGAAGTCATCACAAAAATGCGCTTGACTGCGTTACCCCACCCTCCATACAGCCCGGATCTGGCACCTTCAGACTTCCAACTGTTTGGGCCAATGAAGGATGCTATTCGTGGAAGAAAGTTTCAGAGTGACGATGAGGTTGTTGAGGGGGTTAAGAGGTGGCTCCAGCGGGAACTCAGCGGATTTTTACCAGCAAGGAATAAAGGCCTTAGTTTCGAGGTGGAGGAAAGCCGTAGAAAAGGACGGAGACTATGTGGAAAAAATAAAAACTTGTAAAAAAAGGTATGTAACAACTTGTGCACAAAATTTATGGAGCTTACAAGGAAACTTGGAAAGAAAGAAAAAAGGCGAGGCAAAATATACTGAGTGGCCCTTGTAGTTTCATTTCTGAATACACAAGGCAAATTCAATGACTCCTTGTTTACTGGGTTTTTTTCATATATGAATTGCAGTATTTTAAGTGTACACAACACAACGCTTATTTATCTAAATTGAACTTAATTTAATTTATTGTTACTTAATGTTTGTAAGCAATTTTATACGATAGACAATCAGTCGATATATATATATATATATATAATATATATATATATATATATATATATATTATATATATATATACCTCTGAGATCGAGACCCGGTGACGGCAGGCGGCACGCAGCAAAACCTTCCACACAATAAAAAAAAAGTACTTGTTCCTTTTTCCTTTTACAAAAATAAGCATTTTTCGTATTTTTGTATTTAAACACAAACAAGTCGTGGTCCTGTGCTGGGGGCTGTGCGGCCCCCGGTTAATTGAATGCTTAGTTAGGTCAATTGAATGGCCGGTTAGGCAACAAATAAATATTAATAACAACAACAAAAATTACTGTTTATGCGAGTTCGTATGGAGAAAAGGGTACGCAAATGAAGATTTAGGTATTAAAATATTGTCTTTTGAAATCTTATATATGCAGAGCGCTGTTTTCAGAAATGCGGGGGGGGGGGGGGGAAGGAATAAGTGCCTAAAAAAATAGTTGGTAGTTGGGTACGCTGGGCTGTTGGTGGGGCATGGTTCGGATTCCACGTTAAACTGTAGATCTAAGGTGGAGTGACAAGCTTGACCTTCGTCAGAATGACCAATTCGGGCGGAAGCAAAACCAAGTTTAACTAAGGTTATATATATACATATATATGATGTAAACCCATAAGGAAAAAGAAAATGATTCCAAGGCCTTTCGTGTATTTAGAAGTACATCTCGTCAGGGAATGAAGGGAGCAGGCGAGACAAGTGTATATATATATATATATATATATATATATATATATATATATATATATATATATATCTTCATTGGATCCATCCTGAAAGACCGAGTGGAATCAATCCCTGATGCTTGCTGAACCACCAGCCACCCGATTCTGCCGCCGGACCATGGAGGAGCCCATCGAAACAATCCTCCGAAATCTTGAGTACGACACTGACGTTTCGAGTCTCTCCTCACCTCCTACCCTTGCCGACTTGAAGCTGTCCGTCAAGCACAAGGAGGCAACACCAACTACTGAGTGGTTTTGTTTAGACGTAGAATTAAATTGCCTAAAAGATGCAACAATCAGTTTTTGTACCTCTATTAATTTCATCTGTGCATGTGCATGGGGGGGTGGGCAATCATTGTTTGCCACTCCATATATATATATATATAATATATATATATACAGTGCCCGCGAAAAGTATCCGATCACCCTTGAAATTTGTATTTTTACATAAAAAACAATGTTTAAATGTATACTAACCTTATATTAGTATTTTGTCATCTGTCCTTTGGTTTGGATGACTTGTTCTAGACGTTTTGGCATGGATTTAATCAAGTTTTGACAAACTTCCACTGATATTTCCTTGCACCATACCTTTTTGATGGCCTCTTGTAATTTTCGATGAGCCAGTGTCGTTGCATTCAACCTTATTTTTTATTATTAGCCACAGATTTTCTATCGGATTGAGATCTGGACTATTACCAGGCCAATCCAAATATCAAATTTATTGTCAGTAATCCATTTTGTCACTATTTTGGCCCTGTGACATGGTGCACCATCATGCATGTATGTTTTTGTCCTTTGGATTGCCATTGCCATTGGAAGTTTATCCTGTAGCATTGCTAAATACCGTGCACCATTCATAGTTGTGTTCTTCGGAAGAAAATATAAGTTTCCACGCCATAGTAACCGAAACAACCCCAAACCATCACACTTGGAGGGTGTTTCATTGTCTTTAGGGTGTATTTAGGGTCCATCCTATTTGAGCCAATAGGCCGGCGAACCTTTTTTGGACAACTTCTGAATGTCAAAAATGTCGACTCATCGCTAAATAAAACCTTCTTCCAGTCATCAACAGTCCAATGAATGTATTTTTTACAAAATGCGACACGTTTTTTACGCATTTTTTCATTAATGAACGGTTTCTTAGCAGCATGGCGAGATGGTAATCCGAGTTCTTTTTGGAGCCGCTCCTGGATAGTTCGTTCAGAAACACCAGATAACAAATTATTCATATTAAATTTTATTTCTTTCGCAGTTATTGTTGGGTTTTTCAATACTAAACGTTTCATAAGTTTGTCTGTTCGCGAATTTGTTTTTCTCGGTCTGCCAGATCGTTTTTTAGGGACTGGCGTGGTTAGGCCACCATTGTTCTTAGCCCGTGAAACCCATAAATTAACGGTACTTTGGGATATGTTTAATTCCTTAGCTATCTGTCTCTGTGATTTCCCACATGCATGCAAAGCAACAATAGCACCTCGACAATCACTCTTAAGTTGTTTTTTAGCACACATTATATATAAATTTTATTTACACCACTTTCTGTAAAAAAAAAAAAAATATCAAGAAATTTACACAAACAGTGAAATCTGACAAATTTGAGACACAGCCACCCGCAACGAAGGCTACCAGAACACTAATTTGAGAATGCGTTGGATAGCTCTCATATCAGCGAGCAACCTCAAAGTTACCAGATGTCGCTAGAACAAATAGAAAGTGAATTACGTGTCTCTGAATATCAAGGGAAAATATTGTATTTTCTTGAGTGATCGGATACTTTTCGCGGGCACATATATATATTAAGATCACTGTGTGTGTGTGTATATATTAGTGATGTAGGTCACATCCGCATCCGCATCCGCGGAACATCCGCACATTTTCTCGCATCCGCATCCGCACCCGCATCCGCACTTTGGACTGCGGATGTCGTGCGGATGTGGACCGTTGAGATAAAATGTCATTAATAAGCGGAAATTATCAAATTCTACTATATTAATAGAACTAGTTCATTGTGCGCAAAAGTGATGCAAGCGACAAGACGAGAGGCTGTTCTTGTATGAAGTTACTCTCTTGCAACCTACTTAGATCCACGTTACAAAGCTAAGTTATTTTCACCTAGTACATTAGAACGAGTTAAATCATCACTTGGCAAAGCAGTTGAAGAGCTTCAATCTCTTGAATCTGTCGCTTCGCCACCCACCAAAAGAATAAAAGTTTCAGTGACAGAACCAACACCTTCAACAAGCAAACTATCACAGAATCTGTCTCTCAGTTTCTTGAGTCAAGCAGCAATGACGAGACCTACGCGATGTCAAAAGATGTAGTAAAAATGATCGAGAGCTATCACCAAGAAAAACGCCTGGCTGCATGTGACAATCCTATTAGTTGGTGGAAAAATACGCAGAATATCTATCCATACTTGAGTAAACTTGCGAGGAAACATTTAGCCTGTCCTCCAACAAACGTACCAAGCGAGAGATTATTTAGCAGTGCTGGATTAATATATGATGAAAAGAGAAACAGACTGGCAGCAGAAAAGGCAGAAAAATTAATGTTCCTTAAGCATAACCTTCCGATAATTAAGTTTGAACATTAAACGATGAACATCTTAGTTTACTTTATTTTAATTACTCATTTATAAATATGCCTAATAAAACTTTAAACTTAATATAAATAGTTATCAAGCTAATTAAAGATCTCTTTCTATAAGGGTGGAGGTTGGGGAAAGAGGTCGGTGGGGTGCATTTGAGTTGGGTTCACGTCCCGCATCCTGGTAACACAATTATGGTTTCTAATTGTGGCTGAAACTCAACAAAATATAACGAATTTATTTGCAGACGAATTCACTGATTGATTTCTATATTAGTTAGATGCTTGATATTATTTTATATGTTCAGAGAAAGTACAGCAATTATTGTACAATTAATCAATTATACTACATTATAGCTACAGCTCTCTCTATATAATAACTTATTATATACGTTAAACACAACAAATCTCGAATATATCCTAAAAAATAACGAAAATGTAGACATCCGCATCCGCATCCGCATCCGCGGATGTTGAAATCAAACATCCTCATCCGCATCCGCATCCACGGATGTGAAAAAAATGACATCCGCTACATCACTAGTATATATATATATATATATATATATATATATATATAGGCGGGATGCTGCAGAGGGGTCGACCGCAGGTCGATCCTGAACCGTCGTTCAAACTCAACAAAAGTAACAAAAGTAAGTATATATATTAGTGATGTAACGGATGTCATTTTTTTCACATCCGCGGATGCGGATGCGGATGAGGATGTTTGATTTCAACATCCGCGGATGCGGATGCGGATGTCTACATTTTCGTTATTTTTTAGGATATATTCGAGATTTGTTGTGTTTAACGTATATAATAAGTTATTATATAGAGAAAGCTGTAGCTATAATGTAGTATAATTGATTAATTGTACAATAATTGCTGTACTTTTCTCTGAACATATAAAATAATATCAAGCATCTAACTAATATAGAAATCAATCAGTGAATTCGTCTGCAAATAAATTCGTTATATTTTGTTGAGTTTCAGCCACAATTAGAAACCATAATTGTGTTACCAGGATGCGGGACGTGAACCCAACTCAAATGCACCCCACCGACCTCTTTCCCCAACCTCCACCCTTATAGAAAGAGATCTTTAATTAGCTTGATAACTATTTATATTAAGTTTAAAGTTTTATTAGGCATATTTATAAATGAGTAATTAAAATAAAGTAAACTAAGATGTTCATCGTTTAATGTTCAAACTTAATTATCGGAAGGTTATGCTTAAGGAACATTAATTTTTCTGCCTTTTCTGCTGCCAGTCTGTTTCTCTTTTCATCATATATTAATCCAGCACTGCTAAATAATCTCTCGCTTGGTACGTTTGTTGGAGGACAGGCTAAATGTTTCCTTGCAAGTTTACTCAAGTATGGATAGATATTCTGCGTATTTTTCCACCAACTAATAGGATTGTCACATGCAGCCAGGCGTTTTTCTTGGTGATAGCTCTCGATCATTTTACTACATCTTTTGACATCGCGTAGGTCTCGTCATTGCTGCTTGACTCAAGAAACTGAGAGACAGATTCTGTGATAGATTTGCTTGTTGAAGGTGTTGGTTCTGTCACTGAAACTTTTATTCTTTTGGTGGGTGGCGAAGCGACAGATTCAAGAGATTGAAGCTCTTCAACTGCTTTGCCAAGTGATGATTTAACTCGTTCTAATGTACTAGGTGAAAATAACTTAGCTTTGTAACGTGGATCTAAGTAGGTTGCAAGAGAGTAACTTCATACAAGAACAGCCTCTCGTCTTGTCGCTTGCATCACTTTTGCGCACAATGAACTAGTTCTATTAATATAGTAGAATTTGATAATTTCCGCTTATTAATGACGTTTTATCTCAACGGTCCACATCCGCACGACATCCGCAGTCCAAAGTGCGGATGCGGGAAAATGTGCGGATGTTCCGCGGATGCGGATGCGGATGTGACCTACATCACTAATATATATATATATATATATATCGGCTATTGATTGGTGGCGCGGAAAACGCAGTTTAATAATAAACAGGAACACCAGAGAAATACAAACATCCTTCAAGGTTTAATAGTACCAACGTTTCGGAATGCACTAATTCCATGTGATTTGGAATTTTATTGTTTTAGCCCTGAAGATGGAATTAGTGCATTCCGAAACGTTGGTACTGTTAAACCTTGAAGGATGTTTGTATTTTCTCTGGTGTTCCTGTTTATTATTATATATATATATATATTATACGAATACCTTATATGAAGATTACCTTCACCTAATAACGAATAAACGAATCAGTGGTTTGAACACTTATTTTGGTGAAGCAAAACGTTTCGGAAAACTCATTTTCATCTTCATTGGCTCGAATTTCTACAAAAGCCTACATTACTTTGAAAAAAAAAAGGGTAAATATACAATATATTACAATACTAAGGTGAATTTGTATTACATTGTTATGGCAAAACTCAGCAAAATCTTACTAAAAAGTTAAGTAAAAAGAGAAAGATGGCTACAGTTTAAAAGTTATTTGAAAACTTGGTTATTCGGTCTGACTGTTGTTGTTACATCGTGTGAACAGACATTTTGATTCAGAGGTTGGTTTTTGAAGCTTTCGTGCTTGTAACTCTCTCTCTCTCTCTCTCTCTCTCTCTCTCTCTCTCTCTCTCTATATATATATATATATATATATATATATTACGTACGTGTGTGTGTGTGTGTGCGCGCGCGGTCAGAAACCCTATTGATCCCAGTATTTTTAAGCTAGACATTACAAATCTACATTAATCTTATTAAAGATACCTTAAAATGTCTGTGTATTTGCAGCCTTCAGAAATAAATTCTGTTCACGTCTTGAGCATTCGTACACAGTGAAAATATACACCACGCTTGCAGTGGGTTTGTTTACTCTGGGGAAAATGTCTGTGCTAGTTTTAATGGTTTTGTAGTTAATTAATTGGCTAAAATATAAACTCAAACTGTTCAGAATACTGTAATCTGGAAATAGTAAACTAAATATCAGAATTTAGTTCAAAATAAATGAGTTTTAAAATAATACTGTCAATTACAAGAACGCAAATTTTAATATTTTACTTCTCCGTCACCCAACGTCATAGTTTGGAATTATCTTTGGTCACCAATAACAACGAATTTTCGATGTTGACACTCGGCTGATTTTGTAAACAAAGAATCAAAGATAAATGGAGATATGGGTTTGCCGTAATGTTACTGTGTGATATTGGCTTAACCCAAGTTCCTCCACGCTTCTACAAAATTTCATACACTTTTGGGAAATACATTCTTCTAGAAATACATTCTTTGGAAAATGAGGGAACAGCAAAAACTATATAAAAACAAACTCATATACAATATTATTATTATTATTATTATAATTATTATCGTTATTATTACTACCATTTCGTCACATGGCTAATCCAGGTAAATTAACTGTTCATTACTTTCTTTAATTTTGTCTTAATATACTGTTGTCACCACAAAACACACGTTCAGAACACGCAACAGGCCTTTAAAAGTACTTCAGGTACGTAGTGACATCCTATATTTTCTGTATTTTTTAGATTTTAAACACTATGAATTTACTTTACTCTTTTTCTTTTCAAAACTACTAATAAATATTAATTTCAAATGCATGAAAAATCAATTTGATAAAGATCCCTTCACTTTTCGCCTCCCCTATGGTGACGTCATATCACGTGCTCGAATTAGTTCAGTCGTACCAGAGGTGGTGTGAGTCATTTCTCTCAAACTGTCGGCCTCGCTCGCCTCTGGACGGGATTTTAAACCTTAGGTAGGAGGAAATATAGTTCATATTACGGAAGACTTAAAACATTTCTGAAACACTCGTTCTTATAAACGCTTGCTTCGGATCAGCCAAAGGAAAAGTTGATTTAAGAGAGAATACAACTTGTCTTCAATTTGAAGATTCACCAAAACAATGTGCTTTTAAGACCTTTTAATGCTATTAAATTGCTTGAAAGATTAAGAAGCTGTAGGAACTTCAAAGCGGGAAAATATCAACATAATTATATTACTCAAGTTTGGCCTTTTCTCATAAAGCTTCGTCATTTACTATGAAATAAGTAAAAAGTTCTTAAATAAGACACATGCACCATTTATGTGTACTCGTGAGACAAAAAATGGAGTGATTGTCTCAACAGGGGCGTATGCAGGAGTGTAAGAATGGAAATTTTCCCCAATCAAAATTAATACAAAATTTGAGGGTTTTTATTTTTTTAATTCACTAAGTAACTTAAAATAATAAGTAATAAATCAAAGCCTACTTGTATATGTTTTTTAACAGAAAAATTTGACGCCATTTACTTTAAGTTCAAGTACCTAATTTGGTTTCACTGTCTTTGGATGTGAAGCTCAGACTTTTGGACTGATTGACATTTCCTCAATTTCATTTAAAAAAAAAAAAAAAATTGTACACGCGTGGTCTGATTAGATGTAGGGTACGGGTTTTGAATAAATCTGGCAACAAAATTTCACTAATTAACAAAATTCTTTTTAGCCAAATGCTATATAATAAGTTACCCAGACAAGCGGTTTAGTCAGAAAAACTCCCGCCTTGTAATGCAATCACTGGTGATTGAAATAGATCAAAGCATAAAATAGATCAAAGCACGTTATACCTCAATTTAGATTGTCTTCACCTCAAAAACTACCCATTTTCATTGAATTGAAACTATGGAACGATTTAAATGCTGATATAAAAAATATTGTGAATGTAAATTCGTTTAAAACCAAGTTGAAATCCCGATTAATAATGGCATACTAACAAAAATCTAGGATTAATATCCATTACTATTGTAATCTAGTATTAAAGACACATTTCTTGTGATTGTTCAGTTCTTATCTCTCATGTATAATATTGGTTTCTTTGTATGGTATTGGTATAATACCTTCAATAGTGACCTTACATTTGTTGTATCAGTAATGATAATTTAGGATTAATACATACTTTAACTATTAATAATACTTATTTACTTATTTATTTATTATTATTAATTAATAAGTAGCTGTTTATATATATATATATTGTACTATCTACAATTGTTTTAATGACGTAATTGGATGAAAAAGGCGTTACATTATGTGACTGCTAAACTGTTGCCCTGTTTGTGGAACCTTTATTCATTCCGTTACACGTATGAACATATTTAAACTTGTCTGGCTGTTCTCGTACCAGGAGTAGGGTTGCCAGGTCTCCGGTTTTGGGCCGGAGTCTCCGGAAATTGAGTTTTGTTTCCGGTCTCCGGTCAGAATAGGTGAATCTCCGGATTTTTACTGATCTTACCATATATATGTTGTTGGTTTATCCTATAATCTAATTATTTTTATCAGACTAATGGTAATTAGCATGCAATGACACAGACAGTGACATATTAGGTAGTTAGTTGAATGGATTAAGTGTATGCATATTTATAATATGTGTAAATGATATGGTATATTATATCTGAGTAGATTTTATATTCAAAACATCGTCAGGAGGCGGTGATGCTAGGAAATATTCAAACAAAAACTAGAAATTTTTAACGCAGACCTATATTTTAAATGGACAATTTTAAAACCACTATTGTTATCGCACATCAAGACACATTATATTTGTTTAATTAATTAATAAATTATATGGTAAAAATGTCATTAAAAGTAGAATTTGCCTCTTTCTTACATATTTTTGCCAAGATAATTATTCTGGTGAAATTAGCTATTCTTTGATTAGAAAACATTTGCTATTTTTTGTACACATCTAACTGTTCTATTCTGGGAGGTAAACCACTTATTATTACATAGCTCTTATGAAGTGATGGCTGTTGTTTTTTTAACCATTTGTAAGTTGTAAGCAGTATTATTTATAAGGAAATAAGAAACTAAGCTGGTTATGTATGTATTTTTTCTTGATCAATTAATTGTGTAAAAAATGAAGAAATTTGTATATCGGTTTAGCTACATAAACAAATAATAATGAGTTTCGTAGGTAAAATCTCAGGATTTGGAAACCATATGATCTGGCAACCCTAACTGGTCCAAGAGTTACTTAATCATATTTATGATTTATTTTAGGCCTACGCAATTTTTATAATCTAACTATTAAACCTAACTTATGTTTTCAAATTAAGTATTATAGATTTTACTATTTTCTATTTTATTAATAAATCTCCAGTTTTGCAATTCCAACAACAGGACAAAATTTTTCATACTCTTCTGCATTGTTCTGTTTTTGTATTAATTAATACTTTTTTATTTTTATTTTTTAGTAACTATTTTTGGATGTTTTCCTTAATAGGACCCAAAATTTCTCTTTTCAGTTAGTAACAATTTTGACACGGGTTAAATCGTGATATTTTCGTTAAAACTAATGAAGATATGGACCTTTTCCAGTTTGTGTACCGTTTTTCATATAATTTATTTTTGCTTCTTTTCAGATCAAAAATGAGTTATTGATAACCTAACCTAACCTAACCTAACCTAACCCACATTATAACTTTCGTCACTTGGGCACAGGATGTTTACTATGCTGTATGTAATGTACTGTAGAAAACGGTACATAAACTGGAAAACGTCCGAAGATATCACGACTTAACCTAACCAATCGTCAAGGGCGTACAAGGGCATTCAGTTAACCTAACCGGGCATTCAATTAACCTAACTAGTTGGTTAATTTTTACATTCACGTCTCATTCTAAAGTTGTAGGGCGGGATACTTTTGGGATTAATTGAATGCCCAGTTAGGTCAACTGTACGCCCTCGACGATTGGTTAGGTTAAGTCGTGATATTTTTGTTAATTTTAACAAAAATATCAGGACTTAACCCGTGTCAAAATTGTCATTAACTGAAAAGAAAAAATTATGGGTGCTGTAAAGGAAAAGATCCCTATTTTCATATGCGAGTTACAATAACCATTTTTATCCAAATAAAATATACATTTTCGATTTGTTTTAATAAAAAAAAACATTTTCAATATAATTACCATTGACCTAAATAATCTGATTTAAATCTGCTCTCAAAATATGAGCAGGTCGTATTAAGTATCTTCCGTAACTCCATTTGTTACAGCTGTGATTTCATTTTGTAGCTAACCAACGGTCCTTGGATTATTCCTGTGGACCTTGTCCTTTAAATCTCACTCGTAAAAGATAATAGCGAGGATTAATGTCGGAGTAGTAGTAGTAGTAAAAGTAGTATGGGGGCCAAGGCCAGCTGTAATTGAGTCTTCTTGGGCAATGGTCAGAAATTACTTCAAACCGGACAATTCACAATTTCGGAGTACGTTTTAAATTAGATTAATTATTGAGGTCAATGGTGATTATATTGAAAATGTTTTTTGATTTAGAAAAAGCCAAAATGTATATTTTATTTTATAAGAAATAGTTATTGAAACTCTTTTTATATATATATATATATATATATATATATAGGTAATACAAATATTAACGTGTGTGTGTATGTATCTTACCGACCTACTAATATGCATTAATTGCTCTAAATGTACAGAATCCCTTGAATTACTTGTTTTTCTTCATTCTGATTATGCAGTATTAATAATATATATATTATAATATATATATATATATATATATATATATATATATATATATAATTTATATATATCCCCGCAAGGGGGTTCTAAGCTCGTGCTCTTGAGTGCTCTTTGTGCTCGTTTGTACATGCTTGTTCCTGGAGGTTTCACGTGCGCCCTCCCGGCCCTAGCACACAAGGATGATGGGGCTCGACCCTGCAGTCCTTGTCATCCTTGGTCTTTTTCCACTTCGACTGTCCCTCTACCCTTTATTTTTCCTCTGTCTTTCCTCTCACTTTTTCTTTGTTTTTCCGCCGAGATATGCCCTTTTAAATAGAGGCGAATCGGTTCTTCCCGAACTCAAAAAAAAAAAAAATATGTATATATATATATATATATATATATGTATATATATATGTATATATATGAATATATATCAAGTACAGTACAAACACAGAAGTCCTTAAGTATCCAAGTCGTACTGCCTGAACGTGCTTTTTGTACTATTAACATTCCAAATAATAAACGATACCTAACATTGACCAGAGAGTTATTGAGTCGTAATCCGTCTAATGTCGCAAAATCGAGGTCACTGACGTCGAATATAATGAGTTAATTAACTCATTAAATAAATTATGAATTGGATAACACATTGCAAAACGAAGAGTAAATGATACGATAATTAATGAATAAAATTAAATAATAATACGATATTTATTAATAGTTTTAAGAGTTAATTAACATATTAATAGTTAATACGATAGTTAATTAACATATTAATAGTTAATACGATAGCTAAATGATACGATAATTAATGAATGAAGTGGAAGTGTAAACGAGTAAAATATGAGAATCAAAACAACCACAAAACGGGGGCAAGGCCAGCGTCCTCCACAAACCTAATTAAAGTTTCGCAACCGGGTTAGCAACTTAGCACGCTCCTTCCTCGAGCGAGCACCGAAGAAAGAGGATAGGTGCTATCCACCCTTCGGGGGTCCGACAGATGACGTCGCCTCAAGTTCCCGAGAGTTGGACACTCGACTAGGAACTGTCAAACAGTAAAGAGGACAATACAGTCTTCGCAGTAGGGTCGACGACTTTTCTCTATTAAAAATCCCTTGAGTAAGAGGGGCGTGGCTTATTCGAGTGCGGGCAAAGGCAGTTTCTCACCGTCGAGAATGTAGGGATATCTCGAGGGATAGACCTAGTTGGAACCAATAATATTATCCCAACGACGCTGCAAGATGACTCGGACGCACCCCGAATCCTCGAAAGGAAATGGGCTGGCATCCGCAGTAGTAGGACCGGAAGCAACGGACCTTGCGGAATGGTCCGCATCCTCATTCCCCCTAATAGCAACGTAGGCAGGTATCCAACAGAAGAAAACCGCTCCTGCTCTCGCCCCCACGGGCCAATGAAAAAGGAATCATTTTAAAATACCTACAGAAGGTTAATAAAAGTAAATAGACACTTGTTTTTTTCCACTATTCTTGAATTTGATGATAAAAGTTAATAAATAATAACAAATTAATTAAATTAATATATTCCTTTCCTCTTTGCATTTATTGATTCAAGAAATTTATTGTTCGTTGACTTTTATAATCAAATGAAAGAATTTTGGATAAAACCAAAGGTGACTATTTACTTTTACAGTTTTACCAACGCTCTGTATACTATGGGAAGGAAAAGATTAAAAGACGTCAAACAAAGCTTGCAGTGCGCTTCTGAAGCCGCTAAAGCATGGGTCGGGGAACTTTTTTGGGTATTACCCAAAAATCTATTTGAGTAAAATGAAATTACCCCCAGACTTCAAAGTAAACAAAAACAAGCCAATTGCTCTTAAAATTGTTGCATATGGTGTCTCTCATACCGCACGCATTATCCCCAAACGTTTTAAATGTACCCCATTTGGGGTAATTTACCCCTGTTCGCCGACCACTGCGCTAAAGATATAAACGAGGAGAAGGGGTCGGAAAAGGTAAAAAGTACTCAAAGTGTCAATAAAACGGCGGAAAATTTTACGCAGTTTAAAATCAGCTGTCACTGCGGTAAAAGTATAGGAAAGAGCTACAAATCCGATGCCAACATCGGATTTGGCGCCGTCGGTAAAAATTGGAACTAAGATCGTATGGAGGGAAGAATGTTCCAAGAAGAGGAGACGAAGTCCAACAACTGGGATATTAGACTTGATACCCGTGAAATACCGGCAGAACGACACCTGCGGCAATTCTCATGTCGGAACCGTGTGAAATGTCGCAGCCGCAACCGATGTACGAGGAAGCTAAATCTCGCTCACCAAACAGTAGGCCCGGTAACCGAAAGGCTGAGGAAGACAAGGGTGACGGTCGTAAAGGGGGGAACAGGCCTCTCCCTAAAGCACAAGTACCAACACCGAACGGTCAGCGACTGGCGACGCAAACCCAGAGAAGCCTCTCGGGTGTCACTCAAGACTCGGAATAGGAGAAGACTTAAGCGCCCCCGCAGCCAAGAGGACACCGGCGTGATGAACCACATCCAAAATCCGAAGCCGAGCTGGTTTTGCTGAGGAATAGACGATTCGACGTAACAAGTGCCAATGCCCGATACAAGCGGATAAGAGTAGTACGGTCAGCACACCAAGGGGTATTAGCCAAAACCCGCAACAGGTCCAGCGCTCGCAGGAACAAAGCCTTAAGGGACTGGAGATGTGGAAGTCAAGTCCTATCAAACACCAACCCGAGGAATCTTGTCTCGTCAACGCGTAGAACCCGGTGGTCATGCAGGAAGAGGGTGCCCGGACAGTTCGCTACCATATATAAATTTACCAATAAGTAAAATTAAAAAGTTAATAAAATTTATTAAAAAATTACGAGAATTATTAAATGATTACAAGGATTATTAAATGATTACATGAATTACATAAGTTATTACGCATGATTATATGAATTATTAAAAGAATTTTATTTTTTAAAAAGAATGAAAGAATGCATAAAACATTTGATACAATAAAATATCTAAAAATATTTAAGATTATGCGCAATAGCGCGAAGGAATTCCAGTTTATTTCCAGAATCGTATCTTCTCAGTAAATTATGGATCCTCTGCTCACAGTCCCTATACTTTTTCTTCTTCCGAGTTGCGTTTAGGTTAGGTTAGGTAACGTTACAGTATAAACAATTAAAAGAACACAAGACATACAAAAAATTAAAAGAACAACGGAAATATAAGAATTAGAAGAATAAAAGGCAAAGGATATAAAAAAAAATATTCCAATCAAACCCATTAAAAATTAAAATGTAGATAGAGGAACCAACCTTTATGGAAGCACGAGTGACCAGACACTGAATTGTTAATAAAGAAGCCCTAACAAGGTAAATAACGGTGAGTATTTTTCTCGAAAATTCTAAAGTTAGTTGGTACGTTATGTTGCTATTTTTTGTATTTAAGTAACCAAAAGGGGAGAGGCAGAGGGATCAATGTTAAATGTCGGTTTTTATAAAAAGAGATTCTAAAATTCTAAAAATTCTAAGAGAAGTGTCATCAGATGATGAGGCTAAAATTTTAAAATGTTTATCCAAAAGGGCAAGATTGCGGGACTGGGCATGTTCTCTTATAGGAGAAAATTCTTTAACGACAGCGAAGTTAGATGCCGGTAGCGAAATGTCCGGTAGCGAAATGTCCTAGTAGCGAAACGTCCAGTGGCGAAATGTCCAGTAGCGAAATGTTCGGTAGCGAATTGTCCAGTAGCGAACGGTCCTAGCACCCAGGAAGAGATGTAGCTCCGGGTGAATTCCTCGGAATTCGAATTTGGCAGAAGTGGATGATCAGTGTTTTCGACGACGAGACGCTCAACCATTGACTAGGTTTCCTTTTTGGTTTATAGGTAAAGGTTTAAAGAGAGACAGTCATAAAGAGAGCCACTAAGTTGCTGGTTAGTGTCCATGCGGTCCCCAGTTTGGAACTCAATTCTAAGAGTAACCCCTCTTTAACCTACTTTGTTACAGAGCTTCGTCTACAATCTGTGGCCGCCCTATCACATCGTAACATCCTGTTGGTTCATAAAAATAATTATATATATATATATATATATATATATATATATATATATATATATATATGTCTCGGTGTAACGTTTTTAAAAATATCAATCAGTATAGATTAAGGCGTGTATATACTTACGTGAAGATATTCACTCAAGACCATTAGCAGTGTATTATTGGTGTAACTAAAAACAAATCGTAGAAAATTTTAAGTATAGTGTATAAACGAATTTGTCCTAAATATGGAGTGACAGTTGGTGTATAATTAATTAATTCAAAGAATAAAAAGCAGTTGAGTCAAGTAAAATAGGTTGGTTAAAGTTACTAAATTCATTCAGAATTTATTATATTTAAGCGTTTTGATAATGACTAAAAATGAAAATGAAAATGAAATAGTTTATTGGCAGACCATAGTGACGGCATACAGGGCCGGATTAACCATTAAGCAAAATAAGCCCGTGCTTAGGGCATCAAGGGAAGGGGGGCACCACAGAAATTTTCCATTGTCGGATTTACCATGGATTTATTATGCTATTATAATCGCGGCTTATAGCCTATAAGCTGTTGAAAACTGAATTATATATATTCATATATAGTATTTATTTTTTTTCATTGTTTGAATTTGTAGTGAACAACAACCCTTTTGAGAGAATAAATATATTTCGTTGTAATCACACACTTTACGCTTTGCGTTATTATTTTGTTTATATCAAATCTTTGAGCGCCATATTAAAAATACATATAGATTAAATATTTTCGTGTGCTATAGTAAATGTAAAAACAAGATTCAGTCATGCTGAACTTTATAAAATAATTGTAGAAGACAATATTGAGTGTGCCTTCCCAAATGTAGAAATTGCCTTTCGTATATTTTTAACATTAATGGTCACAAATTGCTCAGCTGAGCGTTCATTTTCTCAGTTGAAGTATATTAAAAATACCAACAGAACAACTATGCAACAAGGCAGGCTGGATGCCTTATCTTACTAAGTATAGAAGCAGATGTGTTACGTAAGATTAGTTTTGAGGATCTGATCAAAGACTTTGCAATTAAAAAAAGTAGGAGAAAACTTTTCAAATATAAATGAAGTGGAAGTATACAAAAATAAACATTATTTTCCATCTTACTGTAAGTTTTGTTTCATTTCAAAAAATAAAATTTTATTTTATCGTTTATTTTTGTTTATATTTTGAATTACATATATATGGGGCACCAAAATCTTTTAAGTGCTTAGGGCCTCTAAAGGTCTTAATCCGGCCCTGACGGCATAGTCCATATGGCAAATATTAATATTACCAAATCACACTCTAAAAATCGCGTTATTTTAACTGTTCAGTAAAAATTATATACGAAACTTTCAAGCAACTAAATTCAAACAGAAAATATTTAATAAAAGTGTTGGTAAAAAATATGATTAATTCTTTTTTCTGGGTGCGATTACAGTCATTATAATCTCGTTGCAAACCACAGAGATTAACGCTGATTAAGACACTTTTTTTTCCTCCTTTGTTAAACTGCTTTTTCGTGACAAATTTGTGTTATTCATTCGACAAAAGCGTTTCGTGAATATTTTCTTAGCGTGTTCAATATCTTTGGTAAAAAATCTAAATACGATAACTTACGTAAAATAGATATATGAATGGGCCAATTAAGCAAAGAAGAGTTACCCAATTTTTATCTACCTTCGATTTCCTGTTAAGATAAAGTTAAAAAAATTTACGTTTCACCTTTTTTTGGTATTAGAATTAAAGTTTATTTTGACATTAAAGAAAACACACTCGAACGTAGAATAAAGATAATACAGTCTTCAGAACTGAAAAACATATTAACAGTACTTGTTTGTTTCACTTTTCTAAGTAATATATATATATATATATATATATATATATATTATATATATATACATTTCAACTGCAAACAACACACAGTATAATTAACGTAAAGAACGACGCTTGTATAGAAGAACATTCCGCGCAAGATGAGGAGGGAGAACGAACAAATGAAAAATGAGGTAACCACCCGGGAATCGAACCCGGGATCTTCCGATTGCCGGTCAGATATGATAACCACTACACCATGGGCCTCACTTGATCAGAAGTCGTAATTCTCCTACATACGCGCAGAAACCAATGCCCCGAGGGGGCACCTCCCGCATGCCGCACATTATATACATTTCAACTGCAAACAACACACAGTATAATTAACGTAAAGAACGACGCTTGTATAGAAGAACATTCCGCGCAAGATGAGGAGGGAGAACGAACAAATGAAAAAATGAGGTAAAAAATGTATATAATGTGCGGCATGCGTGAGGTGCCCCCTCGGGGCATTGGTTTCTGCGCGTATGTAGGAGAATTACGACTTCTGATCGAGTGAGGCCCATGGTGTAGTGGTTATCATATCTGACCGGCAATCGGATGATTCCGAGTTCGATTCCCGGGTGGTTACCTCATTTTTTCATTTGTTCGTTCTCCCTCCTGATCTTGCGCGGATGTTCTTCTATATAAGCGTCGTTTTTTACGTTTTATATATATATATATATATGTTTTTATTAGCAAAACTAAATATATCCATACGTTTAATTCATCCCATATTCATATATCGTAAATCTTTTTGTTTCCTATCTTATATCACATAATTTTGAAGTTAATCTTTTTGTTTATGACCAATTTCTTGCCAAGATTTTTAAGTGTCGAAAAAGGATCTTTGATGAAACAAATTATTATTATTATTATTATTATTACTATTATTATTATTATTATTATTATTATTATTATTTAAGAAGAATTGTATAGAATCATCGTAACACATATTTCGATATTCTCAATTAGTTCGATAAGGTGGATCTTTGTTTATTAATTAGGTTGTATGAGATGCGTGTGAAGCTCCTAATCTTACATCACACCTTGAAACCACAAATAAAATTCCCAGAAATGCAAAAATGCAATAAATACAAATGAAAAACCATATTTTCATTTCATTTTTAACTTTAATTTTAGGTGTAACATCGGTAGTGTACTTGTAGTGCACTCTGAATCTCGGTTCAGAAGGTGAAAATAGTGTATAATGATGCCCGCTGCACTTTGCGCAGCAAAGGCCCACCGAAATCCTCATCTACGGGGAGACTGGGAAATGCGAGTGTGTTACTAAAACCTTCCCCGTGTCTCCCTTTATGCGTATACTAAATTTGGTGCAGACTATTCTACTCCATTTAGGGAGCCCCCTCCCAGTTACTCCTCAGGGAGGACTGGGAGGGCGGGTGTTTTACTAAAACCATCCCTGGTACTCCCTTAATGTGTATACCAAATTCAAAATAGATATGTTGGTCCTAATTAGGTTAGGTTACGCTAGGTTAAGTTAGTTAAGGCTTGGTTAGGTTGTGTTACTTCAGATTAGCGAATACCTCGCTATATATTGGCCTAGCAGAAATCACCGTTCGAGCCTTCAATTGCGTCCGAAACATTTCTCGGTTCGATGGCACTAAGGTCAGGTTAGGTTAAATTAAATTTGGGAGCAAGTGTAGTTTACGTCCGCCTGACGCAAGAGGGGACACAAACTACACTAGGATCTTTAGGAGACATTTTTTTAAATGAATCCATCAAATAAAACGTTAAAACTAACGAAAATATTACGACTTAACCTAACCAATCGTCAATTTATATATACACACACAGTGTATATATATATATATATATATATATATATATATATATATAAATTGACGATTGGTTAAGTCGTAATATTTTCGTTAGTTTTAACGTTTTATTTGATTAGGTATACGCAGACAAAGTTGGGGAACGCAAACTACACTAGGATAATGTAGGGGAACGTAAACTACACTAGGCACCACAGGGGGACGTAAACTACACTCGCTTCTAAATTTGCTTAATTAGTTTTTTGTATATATGGATTTTAAAATGTCGGTACCTCCCTTATGCGGAGATGGGCACGTGTGTGTGTGTGTGTGTGTGTATGAGAGAGAGAAAGATGAAATTAAACTTCCATTTTAACCACCTAATGAATGGCCTATGGTCTCTGAAAGACCCTATAGTACTTCAAAGTTTCTTTTCCCACTTCAAACAAAAGCAGACGTGTCAACTCTCACAGATTTTCCGTGAGACTCATGGATTTCAAGTCTAATAATAATAATAATAATAATAATAATAATAATAATAATAATAAAATCGCGGAAAAATGAGAAATCTCATGGATTTTCATACGTCAAAGTTGACGTCTCTGCAAAAGCGGACAGCAGTACAATTTTTCATGTTTGTTCTTTTTCTTACAAAGATGTTAATACAGCTAAGAATATATTTCATTCAGAATTCATCAGTGTAATGAAATGGTTGACCACCAATAAACTCTTCCTAAATACCAGTAAAACAAATTTCATGATTTTTACTAATAAAAGAAACGTATATCTTGATGAACTTCACGTTAATGAAATCGCCATAAAGGAGTGTACTGTAACAAAATTTCTTGGTGTAATGCTAGATAAGAATTTGCAATGGAGTGATCATATAAATTATATCGCGAAAAAGATTTCAAGGAGCGTTGCTATAATGTTTAAACTTAGAAATGTAGTCCCTAAACAAGTTTTATTGACTCTTTATCATACTCTGTTCTTCCTTATATAACGTACTGCACCCTTGTTTGGGGAAACTCCGCTAACAACGCATTAAATGGTATCTTTGTCATCCAAAAACGAGCAATAAGGTTATTATCTGATGCTGATTTCCTTGATCACTCTAGTGCATTATTTAAAGAGCTAAACCTACTGAAGCTCAACGATATAACCAAACTGGCACATTTTATTTTTATTTACGAGTATAAGAACAAAATCATTGATTTGCAATAGGTAAATAGATATTTTGTAACTCATCAAGAAATCCACTCGTATCAGACCAGAAATAGATCAAAGCTCGTTATATCTCAATTTAGATTGTCTTCATCTCAAAAACTATCCATTTTCATTGGATTGAAACTATGGAATGACTCGCATGCCGATATAAAAAATATTGTGAATGTAAATTTGTTTAAAACCAAGTTGAAATCCCGATTAATAATGGTATACTAACAAAAATCTAGGATTAATGTCCACTAATATTGTTTAATATTGTCCATTAATATTGTTTAACATTGTAATACATGTTTTAACTATTAATAATACTTATTTACTTATTTATATATTTATTATTATTAATTTATAACAGCTAGCTGCTTATTTTTAATAAGAGCCCAGTAAAGCCTAAAGCTTAAGGGCCAAATTAAATAAAATAAATAGTCGAGCTTCACAATTATTCATGTCATTGTAAATTGAAAAATATTTATTTATTTTATTATTATTAATAAAGGTTATTCTATGTATCTATTCTATCTAAGTTGATAATATTTGTTTTGATACCAACTATAAATAAAAAAATTCATTTTAAAAATTAGGATCATATTTCTTGCGTTATTAATTATTATTATTATTATTTTGATAAGCTGTTGCTGCGCGAAGATGTTGAATTACAAACGCAAAACATTATTCTTATCTTATACCATTCTACTACTGTCACTGGCGAATAAAGAAACTGTGAAAACAAAGCATTATTGGTATTTTAAAAGCGTAGTTGTAATTCACGTTACCAATGTAATCATACGATACTGAACTAAAAAGCATCTTTAACTGAAAAAAATGAAATCACACTCAAAATTATTCGTACGTTGCCTTTTATCATTTCATGACATAATATAAGTGATGTCATAATTCAGAAGCGTTGTGGGAGGAGCGAAATTATTATACGATGAGAAGCTCACTCAAGGTCACTCAGGCAAAAATCTCCGAAATCAAATTAATGTAAGCGTATAAGCGTAGATTTTTAACGTGTTTCGAAAAAAAAAACTGCGTTTCAAATTCAAAATAAAAAAAAAGATGACGTAATTGCGGAAGGGTTGAAAACTTGAGAGCATCACTGCTTCGTTTGCATAAAAATATGTAAAGCGTTCGAAAAGAAAATGCTAAAGACAGCGATAGTGTCATATTTATGACAGTAATTAAGCGACTCCGCCAGTCTGTAACTAGCTAGAATTCATATTGCGAGAGGAAGGTCATTACCCTTCAGTCTTCAACTTCGAGCATTTCCCCTACATTCCCCCTCTTATCGTCTTGCAGAGACTTCATTAATACTCCATCTTAACCCCGCCTACCCTACCCTACCACTCCCTAAGTGTGGCCAGACCTCAAAATAATATGAAAAAATATTCTGAAGTTCTGAACCCATTTTGACGAAGACAGATTTTGCTGGGCGTTGACAGTGCGCGGTTGAGCTCTTGTGCTTCTCCTCTTCCAATACGCTGTGGTTACGGTACATTTTATAATTAAGTATACATTTTTAGCCATTTTTAATTTCAAATGTTTATTGAAGCACGTTTATTTTTAATTATTTATTCATTTTAACAATTTTTGTTAATTTCTTATTTAAATTATACTGACGAAATTCAATAAAACACACACACTCACTCTTGGTTACCCTACAAAACCGCGACATTTCCATATATTCAATTCTGTATCACGACATTTACCCGATCTAAAAAACCTAATAAATTTAAGCAAACCTTAATTTTAGCGTAACCTAACCTAATCTAGCCTAACCTTAATTATATCCCCCCTTCTGATGATGAAAGATACCATTTATAAAGATAAACCACCGCGACACTACTAATGTCGTGATGGGCTCTGTGTATCCTCAAGATTGTCGCGGTTTAGTAGGGAAGACAAAAACACACACTCGCGGAACTCCGCATAAGCGAGGTACTACTTTTTTAGGATAATATGAGTTTCATCGCACTCAGAATATCAAAAGCAAATATAATTATAAAATATTAAAGCATAATTTTCTCATCATTTTGATATAAGTCACTATGTTCGCAGATGCGTCCTTACCAAATTATGTAGATTTGAATATTATGACATTTTTTGCGACATTTTTTTCCCACTCTCCCTGGTGACGTCATGAAAGTATGATATATGAGCTAGGCTTGGGCTATTTTTTCGCTACTCTGCGACTTAATTAGTTGGATGTTTTCTGTTCTGGCTATTTTTGTTTTTGTAATTTGATTCAGTTTAGTCGTGTTTGTAATAGAATTATGGCGTGCTGTTCGTATGGTTTCTGACTTTGAGAAATTGATTCGTCATGTGCCCTAGATGAAGAGAAAGCATTTGATGTTTTTATCAATTACGGCGTTATTCTCTCATCCTTAACTTGCCCGAAATGTGACAGTGAGTGCCTAATACGAAAAGATCAGAAGATATTTAGGTGAAATAACCACTATTAACCTGTTAGGCCAACTGACTGCCCGGTTAGGCCAACTGAATGCCCTTGATGATTGGTTAAGTTAAGTAACGATATTTTCGTTAGTTTTAGGCGTTTTAGGTTACTATTTCCACTTACGTTAGTTTTAGGGTTAGGTTAGGTAAGGTTAGGTTAATACCAAAATACATTTTTCTAGTAATATTTGATGTTTTGCTTAGATTTTGACCTCCATTTCCCTTGAAAATGAGCCAAACTTCAAAGTACTATAACTTTGTTGGATCTCATTTCCGAGGGAAATGGAGGTCAGATTTGAACAAATCACATCAAATACTACTAGAAAAATGTATTTTGGTGTGTAAAATGACTGAGTGACTCCTTATACATAATTACCCTTTTTTAATCCAAAAAGCTAGTAAACCTAACCTACGCTAACTTTAATACTATAAAATCGAGAAGTGCATAATAAGTGATCCGAAAGGTTAAAATTGTTGTCTCGAAAGGGTCGTCTCTTAAGTCCCTAACTAGTGAGGTACAACTTATTATATCCGTAAATTATTACACACTCTACCTCATTTATGCACTCACCCCCCTCCCCACATATTTACAGCTGAAAGGCGCATCTCGTAGTTATAAGTGCAATTCATATGTTTGCTATAATTTCATGTAACTGGTATAATATTTTTTAGAAAATTGTGGTCATTATTTTCGACAAACAGCTGACAACATCAATAATGTTTATTTTCAGTCGTTAATTAGTTCATTTTTAAATTATTTTTCTCTCCGTTATTTGTTTGGGGTAAATAAATAAAAAATTCAGAAACAATATCGCTTGTGTGTGTGTGTGTGTGTGTGTGTATACACACACACACACCCGGAGTGATAATAACTGGGTTTCTTAAACACAAACTAATGAAAAAAGCGTAAAACTGGATATAGATTGAAATATTGTTGAACAGTGCTTTGAGTTAGCATAATCCAATTTTTCATACCACCTCATTTTCATACCACCTTAGGTTTGCACTACATAAACTAGGCCAAGGACTTGAAATCTTTGCAATTTCAAATCTTCCTTGTTTATTTTCGTGTAATACTGAAGGAAAATTACTAGTAACTATTCACTGCTTCACGGGCAAACATTTCCCACTTAATTAGAAACAAAATTATAATTTAACTAAACTAACTAAATTTAACTAATTTAATTAATTTAACTAAATTTAACTAATTTAAGTGTGATTGTAATGTGAAGCACGTCGGAGGTGTTGGACGAACGGATGGGACTCCCTTTTTATAGTATAGATATGGAAAATTAAAATTATTAGGGTTGGCGTCAGGAAGGGCATCCGGCCGTAAAATTTATTGCCAAAACCAGAGGATGACATGCGGACAATATCGAGGGGTGTAGCTAGAAGAGACAGGATAAGGAACGACAGAACAAGGTGGTGGTGAAAGTTACGGGAATTTCAAAGAAGGCTCAGGAGAGAAGAATGGCATGGTATGGGCATGTAATGAGAAGAGACGAGAACTACGTTGGGAGGAGGGTGTTATCTATGGAAGTGCCCGGGAGGAGGAAGAGAGGAAGACCGAGGATGAGGTGGAAGGATCGTATCAGGATGGACATGAGCGATAAAAACCTGACGGAGGAGATGGCGCAGGATAGGGAGGAGTGGAGAAGTATCCGCAACAGCGACCCCATATAAATGGGAATAATAATAATGCTGCAGAATGCTGCTCACCACACTCTTACAAGAGTGTGGTGAGACCAGCAATAATGTGGAGACAGTACCCATGGCGAAGGCGCTGGAAAACAAGCTAGAGGTGTCGTGTGGAGTGACTAGATGGGATAGAGTGAGGAATGAGTTAATAAAGGTTGGACGCATAATCTGAAAAAGTGCGCGAGGCAAGACTACGATGGTTCGGACACGTGAAGAGGAAGGACGGAGGGTACATAGGAAACAGGATGTTAGATATGGAACCGGCGCCGGGTAGGAGAAGAGGAGGAAGACCTCGGAGAAGATGAATGGACAGTGTTCGGGACGACCTGAGGGAGCGGGAGCTGGATGTCGAGCTGGTACAGGATAGACAAGGGTGGAGAAGAAGGAGGGTCCGCAGCAGCGACCCCGCGCAAGTGCGGGACTAATAATGCTGTAGAAGAAGAAGAACTAAATTTAACCCGACTTATTGTTTCCCGGCCTGTAGTAGGGTGTCGAGGAGGTTAGCAAAAGAAAAAAGTAAAAATTTGGATAGGTTCAATAATTTTATTCATTATTACTCTAGCCGGTGCCATATGTAAAAACTGCTTAGAAAACTTGCCCTCTGCTGTTATAGTAACGACACCAATAAATTTAAATGAAACCGTAAATTTTTATGCTACTTCACACTGATTATGGTACCAATAAATTAAATGTTATTCGCATTTGAAATAATGGATCACCTGAAGATCAGGACCCCCATGTATTCTTGTTTTTTGCTTTACAGTACCAAATATAATAATAAATTAAATTGAATGCCCGGTTAGGTCAACTGTACGCCCTTGACGATTGGTTACGTTAAGTCGTGATATTTTCGTTAGTTTTAACGAAGATATCATTTGTTAATTGAGGCTGGGGGCCCTGATCTTCAGGTGATCCGAAATAATTTGCGATGGAATGATTTCAGTTTGGAGGGGGGGGGGAGATGTTTAATGAAAATGTTTAGGAAAGGCTTGATTTAACTTTTTAACTTTAAATAGGTATATTAATGATTACCATACTTAACCTAATGATGTAAACCTTTATTTTGTGTTGTACCATAAACAAAGGGGTCGCGTTACATTTTATAAATACCATTGAGATGTAATTATTTTTTTTAATGCAAAAGATGATGAACAACTTGCTTACCAAACTAGTCCTACAACTGTTTAATATTCTATTAAAAAACTGCTCAATAGGCAAAATATTCAATTAACAACCAGACCCAGTAGTGGTTAGCATACGGCTCGCGGGCCGAGTGCGTTCCAATTAGGGTGGCCATTTAAGAAGGAGGACACTGCGTATGTGGCCGTACGTTAACATATATATATATATATATATATATATATATATATATATATATATATTTATATATATATATATATATATATATTAACGTACGGCCACATACGCAGTGTCCTCCTTTTTGGAAATTTGGAAATGGCCACCCTAAAGACAGAGTGCTCAAAAGGCGGACTGTCCGCCTAAAGCCGGACGTCTGGCCACCCTAGTTCCAATGCGGCCCGAATTATTTTATGTTGTAAACGGGAATGGAATCGTAGCTTTAGGACGGTGTAATAAGTTGTTTTCTTGCTTCCCTACCTCATTCCTTGCCTCGCGTGTACTAATTATTTAGGTGCTGAAAAATCTAAGTACTGACATTTTATCGGCTAATATCAAGTTTTGGTGATCCGCATATTTTATACTTCGAGCCATTCAAATAGACGCTTATATCTGGGTTAGGTTACAATAGGTTTGGTGGTCGTTCTTGGTTGGTTAGTTGTTTTGGAGCAAGTGTAGTTCATGTTCCCCTGACGCAAAAGGGGATACAAACTACACTAGGTCAAAGATGGGGAACGTAAATTACACTAGGATCTTTAGGAGACATTTTTTAAATGAATCCATCAAATAAAACGTTAAAACTAACAAAACTATTACGACTTAACCTAACCAATCGTCAATATATATATATATATATATATATATACGTACAGGGTGGGCCGTAAGTTTCCATACATAGGAAAATTTAAATACGTGCGTCGGTATTTGGATCAGCAGTTTCCGGATGCTTGGATTGGTCGGCGTGGTCCTGTGGAGTGGCCTCCCAGATCCCCAGATCTCACCCCCCTTGATTTCTATCTTTGGGGGCACTTGAAGGCCATGGTGTATCAGGAAAAGATACGAGACATAAATCATCTAAAGGAACGTATCACCAACGCCATTACAAGCATAACGTCAACTGTGCTAATGCGTGTTCATCAACAGTGGGGAACACGTATTGAAATGTGTTTTCAAAACAATGGCAACCATGTAGAGCATATTATATAAATAAAAATGGTTGTCCATAAAAAAATGTTTATTTTTCCTATGTATGGAAACTTACGGCCCACCCTGTATATATATATAGTGACGATTGGTTAAGTTAAGTCGTAATATTTTCGCTAGTTTTAACGTTTTATTTGATTAGGTATTCGCGGACAAAGTTGGGGAACGCAAACTATACTAGGATAATTTAGGGGAACGCAAACTATACTAGGATAATTTAGGGGAACGCAAACTATACTAGGATAATTTAGGGGAACGCAAACTATACTAGGATAATTTAGGGGAACGCAAACTATACTAGGATAATTTAGGGGAACGCAAACTATACTAGGATAATTTAGGGGAACGCAAACTATACTAGGATAATTTAGGGGAACGCAAACTATACTAGGATAATTTAGGGGAACGCAAACTATACTAGGATAATTTAGGGGAACGCAAACTATACTAGGATAATTTAGGGGAACGCAAACTATACTAGGATAATTTAGGGGAACGCAAACTATACTAGGATAATTTAGGGGAACGCAAACTATACTAGGATAATTTAGGGGAACGCAAACTATACTAGGATAATTTAGGGGAACGCAAACTAGTATTACGATAATTTAGGGGAAAGCAAACTGTACTACGATAATTTAGGGGAACGCAAACTATACTAGGATAATTTAGCGGAACGCAAACTATACTACGATAATTTAGGGGAACGCAAACTATACTACGATAATTTAGGGGAAAGCAAACTATACTACGATAATTTAGGGGAACGTAAACTATACTAGGATAATGTAGGGGAACGTAAACTACACCAGGCACCACAGGGGGACGTAAACTACACTTGCTAAGTTATTTTTCACGTGGCCCAACTTTAGGTCAATCAGTGGTCGATGAAACTGGTGTCCCCGAAACTTAATATTTATTTCCAGCCTGCCATTGTGGTACGTGAGAGTTTTGTGATCTCATTCAAATTAAGTTGAGCATCATTCACCTAACCTAACTTTCCTTTCAACCTTTCAGATGTTCCTTGCGATGATTCCTCATTTCACGGAGGTCAGACTTGTTGCCCGTCCGATAACTAGGTACTATACAGGGCCGGATTAACCATTAAGCAAAATAAGCCCGTGCTTAGGGCATCAAGGGAAGGGGGGCACCACAGAAATTTTCAGTGCAAAAAAAAATGTAAAAACAAGATTCAGTCATGCTGAACTTTATAAAATAATTGTAGAAGACAATATTGAGTGTGCCTTCCCAAATGTAGAAATTGCCTTTCGTATATTTTTAACATTAATGGTCACAAATTGCTCAGCTGAGCGTTCATTTTCTCAGTTGAAGTATATTAAAAATACCAACAGAACAACTATGCAACAAGGCAGGCTGGATGCCTTATCTCTACTAAGTATAGAAGCAGATGTGTTACGTAAGATTAGTTTTGAGGATCTGATCAAAGACTTTGCAATTAAAAAAAGTAGGAGAAAACTTTTCAAATATAAATGAAGTGGAAGTATACAAAAATAAACATTATTTTCCATCTTACTGTAAGTTTTGTTTCATTTCAAAAAATAAAATTTTATTTTATGGTTTATTTTTGTTTATATTTTGAATTACATATATATGGGGCACCAAAATCTTTTAAGTGCTTAGGGCCTCTAAAGGTCTTAATCCGGCCCTGGTACTATATATATATTACTGATCATAAGTCTGGATACAATCTCTTTAAATGCATATAAATATGTATATAGCTGGGACAAATGAAACACGATATATTAATATTTCGAGAGAAAGCCTTTTACACCACGCATAACTTGCACTAACACGCGTGGCAGCCTGATCAGATGTCTCTTCTGCAGCCTATTTTAGCAATGCAAATTTGGTTAGAGCCTTCCTTACATTCCCTACACGTAATTTATTACTCCTAACGTCTTGTTTTAATACTTGTAGGACACCAAATGTGCGAAGAATTAATTGTCCCTTTTATGTCTGATAACTAGGGCAGTCAAAAGTTGACCGAAAAAATTAAGAAAGTTGACCTTACGAATTGAAAAAATTGACTTATAAAGTTGCCTTTACTTTCAATAATAAAAACGATACTTTAATTACTTATTCTTGCTCTTCTACATCAGTTGACCGATTGTGGTAAATTATGAAGTATTTGCCGACATTTTCTGGCAAAAAATTGCGATCCTTACTTAATAATTTATTAAGCATGGAGAAAGATATCTCTACAGCGGCAGTTGTTGGTTGACATTGCAAAAGCTGACCATACACTGTTGGTGAGATTTCAGGTCTACTGAGGTTAATTATTTCACAAATACCATTTGTCTTGAGTCTTGTTTCAATGTATTGTTTGACTGAACACATATCTTCGCCAAGGTTGATAGAAGAAATGGTTTCATATGCCTCTCTAATGGTGCAATCAGATGCTTCCATCCTAGTCACTAAGCTAGCAATCAAACTATAATTCATTTTGATTGACATTAGTTGCTTTGGCAGTTTTTCATTAGCAACACTCTCTTTAGCCTTCTGAACAATGATTCCTTCATCTTCAATAAGACAAATACGAGCAGCGAAGTTGCCAGTTAACCAAAAAGATGCCAATTTTTAGTTATTTTAATTATTTATTCCAAAAAATTGACTTTATTTACCTCATTGCTATTTTTTGACCTAACAGGTAAAAGTTGACTTTTGGTTGACCTATTAACTTTGGTAATATACCCCCTACAGGTGTTTTTATTGCATTTTCAGTCGTTTCAGCGAAAAGTGCCCCATAGGAAACAATTTGACTTTATTGACTTTTGACCGCCCTACTGATAACTTTCTACACCACGAAGTAAAGAGACTCAGAGAGAGTTAACACGGGAATTAAGAGACCGTTGTTGTTGTTGTTGTTGACGTTATTCAAGCTTTTGTAGGGTGCTTGACTTGTTAGCTTAGTGACCAAACACTTACTCTCCATAAACGGGGACAACAGTCAAAAAAATTACATTGGAGCTTAGAATTTCGAAAAGAGTAATTCACAGAACCCAACAATGGTTGCAGGAAAATGACAGTTTGGTGACTGGTAGGCCAAAGTGAAACCAATGGGCATACTAGCTTTTCTTTGTAAATTACTAGTCATTTGCTGTGATTTATATGCAGGGCCTATCAGAGCGGGGGGGGGGGGGCTAGGAGGGCCATTTGGCCTGGGCCTCAAGCTTAAGGGGGGCCTCAAATTTAGAAACTTTCAGGTTTGAATATAATGTTTTGCAGTGAAAGTAATAACTGGGTTTGGCTATGGGCCTCTAAAGCTGGAAGTGGCCCGGGCCTCTCTGGACCTCTGAGAGGGCCTGTTTATATGTACTCTGTCTCATGGACTATGATTTAAGCTATGTATTAAATTAGAAATGCAGTTATTTTTGTCTTGGTTTACCTTTTTGTTCATTATTATATATGGACTGAGACTTATGATTAGTAATATACAGGGACGTTTTCCAGTTTATGTACCGTTTTCTCAGATCCAGGCAGAATGTTGGCTTTTATGCAACTTTCTAGTGTTTCTTTGCTTCTGTTAGGCACAGCATAGAGTAAAACAGAAGGTTAGGTTAGGTTAGGTTAGGTTAGGTTATCAAGAACTTACCTCTCTTAAAAAGTTGTTATAATCGACGGCGGTTGTATGACCAATCAAAAATAAATTATATGAAAAACGGTACACAAACTGGAAAAGTTAAATAACAACTAATTGTATTGCTATTAGTTAATTGTGATGATAATGCTAATTTATATTTAATTAATAATTATATACCAAATTTAATTTATTTATAAAATAAGTCAAAAGCCGTAATTCAAGTTGACAAAGCCACTTTCAGCCAGAGTAGTGTATACATACTGTATGTATTTCAGGATCAGGATGCACTAGGTAAAGTTGGGTTAGATGCACACGCATCACAATTTACATTTTATACACTATAAAGCGTCGCCTCTGATGAGTTTAGTGTTAACTAATAATGTCACCAAAGAACACAATACAAGAGAAGACAAAGAATATCTATTACGCATATTTCCACCACATTAATTTTTTAAAAATATATATTGCGTGGCATAAAATAACACAAATATTTAGATATTTAGCGCCCCTTCTGCACCCCATCTTTATCCAGGCCTGGTAATATATATATATATATATATATATATATATATATATATATATTGACGATTCGTTAGGTTAAGTCGTAATATTTTCGTTAGTTTTAAAGTTTTATTTGATTAGGTATACTCAGACAAAGTTGGGGAGGTCGAATCTCTTTGAACAGATGTTCAAAATAACTACACTACGATAATATCAACGTTTCTCAGAAGTGCTGACGTCATATTACTTTCGAGCGGATGTTGCCATATTTGGTTAAGAAACTTATTAAAAATGTCTATTTGCATGTGCTTTTAAACTATAAAAACAATGAAACTATTGAAATTTTACGTTTAAATTTCTTTGTTTTGCTAAACTCCTTCTGAATGATGATGTCATTCATGTTCGTCTTCGGTTACAAACGCGTTATCAAGAACTCCGTTTCAAAATTTGTTTATTACACAACTCTTACACAACTCTCTCGGTTATCCTTGATTGAGGTGCGGTCCATGATCATAGATATTGGATAATCCGCTTTCACGGTTTACTCAGTATAACCAGTCGGTAGGTGGCTGATGTAGCCGCTGCTGGATGCCATCACACTGCCTCCCACCTCGCTCGCCACTACACACAGTATTATTCTATTACAGTATAATATACAAATAAGTATTTTGTACGCACTACGAGACGTGAAGATATACCAACCCACAAGCGCATATGTGTACTATATGAAGCGCGGTAAGACACTGACCGAGCCGCGTTGTAGTGGGATGGTGGGAGGGGAGCCGTGAATGTAAACATCGCCCCAAATCACGGGTAACTTAGTGATCACAATTAGCAAATCACGGTTAACTCGATTCACGGTTGGATGAGTCACGGACCCACTCTACATATATCCAACTACGGTACATGGCAATTTGGCGGTACGTGGCAATTTGGCGGGACATGACAATTTGGCGGGACATGGCAATTTGGCGGGACATGGCATCGTAGATGGTAGATCTGTGTTAATATGAAGCTGCTTGCGTTATTCTTTATTTTTCCAAGTAAAATTTAATTTTGACTCGGTAGACAATTTGTGAAGGCAGGTTTTTTTTTTTTTGCAATCTCGGTCATTGCAATTACTAGACATATTCACTCCTGCACAATATAATTGTAAAAACAAAAAATGAAGACGCTCTTATCAATTGTAGGATTCATTTTGAATTAAATTTTCAAATAAAGTGCAATGGAAGGCATGTTATATAACAATATACTTAAAATCTGACACCGTTTGCGTTTCTTCACAGTCTGGTAGACTTGAAAAGGAATTTTTTCTCAGAAATAGTTGAAGAAGCATTGTTAAAATATATATATATATATATATATATATATATATATATATATATATACAGGGTGATTCAAAAGTCAGGTTACATAGGGATATACTGTATTATGTAATGATACAGGGGAATAGTCACATCACATGTTCGATATGGCCACCGTTAACGGCAACGCACTTGTGCAGCCAGCTAGGAATATCACATCAATGCGCTCCTCCTTCGATAACATCTCATAACTCATTTACCTGCAAAGAAACAGAAAAGTCCTATGTAACCTGACTTTTGAATCACCCTGTATATCAGGTGTCCCCAAAATATTATTATTTATAAATAAATGTTCTAAGGTAAAAGAAAAGGTAGACACAGTAGACGCGTAGGCTAAGGTTAAGAATAGTGGACAATTTTTTTTTGTTTCATTTAAAAGAAATAAATTGGTTATTAGACTTTTAATAGTTCATATAACCACACGCAAGGTTTTTTTTTTGTAAGTTAGGTTAGGTTAGAATAATTACCCTAGAATTTTTGCAAAATATAACCTTTTAATACATTAATCTCTTAGTAATTCATTAATTAAATTCTCTTTTTTCTCGCATAATTTTATGACATTATAAAATTTGTTGCATTTTCAAACGACATACTGACACCTTCCATAATAACAATTAACTAGCCTAGGCCTTGCGACTTGGAACCCATATCCGCCATGCTCAAGTGAGGTGAAAACCTAATGACTATACGCTACACCAACTAGTCCCATGTTTAATTATCATTTATAGATTTATTTACAGTTTATATTTACTAAAACCACTTATTCATGGCATAAGAGGCTATTTAGAATGTATTTAGAATGAGCCTTCGGCTCACTGCCCTACGGGCACTGCTTGTGCTTTGCAAACTCGCCTACGGCGAGGGAAGGTGCCTGGGTTACCCCTTTGGGGGAGGCCATTCTCCCTCTCCCCCAAAACCCCCTCACCCCTCTTCGTGCAACTTGGGGCTAACCCCTCCCCCATTACTCCCACCCCTCCCCATTAGCCTCCATTACCCCAACCCCCCTCCCCCATTATCTCCACCGATTACCCCACCCTCAAAAAGTTGCGAGTTTCGGAGCTATTGAAGAATAGGGACCCCAGCCTTCTTTAGTTAGGCTTATAAGGCTAACTAACGAAAATATCACGACCTAACCTAACCAATCGTTAGGTTAACTGTACGCCCTTGACGATTGGTTAGGTTAGGTCATGATATTTTCGTTAGTTAGCCTTATAAAGCTAACTAAAGAAGGCTGGGGTCCCTATTCTTCAATAGCTCCCGAGTTTCACAGCCAGTATGTGGAGGTGCTCAATCCTGTTGCTGAAACCCAGGGTCGGATTAACCATTAGTTAGGTTAATAAAATTGTAGCCTTAGGCCCTCATATTTTTTAGGCCCTCGAGTTTAGGCCCTAATTTTTATATCATAAGCCCTAACCTAAATCTTTGTCACAAGGTTGGTTAAGTAATATCATATATAACTGCATAATTATATCTTCAGAGGTGGAAAATAAGTTTTTCTTAGTTTTAGTGAAGAGTTTTTTTATGTCATATCTGAAGGTGTACTATTGTCGATATGTATGTATGTATGTATGTATGATTTTCATCCATTTTTGTAGGACTGGTTTGAAAGGGTGAATTTGTTTCTGAAATTGTTTTTCAGACAATGGGAATTTGGGCCGAGTGTAATGATCATTCAGCATGTTGAATTAAAGGGGGATGTTTTGTTTGATATCACAGTTTAAAAGCAGGAAGAAAGAATCATTCTCTATTTGAATTGTATGCTGTTTTTGCGGGTTTTTTTAATGTACACGGATTTGATTTTTGTTAGTTGTTAAATTTGGATAAATATACATTTCTATTTGTTTGAAGATTTTATGAATTATATACAAAATATAGTAAATATATAAGCCCTTCCCTCTTATTAACCTTAGGCCCCCTCTCAGCTTTAATCCGACCCTGCTGAAACCACTGTGAATGCAGTTATTTTCTTTTACAGAACAAACTAATTAGTCGTGTTAAGTAGAAACCCTGTAGCACTTGACGACATTAAGTTTACATTACCGTTATTGCTTTTCCAGTTTCATTCTTAAAAAAGTAGGAACCCAACAGCAACCCAAATGTTAAATTTAGCAACACATTAGTCAGTGAAGCTTGCGAATGAATTTTATAGGGAAAAAAGGTTTATTCTGTACGAAGTATACGACGCACAGATGTTCGTGAAATACCTACTTCTGATGACAAACGTCGAACTAACTTCTGCGGACTGCGCTCAATATTTTCATGAACCATTTTTACGTGTTGCGCTGTTCTTGCAGATAATCACCTGCCACTATTACCCTTATTTTGATTGCCTACATTTCCTTTTTTTTTAATTTTCTAACAATTCGTGATATTGTCTTTCTATCGGGTCGATCTCTGCATTCATATCCTCCGCAAAAGTTCCTCTGCACCCGCGTCACAAAATTTGTCACATGAAAACACACAACGATTTTGATTTTCTGTTCCAGCTGCAAACGCGACATGGCTTAGTTATATTGTTCCGTGTTTATATTAATTGCCGAGAGAGAGAGAGAGAGAGAGAGAAGAGAGAGAGAGAGAGAGAGAGAGAGAGAGAGAGAAATTAGTTTTTGAATCCCAGTTGGTTTAAACATTTTACGTGCCACTAGGGGTGCACATGTGGAAGCTTATTAAGTTAATTAACTATGTATCAAAACTTTGTATGTTTATCTACTTATGATTAAAACTGTGTTTGAATACGAGTGTTTATTTAAAAGTTATAGCATGCTTTAATCAAGGTAATCATTTATGGACACCCTATATGTTAATGACAGATGTTTGTATTCTAAGTTTAAGTTAAGAGAATGAAATCAGCAGTGACTGAAACATGTCCATACTCGTATGATAAATAGATGTGGAGAAGAGAAAAATAACTTTTGGAAAATACTAACTGAAGTGGTTGAAAACATAACCTTTCAATCTTTCAGATATTCCGTGCGATGATTCCTCATTTCACGGAAGTCAGGCTTGTTGCCCTCCTATGTATACGTATGTATATACATATAGAGTGATTATAATGAGTGGTCTGAATGGCAGAGTGGAAGGTGTCCCTGAGCTTCAGTATTTGGGAAGCATCGTCTGTCCAAAATGAATGACTGACGATATAATAAAGAAATTATGTATGGAGGGAAGTGTCTCTGCTACAGATACATCCAACATAAGGGCATATATATATATATATATATATATATATATATATAGTCAGGGCCGTTTACTGGCATGAACAGACTAAGCGGCCGCTTAGGGCCCCGCTGCTACTAGGGGGCCCCTAGACAGGCTCCCAGGTCATAGCTCAGTGGGCAAGAATAAGAATATAGCTGGTTATTATTATTATTATTATTGTTATTATTATTATTATTATTTATTATTATTATTGTCGTATTAATTAAAGTTTTTGTATGAGACAAATGTGATAAAACGGAGACAAACGAAACGTTTTGGTCGTTATGTGTAAATGTGGCAGTCAACCTCCTCACAAAAACAAAAGACTCGCTCACCAGCTACAGAAACACAGGTTTTGTTGCAGCACAAGTCGTAGCTAGGGACATATGTGAGGAAATGAATGTGGAGGCTGTGCTGAAGGAGAAGAGGCTCAGATCCACAAAAAAGCACTTTGCTTACGAAGCTCCTGACGAACCATTTACAGAAGCCTTAAAGAGGCTGGAAGTCAAATTTTCCAATGTGGTGGTGGATTGTGCCATCGGGTCAATAAATGAAAGATTCAAAACATTAGATGATGTGAGGGACATATTTGGGGTTCTCCTAAACTACACCACAATGAACAAGGAAGACTTGTCCTGCAACTATGAAAAGCTCTCTAAGATACTGAGCTCTGGAGCTGACTCTGACATTGATGGAAGGGAACTGGCCCTCGAAATTAAGAACTTGACGATTTTACCTTCACACAACATGACTGCATTGGAGCTTCTCTCCTTCATTCATCAGAAGCAACTGGAGGAACTATACCCCAATCTCTGGGTTGCACTAGAAGTGCCTGCACTCTACCTGTGATAGTAGCTTCAGCCGAGAGGAGGAGCTCTAAGATGAAGCTAATCAAGAACTACCTCAGATCATCAATGGGGCAGGATCGCCTCAGTGGCCTTGGCATCATAAGCATCAACCAGGACGTTCGCAGGGAGATTTCATATGATGTTATTGAAGATTTCGCCCAGAAAAAATCTAGGAGTAAAAAATTTTGAAGATACAAACTGTTCTGTAAAACTGTTAGCTATTACACGATTGTATCGTAGAGTTAGTAATTGTTTGGTAGTTGATAATTGCATTATTTTTTATACATAGTTCTGTGTCATTTATTCTAAATAATGCATAAGCTAATTTTCAGGAATTTCATGAGTTTTTTTTCTCTGTCTGTCTTCTGAAAGTACATATTTGTTGTTTTGGACATAAATGTTTCATTAAAATTGTTTCATAATTGTTTTTTATTAACACAGCCACTTTTTGTATGTGTGTGCTGAGGTGATGTAGTAAGGCGTGAGTTGGTGGATGGAGAGGTGGTGCCTCAAATGGGTATACTGCTAGGGCCCCCTAATAGCTAGAAACGGCCCTGTATATAGTAGAG
Source organism: Bathynomus jamesi (assembly GCA_023014485.1). Classification (NCBI taxonomy): domain Eukaryota; kingdom Metazoa; phylum Arthropoda; class Malacostraca; order Isopoda; family Cirolanidae; genus Bathynomus; species Bathynomus jamesi. The sequence goes on from JAJOZX010000674.1 coordinate 146,263, forward strand.
CGCCGATTATCCAACCTAATTGGGACCAAAGGTGGTCTGGATAGTCGAAATTCCGGATAATTGGACATTATTAAACAATTGTACGTTACAATACCGTCAGGTAGGTCCATACAGTACATGTATCTTGAACATATATTTCACAATATTATTAATACAATAGTCAACAAAAATACATACATAAAATGTAATGTAATAAAATAGGAACTTTATGTACTGTAATTTACTTAAGACAAAGACTTTTTCTTCACTTTTACCTTTCTTTAACTTGTTCACAATGTCCACTTTGTCATTCAACGAAAGAACTTCTTTTTTTTTTTTCTTTTCAGACATTTTTACCCCAACAAAGAACAACTTTGATTTAAATAAAAGCACGATTTTAATTTTTAAGCAAACGCAAAGTACTGCCGTATTCGATACTGTATGTACAGACTAATGTCGCTTCTGATAAAGATAAAGGTGTAATGGGACGTGCTACCCTTTGATACGAAGTGATCAAAACATGTTTAAACACTTTTACCATATGTGTGGATGTGAGGCGGCGTGTTCTACCCTTTGCTGCAAAGTTATCCAAACATGTTTTGCTAACGTTTAACAGGTGTGTGGTTGTCAACGAAAATTTTTTGGCAACAAATTTTTTTTTAATTTCAGTATTTGATCCAGATAATCAGAAATCCGGATAATCGGCACTCTATTTTATTTATACTGTATATATATATATAACCTTACCTTACAACCTTACAAAGGTTCCGCGTGATGATTTCTCATTTCGCGAAGGTCAAGCTTGTCGCCCCTCCTCTCGAGTTGGCCTGGTGAAGTAGTGAGTTGGATTCTTGCGCTCTCCACCTCACATAGCCAGGTACGCCCGGCTCATCGGGGATTGTTCTGAGCCAGGCGTCTAGTCTTCTTTTGAAGATTTCCACTGCAACTCCCTTCGTGTTTCTTAGGTCTTTGGGCAACTGATTAAATAGTTTTGGTCCTCTCACTACAAAACTATTTTCTTTCAGGGTTAAGGATGTTCCCTGTCTCGCCTTCAATTTGGGAATACGACACAGTCTACCGCTTCTACTTTCCATCGTTGTTTGGGGAGTTATGGGATTCAGAGTAAGATTAGGGACTAGTTTCTCCATTATTTTCCAAGTGTAAATAAAGGTGTATCTCTCTCTTCTCCTTTCCAGTGAATATAGGTTTAGTTCTCGTAACCTTTCCCAGTAATTTAGTTCTTTGCATCCATTGATCTTGGCTGTGAAGCTTCTTTGGATCCCCTCCAGCTGTCTAATGTCTTCTTTTTTATATGGGGAAGTTAGGACCGAGCAGTATTCTAATTTGGGTATTATCAGGGTTTTCAGTAGAGGAATCATTACATTCCTATCCCTTCGTTTAAAAGTTCTCAATATCTGACCCGTTATTCTCTTTGCTCTGTTTACTGCTATCTTATTTTGTGTTTCAAATTTCGCATCATCTGTCATTACAACCCCTAAATCTTTTGCTCTGGAATTTCTCTGAATTTCCTGTCCATTTGGGGTATAATATTCCATGCACTTTAGGTCTTCTCTTTTTCCGTACCGTAATAGCTGAAATTTCTCGGTGTTAATATATATATATATATATATATATATATATATATATATATATATAATATATAATATATAAATATATATATGTAGAAATATCCCCAACTATATCAGGCCACAACATCATTGAAATAACAACTAATATAAAGGCAACAGGATATTTTTAATTTTCACTCCAAAGCTATAAATTGGGAAGATGTGACATCCAGCATGGAAGTAGTAGATTGGAAAACCATTTTCGAGGCCAAGACAACGGAAGAGATGCTAATGACGTTAGAGGAGAAGACGTTAGAAATTGTGGAAAAACACGTCCCAAAGATACAACAAAGAGGAAAGAGAAGCAGGTTCGAAAGACAAAAGAGGGCATTGTTCCGAAAGAGAAGAAGAGTGACTGCAAAATTAAGTAATTGTAAAGATAACAACATCAGAAAAATATTAAGTGATAAACTACAAAGTATCGATGTCGTCATACAGGAACTAATCGAGAAGCATACAGAAAAAGATGATGATGACGCTATAGAAGCGATAAAGGCTAACTCAAAGTACTTCTATAATTTCGCAAAAAGAAAGTCGAAAAACCATGCGACTAGCGGACCTTTGAAAAATGAGAACAGTGATTTATCTGATGATCTAACAGAAGTATCTGAAATATTAAAAGCTCAGTATGAATCATCTTTCAGTATCACCAAAACTGACAAATTGATATGCGATAGAAACGCGTTCTTTGAAGAAGAACCACAAGGGAAAAGTATAACGGATTTCGACTTTACGACGGATGATATTACACAAGCCATAGGGAAACTAAAAACACACACAGCGGCAGGACCGGATAAATGGAATGCCACACTGAGCAAAAACTGCAAGAATGCAATCGCTGAGCCCCTATACTGGATATGGAGATCATCATTAGACACGGGAGAAATACCGGGCATCCTGAAGAGCGCGAACATAGTCCCAATATATAAAGGAGGAGATCGATCCGAGGCCAAAAACTATAGGCCAGTGTCGCTTACATTTCATCTCACTAAAATATTTGAAAGAATAGTTAGACAGAAAATCTATGACTTTTTGGAAACTCAGAAAAAACTCAATGATAACCAACACGGGTTTCGGTCAGGCAGATCATACCTATCACAACTAATGGAACACTACAACAACATTATTGATTTACTTGAAAGTAATGAAAACTATGATGTACTATACACAGACTTTGCTAAAGCGTTCGACAAGTGTGACCACGGAATCATAAAACATAAACTGAAATATATGGGAATAACAGGAAAAGTAGGGAAATGGATATATAATTTCCTTAGTGAGCGGAGGCAAGTCGTTACAGTACAAGGAGTATCTTCATCAGAATCAGAGGTCCTCAGCTCGGTACCACAAGGAACAGTATTAGCTCCACTACTCTTCATAATCATGCTAACTGACATAGATGAGGACGTTACCAGAGACAGCACAGTAACATCCTTTGCGGATGACACAAAGATCAGTAGAAAAATAAGAAACCCAGAAGACATAGGTTCTCTACAAACCGACATAAACAAAATCTACAAGTGGACGGAAGACAACAATATGAAGTTTAACACCGAGAAATTTCAGCTATTACGGTACGGAAAAAGAGAAGACCTAAAATCCATGGAATATTATACCCCAAATGGACAGGAAATTCAGAGAAATTCCAGAGCTAAAGATTTAGGGGTTGTAATGACATGATGCGAAATTTGAAACAAAATAAGATAGCATAAACAGAGCAAAGAGAATAACGGGTCAGATATTGAGAACCTTTAAACGAAGGGATAGGAATGTAACGATTCCTCTACTGAAAACCCTGATAATACCCAAATTGGAATACTGCTCGGTCCTAACATCCCCATATAAAAAAGAAGACATTAGACAGCTGGAGGGGATCCAAAGAAGCTTCACAGCCAAGATCAATGGGTGCAAAGAACTAAATTACTGGGAAAGGTTACGAGAACTAACCTATATTCACTGGAAAGGAGAAGAGAGAGATACACCATTATTTACACTTGGAAAATAATGAAGAAACTAGTCCCTAATCTTACTCTGAATCCCATAACTCCCCAAACAACGGTGGAAAGTAGAAGCGGTAGACTGTGTCGTATTCCCAAATTGAAGGCGAGACAAGGAACATCCTTAACCCTGAAAGAAAATAGTTTTGTAGTGAGAGGACCAAAACTGTTTAATCAGCTGCCCAAAGACCTAAGAAACACGAAGGGAGTTGCAGTCGAAATCTTCAAAAGAAGACTAGACGCCTGGCTCAGAACAATCCCCGATGAGCCGGGCGTACCTGGCTATATGAGGTGGAGAGCGCAAGAATCCAACTCACTACTTCACCAGGCCAACTCGAGAGGAGGGGCGACAAGCTTGACCTTCGCGAAATGAGAAATCATCGCGCGGAACCTTTATAAGGTTGTAAGGTAAGGTGTGTGTATATATATATATATATATATATATGCTTATTATGGTATGCCTACAAATCCCTAAAGGGTAAGTCAAGTAACAGCTTTGTACTTTGAGCTAAGGTAATTAATTAACCAGCTGGTAATTCTTTACTGATAATAAGTGTTTTTACTGGACCTGGGGATGGGGGAGTTCCCTCTCCCAGTACTTCAGTCTCCCAGAGTTAGGCCAAAATACCTCCCTCCCTCCCCCCCCCCCTTGTACCCTCGTACCTACATAAAATTTTGAAAGTCCAAGTACAAATTTAAAATTTTAACGATAGAATTAAACATTGTTTTTAAAAATCAAAGTTTTTAGACATGAAAACGTTTTATTTAAATTTTATACCAAATCGTGTAACATTTTGGGCATAATCATCATACCCTCCTGTAACATGGTATAAGTTAACATCGTTCATGACAAACTTCCTTAATCTTTTAATGGCATATTTATTATGAATAATAAAAGCGTTTCTAACTTAGTAAGTAATTTTTTTACATTTTATTTTTTATTCTCGTTTACGTAAGTGTAAATTGAGAAAATGAAAAATATAACAAAAAAAATATAAAAAATATTGTTCGCAATTTATCAAACCAGCAAAAAATTAGCTTTTAGCAGTAGTAAGAGGCTGGGCTGCTGCTGATCGGGAGGTCGTGAGATCGAGTTTGGGCGAGGAGTTTGTAATTTCAGACTGCCTTGGTGGGTCGTGGTTCGGATTCCACGTTCAGCTGTACGTCTAGTGCGGGGCAAAAACGTAACCCTTCGTTAGAATGAGTAATACCTTTTAATAAACGAAACTAGCTTACAGTAGAATGAAAAAGTTAACCGAGAGATTTTCCTTTTCTTACAAAGAAAGTGTGATAGCTATTGTAAATATTAACTAAAAAAAGTAATAATCTTTTGTATGGCCATTTTTAACTTGAAACAATTCGTAAAAATTAAAATGTTTTTAAACAAAATTAGCAGTGGCGTAACTTAGTAACTAGGCATAAGCATTATACGCACGTGCGTATAGTTAAAAAAAATTCGTGACCCGTTACCGGATAACATCTTTTGAATCACCTGAAGATCAGGACACCCAGCCTTCTTTAGTTAGCTTTATACGGCTAACTAACGAAAATATAACGACCTAACCTAACCATTCGTCAAGGGCGTACGTACGGTTGACCTAACGACTGGTTAGGTTAGGTCGTGATATTTTCGTTAGTTAGCCTTATAAGGCTAACTAAAGAAGGCTGGGGGCTCTGATCTTCAGGTAATCCAATATTAACGCTTAATAATAAAATAAAACGCATCATATTCATTTGTTTATTAAATTATTAACGAACTTATTTAGTTACGTTGTTGTAGTTAGGACAAATTCACCAAGATAGCTAATAATAATTGCCTGAATTTTTGCAAAAGCTGATTTCGCAGTTTTAGGCATGTTTGAAATTTATATATTGTGCCAAAAAGATAAACAAAATTAATATAGTTAATTGAACGTGTGATTTGTGGTACTACTGAACAGTCTGAACTGATCCTAACAACAAAAGCCAAAACATAATATTCACATAGTATTCACATATTGTATGAATTACACGCCTAACTACCAAATGTAGAAAAGCTTCGGAAAAACACTACGTCGATAAGAAAAGAGTAATGTAGAAATAATGCATAATCAGCTTGTATAATCATCATTAATCAATGTTATAGACTCTGCGTAAATAAGAATCCGGAATGCATATTATAACATCATGTTAGAGAACCAAAATTCATTTATTCGTTAATTATTTTATTAATCCATCACCAAGTTTTAACTCGCAATAGCAAATTTTTAACCTTATTATTAACTTTATTAACTTTGGGTCGCCCTAAATTATAAGTATTGCGCTCCCCATTTGCACGTTTTCGTATTAACGCGGTCCAAAGAAATTGACTATTTTTTGAACCGCGTAGTAATTATCACATATAGGAAATTTGGAGCTATTGAAGAATGGGGATCCCAGCCTTCTTTAGTTAGGCTTATAAGGCTAACTAACGAAAATATCACGACCTAACCTAACCAATCGTTAGGTTAACTGTACGCCCTTGACGATTGGTTAGGTTAGGTCATGATATTTTCGTTAGTTAGCTTTATAAAGCTAACTAAAGAAGGCTAGGGGGGTCCCTATTTTTCAATAGCTTCGGGAATTTTTCCCTATTCCTATTGCCACATCCTTCATAACCAGTAAATATAGGGCGAGCCACTTAAAACGCAACCCAGAGAATATTATTGTATTGTACCGAGTTGCGGTTTAATTGGATTACTCTGTATATATATATATATATATATATTTTTTTTTTAATATTCCATTGATGATGTAAAGAAATTAGACCTTTAATGAGGACATTGGGGACTACCGTTTATATGTTTCCTTAATTTATGCATTTTTTGCCTCAAACTATTCCCAGCAAACAAAGGTACAGAATCGGAAAAAAGTTTGCCTAAGAAAAGAAAATTTCTAAAGAAAATTACTAATTAGTAATGAATTATTTTGTTCCTGAAATTTTATTAGTCACCAAAAGGGGATAAAATATTCAAAGAAAAATAAATATTACTAATTATTAATTTTTTTATACTTTTTAGAAATTTCATGTTTCTGTGCCAACTTTTTTTCCGAAATGACATAAATATTTTCAAAATGGCGTCGATAAATATTTTATTAGATTTTTATTATCAATAAAAAAGTTTATACTTCTCTTTATAGGCAAAATTGTTAGCTATAATGATTTTAAATTATAATACTCGGTTAGGTATAGTGATTAGATTAGGTTAGGTTAGTGTAGTAATGCTTAGTTAAGAATATAAATTTGTTTGATTAATTATTATAATGTTTAATATAAATTGTTTAAAATGGGTATAGTTGGTAGTCCTGAACAGGGACCCAAGAGAGCAGATTATAACACATAATACTCAGTCTTGAGGCAACGCCTTACACGATAGGTTGACAAAATGTAACGTAAAATTAATTTAGTGAGTGTCCCTCTCCGACCTAAATATATTTAGTAATATTTCATACTCGCATACCCCTAATTAACTAAACCAATTTCGAAATTAATAAAACGTAATAAGTGTTAATAAAGAGTATTAATATACCCTCCCCCCCTTCGTTTTGTAACGGTCTTTTAGAGTCAGAACTCGGCGTGGCTACCGGAAACTATACGAAGAAAGTGATAAATGAAGCAAAGAGCCGATAGAGAATAAATAGAGATAATAATAAAGTAGGAAGAAGCGTAAATAAATAATGAAGATAATAAATAATAAAACGTAGTCACTACATTAGTGATTCGAAGTTATACCAGGTTAGGTTACGTTAGATTAGATTTTTTTTTCCCTTGTCTTTGTTTGAAGAGGTTCAAATATTGTATTTTCATCGGAAAAATTTGTGCATTTAAGAAAAATTTGTTGACGCGACAAAATATTTTAAAACTATCTATTTTTTAACTTTTTCTTTTTTTTTCTTTTTTTTTCTTTTTAGGACCTTTTCCGAAATTTGGACTGTTTCCGATTTTTTTTTAAATAAGATATTTAATGTAGATGTTTACGCTGATTTCGAAAATGTAAGTCTTTGTTTGGAGAAATGAGCGGTTCAAAAGTTATGATTGTTATTGTAATTTTGTATTAGGTCAAAAACTATAACAATACAACTGAAAATTAATACGAGAATTATTGTATTCTTTAGTAATATGGCTTATGCCACTAAGTATTTGCGTGAATAGATTTCGACCGTTATTTTTCTCTCCGGTTAAGTTAATTTAATGCCCGGTTAGGTCAACTAAATACCCGGTTAGGTTAACTGAATTCCCGGTTAGGTCAACTGTACGCCCTTGATGATTGGTTAGGTTAAGTCGTGATAGTTTCGTTAGTTTTAACGAAGATATCACGATTTAACCTAATCAATCGTCAAGGGCATACAGTTGACCTAACCGGGCACTCAATTAACCTAACCGGGCATTATATCCCATACAAAATTACAATACAAACGTAACTTTTGAACCGCTCATTTCTCCAAACAAAGACTTGCATTTTCGAAATCAGCGTAAAAATCTACATTAAATATCTTTTCAAAAAAGTCGGAAACAGTCCAAATTTCGGAAAAGGCCCCCTCCCCTTTTTTATTCCTTTTAATTAAGCATTTGGCTTTACTGGACTCTCGTGTTAATTAACGGTAATAATACGTCCATTTTCAGCTGGGTTTGTGCGTGTAAGTGCGTGCGTGCGTGTAACTGGTTTAAACTAGTTTCAATTTGTTTTTTTAACTAGTTAAAACATTTTCAACGCTTTTTATAAATCTTACTATCGAATGGACAGTTGTTATAAAGTACGTGTTATAATAATGTTTACTCGTCCATGTTCACTCGCGTTAGGGATCGTCCATAAATGATGTCACGCAAAATTTGAATTTTTAGACCCCCCTTTGTCACAAAATTTTGAACCCCCCCCCCCTTCTTCCCTCATGTCAGTCACAAACTATATGTAAAATTGTAAAAAAAAATAACATTTAAAATTTCATTCAAATAGTAGCTTTTTTGTTAATATTTAGCAACGCAAGCAACCAGATGTATGAGAATTTGTTTTTCAGCTACATAATATTACACTAGTCGACAAAAAGAATCCTATCAATATTTTAGTTTTTACATTAAATTTTTCAAAATGTCATCAAAATTTTAGACCCCCCCCTCCGTTTGTCACAAAATTACAGCCCCACCGTCCCGTAAAAGCGTGACATCATTTATGGATACCACTCCCTTAATATACTTCAAATCGGATTTGTCTCTTCACTCGCGTTACTTTATAAACACCCTGTACTTACAATGTTATAGATTTTGGAAGATACGCAGAATTAACAGGCAAATATGAGAATTTCATCGTGTTGTATATACATTAAATCATAATTAACTTTAATACAAAGACCAGTATTCATTAATCCACTGGTCCTTAATCTTTTTAGGCTGCGACCCTAATTCTGGTTCGGTGACCCATGCCTTCACACAGTTCACTCGTAATAGATTAAAAAAAAAAAAATTAATGGTATAATGATTTGGGAGAACATAATTAAATGATAAATGACAATTTAATGATCCAAATAAAATGGCTTGGCGACCCAATTTTGGGTCGGGACCCAGAGGGAGGTTAAGAACCACTGTTAATTCATTAAAAGAAATTTCAATTATTTTTCAACGTTTAATTTATTTCAGTCCAGCAAAATTAAACGTTTTTTATGAGGAAGATAACTAAATTGAGGGATAACTTGTCTATTGTTAATCCTAGTACTTATTAATGTAAAAAGTAAATTAGAAATTTTTAATCATACGTTTGTAAATGAATAATTATGAAATGTGCCATTTTGATAACATCGTGGCTTGATCACTTTATAGATTACGCTCATATATGAGCATACAGATCAGCATCAGTTAATATTGTTATCGTTCGTTATCGCTTGCTTCTATCAGTCCAAATTATTTGTACTTTCAGAAGGTCCAAAGCCAAACTGTAATCGCTCATTTCTTTTCCAAATCCAGTCTCTCTCTCTCCTCTCTCTCTCTCTCTCTCTCTCTCTCAGTATAGGCCATCTCAGGGTTGCCAATACTAATTTTTAGCTAGATCTAGCCAATTTTGCTGTAATCTAGCTAAAGCAAATGTTCACCTAGCTAATAGCTATAATTCTAGCTTATTTCGAAGTTAATCTAGCTAGTTCTAGCTAATTTATTGCCAAATTTGAACTCTATTAATTAAAATTAAATAAAATTCTAATTCGGAATTGTCTGTTCAAAATTCACCATGCGGACCGGAATTTTCCCTTATCGACACACTATACTTATGTACACTTTGATGGAAAATACGTTTGGGATCGTAGAAAATATGTTTGGGATCGTATTTTTTACACTGAATAAAGATACCTATATGGGTAAGAATATAAATGACTGTTTTTTGGTAAATTTTAATGAAGAAGAAGAAAATATGTCACGTTCTCAATAAAATGCGGTTAGTAACATATTTACTTTTTAATTTCGTAATTATTAGTTGTTTAATTTAGTACGCATTTATTACATTTCAGTATGCTTGAACACGTATTTATAGTTTAGCAAACCAGCATTGGGATTGGTTGACTCTGTCTTACTGTCTCTAAGTTAGTCTTTCGTCATCGTTCATAGAGGTTGTATCAGTGTTGTGCCGTATATAATATTTCTTTTCATTTAACTTTTAATTCACGAATGTTTGAACCCTTAATCATGCCAAAACAAAAAGTGTATACACAAAAATTTCGCAGAGAATGGCTTACGAACGAATTATTTGTAAAATGGTTAGTGGCAGTGGAAGATGATCCCCTTATAGCTCATTGCAGATTTTGTAAATGCAATATCAAAGCAAAACATAACGATTTAGTTTTGGCTATACTTTTAGCTAATTGACAAAAAAATCTAGCTAATTCTAACTATAAATTATAGCTTTTCTAGCTATAAACCCAAAGTTTCATTTGGCAACCCTGGGCCATCTTATTCTTAATTCTCGCATAGACCTAGGCTATATACATTCGTGACACTTTTAAAGCATAAAAGGAACAGAATGGAAGACTGGAATATTACGAAAATATCACAACTTAACCTAACCAATCGTCAAGGACGTGCAGTTGACCTAACCGGTCATTTAGTTGACCTAACTTGGCATTCAGTTAACCTAACCAGTTGGTCAATTTAATATATATATATATATATATATATAATATATATATATAGATATATAATGTAACCTATTTTGCATTTTATTGCCTATTATGCAAAATGTTTGCATTTCTCAAAAAAAAGTTATTTTCGTATTCAGAGGGTCAAAATACACTACTGGTGCTATTTTCAAAAGAATCTGGTGGTGGGCTCCAAACGGAAAAGACCCAAGCAGATTAGTGAATAATAAGATTAGTGTAAGTTTTGGTGATTTTAACTGCGGTAATATAAACTGGGAAAGCAAAACATCTGATGCTGAGGGCTCAAAACTATTGAAATTTGTAGATGATAATTTATTAAGTCAGTGAGTTGATGGTCTTACTTGGGGTAATAGTAAACTAGATCTCATATTCACAAGGAAAGATGACCTAGTCTCAACTTGACTATTGGTGAAAATTTGGGTAACACCACAATTCGATTAGGTTTGACCTCAGGGTTCCAATTAGTACTCGAGAAAAGACGCACAGAAGGTTAACTTTCTCCAGAGCAAATTTTGAAAGCTTCCGAAATAGTTTAAACACTTTTGAAATTCTAATAAGCGAGGATGTCAGTGTCACCTAGAGTCCTAGAGCTCATATAGGGATCAGTTTAGAACATTGCAGGACACTTTTATACCCACTAAAATAGTTTCCTCCTTGTCAACCAAGACGCCGAAATGGTTTAACACTGAAATTAGCAATGCTATTATGGGAAGAAATAGAGCTTACAAAATACTTAAGTCACATTTCAACTAGACTAATTCAGAAAATTATAAAAACCTACGTTAAACCCTTACTTAGATCAGCTAAACGTGATGAAGAAGCTAGAATTGCTTCACTCTCATTCTGTAAAGTTAACCCTAAAGCGTTTTTTGCCCATGTTAACAACAAAAAGATAATTAAAAATTCTCTATGTCCCCAAAAGGATAGAAATAGCATACTGAAATTTAGTGATGTAGATATAGCGAATACGCTAAACGAGTTCTTCGTTACAGTCTTCACGGTAGAAGGCTTAAATGAAGTACCAAATCTCCAGATTACGTATGACGGTGATCATCCCTAAGAGATCATACTTTTTACGAGCAGAGCTGGGCAGTATTTAAATACATTTGTATTTAAATACGTATTTAAATACATTTGTGTATTTAGAACTGTATTTATAAATACATTGTTTTTCATGTATTTAAATATAGTATTTAAATACTTTAATGAGTATTTAAACAATGTATTTAAATACTCAAAATATAAAATGTAAATACTTTTACTGGTTTAATACACGTTCTGTACTAGCACAGTACGACGCGTCGACAGTGTAGTACAGCATGGTTCATGTTTTCAACGTGTCAGTTCAATCAGTTGTGTGCCACTCTTAGTCGAAAGCGGTTGATTCTTTATCGTGTGCGTGTCATGGCTTCAACAAGCAAATCCGGTGAATCAAACAGTGATATATCTGCAGATAACAATTTAGTGCACCCTCTGTTGATGGAAAATACTTTAAAATTAAATCTAAAGACGGTAATAAGGTAAAGTGCACCTGCTTGCTGTGCAAACACGAAGTCACCGTGTCCCCTAAAGTAGAAATTTATCAAAACATGAATTAATGAATGCATATGTTAAAATTTGTATGTATTTTAAAATGTATTTACAAATGTATTAAATACAATTGATGTATTTGTATTTAGTATCTAAATACATTCGTAAAATGTTTTAGTATTTAGTATTTAAATACATTTCTCCCATGTATTTAGTATTTAGTATTTAAATACATTCAATGTATTTATGCCCAGCTCTGTTTACGAGAGATGAGGTGCAGCAAACTAATTCACAACATAAGTACAATTTGTACTTATGTTGTGAATTAGTTGCTGCACCTCATCTCTCGTAAACAGAGCTGGGCAATAAATACATTGAATGTATTTAAATACTAAATACTAAATACAGGGAGAAATGTATTTAAATACTAAATACTAAATACATTTTACGAATGTATTTAGATACTAAATACAAAATACATCAATTGTATTTAAATACATTTGTAAATACATTTAAATACATACAAATTTTAACATATGCATTCATTAATTCATGTTTTGATAAATTTCTACTTTAGGGGACACGGTGACTTCGTGTTTGCACAGCAAGCAGGTGCACTTTACCTTATTACCGTCTTTAGATTTAATTTTAAAGTATTTTCCATCAAACAGAGGGTGCACTAAATTGTTATCTGCAGATATATCACTGTTTGATTCACCGATTGCTTTGTTGAAGCCATGACACGCACACGATAAAGAAATCAACCGCTTTCGACTAAGAGTGGCACACAACTGATTGAATGACACGTTGAAACATGAACCATGCTGTACTACACTGTCGACGCGTCGTACTGTGCTAGTACAGAACGTGTATTAAACCAGTAAAAGTATTTACATTTTTATATTTGAGTATTTAAATACATTGTATTTAAATACTCATTAAAGTATTTAAATACTATATTTAAATACATGAAAAACAATGTATTTATAAATACAGTTCTAAATACACAAATGTATTTAAATACGTTAAATACAAATGTATTTAAATACTGCCCAGCTCTGAGTACAAATCACCCAGTCCCGACTTATTTCTTCCAAGGGTATCAAAAGAGGTTACCGCATAAACACCTTTCACGGCGGGAGACCCAAGTTGAAATTCGGCGACATTCAAAGAGTTGACAGACACATACACATGATAGACATCCAATTACAGAAAGACGTTCGCACTCTTGCCTGCCTTATTAATAAACTAGATAAGTACTTTTTAGAAATACATAATTTTCTAATGAACAAAAAAAAAAAATGCATGGCATGAATTAAGTGAGATAAAGTTGCATTTCTGCGTCCCTATTTTTTTTTTCTCTTCCTTCTTTTGGGTGGCTGGATGCATGTGAAAGGTGAGGGCATGGTGTGGAAAATCTTTTCTTTTCTCAATTCATGTTTCATCTCCTTTCCTGTAGAAGCATTTCATCACACACACACACGCACACACACACACACACACACACACACATATATATATATATATATATATTATATACAGGGTGTCCCATAAGTCCGGCATCATAGGAGAAATTCATATTTTTCTATTTCTACGAACCATAATTCATATTTTTCTTATGCTCGGGATGCCAATTTCCCGTCCACCATTCTGTTTAGTGACGAGGCTGTTTTTTATGGAAATGGTGAGGTAAATCAACAGAACACCCACTACTGGTCTCAAACAACCCTCACAGTATACCTCTTCAAAGGAACAAGGTGGCATCTCGGGTGATGGTATGGTGTGGCATTTGGAAGGATCGCATCATAGGCCCCTCTTTTTCGATGAACATGTTACTGGAGGCACTTACCTACGTATGCTCAAGGAGAAGCATTTCCAGTGTCTTCAACGAAGAAGGAAATTTCCAACATGGTTCCAGCAAGACGCGCTCACGGCACATTACAGTCATTACAGCACCAAGTAAGGGAATACCTGTACCAACATTCCCTGGTCATTGGATAGGACGTCGAGGCCTGTGGAATGGCCAGCTAGAAGCACCCGGATCTCCGCCAGTAGATTTTTATCTCTGGGGCCACTTGAAAGCGCTGGTATACGCAAAGAAAATTAGGAGTGTGACATTTGCGGCAGCGCATTATTGGGGCATGTAACACCATTACCTGACATCATTCACCGTGTGCTTGCTGACTGGGTATCACGTCCTGAATTTGTGTATTGAAAACAAGGTGGACAATATTGAGCACGTTCTGTAAATAAAGCTTTTGTTTTGCCTTTTTTTATTATTTTTCCTATGATGCCGGACTTATGGGACACCCTGTATAATAATATATACAATACATAATATATAATAATATTCAATATAATAATTTAATATAATTTTATAATTTCAAATTTTTTTGAAATTGCAATTTTTGGGGAATCGCTTGGCGTGCCACCTCTGGCTCGCAGTTGTACGCGTGCCTATGATTGCCGACCCCTGTAAATTTATATTATAACAAAATAAATTTTTTAGTACAAGCCTAATAAGCTACTGCACAAATTATATATAATGATTACATTAATCAGTTTCATGCCTCGAGTGAAGCCAATTTGGCTGTTATCCCACAAAGAAAACCGGACTCTCTGTAGCAAATTTAACGTATTTTATTTGTTACGTATGCCTTAAGACGTAATTAGGATAGAAATTGTGTATTCAATTTGAAAAAATCCTGAGCCCATGAATACAATATGAGAAGCGCAGCGGAAGAAGGGAATAAGCGACAAAATCGGCGAAATGCATTTTCTGTTTGAAAAGACAGCTTATTCTTCCCTCTATCATCTCTATTTGGTAGATATCTCACTGTTTCCAGTCACAAAATGGGATAATCTGCCAATTGGAGGTGATAGAGGGAAGAATATACTGTCTTTTCAAACAGAAAACGCATTTCACGATTTTGTCGCTTATCCTCTTCTCCCGCTGCACTACTCGTATACTGTAATCTGTTTATGAACGGTCAATACATAATATGCGTCTAAGATCTTATAGGTTTTGTCTAAACCTTTACAGAATAGCTTAGTTTTAAGATTATTCTGTGGGTTTACTTTATAGAGTTAATAGGAAATAGTTCATCATTATTATTAGTATTATTATGTCATTATTATTTACATAATACTCGTAATATGTGATTTGATATTCATTTTTTTTTGTCGAGTTTCATAATTATTACGAGTAGTTTTGAAGATTTGAGTCTTTGGTTAAACTGATACGTGAATCCCGCGCGGTTTAAATTAACTCCTTGCGGCACACACGCTAACCTTATTATTATATTATTATATTATCTTATTCCTTTATTTTATTATTATTTCATTAATTTCTTCTTTTATTTTTGTCTTCTTTCATACGCTAATCTTCTTACAATTTGGTGATTTTGTTGCAATCTGATCATTTTAGGTTTAATTTTAACTTAATTTTAGTAGGCTACTTTAAAGGTGAGTTACTTTTTAAACGATGGTGTCTCAAAGACAAAACGATCATCATTGGGTAAGGGATTAATCGCCGGATACAATCTCGTAATTCTATAATTTATAGATTGAATTAAACAATTTATCGTTTAATTTATTGTTTATTTACAATTTATTTCTTAGTTATTTATTAAAGAATGATAAAAATTAACTTGCCTACGATAAAAGACATCATTTCCAGAAAAACGAATGTACATCTACTGTAATAGGCCATTCCTGCCTTTCTACAAATAATAATTGGTTTGTAATGTTGGGTCTTTGACGAATAAAAATTCAAACCAAAATCACTCAATAGCGATTTTTATTCGCAAGGACTAACTTCAGTAAACAAACTCCCCATTCACCCCAACCAAACAAAGAAGAAGTTAGGAGCCACCATCGGTCGGTCTTCGTTCGTGTACAAAAAAAAAAAAGTTTCTTTCTCTTATGAAAGAACTTCAGACATATCTTGATTAGGGGTTAATTTCGACAGTTTTAGAATCTGCTTTGTTTGTACCTATATTCATAAGATGGCCAAGACCATAACATCGACACTCTAAGTCTAAAAACTAACTTAACCTAACTTAGCGTAACCTAACCTATGCTAACGTAACCTAACTTAATCTAATTTGTCGATAGAATGTCGAGTTGATCAGATGTAATCCTCCTTTGTTTATGCTTAATCAGCTGACCTGACAACAAAAGAGGTCTCGAAGCCCCGGTGGGAGGGGGGAGGGGGGGAGAACTTTATTCTCCGTTCAATATTGTCCCTTTGCTATATAATTTTCTTGGTACTTCATCTTATTTTAATGTTTTAAGTTTTTATTGTTTTTGGCCCCGACAAAGGGTCAAAGGGTGCATTTGTTTCCCTCTGAATCCATAATTCTGTTATCGCTGCCGCTGCCTTGGTAGGAGGCACTTCAGATGGCAAATGCCTATCCGAGAGGATACGCCACTTTCCGTAAATCCAACTACACTTCGGCAGGTTATATAAATATTCTTCATTTGCTATGGGCGTGCCTTTTGAAAAATTAATTCAAGACACGCCTATGTGCGCAGTCAAAGGTTGAAAGAACTTGCGCGCGCAATTTTGCGCTCGTCGTGCCAAGATCATACACAATCGAACGCTCCTTCAGTGCTTCAGTACTAAGGGAGGAGTGGTTGATACGGGCGTGAACGTTTTGATTGTTCATAGTTTCGAGAAAGGTTTATAAATTGAGTAGTCAACAGGTTTGGCGAAGTCTCTTTGGTAAGAGAGATTTTACAGAAAATAACAGATTAACCAAACAAATAGCGTCTTAGCCACCTTTATATATATATATATATATATATATATATACACAGGGTGGTGCAAAAGTCTGGACCCATAGGCAATTTACTATATAAAAAATATCTTTCGATTTTTATAATAGTTTTTATAATTTAATATTTGTTTATAATTTTACTAAATATTTTTCAGATTGTTACCCTATGGCAGACAAGTTAACAATAGCAGAAAGAATAGAGCTTGTGCTTTTGTACGCAAAAGAAGGAGCCACCTCACGTTCAGTCGCAAATTTCCTTATGCCTCGATTATATGAAATACCATTACACTTATTGTAAATTCTGAACTACAACGTTAAATTTAACATAATTTAGTCACTGGTGTATGGTTAATTAAATTTCATTTCATAATAAACTTCCTGCAGGCCACACTTTTTTTCCATATAAACCGCCTATGGGTCCAGACTTTTGCACCACCCTGTATATATATATATAAAATATATATATATATATATATATATATATATATATATATATACACTGTGTATATATGAAGTGTTTTCATAGTTTCTTGCAAAACCATCATTCGACGAGGAAATCTCGGAAACCAAATTTTTACCCCCCCGAATTGATTTTTATAGCCCCCCCCCCCCCCCCCCCGAATTTGGAAGTCTACAGATCAACTTTGTCCCTCCCACTCTTCTAAATTTTATACACATTTGGGAAATCGAAAAAAGTTAGGTGGTCATTAAACTTACAAAATAACAAAAATAAAAATTACGTTTTGCGCTGAAAGCCAAATGGGTCAGAATTTGTCATTGTACATTTAAAATTTAGGCTCACGGAAATGTTTTTCGCTTGAAATTTTGTTTAAAAATACTTCGTCGAACATATTTCCGTGTTACGAATGCGAGAAAGAGGAGAACTGCGTAAAATAAATGAAAGGATGAGATTAGTATATGTGCGCGTGAACGTGAAGTTGATACAACAAACAATGGAGAAAAGTGGAAGCAGTTTGTGAGGGTGCGTAACTGGAAACATCTGGTCTCATCTGGAATAGACGTATGCCCCCAAACTTATCATGAAACGTAACGCTGGACCCCTGAGATTATTCCACACCATAGAGAATGATAATATACATAAAAGTACGCGTGCATATATAAATGCGAGCGTGAACTGACTAGATATAAGTATAGGCGTTGGTGATAATTTCTTAATTTTAACTGAATTACGAAATGTTTAAATTTTGCATGTTTGAATTTTGATCAATTTATGCATGAAAATTGAAAATAAAGTTTTTAAAGCATTACCCTTCTGTTTTCAAACGATCACGCACGTTCTGACGTTTTGTACATTGTGTACAACGTTGCTGAATTCCAATTCTGTATAAAAATTACGTTAAAAGATGTATATTATGTAATAAAATGTAAGTTAATATAAAAAAGAAAAGACGAGTCCATGTCTAAATCGAGGAAATATGCAAAGGTCTTTCCTTGAATGAATATTTAAGGTATGAAATTAATATAATTGAAATGCATAACATGAAAATGCAATTGGACAATGAGTAAAGTAAGCCTATTTTAGTGCCAAACAATTTCCATGGCATTCCATTATGTTTACGAGTATTTGATAATGGATAATAGTTTTATTCCACTGGTGGTCGTATTCCCCTAAAAATAATTGCTCTTGCGCCTTAAGAAAGGCGGGATAAAGAAATATTGTTATATATTTTACAGTACTCACGCGGTTACTCATGATTCACTCAACTATGAATCGAGTTAACCGTGATTTACTAGTTGTGACCATTGTGAAATTATCCGTGATCATGACACCGAGTTAACCGTAATTTGCGCCGTGTTTACATCCGCCACTCGCTTCCCGCCAGCCCACAACAACGCGCCTCAGTCAGCGTCTCTCGGTGCTACCAAAGAGAGTTAATATTAGCAGCAGTATTAGCAGAGGGAGGGGTTACAATCATCGAGAGTGGATGATCCGCACGTCGTGTGGTGAGTACAACCTACTTACCTGTATATTTATACTGTAATAGAATAATAGTGTGTGGTGGCACGCGAGGTGAGATGCCAGTCAGTGGTGGCACGCGAGGCGAGATGCCAGTCAGTGGTGACGCGTGAGGTGAGATGCCAGTCATTGCTGGCGGGCAGCAGCGGCTGTACCACTCACCCATCGGCGAGATATACTGAGTTAACCTTGAAATTGGGTTATCCTTCATCAAGAAACCCCCCTCCCCCACACTCAGTCACGGATAACTGAATGAGTACTGTATTAGAGCTTCACTTCATTATGTCGCCCTACTTTCTGTTCATAATATAATATATATATATTTAGTTGTTTTTATAGCCTAGGTTTTCATAACAATTTTATATTTCTTTATAGCTTAAACTATAGACGGATAAATTATAGAATTTAAATATAAAAGCCTAAAACCATGGCTACGCTTTTAAAAAATTTGGACTTCGATCAACTTTCGGATGATTTGGGAGGTTTTGGTCGGTTCCAGTGGTTTACCTACCTCCTCGCCTGTTTTTCAAGCTTCATTGGAGGAGTTATGGTTGTGACGCCAATTTTTACCAGCATGACGAGCAGATACAGGTAATTAAAGCTATATTATATATATATAGAGAGAGAGAGAGAGAGAGAGAGGAGAGAGAGAGAGAGAGAGAGAGAGAGAGAGAGAGAGCACTATAATAACCCTAAGTTAATGTTAATACATAGACAAGTAAAATATGCAACACAGGTGGATTCATACCTCCGTCGCGTGAGGCACGTCACGAGCGTGTCTCTTACAGCTGCACACCCCTGAAAAACAACTTTTCTAGTGTATATATTGAACGTAACTCGCTCTGTGTATTTTTTCCGAAATGCACTATAGTCATCCTTCAGTATATTATTATAAAGAACTAAAGTAATCTTTCATTGCTGGTAATACAGAGACGAAAGTAAAATTAATCCAGATTTGCCTTGCGTCATATATATATATATATATTTACTAGGAAATTTAAAGGAAAAATTACAAACGTTTCCGGCATATATTGATTTACATTATTCGGATGGTGTATTGATAGAAACGTTGGTGACGAACTCCCTCCTCTGTTGCACAGTTTATTTCAGTATATATATATATATATATATATATATATATATATATATATATATATATATATATATATATATATATATGTTACGCCCCGTTTGTGTAATTGCCCAATTCATGAACTGGGCAATATAATTGCCCATTTCATGAAATGGGCGTATTGCTGACCATTACATGAAATGGGCATTTATATTGCCCAGTTCGTGAAATGGGCAATCACGTGTATGACCTTTAAAATCTTATACAGTTCTACAAAATGGGCAAGCAAAATTCCGCCTATTTCACGAACTGGGTAATATAAATGCCCATTTCATGTAACGGGCAGTAAGTTGCCCATTTGCAACGCCTAAACATTGCCAGCACAAGAAAATGCTGCTGAAACACCTGTACCATCACCGCTGGAGCCAGACCACTCGCCTGCGCATGAACCAGCCGTGCAGCAAGTATTACAAGACAATGAAATACCCGCACTACCACAGTTACAGCCAGACCACTCGCCTGCGCATGAAACAGCCGTGCTGCAAGTATCACCTAAGGACGTATCACAAGACGATGCTGCTGTACAGTGTACACCCTGCTGTACTCGCACGGCAAAAAGCTCATGAGGACATAGTGCTACAAGCAGAAAAAATGTTGACGCGAAGTAAAAAACGTTGCCAGCGGTTGACGTTGGTTATAATGTAATAGTTACAGTATCTCAATTTGATCGTAGTAAAGGTGATCTCGTAATATAATAGGTATAATTCTTGCTAAGGACGACGGTGGCTACACAGTAGGAACAAAAGTCGAAGTAATAAATGGTAAACTTTCAAGGAATCAGTTTGAATCTGTTTACTATACTGGTCTTAAATCTAGCGATATCAAACAAACTAAGCATTCGCGAAATCGTTATACTACAAAGTGTTTGTGGAGGACAAGAGTTCAGGAGGTGCCATTGTAGGAGTAATTGTCCAACTAAACGATGTTTATGTTTGAAAAATAATCTTCGTTGCAACAGCGCCTGTCACAGTCGCAAATCCTGTAAGAATGTAGACGAATCATTATCACTTGCCTTATCTCTTTTTAAGGTTTTACTTTTTGAATAAATGATTCAGTCGAAATTTTAATTTTCCTTCATACAGATGCCCATTTCACGAACTGGGCAATATAAATACCCATTTCATGTAATGGGCAGGAAGTTGCCCATTTCATGAAATAGGCAGTTATATTGCCCATTTCATGAATTGGGCATTTACACAAACGGGACGTAACATACACACACACACACACACGGATCTTTGTAGGAATAAAATGAGCACTTGAAAATTGGTAGAATGCATGCTGAAAAGAAAACAAAAAAGATCGGACTTTTTATTCTCGGTTGAACCTAATCCAGTTGTTCCCAATTTTTATATTTTTGTTTTTCAGAAAAAAATAATAAAACCCATGAAAGAAAAAACATTCACACACTGTTTTAAAGGTTTTTAAATTAGTAGGAAACAAGAAGCATTTGTGAAAACTTTTTAAGTCCTGGTGTTGGACTCTAAAAACCAATAAAGTAAACTAGTAGTTTGCGAGCCGTACTAATTTTTATTTAATTTCTGTTGCATACATTCAGCTTTTTAAAACTACAATAATTATTTGTAGTATAATTAATAATAATTATTAATAATACAATATAGAAAATGTAATTTTTAGAATTAATTATTTCAAAGTTGTACGAGTGCTATTCGCATAGCCAAAGTCACTAAAATTGAACTTTCTCAAATGTTTGCATGATGCAGTCGTGAGCCGATATATATATATAATGAAAATTATTTCACGAAAGTAACACGTGAAAAATATTTATGATGAATAAAACCACGAAGGAAAGGAAACAAAATGGTGCTCAAGCGCTTTCGTCTAATGACATCCTCAGGAACACTGAAGTACATAAAAGGGTAACAGCCTATATAGGTTACAGAAAGAAAAAAAAATAAATAAATAACATACATACATACATACACACACACATATATATATAATACATACATATCTTTATATACATATACATACATATCTTTATATATATATATATATATATATATATATATATATATATATATATATATATATATGCAATAAACAGAGAAGTAAAAATAAAAATTAAAAATTAAAATTAAAGGATTATCAGTGAGGCGTACAGATTTGTAAGGAATAATATCGATTTTTAGCACAAGATCAAATGGATTATAAAAATACAAATTTTATTGGAAAACTGCCCGGGTTTTAACACTCTGCCTATGGTCAGGTTTCGATATATATAAAAATAAAATGCAAATTAAAAGTTAATAAAGTAGCAGACAAGTTTACCAAAGATTTAGTGTTCTACCCTTCTTATCTAAATCTGTTTGGAAGGAATTCAAAATAACAGGATCGAGTTGAAAAAGACCTTTGCTTATGTTGAAGTTATTTGAAAGTTGGATAATGGCAGACTCAAGAATATTTCTATTAACAATGTTGCTAGAATGAAATAAAACTGAAGCATTATTCCAATCAATACAGTGGGCTAACTCTAACAAATGGTTGTAAACAATGTGATTCCTTTTACATAGGTCAGACGGGAAAGGATTTGCACACGTATAAAACAGCATCAATATTCCGTTAGAACAGGACAGTTGTCCAGTGCCCTTTTTGTCCATTTGTCAGAGTTAGCCCACTGTATTGATTGGAATAATGCTTCAGTTTTATTCCATTCTAGCAACATTGTTAATATAAATATTCTTGAGTCTGCCATTATCCAACTTTCAAATAACTTCAACATAAGCTAAGGTCTTTTTCAACTCGATCCTGTTATTTTGAATTCCTTCCAAACAGATTTAGATAAGAAGGGTAGAACACTAAATCTTTGGTAAACTTGTCTGCTACTTTATTAACTTTTAATTTGCATTTTATTTTTATATATATCGAAACCTGACCATAGGCAGAGTGTTAAAACCCGGGCAGTTTTCCAATATAAATTTGTATTTTTATAATCCATTTGATCTTGTGCTAAAAATCGATACTATTCCTTACAAATCTGTACGCCTCACTGATAATCCTTTAATTTTTAATTTTTAATTTTATTTTTACTTCTCTGTTTATTGCATATATATATATATATATATATATATATATATGTATGTATATGTATATATAGATATGTATGTATATATTATATATATATATGTGTATGTATGTATGTATGTATATTTTTTATTTTTTTTTCTTTCTGTAACCTATATATAGGCTGTTACCCTTTTATGTACTTCAGTGTTCCTGAGGATGTCATTAGACGAAAGCGCTTGAGCACCATTTTGTGTTTCCTTTCCTTCGTGGTTTTATTCATCATATATAATATATATATATATATATACATTCAACTGCAAAGAACACGCAGTATAAATAACGTAAAGAACGACGCTTGTATAGGAGATATTCCGCGCAAGACGAGAGAGAGAAAACGGAACAAATGAAAAATGAAGTAACCACCTGGGAATCGAACCCGGGATCTTCCGATTGCCGGTCAGACGCGATACCATTACACCATGGACTTCACTCTTCCAAATGCCGTAATTCTTCTACATACTCGCAGAAACCAATGCCCCAAGGGGCACCTCTCGCATGCCGTAACATTATATACATTCAACTGCAAAGAACACGCAGTATAAATAACGTAAAGAACGACGCTTGTATAGGAGATATTCCGCGCAAGACGAGAGAGAGAAAACGGAACAAATGAAAAAATGAAGTAACCACCTGGGAATCGAACCCGGGATCTTCCGATTGCCGGTCAGACGCGATACCATTACACCATGGACTTCACTCTTCCAAATGCCGTAATTCTTCTACATACTCGCAGAAACCAATGCCCCAAGGGGGCACCTCCCGCATGCCGTAACATTATATACATTCAACTGCAAAGAACACGCAGTATAAATAACGTAAAGAACGACGCTTGTATAGGAGATATTCCGCGCAAGACGAGAGAGAGAAAACGGAACAAATGAAAAAATGAAGTAACCACCTGGGAATCGAACCCGGGATCTTCCGATTGCCGGTCAGACGCGATACCATTACACCATGGACTTCACTCTTCCAAATGCCGTAATTCTTCTACATACTCGCAGAAACCAATGCCCCAAGGGGGCACCTCTCGCATGCCGTAACATTATATACATTCAACTGCAAAGAACACGCAGTATAAATAACGTAAATTCATTTTTTCATTTGTTCCGTTTTCTCTCTCTCGTCTTGCGCGGAATATCTCCTATACAAGCGTCGTTCTTTACGTTATTTATACTGCGTGTTCTTTGCAGTTGAATGTATATAATGTTACGGCATGCGGGAGGTGCCCCCTTGGGGCATTGGTTTCTGCAAGTATGTAGAAGAATTACGGCATTTGGAAGAGTGAAGTCCATGGTATATATATATATATATATATATATATATATATTAAGAACTATGTGGAATATACTTCCGTAGGCTGAAATCATTGCACCGTGAAATAGCAATGACAAGCAGTATTCTTTTCTTTACATATATTACCTCAAATTGTCCAAACAAGTTCTCTACAACTCTGGATAATCCTAGAAAATTTTGGACAAATTTCTTGTCCCGGAAAGTCCTGGAAATGGTCAAAAATAAAAAGTCTTGGAAAAGTCCTCTAATTTTGTTGGAAGTAGCTATGTCATGTAGCAGAATTTCAGTATCAACCTCCGACAGGGGGCTTATTAGCATATGCCCACCGTTTCTCCTGCGTGGTGTAAGAAGCGTCCAAAAAGGAGATTGGAGAAAGTTTGATTTGTGATAGGTTGGGCTAGTTCTTTTTTTCTTTAGGTAGGATTATTAGATTTCGTTTGTAAACAAACAATCGGATCGAATGACTGTAAGGGGAGGAAGAGGCCATCTGAACAAAAAATGATTAACCATACTCTTTACCTTTCCTAGAAAATTCCTTAGATAACTAATCATATCTTTCTTATCATGTGGATAAGTATAACTATTATTATAATTGTGGATAATCTATCTTGATACAACTTTTGGCCTTTGTCTCTGTAAATGGTAAAGAATTAAGTCCTGGAAAATCATCAGTTTGTCCTGGAAAAGCCGTGAAAATTAATTTGAAATTCGTGTGGGGACCCTATATATAAACAAGCGATGGAACGAACATTATTTCCAGATATTTCGAAATTTTCCGACTTAATCATCTGTGGACTAAAACAAGAAATATATTTATGATGGAAACGAGACAAATATATATATATATTACCGCTTGAAAGTTTCGACATCTGAAGATTTTTTATTCGGGCTTCGCACTTCATCACGAAGCGTCATCAGATACGTATCAAATCGATCTATGAATTCATGTTAGATTTAAAACCCTTATTTTAATATGGCGAGGTTGATTTTTGCTTTTCTTTCAGAATAAATATAAAATTGGCCCTTAAATGAGATTTCAATATTAAAATGAACAAGATATTAAAGGGCCCCGTTTTGACTGGTGCCTCAGTACTCCGTAGTCGAGATTGTCCATGTTTTACGATTGTCCATGTCCGAGGGTGTGTACCGTGAAGGGTGCTCGCCAGGCCAGGCCAGGCCAGGCACCATAGGCGTTGTGCCTAGGGCCTACGAAAATTGTTAAAAAATAAATTTTATATATGTTATAAGCAATGGTGAGTAATAGGTGAAGATTCAGTTTTGTGTACCTCCTCCCAACCTAATCCGAGAATATGTCGTAAATTTCTTACGACATATTCTTAACAATTATAATATAGTATACGTGTGTGTATGTATATTCAAAGAGTCGTTGACATATAAAATTTGGCAGCAGACCTATAAAAATTTTATATTTTGTGTGTGAATATTTGGCCTACGAGATGTAAGTGCCTGGGACCTACAAAGATATTAATCCTGCGTTGGTAATGGCAAAAAATAAATTTTCAAATAAGCACAATAGTGAGGCGAATGTAACACTGAAACAACTACACAAAACAGCTTTACTTTTACTTGTCAAGAATTGTGAAGCGTAACCGGAAGTCAACTGCACAAAATTTTATTTGTTCAGTTCTCCAAGTTATTTTGACTGCGATAATTATGCATGATCGTCGTTGCACACTACTGTAAATTAAGCTCTGAACAGATTTTAATGCGGCTGTCTCCTGTTCATGATTTACAATTCGTTCCGTCAATGTTGCTTTACGTTCATTATTATGCTAACTTGTACTTTTTCCATTGCTGTCCATACTCGTAATATCATGACCTTGGAGACTTTATAATTCAAGCTTTATTGGTAAAAGTAAATATTATAATATCACAATTGACAATACCACAATAATTTTTAACAGAATATATTTATTTACTTTTCCTCTATAGTTTTCTGCCCTATATGGGCTCAACTCTAGGAAGGTCTTGATGGGATCCTCTCTGTTGTTCTCAAGAACTATGGTTCTGTACTGGCACTCTAACTAGGCAAACTTTTTCGTCTTTGTCTTTCATCTAGCTTTTTACCTGCTGGAAGTTCGCTTTCATTCAGCCTGTCCCAAAGAAGGACGATTACTCTCAACCCTTCAACTATTGTCCAATTGCCTTGATTTCTTGACTTTCTAAAGTTTTTGAATCTAGCCTTAATAGGAAAATTCTCAAACATCTTTCTTCTCACAATCATCTTTCAGATCGTCAGTATGGATTCCACAAGGGACGCTCTACTGACGATCTTCTTGCATATCTCTCTGACCCTTGGTCATCCTCATTTTGAAAGTTCGGTGAAACCTTTACTATTGCGCTAGACGTAACAAAAACTTTTAATAGAGTCAGGCACAACTCCTTAATTTCGAAACTGCCCCCTTCGGTTTCTATCCTTCTGTCTCTACCTTCATATTTGATTTCCTTTCTGGCCGATCTATAACTGCGATTGTAGATGGGCACTGTTCTTCTCCTAAAACTACTAATAGTGGTGTTCCTCAGGGTTCTGTCCTGTTACCCACTCTATTCCTTTTATTTATCAATGATCTATGAAATCGCACTTCCTGTTCTATCCACTCCTGTGGCGATGATTCCACCCTTCACCCACTTCACAAAGCTTCCTTCTCAACAGTCACTCCATGCTTCGCGAGAGACGGCTATGGCGCACCCGACTTCTGATCTTTCCACTATCTTTGATTGGGACAGAGTAAACCTTGTGGCTTTCAGTCCCTCAAAAACCCAGTTCCTTCATCTGCTTACTCGTCACAGTCTTCCACACGACTATTCCCTTATTTTCAACAATACACAACTCAATCCTTCTTCTTCTCTTAACATTCTTGGTGTTTCCTTTTCTCGTGTTCTTTCTTGGAAAGATCACATATATTCTCTTTCTAAAACAGCTTTTAAGAGGTTAGGTGTGTTGTACTTGCTCCACAGTTTCTTCATCCACACTCAGTTGCTGTCTCTGTACATGGGTCTTGTCCGTCCCTGTATAGCGTATGCTTCTCGTGTGTGTGGTGGTTCAACCCACACAGCTCTACTCGACCGAGTGGAATCAAAGGCATTTCGTCTCATCAACTCCCCGCCTCTTACTGACTGTCTTCAACCCTTCTCTCTTCGCCGCATTGTTGCCTCACTCTCTCTTTACTCTCGCTATTATAACGGACACTACTCTTCTGAACTCTCTAACTTCATACCTCCTCCTTTAAGGAAAGCCTGTAGTATCAAACTTTTGACACATTCTCATCCCTTTTCTGTCTAATTCTCTAATGCAAGGGTTAATCGGTATTCTCAGTCTTTCATTTACTCAACCGGTGAACGCTGGAACAACCTTCCTCAGTCCATCTTTCGCCCTGTCTATGGCCTCCATTCTTTCAACGTAGCGTCCAGGCATATTGAAAACTGGATCTCGATTTCGGCTCTTCTTTTATTGGCAAGGGTGCATTTTTGCAGGCGTTCGCCCTCGGCCCTTCTATCCTGCATAAAAAAAATAATAAATAAAAGCTTGGCCCTTAGCTTTAGGGTTTAGTGGTCTGTCAGATTAATTATAAGATAAAAGCATTTCATATATAGGTAGTTACGATATGATTCATTATAAAATAGACTTCATAGCTATGATTTTGTCATATATAAATATGATTAATTATCCGTAGGAATACATTTGAGATAACACAAGGTTTATAGTTATGTAGGGTTATTTTTTGAGGACACACGAACGGCCTTATAGTTGAAATGACAAATGAATTCTGGTAGTAGTATACGTTAAATCGTGGTCATTGTAAAAGTTATGAAATCAACGGTACTAAGAATTAATACTAAATACAACAATTAGATAAGTAATACACGGAATATCTTGCTGACCTTGGACACTAAGGCACCATCCAAACGGACGCTATACTACTACTACTACTACTACTACTACAACTACTACTACAGGTTTCGAAGATGCTGATGAACCGGAAATACGACTCGTTGGCGATTCCATTGTTCGAGGGCAGCTCGAGGAATTCTGTGGGAGAAACCCTCGTCGTAGGCGCTGTTACTGCTACCCTGGTGCAAGGGTGGAGGATATAACTAGTAGTGTTGACCATTTTACAGACGATACCGCCGAGGACACAACGTATGTTATTCATGTCGGTACTAATAACGTTTTAAATGCTAGATCGGAAGAACTGCTGGCTAGGTACAGGGACTTACTAGAGCGATTAAAGGAAAAAACTAAGATTGTTTTTAACAGGTATACTTCCTCGAATGCATGCAATTATCCAACGTAACGATTTCTACAGCAAGGCGACCTATATTAACAATAACCTAAAGTCTCTTCGCCAAGAGGAAGGAGTGCATTTTGCGAATTTTTGGAACAGTTTCTATGGCAGGAGGGACTTGTTCCTCGGAGATGGACTCCATCTTAATGACGTTGGAGCTGCGCGTTTAGGAAAACTACTGACTCTTCTTTTCAGGCTGCCGTAACTCGAACGGTCCCAGCGTAAATTCCACAAATTTCCTCTGCGCTCGCGAAGGTGTCGCAATTACAAACAATTTGAAAGTTCTATCCTTAAATGCTCGTAGCTTACGAAATAAAATAAACGAATTTTTTTCTTTAATTGCTTGTAAAGACTATGATGTAATTGCGATATATGAATCGTGGCTTAGCACTGAAACACGTGACTTTGTAGGGGAGTATCAAATTAGAGGTTACAGACTTTTTGTTAAAAACAGAATAGGTAGGCGAGGAGGCGGTGTTATGTTGTGTATCAAAGATAATATTGCGAACGTTATAGAAGTAAAGCACACAATTCCAGAACCGATAGATTCGACTATAGCAGAACTTAAATTGAACGATTTCAAACTTGTTGTTGCGGTTATATATAGGCCCCCTAATCAAACAGCTGATACGGACGAAGCGTTATATCGTGAACTAAAGAGAATAATAGGTAGTGAGCAGGCTTTAGTTATGGGTGACTTTAATTGCGCCAACGTGAATTACGATACAATGCAGGGAGACGCGGAAAGTAATCGTTTAGTTAATTTTCTCGAGGATAGCTTTCTTATTCAAAAGGTTGGGGAACCTACGAGGTTGGACAGTATTTTAGATTTAGTAATAACTACGGATGATAGGCTAATTACTTATCTTCAAGTAATAAAACCGTTAAGCAATAGCGATCACAATATGGTAGAGTTTGTCCTCTCAGTAAGTCACTCGAAACCAGCTAACTCGACTAAAATTCCCAATTTCCAGCACGCAGATTTTTGTAAGTTTCGAAATAAATTGTCACATGTCAATTGGGAAAACGTAATGGGGAACTCCAACGCAAAACTAATTTGGGAATTGTTTGAAACAGTATTTAGGACTATAAATGAGGAATGTGTACCGTACAAAATTAAGCGTGCGAAAGTAAATAACAAGCCCTTGTGGTTTACTTCTAGAGTAGGAGACATTATAAAGAGTAGAGATAGGGCTTATAGGCTACATAAGTGCGATAAAGACAATTTGTGGTTACGAAACAACTGCATATCTCTAAGGCGTGAAGCGAAAAGTGTAATAAAAAAATCCAAGCGCGAATTTGAAATCTCCATAGCTCGTGACGGTAAAGAAAACCCCAAGCGATTCTTTCAATACGTCAACAATAGAAATCCAGTAAAAAGTGTCTTGGGGCCGTTGAAAAATGTTAACGGAGATCTAGTTTCTGAAAACAAGGAAATGGCTACCTTGCTAAACGAATTCTTTACGTCATTTTTACTATAGAAGATGTAACGAATATCCCTACGGTCATAGACATAATACCTTTTGATAATGGTAATATTTTGGATAATAATGTGGTTAGTGAAGGGGAGGTAATGCGCTATATTGATAAAATGAAAACGCGTAAATCACCGGGGCCGGATTCCATATATCCCATACAACTAAAAGAATTAAAAGATAGCATTGTTATGCCGCTAATGTAGTAATGCCTAGTTAAGAATATTAATTTTTGTTTAATTAAGATAATGTTTAATGTAAATCATTTACTAATAATTATGGAATTACGAAAAAGTATGTTTGTTAGATTTAAATTGTTTAAAATGGGTAGAGTTGGCAGTCCTGAACAGAGGCCCAGAGAGCAGACTACCCACAAAAAGGAGTCAGTCTTTAGGCGGCGCGATAAGCGTGAGGTTGGCGCCATGTAACGTAAAATTTAATTAATTGTTTTGTGCCCCTCTCCGACGTAAATTATTATAGCAAAATGTTCTACTCGCATCCCCTCAAACTAATTAAACCATTTTCGGAATCAATAAAACGTTCACAAGTGTTAAAATAGAGTATTAATAAAACCCCCTTCCCACTTCGTGTTGTAACGGCTTTCATAGTCTCGGCGTGGCTACCATGAAATTTATACGGTACAGTGAAAAAAGAGTGTAGAGAAACCAAGCGATAAATGAAATAAAGAGAGCCGATAGAGAGTAAATAAGTGAAGAAAGTAAATAATAAAGCGTGATCACTATACTAACAAAGATTTTTAATGCGTCTATTTCTGAGGGGTGCGTACCAGATAATTTCAAGTTAGCAAACGTAACACCTATCTTTAAGAAAGGCGATAAAGTGCGGCGGGAAATTATAGGCCAATCAGTTTAACGTCTGTTGTAGGTAAGCTACTGGAATCAATAATTAGGGATCGTATAGTCGAACACTTAGAATTGCATAACTTAGTTAGAAATACGCAGCACGGTTTTAGGCGAAACAAATCTTGCTTAACTAATCTTTTAGAATTTTTTCAAAGAGTGGTTGACGTTTACGATAGTCATCGGGCGATTGATGTAGTGTATTTAGATTTTCAAAAAGTGTTTGACACCGTACCGCACAAAAGACTCATTGAAAAAACTAAAGCTCATGGAATCAGGGGTGTAGTAATAAATTGGATAGAAGAATGGTTGCGAGGTAGGAAACAGAGGGTGGTCGTTGATGGAGCGGAGTCGTGTTGGGCTAATGTAGCGAGTGGCGTTCCTCAGGGTTCTGTATTGGGCCCCTTGCTTTTTCTTATATGTATTAACGATTTAGATGTCGGCCTAGTCAGTACAGTTTTAAAGTTTGCGGATGACACGAAGCTGGGTGGTAGGGCGATTAATGACAAAGATAGAGGTAAAATCCAGAATGATCTGAATAAAATCGTTGATTGGTCAGTCACATGGCAAATGAGATTTAACGTTGATAAGTGCAAAATTTTACATATAATTTCGCGTAACGGTAATTTTGCGTATAGTATGTCAGGGAAAGAGTTGATAAGCGTAGAGCAGGAAAAAGATTTAGGAGTTATAGTCACTGGTGATTTAAAAGTAGCGAAACAAAGTACAGCAGCGGTCAATAAAGCGAACAAAGTGTTAGGTTTTATAGCTCGGAATTTTGAGTACAAATCGCGCGATATTATAGTTCCTCTTTATAAATCATTAGTTAGACCCCATTTGGAGTACGCGACCCAATTTTGGAATCCGCATATGCGCAAAGATATAGACAAAATTGAAAGAGTTTAAAGACGAGCAACTAAGATGATGCCGTCGCTTAGGTCAAAGTCGTACGAGGATAGGCTTAAAGAGTTAAAATTGATTACACTCGAGACTAGGAGGCTAAGGGGTGATCTAATCCAGGTTTTCAAAATTATGAATGGGTTCGATAACGTTGATAGATATAGCTTTTTCGAAATATCTCAACATAATAGGACTAGAAATAACGGGTGTAAGTTGACAAGTAGAAGGTTTGAGACAGCAGTTGCCAAAAACTTTTTTACGCATAGAATAGTAAATAGCTGGAATAGTTTGCCGGTAGAAGTAATTAGTAGCACGTCTATAAACATGTTTAAAAATCGATTAGACGCATATGTTGATAGATTGGGTATAGTTTAAGGTAGTAAAATTAAGGGTGAATAAGATAGATTTTGATTCTCTTTTCATTAAAGATCACAATAACCAGACTAGAGGTCATAATATGAAATTATTTAAGCCAAGATGTAGAACAAATTTAAGAAAACATAGTTTTACAAGTGTTGTGGAATATAGGGAGGCAGCATCTTAGGTTAGGGGATACTCTCTGTCCTTACACACCCCATTTAAAGAGATTCCTCTGCCGAGCGGTGCCCCCCATAGTACTGTGAGGTATTGAAAAACTCATGATCTTCACTTGCCCCACAAACACCTTTAAATGGGAGACCCAAAATGGGTGCACACTGCACACACACATTTCTACATTACTGTACAGTCTTTACAGCCACACCTACACTTTTCCTCCTAAGTATATAATTATATTGTAATGTACATGGTTGTAAATTGTGACTTGGTCCGCAATTGATATGGACCATGACTTATTTTTGGTTGGCAAGGTACTGGTATCGATGGATACCGTAATGAAATTGACTGGATTCTTTGGATCTGATATATTTGCATGTCGGTTATAAATAGATATAGAGTGTAACATATTTGTGGATAGTAGTCGATTATGACTTGATCCTCTGGATCCATAGATTCTATCTTTAATTTTAAATTGATAATTATTTAGTTTTGTAAAAATTGGTTGTTGCCAATGTACAGGCAGTTTTTACATAGTGGAGCCGCCTTGATGGGCCGACGTGGCACCTAGTGTGCCCACTATAAAAATTTCTTATGTTCTTATGTTCCTTTTGGTTCGGAACCCACGTAAAATTGTGCACAATATACAATTACGAACACAGTTAGGTAGACCAGCCATGAGTGGATCCTCTGGTCTTTGTTGGTCTGAAACATTATAAGTTTATAACATTACTATGCCCATATTAAGGTCATTTAAATTTCTTTTAACGGCCATTTTTATATTTATTCTGAAAGGAAGGAAGAATCAACCAGACTCATTAAAATAGTAAATGTTTTAAATATAATATGGAACCATAGGTCGAAGTGATACAGGATGTGACTCCTTATTATGAAGTATGAGGCATGAACGAGAAACAGGCGTCCAAACTTTTCAGTAGTAATAAATTAAAATATATATCTATATCTAATATATATATATATATATATATATATATATATATATATAATATATATATATATATATAATATATATATATACATACCGTGCATGGAACAAGGAACTCTTCTGGGAAAATTAAATCCACTGTAGTCAGAATAATTAATGGTAAATGACAAATACTATAGTTTTTCTTTTTTCATAATGGAAACCCAACTAGGGCAACGGGTTGCTCGCAAAGAAGCCCCAAAATACAACTTCCGTCACCAGTGTTGCTCGAATTGAGGGAAAAAGTGCCGGTATAAACTTTCATCAAAAATGTTTGAGAGTAAAGTAAGACAAAAAAGGATAAAAATTCCTTAGTTGCCAAATTAATTTGTAGATTTTAAATTACTTGAAGCTATACACAACCGTTGGATTTACCTTCAGGTCTTCTTGGCTTTTTTATAACCCATCTATCCTTGGCTATGAATAACCAAATTTTATAGCAACGTATCTACTATGCCTAAAACATCAATTAATTATCGATCAGCCTCAATATTTATTTTAATGTATCGATTCTTACAGTGTAGTCTCGACTTTACTTTCTGGAATTTTGTTTGTTTTACTCATTACCCATTCATACTCTGAAATGAGCGAACGGAAGTGAGTAAAATGAGTAGAAAAGTACACCTCAGAAAAGGAAGTGATGGTATTACGTACCGCCGCATACACACCTACTTGGAGCATCTTATGTATGTGGGTTTTGCTAAAGCATTCGATAAGTGTGAGCGTGGTATAATAGGATATAAAATGAAACGCATGGGAATAACGGGCAAAGTGAGAAAGTGGATGTATAACTTCCTCAGAGAAAGTTACCAAATTGTTAAAATCCAAGGAATATCATCAGAATCGGAAGTGTACGTAGCTCACTACCGCAAGGAGCAGTATTAGCCCCATTCCTATTCATTATCATGCTAACAGACGTAGACAACAAAGTAATCAATAATAGTACAGTAACATCCTTTGCTGATGATAAAGAAACCAGCATAAAAATTATAAACGCGGATGTGGAAGCCTTACAAACGGACACGAGCAGAATATACAACAATCAGAAGACAAATCGTGATATTTAATACCGAAATGGGATATGGAAGAAATGAGGCGCTAAAACAAACCTTAAATAGACAGGAAATTCAGAGAAACAAAAGCGATAGATTTGGAGGGTTATAACGACCGACGCTGCGAAATTTGAAACACAAAATAAGATACCAATAAACAAAGCAAAAAGAACTACGGGACGAATACTGAGAACCTTTAAAAGAAAAAACACCGACGCTGCGAAATTTGAAACACAAAATAAGATACCGATAAACAAAGCAAAAAGAACTACGGGACGAATACTGAGAACCTTTAAAAGAAAAAACAAGAACGTAAATGATTCGCTTTCTTTAACACTGATCATACCAAAACTGGAATACTGCTCAGTCTCGAGATCCCCATATAAAAAAAGTTAATCAACTATAAGAATTCAAAGAAATCTCGCAGCTAAGATCAATGGCTGCAAAGCACTAAAGTATATTGAATTTATATTTGCTGGAAAGAAGAGAGAAAGTACACCATAATATACGCGTAGAAAATAATTGAGAAAATAGTACCTAACGTCAAACTGAACCCGATAACTATCTAAACAACATCGGAAAACGGGAAAGGTATAGAATGTGTAGTATTCCCAAACTAAAGGCCAGGCAAGGAACATCCTCAACTCTGAAGGAAAATAGCTTTGTTGTCAGAGGGCCAAGACTATTCAACCAGTTACCAAACCCCATTAGGAATGCAACTGGTGTTAATGTGCGCGTCTTCAAAAGAATACTAGACGCCTGGCTCAGGACAATAGCAGATGAGCCGGGTGTACCTGGTTTTATGAGATTGAGAAATCAAGAAAAGACTTTTCTCCAACATCAAGCTAGATCTAGAGGTTGGCCCACCAACCTGACCTCCGTGGGAAGAGATCGACGGAACCTCTGACAGGTTGACAGGTATATATATATATATATATATATATATATATATATATGCACTAGAATCACAAAATAACACGTGACCTTATTAATAAGCAACACCAACCAAAGGAAAAGGAAACACAAAGTCCGAGCGCTTTCGTGATATATTCACATTATCAAGGAGGAACAGAAAATAGACGGAGATTACAAAGTAAATGAGTTAAATAGACAAGCAAAAAATTCACAATTGGCACCTCAAATTAAAAGCCTTAAATTAAAGGGCTTTAAGGCCTTTAATTTGAGGTGCCAATTGTGAATTTTTTGCTTGTCTATTTAACTCATTTACTTTGTAATCTCCGTCTATTTTCTGTTCCTCCTTGATAATGTGAATATATCACGAAAGCGCTCGGACTTTGTGTTTCCTTTTCCTTGTGGTTGTTTGCTTATATATATATATATATATATATATATATATATTGTGTTGACAAAAGTGAGTAGACACCTTCGGTTTTTCCATAGTTTTTTATTTGATAATAAAAAATCAATAAATACGAAGGACACCAAACAGCAACAGACCGGTTGCTCCCTATGAGTCTGTCTCTTTAAGAAGGAAGAGGTTAAAAGGTGGAAGAAAATTTAAAAACGAGTGAAAGTTTTAAAAAGCAAAACAAAGAATAGAAGTTGAAAAGAAAGAAAGAAAAGAAATTTAACGATAAAGTGAAAATTTTAAAGTAAATTTTAAAGTAAAGAGGAGGTAATACGAATGAATAATAACGGATGTATTCAATCAATATATTTAGAATCGCGGTTGCTTTTCCCTTTTCATTATGTAAAGCTGATACACGTTCTGGCATTCTGTTGATGAGCTTTGCCATTTGTTCTTAGGGCAATTATCGTGGTATTAAATTTCTCTCTCTCTCTCTCTCTCTCTCTCTCTCTCTCTCTCTCTCTCTCTCTCTCTCTCTCTTTCTTGAAGTCCAATTTAAGTACAAATTTGAAAACAAAATATTTTCACAAGAATGAAACACGAAAGCCTTAAACATGTTTTTACATAAATGAAATGAAAGTTTTTGGGATTCTTTGATAAAGTCGCTGCCTCTAATTGTCTCTACGCAGTTAAATTCCAGGACAAGTGACGCGTTGCTCCTAATGAAGCCAATTGGCAAAATTTTACGTTTTATGCGGAAATCTCTATTATGTGTCCATATGGACACGTTTGGCTGGAAAGGAATATTTTATCGGTTTTCTTTTCAAGTGGGACTTTAGCCCACCTTGATATTCGTCGAGGGACGTCTGAATTCCAGGAAATCCTTATTAATCCACTTTGAGAACCACCTTTTTTCCTTTGTTTCATTAAGGAAAATCGCAGCTCAACACTCGTGTGCTGCAACAAAACTGCGCAACCTATCACACTTTTCCATACTCTACTGAGTGGAAGATAAAAAGAGTTAGTTCTTCCTTTGGATCCGAGAAGTCTGTGGGTATAAGTCCTATTGAACACGACCTGGAGCATCTTGAGCGTCAACTGCAAAAGACGAGTCCTTCTTCCGCACCCGTATCACGAGTCCTCCTTCCACATCTGTATTACATCTAAAGAAAATGCTGTATAGATTTTGGCAAAATTTAAACCAAAGCGTCATCCAAAGTCACATGACGTCGTGACCCAATGCGTTCATACCCATTTGTGCATGACGCGCAGTGATGGGCATCGATACATGAAAGTCGCTAAGGCGATACCGATACATCGATACATGAAGAACGTCTTAGGCGATACCGATACGCCGATACTTTCTAGATGTCTTAAGCGATTCCGATACCGATACACGCATTGCCGATACATGTATCGCCGGTACATTTTTATAATTATTCATTTAATATGTAGGTATTAGATATTATTGTTTATACTAGTAATTTGTAGGCACTGTAAGTAAAATCAACGACATTTTAATGGGTTTTAGATGTAAATAAAAACAATTGCTTTTTTAATGAAAGTATGTTTTAATTTTGTAGGATACATGAATGACTGAAAATATTACACTAACAATTAAAAGTAATTACTATTACCCTTCAAAAATACCAGCTGGCTAAACATCTGGTCAGACAGTCTATTCCTTTTTGGAGCGTGAATGTGACCAGCCAAACTAAACAACCGTTCTACAGGAGCAGAGGATGGTAGTGGTGTGTTATACTTCAGGAAGACCCGTAGAATTCCTGGGTACTGCCTCAGAGATTGGAGAGAATGACTTCCGTCACCCAGATACTGTAAAACTTCCATCTCAGTGGAATCTTGGGTTGCAGAGACATTAGTGGAAGCAGACTCATAACAAGAAATCATCTGCACTTCCGTCAGATGCAGCATCACTTTGTTGTTGCTGGGGGGTCTGCTCGCTGAGGCTGTTAACAGCATTAACCAACATTTCTTGAACCCTCTTTTTGACAATGTCAGTATTAAATTTGCCTTTTATTGTCATCCACTTTAACTTGAACAGAGGATTTGAAGACGATGCCAGTATTGCTGCTTTACACTCACGCGACGCATCAAGGCACAGAAACTTTTCAAACCGCTTAGTGAACCCTACTGTGACTGCATTGAGAAGTGGCTGACAATGACGCAATGCCTCCGAATTCAAACGCTCTACCTTCTTCTCTACAGCTAACAATGTTTCTATATTATGGTTAATTAATCTCAATAACACAAGTACAAACGTGTTTAAACGTTGCGCCGTACTGTGTGACGTGACCAGTAGAGTAGTACTGTCATTAAATAAATATTTAATATTATTATTATTTATGTATATTCATAAATATAACTCAGTAGTGTCATATTATAACATCTATTTAAATATTTAAAAATTCTTATTAATGTATCGATGTATCGAAGTATCGATTGACGCGTATGAAAAGGCTATCAAAGTGATTATACAGTACATATAGATTTATTTATCACACCTAGAAATGTGTCCACTGTACTGTAGAAGTAAAAACTATACTTCATTTCCGAGTGCTCATTTTTACATTTTATTCCCGCGGGCTCTGATATATATATATATATATATATATATATATATATATATATATATATATATATACACACACCCAATACTATTCAAACAACATTGGAAAACAGGAAAGGTATAGAATGTGTAGTATATCTTGCTGGTGTGTGGTGTGTGTGTGTGTGTGTGTGTGTGTTACGGACAAAGCCCAGCAGTTGGACAATGTGCGTTTCGTTTGGACACTACGCATTGTCTTCCCTTATTTGCCAGTCCAAAATATATGCCATATTTCGGACTGACCAGCCACAGCTGGACAAAGCGCGGAGTGTTATCTCCCTCATTTGACAGAGTCCGATATATATATATATATGCGATTGAACTCAGAATGATCCCCTCAGGTTTTTTATGATACACACAGACCGTCAGACCGTGCATGGAACGAGGAACTCTTCTGGGAAAATTAAATCGACTATAGTCCGAATAAGTTAATGGTAAATGACAAACACTATAGTTTTTTTCTTTTTCATGATGTTAGCCCAACGTGGGCAACGGGTCACTCGCAAAGAGGCCCCAAAAATATAGCTTCCCTCACCAGCCATCTGCAAAGCAGATAGGATCCAGCTATAGGACAGATCTAGGGTAGGCGTAGCTGTACCCTAGATCATGTCCCAAAGCTGGATCATATATATATATATATATATATATATATATATATATATATATATATATATATAATATATATATGCACTAAAATCACAAAATAACACGTGACCTTATTAATAAGCAAACAACCACAGGGAAAAGGAAACACAAAGTCCGAGCGCTTTCGTGATATATTCACATTATCAAGGAGGAACAGAAAATTTTCTGTTCCTCCTTGATAATGTGAATATATCACGAAAGCGCTCGGACTTTGTGTTTCCTTTTCCCTGTGGTTGTTTGCTTTATATATATATATATATATATATATATATGATGAATAAAACCACGAAGGAAAGGAAACACCATCTGTGTTTCCTTTCCTTCGTGGTTTTATTCATCATAAATACTTTTCACGTGTTACTTTCGTGAAATAATTTTCACACACACACACACATATATATATATATATATATATATATATATATATATATATATATATATATATATATTAGTGATGTAGGTCACATCCGCATCCGCATCCGCGGAACATCCGCACATTTTCTCGCATCCGCATCCGCACTTTGGACTGCGGATGTCGTGCGGATGTGGACCGTTGAGATAAAACGTCATTAATAAGCGGAAATTATCAAATTCTACTATATTAATAGAACTAGTTCATTGTGCGCAAAAGTGACGCAAGCGACAAGACGAGAGGCTGTTCTTGTATGAAGTTACTCTCTTGCAACCTACTTAGATCCACGTTACAAAGCTAAGTTATTTTCACCTAGTCCATTAGAACGAGTTAAATCATCACTTGGCAAAGCAGTTGAAGAGCTTCAATCTCTTGGATCTGTCGCTTCGCCACCCACCAAAAGAATAAAAGTTTCAGTGACAGAACCAACACCTTCAACAAGCAAATCACAGAATCTGTCTCTCAGTTTCTTGAGTCAAGCAGCAATGACGAGACCTACGCGATGTCAAAAGATGTAGTAAAAATGATCGAGAGCTATCACCAAGAAAACGCCTGGCTGCATGTGACAATCCTATTAGTTGGTGGAAAAATACGCAGAATATCTATCCATACTTGAGTAAACTTGCGAGGAAACATTTAGCCTGTCCTCCAACAAACATACCAAGCGAGAGATTATTTAGCAGTGCTGGATTAATATATGATGAAAAGAGAAACAGACTGGCAGCAGAAAAGGCAGAAAAATTAATGTTCCTTAAGCATAACCTTCCTATAATTAAGTTTGAACATTAAACGATGAACATCTTTGTTTACTTTATTTTAATTACTCATTTATAAATATGCCTAATAAAACTTTAAACTTAATATAAATAGTTATCAAGCTAATTAAAGATCTCTTTCTATAAGGGTGGAGGTTGGGGAAAGAGGTCGGTGGGGTGCATTTGAGTTGGGTTCACGTCCCGCATCCTGGTAACACAATTATGGTTTCTAATTGTGGCTGAAACTCAACAAAATATAACGAATTTATTTGCAGACGAATTCACTAATTGATTTCTATATTAGTTAGATGCTTGATATTATTTTATATGTTCAGAGAAAAGTACAGCAATTATTGTACAATTAATCAATTATACTACATTATAGCTACAGCTCTCTCTATATAATAACTTATTATATACGTTAAACACAACAAATCTCGAATATATCCTAAAAAATAACGAAAATGTAGACATCCGCATCCGCATCCGCGGATGTTGAAATCAAACATCCTCATCCGCATCCGCGGATGTGAAAAAAATGACATCCGCTACATCACTAATATATATATATATATATATATATATATATATATATATATATTACCGGTATATAAAAATATATAATATATATATACACATACCCTCGATTAGGTATTCCGGCTTGCCGGGCCGAGGGGGCTCGCACACCTCGTGGGTTGTTGGGGTTTCCTCAACTCCTAGCGGGGTGTGAGCAGAGAGTTACCTAATTGCGGTTTTTTTTTTTTTTTTTTTTTTTTGCTCCTCTTCTTTTCCCGTATCTTACGGGATCTCTCTTGTCTTGACTCGGTCTTGTGCCTCTGTCAATTGTAGTATTCCCCCCCCCCGTTTGTTTTTGCCGGCAGTCTTGGGGTCATCGGGTGCACCCGCTGTGGGATGGTATGGGCGCCCAGACCGCTGCTGCATCTGGATTGGGTTTTTGCTAGGCCCTTAACGGACAAAACTCAAGGAGAGCTAATCTGCTGTTTTTAAAACGACAGTTAGGTTCGGGGGCGGGCTACCCGGGACGTTGGGCCTGCGCCTTGAAGGATGCAGTGGCGGATTG
Organism: Bathynomus jamesi; assembly: GCA_023014485.1. Classification (NCBI taxonomy): domain Eukaryota; kingdom Metazoa; phylum Arthropoda; class Malacostraca; order Isopoda; family Cirolanidae; genus Bathynomus; species Bathynomus jamesi. The sequence continues at coordinate 187,764 of JAJOZX010000674.1, forward strand.
GTGCATTGCCTTTGGTCCGAGGCTGTCTTCCTTATAATTATATTGTTTATGGATAAAATTTCTTAAACTCAATCCCCTCCCGTTAACGACTCTGGCCCGTCCTTGGATTTGGATAAGACTACTACTTCTGGTCGTTCAGCGAACTCTGCCTCCGCTGGATTGACTTTAAAGCCGTATGGTCCCCTCTCGTCCTCTGCGGCGTCTGGTTCTCGTGGCCGGGCTCGTGGTGGCGGTAGGGCGGGGTCTTCGCGGCCCTCGTTCTCTCGCCCACTCTGTTACCGTCACACGTGGACCTGTCTCTGCTGTCAATTTCTGTCCGGTGGACAGGTTCCTTGTTCTCCGCCCTTCCGCTGGCTCCCTTCCGGGCAACTCGGAATGGGTGTTTCAGCGTCTTAAGACGGTGGGGGTTCCTGCCGTTATGATATCCGCCCTCTGAAGAATGGGTCTCTTCTTTTGAAGTCCCGTTCTTCGGGGGGGGTGACTGAGTCCCTTCTACAGTTGCAGGATGTTATGGGTTGCAGAGTTTCTGTGACTCCTCATCCGCAACTGAATAGCTGTCAGGGCACCATTTTCTTCCCGTCTGCTGTCAATCCCGGTTGGCGAGTTGCAGGAGGATCTTGCCTCCCAGGGGGTCACGAAGGTCTTCCTCTTTTCGTCGCGCCGGGATGGTGCTCTTACCCTGTCCGCTCGTCTGCTCCTGACCTTTGACTCCCTTGTGCCGCCGTCCCAGGTGTTCTGGGGCATGGGTGATCGACGGTCGTGCGAGTTTTCGGTGCGGCCGTATGTGCCTGACCCGGTTCGCTGCTTTGGCTGCAACCGGTTTGGCCATGTTAGCTCTGCGTGCCGTCGTGAGGGTAAGCTATGTGCCCGCTGCGGTGGGCCTGCGCACCCTCCCCCATGCACGAAGCCTCCGCGGTGCTCGAACTGCTCGGGGGCCCACCCTTCCTCCTCTCGGGACTGCCCCGTTTTCAAGTTTGAATTCGAGGTGCGGTTCTTAAGGACTACCGAATTCCTTAGTGCGCGGGAGGCGCGCGATAGAGTCCGGGAGCGGCGGCTCTTGGCTCCGGCGGGTCCTCAGGCCCCTCCCGTGCTACCCCGGCTCCTACCGGAGTGGTTCCCTCCCCCATGGAAGTTCCGGGGGTTGGTGGTCCTCCTGGCACCACGGGACCTTCTTGTCCCCCTCCTTCACTTTCGGCCATCACGTCTGATTCCCTGCCTAGAAGTGCCCCTTCTCCAGTGTTGGGCACTAAAGCGTTAATCCGATAACAGTTAATTAACGAAGTTAACTTTTTTTAACGGACTATTAACGGAAGTTAATTTCCATTTATCGTTATCGGACCAGTTAACTTCCGATAACTCGATATTTAGTCCGTTAAAGTCCGTTAACACAACTGCGAGGAGTCATTCACGGAAGATCACCGCTCCGCGAATGAATTCAAACCGCCATAACTTCAGTCTGCCAATTCCGTCCTCTGCCGCAGGTGAACGGCTCTTCTCTCTCGGCAAGGACATCCTGAGGCCCAAGAGGTCAAGACTGGCAGTTGGGCCTAACTTTGAGAAGTTGGTCTTTCTGAAGGGCAACCAGCACATTGTGTCATAGTCTTTAATAAATGTGCCTAAAATTTAATTTTACCTTTCAGTTCCCGCCATAATAATTCTCTGGTAAATTAAAATTTAGTTAATGGTTAGTGGTTACAAGGGTTTCAAAACATGTAATCAGTACATTTTTTATTAAAAATAAAAAAAAAGTTAAGCAAAAAAGTTGCAAAACTTGATAAAAACAGTTAAATACCTATTTATTGTTGGATTTTGCATAAATAAACATTTTCTATGGGTTTTAAAGCTTTTTTCCTTGATTTTTTTAAATGTTAGTAAAGAAATAGTTATAGTTAACGGATTATCGTTAACTTCCGTTAACTTTGTAGTAAAATTATCGGATTATCGTTATCGGAGTTAAAAATTGGGGTTAACGGATTATCGTTATCGAAGTTAACTTTTTGGTTAACGGTGCCCACCACTGCCCTTCTCCCTCTTCGACCTTGGGGTCTGGATCCTTACCTACCGTCTCTCGGGTGGGGAAGGTGATGCCCCGAAGGGGAGGAGCAAGCGTCACCGTGGTCGGAGTCCTCCAGACCCGTCCATGACCACTGCTCGCCCTGCTTCCCCTTCTTCACTGGAGGGGAAGCGGTGCGCCGCTCCTAATCCGCTCGGGACTCCCTCCCCTCTACGGAGGGCTGGTGGGGCGTCACCTCCCGGTGCCCCAACTAGTGTCCGGGTGTCGTTTGAGGTACACCGTCCCATGACACCCTCGATTACTGACTCGGTTCCCACGGTGGACCCGGTCGAGAGGGGCGTGGCCCTTATTCATGGAGTCTCTCCATTCGGCTCCTGCCGAGAGTGGTCGGGTCTCTCTCCTGGATCTACCTTTCCCACCTGTGGTGGATCTTTCCTCCCCTCCCCCCTCCGTCAGCACTTGTCTGGTGTGACGAGCCCTCGAACATCTGGTTCTCCCTGCCCCACCTCTGGTGGGGAGTCGGGGGTTTCGGCTGGGCACGTCTCGTCGTCTCCTCTCCCCCCCTCAGGGGAGCCCCCTCTGAACTCCCTGTTCCACTTTCCCACCCTCGTTCTACTAAGGGTGGAGCAGCTGCGGAGTCTGTGGCCTCCCGTAATCGGGATCCTCGTCTCCGGGGCTTGTCCCCTGTGGCCCCTACTCTCCCTGTTCGGGGTGAGTCGGGGAAGCCAATTCCGTCCCTGGTTACGGACCGTTGAGTTTGCTGCTCAGCTTGGTCCGTGGCTATTTCTCTGTTTTCTCTGCCTCTTATTCTGCCTCTTCCCTTCCCCTTACAGTTCCATTTTGCATTGGAACTGTAGGGGGCTTTTAGCTAACTGGGAGAACCTTGCCTCCCTGCTGGAGAGCGAGCGGCCTTCCTGCGTTTGTCTCCAGGAGACTATCCTGGCTGCGCGGGGACTCCCTCGTCTCTCGGGCTATGTTGGTTTCCCTTGCACCCCGGATGAGCACACACGTCGGCGGGGTGCAGGCGATTTATGTTCACCATTCGTTACCCTCGCGAGGTGTGCCTCTTCGTACTTCCTTGCAGGCTCTGGCTGTGCGGCTCTTTTTAGCTCACCAGTACACTGCCTGCTCGATTTATATTCCTCCCCATGACCCTCCTTCTCGAGACGCGGTTCGCGAGTTGGTGTTGCAACTGCCCCGGCCGTTTCTCCTCCTCTGGGACTTTAACAGTCGCGACCCGGCTTGGGGAGATGTCCGGTCGACAAATGTTGCTGGTATGTTGCTCTCCTTAATGGAGGAACTTTCCATCGCGTGCCTCAATTCTGGCGAACCTACCTATTTCCATGAACTCACGGGTTCATCTACCTGTATTGATCTCTCCTTGGTGTCCCTCGATGCCTTACTCGATTTTTCGTGGAGGGTGTTGGGGAACTCTTATGGCAGTGATCATTACCCAGTCTGTCTTGAGCCGGTCGGACCGCAGCCGGGTGTCTCGTCTCGACCGAGGTGGTGCTGGCGCGGGGGCTGACTGGCATCTTCAGAGCTCGTTCCGTCATTGCCCGTTCGGTTTTGGACTTTGGCTCTGTGGATGAGAGCCTGGAGTTCTTCGAGCGGGTGGTGATGGGCGTAGCGGAGGACTGTATTCCTCGATCTTCCGGTAGCCCGCGGACGCGTAGCGCCCCGTGGTGGACTCCAGCATGTCACCAGGCGGTGTGTGAGAAGAGGAGGGCAACGTGCCGTTTCCACCGCACCCGGTGCCCAGTACACTTGATTGAGACGCGGCGGGCGAAGGCTTTCGCCCGCCGGACTCTCAAGTTGGCCCGTCGGGCCTCTTGCGTACATTTGTGTCTGGCATTTCCTCGTCTACCCCTTCTGCTGTTGTGTGGCGGAAGGTACGTAGTATCGAGGGGAGGCCGGTCCCCTGCTTGTCGCCCTGTCCTTCTGGACGGGGATAGCTTCTTGTCGGATCCTACTGCTGTGGCCGATCGGTTGGCCGGGGCTTTTGCTGCGGTTTCTCGTTCGCCTTCAGCTGCGGATCGTCCGTTGTCGGGTGTTACGTTCCCACCACCTGGGAACGAGCCCTAGAACCGTCTCTTTACGATGCGGGAACTTCGGGCTGCCCTGGCAACCCGTCGTTCTTCCGCCCCTGGCCCTGATGACATTCCTTATGACTATCCGGAATCTGCACCCGATGGCTCTGCACTTCTTGCTGGATCTTTTCAACCAGATGTGGGTTGAGGGGTCGTTCCTTCCCGTTGGAGGGAGGCGATTGTGGTCCCGATACCTAAATCGAGGAAAGATCCGGCGGAGGTGGCGGGCTATCGGCCTATTGCCCTGACGAGCTGCTTATGCAAGCTCCTTGAGAAAATGGTGGCCGTCCGACTTTCATTTACACTGGTTTCGTGGGCTCTTTGCCCACGTTTATTCGTAACTTCCTCTGCCGTCGCACTTTCCGCGTCCGTAATGGGGCGGCCCTATCTGACCTGTATGTTCAGGAGGAGGGGGTGCCTCAGGGGTGTTTTGAGCGTCTCCTGTTTCAATCTGGTCATGTCTGCGCTACCGGGGGCCCTCCCGCCCTCGGTGCGTTGTTCCGTCTACACCGATGATCTGGCTGTCTATGCCGCGGGGACGAGTCCCCCCCTCGTGGAGAGGCAAGTCCAACTCGCGGTCAATCGGGTTGAACGCTGGGCGTCGTCGGTGGGCCTTACGCTGTCTTCCCCGAAGACTTCGTGTGTGGCCTTCCTTCCGTCGAGGAGACGGAGATCCGGCGCCGTCCCGACCTTTAATCTTACACCCGGGGTTCAGCCTCTGGCCCTTGTTCAATCAGTACGTTTCCTGGATATGGTCTTCGATAACCGTTTGAGCTAGGTTCCCCACCTTCGCAGGCTGCGCGAGACTGCAAGACGTACCCTGGATTTGCTGGGACATTTGTCTCATACTACATGGGGCGCGGATAGGCGGACACACCTCCGTTTGTACGTGTCTCTGGTACAATCAAAATTAGACTATGGGAGTGTGGTGTATGGCTCCGCCTCCCGTACGGCCCTTCGGATACTGGACCCGGTCCTCTCTAGAGGACTGCGCATGTCATCTGGCGCCTTCCGCTCCTCTGCGGTTGATAGTCTGCAGGTTGAGTGCGACATCCCTCCCTTGGAGGATCGGAGGTCGTTCCTCATTGCCAAGCACTATCTCTGGATTCTCCGTCTTCCCAACTCTCCTCTGTTCCAGATGGTTGAGAGGGCGTTCTGCCGGGATGGAGGTTGGTATTTCACCGACACGGCGACCTCCCTCCTCGATGGTATGGGCGCTCCTCCTCCATCCGTCATACCGGTCTCTTTCGAGGGTGTTGCACCTTGGGAGAGCACCCCTGTTACATGCTGTAGGGCATTGCGCCCCGTTCGCATGGCCGATTCTGACTCTGCCTTGCTTCGGTCTCTGTTCCTTCAGCATACAGCTCGTCACTCTGCATGTGTTGCGGTCTTCACAGATGGCTCGAGGTCGGCGGGGGCGTTGGGGCTGCGGCTGTTCCCCAGTCGTCTGCCCTTGCTCCCCGATGTACCCGACTACCTGATGAGGCTTCTGTTTTCATGGCGGAGCTCTATGCCATTCTGAGCGCTCTGGAGGTGGTGCGGGAGCATCCGGATGGGTCATTTGTTATCTATTCGGATTCTCGCAGTGCCCTGGATGGCTTGGAGTGTTTCGACCCCGTTCACCCACTGGTTCGACGTATCCAGTTACTGTGCCATATCCTTGTCACTTCTGGTGGCAAGATGGTGGTATTTTGTTGGGTCCCTGCACATGTTAACGTGGCTGGAAATGAGGCTGCCGATCAAGCTGCCCGTTCCGCGTGCCGACTACAGGTTTCACCCGTGTTCCTCCCCTTTTCAGATTATATCCCTGGTTTTCGTAGTTTTTTGCGCTCCCGGTGGCAGAGTCGCTGGGATGGCGCTACAAATAACAAACTCTGCAAGATTAAACCCAAATTGGGATGTTGGGCCTCTTCCTTCCATCGGTCGCGCCATAAGGAGATAGCTCTGGCCCGCCTCCGTATTGGCCACACCCACCTGACCCATGGCTATTTGATGGCCGGAGATCGGGTGCCCCGATGTCCCAATTGTAACGTTCCACTTAGAGTTGCCCACCTCCTGGTGGAGTGTCCGCTTTACTCTGCGCTGCGCGCAGAGTATTTTCCCTTTTTGGTGAGCGTCCGGCCTTGTGATAGGCTTGGCGCTATTCTATCTGAAGGTCCCTACTTTTCGGTGACCGGGTTGTTCTCCTTTCTCTCTCGTTCCCGACTTCTTTACCGGCTGTGATTTCGCTATGATTTTTCTATATCTGTCCCCCCCCCCCTTTTTTTTCCGTCTATTATTCATTTTCGCTAGCTGTTTCATAGTTTTCGTCTTATGTTCGCTCTGCTATCCATCTTTCTTTTGCTTTTGGTGGCCACGAGCGGTCATACTTTGAAAAAAATTAAAAATAATAATAATATATATATATATATATATATATATTATATATATATATAATTCTCTAATGGTTTGTGTTTCTTTTGAACACCCTGTATAACCTAATTATATGTAATCTAACTTTGCTTAACTTAACCTAACCTATCTTAATGTAGTTTACTCTAATCCAATACAGTTGAACACTCCGCACGTTGTTCAGCTGTGGCTGGTCAAAGTTCGAAATAATCATTCAAATTCTTTGAAATGTGGGAAGACAATGCGCACTTGCGCAGTATGTCCAGACAATAGTGTGCATTGTCCAACTGTCAGGCTTTGTCCATAGCACACACACACACACACACATATATATATATATATATATATTATATATATATATATATATATTCAGTAGGTATTTCTTTTGTATAAGCAGAGTGTTTTATGTTTAAGTGAACAAACCCAAATGCCCACTTCTTATAAACAGATGCGTAAACTTGGCACATAGCTCGCGCGTAAACAGCATTTAACTTCAACTGATATTAACACAAATATGAATAAAAGTACTGTAATAGAATTGTGTATAGTAAAACGGGGGAATAAAAGATAAAAATGCATGAACATCAATCTTTTATTATAATATAGTCAACCGGGGCGGGGGGGGGGGGGGGGGGCGAGGGAAATAACAGGTGAGGTGTTGGGGTAAAAAAGAACAGTTCCCTTCCTCCCGACTTAAAAATAGGTATTTCTAAAATGGGCCTTACTCGTGTTGGCCAGCCTTGGTTACGTATTTTCAGACTGAAATACTGGACCATTCATTACACGCGCATTTGAAACTACATTTTTTTACGCATGTTATGATAAAAGATCGATGTTTATCCATTTGGTTTTTTATTCATACGTTTTACTATATGCGAATCAAAATACAGTTTAAAGTGTGCGTGTGATGCGCAATATTTCAATCATCTTCAAATATGTAACCAAGCATAGCCGACACGAGTAAGATCCATTTAACAAATATCGATTTTTAGGGGGGAGGAGGGAGCTGTTCCTTTTTACCCCAACACCCCCCTTGTTATTTTTTTCCCTCGGTTGACTATACCATTTTTATTTCGACATTTTTGCAAACGAGGCATGATTGGCGGTTTCTTCGTATAGGCCTAGACTCTGTGTTTTATGATACTCGGTATAAAAGAAGACTGCGAATGTTGGATCATACGATCTTGAAAATCAACGTACAAGTTCGCATCTTCCTCACCAACAGTCTAGAAAATGTCCAGCCAACCATTGGATCCAGCATGAACCATAAATTGCCATTATTCTGGGTTTTAGCCTTTAGGGTACGTAGTTTCTTGCGAGACTTTCAAGTAATATGAATCTATTATCGTACCATTAAATTTAGAAAAATGGTCAATTATCCCATATGGTTAATTGCTTTGTGTTAATATCATATGAAATTAAATACTCTTTTTATATTAAAGTAAGCTACTTACCAAATTTGTGTTTTCTTTAGTTTATAAGAAATTAGCATTTGGGTTTGTTTACTTAAAAATAAAACACCTCCATAATACCTAATTTTCTACAGATGCACAATTCCTAACTGTGACACCGAAAATACCACCTACTCCGAGAAATTCCTAAATTTTACCACCCCGTGGAGTGAAGACCTAAAAACGTGGAGCCAATGCGAGTCTTACGTTTCAGAGGACACTCAAAGCCATTCATGTTCACCGCAGTATTTTAATAAGAGTTGGGATGCTCCTTGCAATAAGTGGATTTATGACAAAGAATTATTCTACCGAACCACTGTGACTCAGGTACACCCTCCAAACTCTTAATTTTATTGAATTGTCTCGTTTAATGCACATTTTTACAACTCGAAAGAACTATATACGAGTCGAGATACAAATCTACTTTAGTATGTTACAAAATTTGAAAATTAGCGTGAGTGACTTTTAAAATAAGAATGTAAGAGTATAAAATAGCCAATAGGCCTATTTTTGTTAGAAACAAGGTTGCTGCGGGGCCTCATTATGTGGAATTAAACGAACAATTTTTGGGGTAAAACTATTTCATAATTTAAGATGGAAAGAGATTGAAACATATGAGCTGATTGCTGGATGTATTTCAATAGCCTAGAAGTTGTCATATTGGTTAAAAGATGATGTGGGGAAATGTAGATTAATAAGATTTTGTGTTTGTTTCCCCTTTTTTATATCAAACTATAAAAAAACAGGGAAAGAAATATCTCAATCAGAAATTTTTTATCAAAATTAAGCCCTAAATCGTATGATGATATTTAATTCAAATGAAATTCCTTACACAGTTTGATTTAACCTGCACTAAATCCTGGATGGTTTCTTTAGAAACCAGCTCCTACATGGTAGGAATGCTTATAGGATCCTTCCTCATCGGATACTTTTCGGATAAATATGGAAGAAGATTCGGCCTTTTCTTATCCGCCGTTTTGTTGAGTTTCGGAGCAATCATTGGCGCCTTTTCTCCCTACTACGAAATGCTCCTGCTGATGAAAGTTTTTACGGGTGCAGGAACCACAGGATGCTTTCAGATGTCCTTTGTTGCGGGTAAGTATTGCTTTTCCCAAGACACATTTTGTAAAAAGAAACTTTGAGATGGTGAATAAATTTGGTTACAGTAAAGTGAAATTAATAAGACAGGCATTAAAGGAAATCACGTTTATTCCCGTATCACTTAAAATTCGCTAAAGTAAACATAACTGAAAATACTTTTCCCTACATACTGTATTTAAAATCCGCAATAGCAGTCTACTTGACTCTGTTCTTAAGTCTGATTTAAGCTTTAACTAAATCATTGTAGCTTTCCTTTTACTACTCTTGATCTTTGGTTTTAATGAAATATATACAGGGTGTACATAAAGTCAGGATCTATTTTTGTGAAGCACTTGGAAATTATATGGAATTCAATCATAAAATGATAAAGTGGTAACATTTATTAAATAATTAAGAGTAGGATTCGACGTGACGCCCATCAGTATCCCTACACAGCTCAAATCGTTCCGCAGCATTTCTAAACACATTCTGGAGCATTTGCGGGGTTATGTTATCTGCAGCAGTTCGTATACGTGTACGTAAGTTTTCAAGACTCGTAATCTTCGTCTGATAGACGTGCGATTTGATGAAGCCCCATGCAAAGAAATCTAAAGGGGTTAAATCTGGTGATCTCGCTGGCCAAGATCTGTTGCTTCCGCGTCCGATCCAGCGATTTGGAAAACGTCTATTTAGATAATCCTGAACAATCAATTTTGGCATAGTGACAAGGAGCACCATCATGTTGATAGACGACGGTACTAACAATCCTATCCCCGTCGTCTATCAACATGATGGTGCTCCTTGTCACTATGCCAAAATTGTTCAGGATTATCTAAATGGACGTTTTCCAAATCGCTGGATCGGACGCGGAAGCAACAGATCTTGGCCAGCGAGATCACCAGATTTAACCCCTTTAGATTTCTTTGCATGGGGCTTTATCAAATCGCACGTCTATCAGACGAAGATTACGAGTCTTGAAAACTTACGTACACGTATACGAACTGCTGCAGATAACATAACCCCGCAAATATTCCAGAATGTGTTTAGAAATGCTGCGGAACGATTTGAGCTGTGCAGGGATACTGATGGGCGTCACGTCGAATCCTACTCTTAATTATTTAATAAATGTTACCACTTTATCATTTTATGATTGAATTCCATATAATTTCCAAGTGCTTCACAAAAATAGATCCTGACTTTATGTACACCCTGTGTATATATATACACACACCATCATAGCATTGATATTAAGTTTTCAAAGCTTACTCGCTAAATTATTTGGATGTAATGTATGGAAATTAATGAATATATATACTCGTATCGTCATTACAGCTATAGAATACGTCGGACCAAAGTACAGATCCTCATGTGGCATTTTCATAAACGCTCCCTTCGCAATTGGAGAATGCTTCTTAGGGCTGTTGGCCTATTACATCAGAGATTGGAGGTTTCTTCAACTAACCGCCGCAACTCCCGTTCTAGCTCTTATATCACTCTATTGGTGAGTTTCAGTAAACACTCAACAGTTACTATTTAAAGCGTCTTTTATATATTGTTCGCGAAAAATTATGTCATAAACTCATAACCAGCGCAAAATTTTAAATGATAAGACCATCATCATTATTTATAAAGTTACAAATGCGTTCAAAGAAAAATTAAACAAATCAGAAAGATAAATTTACCAACTTTGCTTTTATCGGATAGGAAAAAGTTAAATATTGAAAAGAAATGCAAGTAAGGGATAAGCGTTAAAACTATTTCATAGAATGTTTTTTTTTTATCTTGTAGCTGTGTGATATATATATATATATTATATATATATATATAAAGTAGAAAATTCCTGTTCTCAGTTCTCTGTATTACATGATGAGTCAACCGACTGACTTATCCGGAATTGTTTTGAGTCAGGTGCCCAGTTTCCTCATGAAATTGACAATATCAACATCATTTCCATACTCCATATTGATTTTGTTGACTCCGACTCCAAAAGTGTTTTCCTTCGGGTTAAATGTTCTTCCTTGATTTATTCTCAGGGTTAGGGTGAAGCACGTACTTCCTTTTAAGTTTTAATATAGGATTTGTCGTAAAGTTTGGTACACGCGAAAGATAGACTTACTTTCTCCTCGTCTGTAAATGATAGTGTAGCTCTCTCATTTTAACGAGTGCAAACTGACTTCTGAGTACTTTCCCTCGTAAAATAAGGCTTAACAACGAGACATATAAATATTTTAGTGCTCCTCTTACGTATAAAATACTTTTTGATTACGACTAGTTTGTTAGTTTCTCTATTTTTTCTACAAAGACGTAGGAACTGAACTAAATTCCAGATTGGGTTTTCGACACGGAAAAAACCCATTTGCTTATTTTTCTCCCTTATTAGGTAATTAAAAATTTAAAAGTTTCAATGTTAAATTCCATATTGTTTCGTTTTGATCATCTCTGCAGTCAAAGTGTCCCTCTCAATAAACAATATCCTCCCTAATCTTCTCGTTCGTGCTTGTTTGGAAAATCTATAGGGTATGGTTTGGTCTTAAACCTTTTTCTTAACCGTTGTATCATTACCGAAAAACGTAGTTGTGTTGTTATTTATCCGCTGTATTATCTATATCGCTTACCTGTATAATGAATAATAATGGCGTAAGTACTCATTATTAGTTCAGTGGTTACGGTGGCTGGCTCTAAGCGGTGGGACTCTGGTTCGCTCCCAGCCGCTGGCATCGGGTGAGTTTGAGCCGGCCACTTACCGTGTTTCGGCTCCGGTGACTCTTTGGGGGTACACTCACCCCTACGTAGTGTGGAAATGATGTAAGTATTGAGCCTTGTGGTACTGAGCTCCGTACTTTCAATTCTGATAATGATATTTCTGAACTTGAGTTTAACAATTTCTTTTCGATGTTTAAAGATTGTATGTCTATTATCTCGTTTGTCTATTGTCTCGTTTGTCTCTTTTATTATATTTCGATTGTTACAGTAACCTCTTTCAACTGTACTGTTCTTTCGCAGTCATGCTTATCAAAAACTTTTTCAAAACATGCGTAATATGTTATATCGTATTTTGAGTTATTTTTGAGTTCGTCACTAATATATTGTATAATATTTTGTAGTTCTCACTCAATTGATGCTGATTGTCAATGACCCTTTCATGGGTCATTAGAAAGTAATACTACTGCCTCTAATTTTAAATTCTTTCTCGAGAAAAACCTCCTCCTTCCTCAATTTGCTCGTTCGCTCTTCCTAAAACATATGGTACGTCGCTTTCTGTCGAGAGATTACATCTTTAAGAAGAATAAAGCTTTGGTTTAAAAAAGAAAAATGTAATCTATAACACTGTCCTACAGTTGGATGTGATTTCATTTGTTTGATATCTCTCTCTCTCTCTCTCTCTCTCTCTCTCTCTCTCTCTCTCTCTCTCTCTCTCTCTCATATATCACTTAATACTTAAGATACATTTTCATAAGTAAATTCGTAGGAAGTATGATCCTAGTTTTGGTTTAATGAGATTTTGTGTAAGGGATTTCTCAGAATTGTGTCAAGTCCTACTTACCTACGCGTATATCTATCTAATCACACCTCGTTCGCATTGTAACCTTATATATGTATAATGGGGCTATAATATGTATATTAATTTCATACAAAGGATTTTTAAGAAATTTTTAAGCCAGTGAGAGCTTAAAATATATATATATAACTTTAATATCACAGGCGCTTGCAATTTAAATGCAGCCTCACATGGATGTGCGGCTGAAAATTGTGATGGCCGTGGTCTTTTGTAAATTTACTGACCAAATGGCTTTTTCTCGACTTTATAAAAGTATATGAAACTTTAGAGAAACGTCGAGGGATCATCCAGGGGGCTTAGATTGTATTTCAGCTAGTCAATTTGCAGTTTCATATTTTTATATTATATTAAACTCAACTCCAGCAACAACAATCTGGTCATATTCCATATTTATTTATTGTCTTAACTCGCCTGACAGACCCTCAATCTATAGGTCTAATTACGACACGGGGGAATTGAAAGAGGCCTTCATGCCTACAGTATTTTATTGACATCCTATACCGATAATTAAGGGATTATTTAATTAACTCCAAAGAGAGAGAGAGAAAAGTGACTCTCTGTCTCTCATATATATATATATATATATATATATATATATTCATTGCTTCTTAATTTACAATTCACTCTTATTACATTAGTTGATCATTCTCCCGCTTTTGTAATGAAAGAACGACTCTTTCGTTTAAGTAACTAATTATATTCACTCTTTGTATTTTTCCAACCTTTTTTTCTTATTTATTATGGGTTAAGATGACAGCGGAATTTTCATCCTTGCGTTGCATCCGGGTATTTCTGTCTATAAGCCTTTTATTTTTTTTGAGCTGAAACACTCATCATTCGAGAGATTTGAATACTAGTTCTCGCGGATTTCAAGGTTTAAAGCTTTTATTTCTTTGATTTTTTTACAATTCGTAAATGTTTTTTGTGTCAAAGTATTACATTCCATAATGCATTTCGAGGATAGGGGTCTACAGTACCCGTGTGTAGGCCTCGTATCCTAAGTTTTCGGAAGATGTAGGATAGTGGCCATACACGTATAGTATATCCTCTTCCACCATTCTTCGTATTTGTAGTGTGTAGTTCTTTTTAGTTGTGGCTCAATGAAATAATTAGTAATTAATAAAATTAAATGCGTGTGTATTTGTAGTGTGTAGTTCTTTTTAGTTGCGGCTCAATGAAATAATTAGTAATTAATAAAATTAAATGCCTGTGTATAAATTGTATTTTGCGCGTAGTTTTAAAATTAAATATACCACTACACTGCGTTCGCACTTATTAAGCAGATTACATTTTCTCCAATTTTTTCAAAAGTTTTTCCCCGATTTCAATGAAATTTGTAGCAAATAATCACTATATATAGCAGCATTGATGGTATTTATTTCGATAATAAATTTTGATAATTAAAATAATTATCTCATTTTATTGAAAAATATGTAAAATAGTGTGTTCCGAATTATTAAGCAAGTATTCTATTTATGGATCTAAATGGTGAAAATGGGTAAGAAGAACGATTTAACACTAAATGAGAAAAGAAAAATAGTCAAGTTACTCGCTAAAAATATAAAATCTATTGAAATTGCGAAGCAGTTTGGCAGAGCTTATCGAACTGTAAACAAGTTTGTAGCGGAGGGTACCAAACTGAGGCAGCGAAGTGATAAAGGAGCTATAAGAAAAGTGACAAGGCGGCAGATATCTGTAATCAAGCGCAAATTGCAAAGCATCCATTGTCCTCAAGTAAAGAGGTTTTTGAGCAGGCTGGCATACATAATGTACCAAGAACATCTCGATGTGGAATCCTCCAAACAATTGGCAAGACTTGTAAACCTACGATTCAGTCACCATTAACACCCAGGTACAAGAAGCAGCGTGTTGAATGGGCGCGTCAGTAGGTGAAAACAGATTTTAATACTGTGTTGTTAACCGATGAATGAAGAGCAACCCTTGAGGGATCTGATGGTTGGTCAAGAAGATGGATTGGTAAGGGTCAATCTCTACCATGGAATGAGGTTTTCTTTTAGAAAGTTTGTGTAAGACTGGGCATTCATTTTTACACCATCAGGCATTCTGTATGGGGCAGCTACTTCATTGCCTATCAATCCTGCCCAAAACATGACACTACCTCCACCTTGTTGGCGTCTTAATCTCGATGGTAGAAATTGGCTCTCAGCAATCCATCTTCTTGACCAAACATCAAGTCCCTCAAGGGTTGCTTTTCATTCATCGGTGAACAATACAGTATTAAAATCTGTTTTCACGTACTGACGCGCCCGTTCAACACGCTGCTTCTTGTACCTGGGTGTTAATGGTGACTGAATCGTAGGTTTACACGTCTTGCCAATTGTTTGGAGGATTCCACATCGAGATGTTCTTGGTACATTATGTATGCCAGCCTGCTCAAAACCTCTTTACTTAAGGACAATGGATGCTTTGCAGTTTGCGCTTGATTACAGATATCTGCCGCCTTGTCACCTTTCTTATAGCTCCTTTATCACTTCACTGCCTCAGTTTGGTACCCTCCGCTACAAACTTGTTTACAGTTCGATAAGCTCTGCCAAACTGCTTCGCAATTTCAATAGATTTTATATTTTCAGCGAGTAACTTGACTATTTTTCTTTTCTCAGTTTATGTTAAATCCTTCTTCTTACCCATTTTCACCATTTAGATCCATAAATAGAATACTTGCTTAATAATTCGGAACACAATATTTTACATATTTTTCAATAAAATGAGATAATTATTTTAATTATCAAAATATTTTATCGAAATGAATACCATCAATGCTGCTATATACTATAGTGATTATTTGCTACAAATTTCATTGAAATCGGGAAAAAACTTTTGAAAAAATTGGAGAAAATGTAATCTGTTTAATAAGTGCGAACGCAGTGTAATTTAAAACCTGAATTGTAGTTTGCGAAACAAACAATAAAATTAATTAAACACTATGCTAAATCTGAGTCACTAAAGTTGCGCATATAGGAACTAGAAGTACAGTAAATGCAACGTACATTGCTAAATAATCATCAATATTATGATGAAATTTGTTTGACAACGTTCGCTGACTTCATGTTTAAATTGACCGAACCAGCATTTATGAGGCATTAAGTCTTATACTGGTTATAAACATAGTTTGGTAAGTCTTACGACGACTGCCCTTGAAAGTGCGCAGGTAGCAAGTCCACAATTTGGTGTGATAAATAGTTTGGCTTAATACGAGGCCAAATACTATTTGCGGAATAATATTCTGGCCATTATTCATTTAGCCCATATAACACCCAGTCATTTAGGTCTACGCACTCCCGTCACATTCGTACTATCGTCCAAATTCGTCCATTTGTGACGTCGTCATCTTTCTTTGTCCTAAACCTATCGGGAGGACGCCGGATTCCTTGGTTTAAACTGGCTCAAAGCCGCGTCATCCACGCTCGTAAATTCTTTGAGAGCCATATTTGAATCTGAACTGTAATCGTACGTCAGCCATTGTTTGATTGAGATCGAAATATTGTATATTACCAATATTAACACCAGTGGGCCTAAGATATGACATATTGAATGAACCCAGTTAGTATCTAAAGTTTACTCACTGGTTTTTTACTCATATTATATCAGTATCCTTGGTATCATATTATTGTTTTAAATATACACGAGTAAGATTTTAATTTTTTTAATTAATGTCCCGGGAAGGGCAGAACAACAAAAGGGCGATGAACTCCTGACATTGGTTTGAATGATAATTTACGAGTGTGGACAACAGTTTGAATGGCCTTTATAGCCTAAGGCCGACTTTATTATATACCTATATTGAGACCATAATATGTTTATTATAAAGTATGTCAATATTTTTATTCGTAATCTTGTATGAAAAGCAATTTCATACGCATTAGTTTTATATTAAGATAATTTTAATTTTATACAAATAAGTCAATAGAAACAGCTTCCCTCTGATCAGAGGAATCATTGTCAAGTATTCTCGCGTGAAATGTTCACAGATAATGCCTCATTCTTCGACATTAAAAATAAATTAAAATCTACGTAATAAGAAATTATTCTCAGAATAATTTTACATAAGCCACTCATGTTTGTGTAGTTCGATACTACAGTAAATGAGGGTTCTTTGTTTTGGTAAAATGTAGTATAGTGTTGAATTACTGAGTTGGCGTTACAAAATGAGAATTAAAAAGAAAAAAACCTTTCCGACATTATTAATTAATGTAATTTAACTAAATCCTTTATAATTAAAATAAGAGTTCTTCGAGACGTTGCCAACACACACATACACACAACTTTGCGAGAACACGAAAGTTCATTAAACTCGCGTACATACCGTAAACTCACGTACACCATCTGTTTCATGGCGTCAGAGGGATTCTACAGTATATTGAACATCATAAACAGTAGAAGCGATGTGGTATTTCTTGTTACAAAATCCCTAACACGCAAACATTTCTTCTCTACTTCAGGGTGATGCCGGAGAGTGTTCGGTGGCTGATAACGCAAGAAAGGGAGGAAGAGGCCCTGGAAATGATTGGCAAAGTGGCCAAAGTGAACGGCCTACCCATGCCCAAATATCTTCTGGAAGGATTGATTAAAAATGAAAATGTAAGGGGCAACTTATTTTTTTTATTTATTTATTTATTTATTATTATTTTTTTTTTATCTAGCGTTTCTCTATCGATCCATAATTTGCTGACTTTGTTCTACCCCAACTATATATATATATATATATATATATATATATGCTTAACTACAAAGCTTAATTACTAGTCATTACCGTAATTTATGATATAATAACCATCCATATTCATTCATAAATATTTGTGCTAATTTGTGCTAAAATTGTAATTTTTTCACACTAATCCTATTATATTTCGTAGTATGTAGTATGTACATTATTATGTATTTATTTTAAGAAAATGAAATCGGACAAGGATTTGGCCGAAAAATCTTTTTCGAATTTACTGAAATCGAAGATTATTCTTCGGAGATCTTTCGTTCTATTTTACTGCTGGTAATTACCTACGTTTTATTCATATATAAATATGAACACTTTATAACGTTTTGTTCTAAGTCAGTGGTTCCCAAAGTGGGGTCCGCGGTAAGACACGTATACGAGTCGGAGTGTTTAAAGATGCGCAAAAAAGAAAATGATCACGGATGGCCAACCCGAGGAGGTTTCAAACACCACCAATCACGAGGAGGAACGGGTGAATCAGTCCTCGGAGCCTTTTTTTTGGTCTCCGAGTTTCGTCCAATGAGTTTTCCAGTCTTCTTTGTGAGCTTCCTTTGCGATTCTTTTACATTTTTAGGGCCACGGTAGTAAACTTTATTGATTATTTAAATTTTTAAGGCCTGGGGCTTTCCCAGATACCCCTGTTGGAGTCCAATACAGGATTTTTTTTTTTTTTAAATATAGTGCAGTAAAACCCCTCACTTTCGTGAGGATACGTTCCTGAAGACCTCGCGATAGTGCGAATCGCCGAAGTCATTGTTAAAGATTTTATGAGAAAAATAGGATAAGGGTCGGAAAATGAACCTATCACTGCGTATTAATTAAAATAAAATAATATGCTACGCAATTATGATTCCATTAAATAGCTGCAAGGAAAAAATATCGATAAATACGTAATTAAAACCTAAAACATTTAACCAACACTGACAACGTTGCGGGAGTGGCTCAGTTGGCTGATTCATGCTCCGGACTCATTCTCGCTATTGGCACTTGTTTATGCGTAGTGTCATTAAAATGCTAAAATTGTTATTATATGTTTGTTATGCGAATATTCTTGATTACGAAGAACTTGAATCAAGCGAATAAATCCACAAATATAATGGACTTATCAGAGGCGCAAGCTTTCGGACTATAGGGCGTACTAAGGTATTCATCGGGTGCTATTGAGGAGGAATAGAAGGAAAAGGTTAGTTTATAAGGAAAGTGGAACCGAAGGTGAGGAAAGGGGATTAGGAAAAGGGAGACACAGGCAATTAAGGAAGACCGAAAACAGAAATATTTAAGGTGCGCTTTAGCTTGGTTTGGAAAAATATTTCAAAATACAACTACACTGAACAAAAATTTTAGGTCATAAGACTCTGTTAACTAAGTCAACAGTCAACACACGCATCCCGTTTCAAAACTGAGTTTGTGAGTTATTTTGACCTAAAACAATTGTAACTAGTCATTAAACAAGAAGTAGTAGTTAATTTGCAGCTAGTCTTGGGACGAACAAAATAAAATGCAAAATAAAATTACTTCTTTAATGTTCTTGAAACATGTCAAATTACTAATTGTTCATTCTACTTTTAAATCAGTTGACTAGTTTTATTTTGTGGATAATTAGTAAATAGCCAAAATTTTAAAAGCGAAACTAACCATATGGCCAATCGCGCATTCCATAGTGACGGAATAGCGAGTGACTAGCATACAAACTATAAACAAGTTCTAATATAATTGGTAAATATCAAAAAGAGGCAGACCATCTACCCAAAAAAAAAAAAAAAAAAAAATACTCCAAACTTTTTTAACCAAATCCAGCAAATTATTAGAATATACACATACTACTTTCTTTAGTAACGGCTGTCAAAGATCTAAATTAATTTGAAATCTTTCAGAAAATATACGCGAATTATTATAGCAAAGATAATAACTGCCAAATTACATTACATTACCACATTAAATTATTATTTGATTAAATTTGTAGTATATATTTTTTAAAATAGAAGGGTAACTAAAATATTTTCACATTTTACATATATACATGGTCAGACTTCTTTTGTGAAATACGTAATGGTAAGGGTAGTCAAAGGCATTGTAATTCTTTAACAAATAAAGGGTAAAGTATTACATTCGCGGTTCCATCTGTGAAAGTAGCAGATCTGTAAAGGTAGCAGAAAAAAATAAAGAATTATCAACAAATAATGCAGAAAAAACAATTATCACCAATTAAATAACTAAGGATAATTGAATGCCCAGTTAAGTCAATTGAATGGCCGGTTAGGTCAATTGTACGCCCTTGACGATTGGTTAGGTTAAGTCGTAATATTTTCGTTAACTAACGAAAATATCACGACTTAACCTAACCAATCGTCAAGGGCGTACAGTTGACCTAACCGGCCATTCAATTGACTAACCTGGCGTTCAAGTGACCTAACGTAGCATTCAATTAACTTTAGTTATTTAATTGGTGATAACTATTGGTTTTTTTTCTGCATTATTCGGTGATAATTCTTGATTTTTTTTCTGCTACTTTTACAGATTTGCTACGTTGGCTAAATTTAACACAATCCTCTGTAACTAGTTTAAGCTCACTGACGGAACATCCAATGCATACATCCACCACCAACAACGTTACACTCCAAACTGACGTATTTCCATCTCATTGACACATTTTATAGGCAATCATGCGGCGCAATGGCACATAGTAGTTCTTGTTAAAAATATTAATTAAAATTTTTTGGAGAAATTTAAGAAAAAAATTAGAGATAGCAGGGTTTTTACTTATTCTACATCTATATAAATACATGACTTTTATAACTAAAAAGTTGATTTTCGTGGAGCCGTGAAAGTAATACTTAACCAAATAAAGTGTTCAAATACAGTATGTCACTAGAATTTAATTATTAGCCAGTGCACCATTATTCTTTTGATACCATTGGTCAGATTACTTGCGTGAAATATGTGATGTGAGGGTAGTCAAATATACTGCTCTTTATTACGAAGTAGGTAGTCCGATGTTACACTAGTAAGTTTTATTTATAGTCAAATGCACTAGGCAGGTATTGTTAGAAAGTTGAATGACTTTCTTCATCGGTTGTGATCTTGTTTACTTAACTAGTTTCATCAGAGGATGGGGTTGTGGTATACAGTGGCGGCGACAAGCAGTTGATAGGGCTGAATTATTTAAGGGAATGGGCTAACCCATTTCTTTTAATGATGATATGAAGTGAAAGATTTCACGTTCGAGAAATTCAGTCACAAACGGAGAACCTTTTAGGAAAAGGGAAGTGAAGACAAAGCGTTTGATTTATTGAAAATATATTGAGAAAAATGGTGAATGTAAATTCTGGCACGTTTGTTTATGCGATAGAAAGTGAAATGAAAGGATGAGCTCCTTCGATGAACTTTGACGTACAGGAAAGGTAGTATTGAGGAGTTTTCCCATTCGACAGTGAAGGAGAGTGATGGGGAGAGACCAATGAGTTGAGCGAGAAAAGAGTCAGTTTTGATTGTCCAGCCGTAGGGTGGAGACGTCATCAAGGGCTGGTTTGTGGGGAAGTGTGGGAAGGAGACAAGTTTCAAAATACTCCATATGTAAATTGCCAAAGACAGGAGAGAGAGGGGATTCTTGAGTTATAGCTTATATTTGGAGGTAATATTCATTTTTCAAAGTGAAGTAGTTGGAATTTGCACAAAGTCAAATCATGTGTTAGTCGGAATGGGGATGGTTAGACGACTTTCCGTGTGTTTATTGCAGAGAATTTGGAGGACATTCGTAAAGGGACGTTTGTAAAGAGTAGTGTGACATCAAGATTGACCATCTTGATAGAAAGCACATCATGGATTCGGGCGTAGGAACTGAAAAGAAACAATAGGTAACAAACTGGAGACTCATTTTCCCATTGCGTGGGGTTGAGATTGCTCTATGGGTAGGCTGACAATATTTCCTTGAGACAAAAACGGGACATTGGGATGGCAAAAAAGGGACGGGGTTATGTAATATTCTGTATTCATGAAAAAGTAAGTACATAAACCGGGACAAAATTGACATTTTTATTAAAACGACGGGACGGCCAGGAAATATAAAACAAACGGTACTGTCCCGTTCAAAACGGTACGTATGGTCAGCCTATCTATGGGTCACCTGAGCCCGATCATTGACATGGTGAGCGGTGAAAAGAAACAGTAATTTAAATTGAACGAAATTGAACAATTTCAAAATAATTGTAGTGGCTTTCTATGTACAGTATAATATAAAATACATGTCTGTAGGCGACTTTGTATGCCTTTCAACACAACTTCTGAGACAACCAGAATGTATACATTTTAACACAGTTTCTTACGACTTGACATGGATTTACACATCTCTCCGAACATTTTTTTTAGGTCGGGCGGCTCGAGAACAAACGAAAGGAAGTTTGCGAGTGCCTGAAATGGTTCTATATATCGTATGTTTATCGTAGTAATGAGGGATGCTAATTGACGCGAAAGTGTGGAGTTTTACTGTATTGACTAATAAGAGTACAGACAAAGTTTTTATCCTTCTCTGAAACTCTGATAACTAGTGAAGAATGCTTATTTTTAAGTATAGCTTTCATGCAAGACGATTTTGCGATGATATGAAATAAAAAAAAGGGGTCTGGGAAATTTGTTAAAAAATCCAATGGGTGTCTCTTCATCATAGAAAAGGTTTGGGAACCACTGTCCTAAATTATTCCGAAACTTTTGGTAAGTAAATTGGTGTCCTTTTCTTTGTTATTTCTTCTGTTTAGTTAACATCTTGCGGTATTTCGTTCATGATGTTACGATAACTTACTACTTCAAACCATTCCCATCATCGTTCGCGGTCCGAAAATGAGAATTTCAGGTTTGGGGAAACGATTTCTTGGTTTAGGAGGGACTGAAAATAAAGGGAAACGAACCTACCCTACCATAACCTAACCTATACTTAGCCTTAATAATTGAACCTAACCAGGTCCAACTGTTAAGCCGTGGATGAAAGTGGGAATGGCATGAAGTGTGGGAAGAGACTGATTTGAGAAATTCCTCTTTGAGATTCTTACTTCCGGACATTTTATTCTTAGACGAATGAAATGACCAAGATTGGGAAGTTACTGATCTCAATATTATGATTACTGCCCAGTCAGTGACATTCCCATTCGCATTCGTGGTCCACAAGTGAGAATATGCGAAAGTAAAAAAAAATCCACGTTTGAGAAAAGCGTTTCTTGATTTGCGAAACAATGTTTTCGTCGCTGAAACGGCTTTCCGTGGGAATGTTCAATATTTCTTAACCTAACTTATTTTAACCAATCAAAACCTAACCTACTAACATTAGCCTAACCAATCAGGACCTAACGTATCGTATCCTAACCAATCAGGACCTAACGTATCGTATCCTAACCAATCAGGACCTAACTTATCGTCTCCTAACCAATCAGGACCTAACTTATCGTATCCTAACCAATCAGGACCTAACGTATCGTATCCTAACCAATCAGGACCTAACTTATCGTATCCTAACCAATCAGGACCTAACTTATCGTCTCCTAACCAATCAGGACCTAACTTATCGTCTCCTAACCAATCAGGACCTAACTTATCGTCTCCTAACCAATCAGGACCTAACTTATCGTATCCTAGCCAATCAGGACCTAAGTTATCGTATCCTAACCAATCAGGACCTAAGTTATCGTATCCTAACCAATCATAACTTAACTTATTATATCCTAATTTATCGTATCCTAACGAATCGTAACCTAACCCGGACCAAAGTGGGGAAAAGTCGTGGATGAGAATGATATGAATTGGGAAGAGACCGATTTGAAAATGCCTCGTTTGAGATTCTCACTTTCTCTCTTTCCCATTCTTGGGCGCGGAATCGAATGGGAATGTCGGTGAGTGAGAGCAAACCAATACTGTCACATCAGTGAATAGAATAATTACTTCCCACTCAGTCATTCTCATTCTCGTTCGTAGTCCGCAAATGAAAATGCACAAAAATGAAAAATCCCTATTTTGACAGTTTCTTGATTTCGGGAACAACAACAACAACAACAACAACAATGTCTCACTCGCGAAAAAGGCGCTAAATGGGAATGGCTAATATTTCCTAACCAACCTAACTTAATTTAAGCTAACCTAACCTTAGCCTATCGTAACTTAACCTAAGTTAATCTAACCCGGACCAAAGTGGGAAAGTTGTGGATGAGTGGGAATAGATGATTTGAAAATGTCTCCTGAAAATCTTCCTTCGATGCATTTGTATTTGCGGATTACGAAAGAGAATGGGATTGGCGTTGTGTAGGATGACACCAATATAATTATATGCAATTCTAGATGGTTAACGTCAGAGTGTTAAAGGAGGTATTCTCACTCCTCCCCCATCTTCCTTATCCCACTACTCTGCGTAAAAGGAATGGTCGATTGCTTTTAATAAAGAAGACTATCAACATAAAAAAAAAATACTATTTCAAATGTATTGTAATTTCATGCAATTCGGTAGTGAAATAAATAGTACAAAGCAACATGACACTGTTTCTGATTTTAGTTAATTTGTCAAGTTTATTTAATGTTGTGTTGCTCGTGACTTTTATACAGTGTTCATTGTTATGTATACGGGGTGAGTCAAAAGTCTGAAAACATAGGAACTATGCTTTTCAATGTAAATATATATGTATATTTGCATTGAAAAGCATAGTTCCTATGTTTCCAGACTTTTGACTCACCCTGTATAAAGCCATTCAGTCAGTGGGTTATAATTAGTGATGCACCGGAGCTCCGGCTCCGGCCGAGCAGGAGTTCCAACCATTTTAGAAAACCTCCTGCTCCGGCCGGAGGTCTCACTAAACTCCGGCCTCTGGCCAGAGGTGCCAAGTACACCAAACTCAATTCTGACAGAGAACTTTTAGTTTTAATTCTATAAAACTATAAAACCTCATTTCTGCACCTATCCGAATATTTCAGTTCTCAGATGACTGTAATAATAATAATTTACTTTATGAGTGATCAGTGATTGTATTAATAATTGATTTGATATAGGCTACTTTACTTAGCATTCAGCAAGACATCATAAGTTTCATAACCTGAGGATATTCTGTTCAATGGGAATTTTTAGAGAAATTAGCACATACAAAGCATAGAAAGTCGACTTTTATAAAGTTTAAGTTATTAAAGACAATAATTTAAAATAGCAGGACTATAATATGTAAACCCTAAATAGATGAGACGACGGACCACCCACACACACCCACACATATAAATACTGAAATAAATCAATTGGCCGGAACCTCCGGCCGGAGGAAAAAACACTAAGCCGGAGGTTCCGGCCTCCGGCCAAAATCTGCCTCTGGTGCATCACTAGTTATAATATACAAGGTGTCTCAAAAAAATGTATACAGACTTTATACATCAAAATAATTTATTAAATAACGAGGGGGCGATGTTCAGTATCTGGAAAAATACTATGTTGCGGCAGTTAGTTCACTGACGCAGATGTTCAAAATGTTGAAAATACTGAACATCGCCCCCCCCACCCCCCCACCCCGTTGTTATTTAATAAATTATTTTGATGTATAAAGTCTGTATACATTATATATATAATGTATACAGACTAGATAGCTAGTCATTAAGCTAGATAATGAGTATTCAATTCCAGCACAAAAATCTTTGCCTTAAAAATGTAGTTGAAGTTTAGGGAATTGCCTCCCGGAATCCTTGCTCTTTGCGGGCCTCCACACAGCGACATATCGCTTTTTACTCATTATATTATTCAAAGACGTAATACTGTATAAAATAACAGGTAAGTAAGACACAAAAATAACTCATCAATTTAGGGATGTACCGATAATAAGATTTTACCGATACCGATGCCGATTAATCGACCGATATTATCTCTATTCACCGATTATTATTATTATTTTTACTTTAAAAGCTATTATTTATCATTTGCATATGTTTATTTTTACTAATTAATGTTTTAATACTGAAAACATAAATGTTTTTATTAATTTTAAACATAAAATTAAAGTTTATATGGAACATTTCAATAAATAGTATCACCAAAATTCTAACATGCTTTATTTATTATTATTATTATTATTATTATTATTAAGTGTTTTGGGAATAAAAACCAGAAACTAATCCCCGGATAAAAGGGGGGCGGGGGCTTAGTTGTTTTGTAGCTTTAAGTAAAGTATAAATTAGTTGTTAGCATCCTTTGCTTATAACTCAATTTTTTTTTTTTTGTATTTCATTTGATAAAAGAGGTTTTTTGCAATACTGCAGTTATATTATTTTGGGGCTTAACAATCCCCCCAGATCTAATCACCAGTTGTAGCTATGTTCAATCTGTGACAACTTCACTTTTTAGGTTTTTACTTACATTTTATACTCGTAGGCATCAAATTTAAATCAGACCAAGTAAATCATATTCAAGGATTTTATTAGCCTACTTTTATCATCATTTAACTTTAATTTCCAGCTGTTTGTTACCTGGTTTATTAAGTGTAAAGTAATCTGCAGAAATGTCATCATCATTAAAAACAAATTCATTCAATTCTTTAGTATTTTAAAATATACAAAGATGCCAGTAAATTACTGTTGATGCATGGTTGATATCGTTGAAATATACAGTAGGTTGATATTTGTGACATTTCACAAATTAATATTGATGTATTGTTGATGCAACAGTATGATGATAAACTAAAACGTAATCACTATTTACAAAATACGTTTTTGTAAAAAGTGGAACTACAATGTTGCTTCTGTATTTTACTGAATAATGAATTTACGCCAGGACTAGGTTCTAAAACAATTTCGATATAGGTTTTATTATTTAGATCGCTAATTCAAACTGGTAGGTCACTATTGTTTCCACAACATGAGAGGTTGATTCATCACTATTTTTTCATTATATCGCTATAAGTGTGTTATCTGGATAGATAAACGGAAGATAATTTGGGAGCGACAAAAGGGACTGCACATGGTTTTCATCGACCTAGAGAAAGCATATGATAGAGTGCCACGCCAGGAGGTGGTTTGGAGGTGTATGAGAGAGAAAGGTGTGCCGGAGAAGTACGTTAGGTTGGTGCAAAGTATATATGAAGGAGCAATGACCCAGGTTAGGAGTAGTGTAGGTGTAACGGAATGGTTCCCCGTGAGGGTTGGTCTACATCAGGGATCTTCTTTGAGCCCGTACCTTTTTGTTTTGATTATGGATGTGTTGGCCCAGGGGATAAAAGATCAATCCCCTTGGTGTATGCTCTTTGCAGACGATATTGTTCTGTGCAGCAACAGGAGAGAAGTAGTAGAAAGAAAATTGGAGGAATGGAGGAGGGCTTTTGAAGACAGAGGGTTGAAAATCAGCAGAAAGAAAACGGAGTACCTGAGGTTCTACGAAAATCAAGACTCAGAAATTAGTTTAGAGGGAGCGAGGTTAAAGAGAGTAAGTAAGTTTACGTACTTGGGATCGACAGTGGCTGAGGACGGTGAGCTGGACACAGAAATAACACACAGAGTGCAATCTGGTTGGAAAAATTAGAAGAAAGTTTCAGGGTGTGTGTGTGACCGAAGAATAGGCGCAAGGGTTAAGGGAAAGGTGTATAAGACTGTGGTAAGACCGGCTATGATGTACGGGGCTGAGTCTTGGGCTATAAAGAAAGATCATGAGAAAAGACTAGATGTAACGGAGATGAGAATGCTGAGATGGATGTGCGGAGTGACAAGGTTGGATAGAGTAAGGAATGAAAGGATAAGGGGCACAACAAAGGTTGGAGAAATCTCGAGGAAGATACAAGAAAGTAGACTGAAATGGTATGGACATGTGATGAGAGGGGACGAAGATTATGTGGGTAAGAGAACGATGAATATGGAGGTGCATGGCAGGAGAAAGAGAGGCAGACCGAAGCGAAGGTGGATGGAGAAGGTGAGGGACGATTTGAGGGAGAAGGGTTTGTCGGGGGAAGAAGCCCAGGACCGGGCTGTGTGGAGGAGGCTGGTCAGAAACGCCGACCCCGCATAGAGGCGGGAACGGGCGAAGAGAAAGAAGAATTTGGATAAAGTTTTTATCTTAAACCCTTTCATACCCAAATTAAGTCGAAAAGTAAAAAAAAAAATTGGGATATAAAAATCGTTTAATTGGACCCAAAATAACTGAAAAATATATTTTACAAAGTTTTATTGTTCATAATTAATAAAATACGAAATGTGTTAAATTTCACACATTGGGAACTGGAAGGTCTAAAATTGCTTCCAAAGTTAACGATGAAAATTTCACACACTGGGCATTAAAGGGTTAAGAACTTTAGGTGAACGAGTTTTTGTATCCTTTATTTTATAAAAGCCACAAAATTAAAACCACCTAATATTTATAGGTTTTACTAACAAACTGTTTGAATCACCCTGTTTGAAGCATTTCAGTAAGGTACTAAAGTTTAAATATATCGTTTATCTGCCGATATTTTAAAAACCGATAACTGATAATGATAATGCTGTTTGCCGATACCGATTTCGATTAATCGATAAGTTACCCAAAATAAGTGCTTGTCAATATCGACAGCGACGATCAATCGGTACATCCCTACTCATCATATTTGAGGAGTTTCATACTGAGTCAGTCCAGTATGAATCTATCTACTTATAATAATAACCATTACTGGTAATAGTCTAGCATTAAGTTAGGCTGAGGCGTAACTCTGTTTGAGTGACGAAATATTGTTTGCAGAGGCCGCCAACTTATCCGAATCGAAATCAAAATTAATTAATCGATTGTTTATATATATATTATATGGTAATGTTCCTAAAACTAAAATGAGCTTTTCCTTAAAAAGAATATTAATTTGAACTTAATGAACAATAATTTGTCATTTGTCATACGCCATCGAAGTACGTGCAGACGCTTTTTTTAATTAATAGCAGAAAGCACATTGACTATCTTCACCCTCGTTAAGTTTATCATGTACGATGTAAATTTTTGTCAAAAACATGTGTTTTTAATAACACCATATACTGTATATATACTTGGTTGCGGAAGTCCTGTCCTCTTTCCGCGAATGGAAGACAGAGATGCAGCATTTCATAGATTTAAGTTCTCTAATGCTGCTCAGTTAACATGAAAACAAATGTGTGTGTATATATATGTTTTGAGGAAGCCATTTATTTAGAAGCGTATTTTAACAAACAATGCGTACACTGATAATATAATTATTGTTAAGTTAAAAAGCACTGTCTGATTATAATGATATGCGGTTTGTTAACATACGTTTCCAAAGAAATGGTTGGTTGTAGAGGAAGAAAATAAACCTGCAGAAGGTTGACCTAAATAATATCGACCTACATAATGTACCCTTGTATAATGTCGACACCAAAAATTTCCAAGCATGCATAAAGTCGAACAGTTCGACTTATGCTTGCGAGTTAATTCGTGTTAAGATAGTTTAAACTAGGTTAGGGTCGTCCAGGTTAGGCTAGGTTCTGTTAGTAATTTTAATTCTTAATATGAAATATATATATATATATATATATATATATATATATAGGTTGGTCACTTTCTCAAAAGGAATTAAAGGAATTTTTCATTTTCATTAAATCTTAAATGCATGAACGTCAAATTGGAATAAAGTCGAATGTCGACATTATGAAATTCGATTTTGCTCATGAATTCCAAATATTTGGTTTACATATTTGTTTCCATGGTAACTGAGCGGCGTTGGTGAACTTAAATCTGTGAAATTGCCGCGTCTCTATTGTCTTTTATTCGCAGAAGGAGGTCATAACATTTACAACTAAGTATATTTTGAATAAATTTTAGAATTGAATACATTATCTTTTCTATCATAATTGCAGGTTAGTCGCAACTATGGGTTACTATGGTTTATCGTCGTATGCAAGTAATTTGTCAGGAAATGTTTTCCTGAATTTTACGGCTATTGTTTTGGTTGAGGTCCCCTCGTATTTGGCTACCATGTTCTTCATTGACAGGTAAATTTACTGTTAATATTTTTTTGCCCTTTTTTTTTGTGTGTGAGAAAGTGTGAATGAGTTTTAATACTAAAACTTCTGGTAGACTATTTTGTAATGTTATGCCTTAGTTAAGGCATGAAAAGCGCCTTTATATTAACGTATGGTAAGTACTGTGACAATATTAAGGCACTTTTATCACTGCTTTAATTAAAGGACATTTTTTTTTAATGATTAAGTTAAGGTGTCACCAAGAAAGGTGTCATGAAGTTTCTGTAAGTCAAAATAATTTGCGTATGAGCATTTTCGTTACCTCTTAAATGAGGCCCAAAATGGTTTGTAGTATATGGCTAAGTTAGCCGAGTTAATCAAAAAGAAGAATGTACCAAAAGGTACAGTGTTATTATCAAATTATTAGCGTGCAGTTGCTTGGAACTGATTATAGACAACCGGCAACACCCTTGAAATTGAAATAATTTTGTTAATGACTCGATGATGGAACTCAACAAAAGAAAAAAAAAAGAACAAACCAGAAAATAATAACTACTCGAACACAGACTTTATAAGCAATTATAATGTGGGAGAGAGTAACCTACCACGTAAATTAATAATATTTGCAGTCATTCCTAACCTGCTACGTAATCAAAGGTAAATATGAGGATTTAGGATAAATTTTTAAGTATCTGTATCAAGCCGCACTTCTGAAATGTTCATACGACGCACAATGCGGCTCTTGATTAGGATGGAGGCTCGACACGCCTGAGATGATCCATCATCCACTGCCAGTAATGCGAGTTATGGGTGACTCGAAGGTCGTTTACTTTTCGATGACGTACATTTCTCTCCCCTCTCTCACTGAAGGGGAGATGAATGCGCGAGCCCTAGAACGCGATGGCTACAGAGTCAGCTGTTCCAATCTCGGCGTCTCCCGAATTCAGGAGAGCTTTATATTGGAAGAGTATAGCAGACAAGCGTCTGGTGTCACGAGCGCGTTTACGTTATAGCTTAACGGAAGCTTCGCTTTGCTTTCTGCGCTCGCAAAACATTTTAAAATACTCAAAAAAAAATAGGTCAGTTTTAAGAAAATTATACCTTTCTAAACAATTTATATTATATATATATATATATATATATATATATATAATCATTTAAAAAAATGAATTTTATCACGCGAAAAACCAAAAATTCCTCGGAACACTTCCATTGCATGACTCATGCGATCTGGACTGACTAATTAGATCGTGTAATCCAGTGCTACTATACTCTTCTAATAAGAGGTTTTAGAATTCAATATTTCCCGACCATCCGTTATTCTCTGCAAACGCAACAGAGACCAACCAACTAGCCACTCACAGTGTGAGACTACCGGTAAACCGATCAATAGATCCACTGTCTCGCTGCAGCTTCGCACGACAGAAAATCTTTCAGCCCCCCCCCCCCTTTCTCGGTCTTGCTTTTCTTCACGTGATGTAATACCCACTCTTAATAGTTAAGGCATAGCAAGAACACTAATTTTAAAAAAAGTATCTATACACATTTATACTATTAATATAGCATTTGTAATTTCTATAACTTCACTAATATATGTATAAAATTGTCCATAATACGGTTACTGTGCATCATCACTATAGTTTAGAATTTAGGAATTGTAAAGTCTGATTGACGAGAAGTTAATTTTCATGATACAGACTGTTAAAAACAAACAGTTTAATTATAACGTTAGATAAAAAGGAAATTTTAGTAAACACACACACACACACACACACCACCACACAATGTTAAAGTTGTGCCCAAACAACTGATGAATACTTTGAATAAATAGTGAAGCAGCAAAATTATAGAAAAATAGTCGCGTGGGAATTTTGTGGCGAAAGTAACCATTATCGTCTAACTCTTATGATTTAAATCTAAGATTTCTAAAAAATTTTACATTCTTAAATATGTTGCGGAGGGACTGACGTCATCAAATAGGGGGATTTCCTACGGCCCCTCTGAACTCCCCCAGACCCCCTGGACGGTCTTCCATTGAACCCAATGTCGCTTAACTTCGTTGATCGATGGGAAGCGGTGGTTTTATAAAAGTTTGTGGCTATAACCACAGAGAAAAAACGGTAAAAAGGAAGATGAAACGAATTCAGCCGCCGCGGCCGCCGCCATATTGTCTGAAATTGAAACGTCATGGTCGGTGATAATAAATATTTCTCCTTTAAAGCAATTATATGCGTATCATAGGTTAGCAGTTTTGACCCTTCTGAAATCTATTTCAATTCAGTTCCACCCTTAAAAAAAGAACCCTGGAATCGATTCCAATTCCGATTCCAAAGAACAAATCGTCAACTTCAATTCCGATTCTAATTCCGACAGAAAAGTGATTATTCTGTCTATTTCCAATTCCAGTATTATATTTGGAATTGATTCCAGTGTTGTAAATTGGGGTAGGTACTTTTATATAAAAAAATTAAGTATTGAAATTTAAAACATTAAATATTGGTTATAATTTCTGAACATAATTTTCTTATTACGATTTTGTAAGTTGGCATTAAATATCTGAAGCCAAAAATATTGTATACCATGCAACTAGTTTTGGTCACCGACCCAAGGCCGAATTGAACTATCATATTTTACAGTAAGGACTACATCGTGACCTAATCTCGTAACACCCCGCTTTCCGTCGATCAGCGAAGTTAGTCGATATTGGGTCACTGGGTCCGATTTTTTAAAATCGGAAAGGTCTATTTTTATTATTTTTTTCTTACTGTTGCTGTCCAATTTATTTTCAAAATTGGAGATACGCTTTTTTGCGGAACTTAAGCGAGTGTGATGTATATATGTGGGCTTTGGAATTTTTCAACATATACACACTTCACAGTAAAGTCAGTACAGGGTGGGCCGTAAGTTTCCATACATAGGAAAAATAAACATTTTTTTATGGACAACCATTTTTATTTATATAATGTGCTCTACATGGTTGCCATTGTTTTGAAAACACATTTCAATACGTGTTCCCCACTGTTGATGAACACGCATTAGCACAGTTGACGTTATGCTTGTAATGGCGTTGGTGATACGTTCCTTTAGATGATTTATGTCTCGTATCTTTTCCTGATACACCATGGCCTTCAAGTGCCCCCAAAGATAGAAATCAAGGGGGTGAGATCTGGGGATCTGGGAGGCCACTCCACAGGACCACGCCGACCAATCCAAGCATCCGGAAACTGCTGCTGATCCAAATACCGACGCACGTGAAGACCATAATGAGGTGGAGCTCCATCTTGCTGGAAGTAAACTGGGAAGTTACCTTCCTCGTTTAGCAGGGATGGGAAAATCTCTTCTTGCAACATGTTAAGATACCTTTCGGCATTAAGATTTCCACTGACAAAAATTGGTCCAATAATTCTGTCACCCCATATCCCGGCCCACACCATCACTTTACCGGCACCTTGCATCTTCGTCGGACTCAGCCAGTTAGGGTTAGCATTACTCCAATAACGTATGTTTTGCCGATTAACCTCTCCATTGACGTAAAAATTTGCTTCATCAGTAACATAAAAACAAACGTTTAATTTTTCCTATGTATGGAAACTTACGGCCCACCCTGTATATTAATAAGTTGCAAAGGTACCAACCATCCTAATTGTTGTAGTTTGGTGAAGTATTTGCAGTTTGTAGCGAGCATTTTTTTTTCAATTAAAAATACTTTGTTTTTGCAATTTAAACAAGTTTTCTTACCGTACGTGTGGACTTAACAACACTTTTTCAGTAAATACACGTTCAGGAATTAAAGTACATTAAATTGCAAATCTATCCTTCTAATTTTTGCATATTTGTGAAGCATTTTTAATTTGTGGTCAGTGTGCAATTCGGATCACCTGAAGAGCAGGGCCCCCAGCCTTCGTTAGTTAGCTTATAAGGCTACCTAACGAAAATATCACGACTTAACCTAACCAATTGTTAGGTCAACTGTACGCCCTTAACGATTGGTTAGGTTAAGTCGTGATATTTTCGTTAGTTAGCCTTATAAGGCTAACTAAAGAAGGCTGGGGGCCCTGATCTTCGGGTGATCCTGCAATTCTTTTTGAAAACTGAGGATACACACATTTTTGCAGTTCAAGCAAATTTGTTGCATATAAAGAAGATTAGCAAAAGTAAATAGACCATGATGGTTGTCGTCGAGAACAAATGGCAAAGCTCACCAATAGAATGCCAAAACGTGTGTCAGCCTTATATAATGGAAAGGGAAAAGGAACACGATTCTAAATAACACACACACACACACACACACACATATATATATATATATATATATATATATATATATATATATATATATATATATATTCAATAAATTTGGGTATTATTTACTAACTTTCATTATCAAATCAAAAACTATGACGGAAAAAAAAATGTGTCTATTTTTGTCAACCCTCTGAATGTAGACTTTATTAGTTTCGAGTCTTTTTCAGCACTCAAGCAAGTTTGTTGCATATATGGGATCAAGTAAAGATAAGCACCCCCAGCCTTCTTTAATTAGCCTTATAAGGCTAACTAACGAAAATATCACGACCTAACCTAACCAATCGTTAAGTCAACTGTACGCCCTTGACGATTGGTTAGGTTAGGTCGTGATATTTTCGTTAGTTAGCCTTATAAGGCTAATTAAAGAAGGCTGGGGGTGCTTATCTTTACTTGATCCCATATATGTAGAGACGGCAATTTTTGGAGCAAATGCATGTACCATTGTAAAGGTACAATCTAATTAGTTTGTGTATATTTGTAAAGCCTTTGTAACTTATAGTGAAGATACAATTTTTTGTTTTTGATCGAAGATGCTCATCCTACAATTTGAATAAATTTTTTATATGTTATGAATTTTTCTTCCTTTCTAAATGTTAATTTAGGGATCAAAGTGTGTATTGTATATTTCGAAAGTTTTGTTATATTTCTGCATTTGTAACGTGTGTGTGTGTGTGTGTGTGTGTGTGTGTTCGGTTAATGAAACCGTTTTGACGGCCTTCTACTTAAGGGCTACCATTCACATTTTAGCCATTTTGTCTATTTATTTG
This sequence comes from Bathynomus jamesi, assembly GCA_023014485.1. Classification (NCBI taxonomy): domain Eukaryota; kingdom Metazoa; phylum Arthropoda; class Malacostraca; order Isopoda; family Cirolanidae; genus Bathynomus; species Bathynomus jamesi. The sequence goes on from JAJOZX010000674.1 coordinate 222,081, forward strand.
AGTAAGTACGTTTTTATGGTAGGCCATAGGTTCCCAACCGATGGGCTATGGTGGATTTTCTAGTGGGCCACAACTTGTGTTTGTAATGCTTCAAAATAAGTAAGACATATTACAAAAAGTATCCTAATATATATATATATATATATATATATATATATATATATATATATATATATATATATATATATATATACTGGATGGGCCAAAACAAAACTATTACCCTGATTTTGAACAATATAATTTTACTTTTATCAAGTGTTATTTATATAATCAATATATGTGTCCTGTATAGAATTTCATGGTCTATCTCGCGGTGGAGTTGGATTTTTGCTAACTGTAACCATTATTTTGTAATTCACTGTTATACAGACGGGTAGAAAAACTGTTTCTATACAGTTACCTAATTGAGTCCAAAATTATGCGGAATGTGCCCTCCTCCATTATCAATGCACGCTTGCAGTCTTGACTTCCCCCTTATCGACAGTAGTACCGCATCAAGGATTTTTTCTTGATAATAAGCAGCAGTGATTTTGGCATTTTAGATCAACAAAAACAATCTCTGACTTCCCTAACTTTGAAATAAAGATGGAAACCATGACTTTTTGAGAAAAATGCACGTTCCTGCAAAGTCATCTAGACTGATAGATTTTTTGTCCTGTCTTCCATAAATTCGGTCGTTTTGTGTATTTATTGTTGAAGCAACCGTAAAGGTCTCGTCGCTGAACCATATTTTCGACACTTCTCTGTCTGGGAATCGATCTAACAGAGCACGACATTTTTCAACTCTTGCTTGCTTATTTGATGCAGAGAGCTTATGAACCTTAACTCTTTTAAAACATTTAACCCTAAAAGGACGACCGATAGATATTGGTAACCTTTCAAATACACGCATTCATAATTTAACCCTACAAACAATTCCGGCGTTAAAGGGTTAAGACCCAGATCATCTTTTACTATACGACGAACACTAGAGCGAGAAATACCAGTAGTTTTTGAAATTTCTCTAACGGACTTGTAGGTGTTGGACCGTTCTTCATGACTGCATATCATGGATGAAACCGTATCAATATTTTCCTTAGTACGTGATGTTTCTGGCCTTCCACTGCCTTCTTTCCGTTTGGTCAACCCTGTGATATGGATTTTCTTCATGAGATATTGAACTCCAGGTGTATCGTCCATCGTTTATTTGGAAATTCTTTCTTCATTCGTTTTGCACCCGTGTTTCTCCTTGCGCAGGTTCAATATCAATACTTCATCTCATCTTCCAAAGAGTATTTCATTATGTTATAACTTGTTCATCAACTATAGCAGAATGATGGTCTGAAATGAAGAAGGAAATAAATAAATTAATTATTTTGTGTAAAAATTAGGAAAATTAATTATTTATGGAGAAACTGACTGTCATCTGAAAGTATCAATTGCTGACTTTGACCGCCTTTCAATTGAGCACCATATTCTGATACCTCCCTCCAGTTGTGAGCCTGTACCTCTACTCTTGGGGCGTTGAATCTAGATTCAAAGCCAGCGTTTGAAAGAGTAAAAGTATGGGTACAACATACGGCCTCAGCAGCAAGATCAATATACAGGGTGAGCCACAATATTTTTTCAAAAGTTGGGTAATAGTTTTTTTTGGCCCACCCTGTATACATGGGCTACCAACATTTATGACCATCAAAACTGGGCCACCATAGTAAAAAGGTTGGGAATCACTGTGGCAAGCCTAATTGTTTTGTACTTAACGCGTTGGCTTTCCACGTGAACTTTAATTAAACTTATCCAGTTGCATAAAATGAATTCATTACCATATATTCTATAATGTAAGTTCAGCTATCGTATGTACTCCTAAAAATTCTTACATTAAAATAAAAGGATAATAGGAGCCCCTATTTATACCATCTTCTTTTGGAGTTTTGGGTATTTTCCCTTTAAAACTAAATTTTCCATCATTGATTCTGCCTAAAAGTCCTTACTGCATTATTTAAGCCGAAACATTTTCACTGTTTGGTTATTGTAACCGCAAAAGAGTAAATAATAATTTGAAAGTGTCGACTACAACATTCTACGATATAATTTGACAAAAACTAAGGCACTTACGAAATGTTTTGTCTTAAACGTGTTTAAAACATGAAGCATTTCGAAACAATTAATAATGTAATACATTTTTTTAAAGAACAACTGATTTTCTATTCTAATTCCAATTACGATTCCACCCTCACTTGGAACTGATTCGATTCCAGTTCCGACCATAAAAATGTTCAATTCCGATTCCGGGCAGAGTATAATTTCTAGAATTATATCTAAAAAAAAATAATTTCGCTTTATATTTATGTAACATGTGTTCCTATTAACACTGGTATATTAATTATACTGGTTATATATATATATATATATATATATATATATATATATGGGATTAATTCCACAATTAAACACGTGAAATGAATGAATGCTGCAAACCCACAAGGAAAAAGAAAAACGATTCCAAGGCCTTTCGTGTATTCAGAGCTACACCTCGTCAGGGAATGAAGACAGAAAGCAAGGTGCCCATAAATATATATAACGTAGCGGAAACCAAAGCAATTAGCACAGTTAATGAGCAATTAGTTAATGAGAGGCAGAAGGAATTTTAAGAGGATATTGTCAATCTTATACATTCCCGCACTGATATTGAAATTGTTTTTAAAATGAATAAATGCACATTCTAGAATATTTCTTTCTATTATATATCTGTTTTTAACATGCGCTTTAGAACTATCCCACTTGATGCTATGATTACATCGATACATATGGTTAAACAAAGCATTGGAATTATTAGCTGTTCTACACGCATATTTATGCTGTTTTACCCTAATATCTAACGTTTTACCCGTTTGGCCTATATATACTGAGTTACATTGTGTACATCCAATCGAATACACACATCCAACACCATTTTCCGGGCTATTCTTTATTAGGCATGATTTAACAGTATTATTATACTTAAAGACTACATTGATGCCAATTGCTTTAAGTAAAGTCGGGAGATATTGAAAATTAACATGGTAAGGTAGGCTAAGGGTACTTTTACGCTCAAATTCCTTTACAATTACATTATTATAATACCTATTCTTGGCTTTCCTAAGACAGTTATCTAAAAATGAAATAGGATAACATAATTTAGTACCAATATTCATGATATTGCATAACTCGGAATCCAAAAATTCAGGACTGACAACTCTCAATGCTCGAAGAAACATAGCAGAGAAAATAGAGGATTTAATCGAGGGATGATGGTCAGAATAAAAATGCACGTAAGAGTTATTATTAGTAGGCTTGCGATAGACTTCAAATTTGAACTGATTAGAGCATCTCCAAATTTTTAGATCCAGAAAAGATAGGCTTCCATCATTTTCTTTTTTAACTGTGAACTTAATAGATGGGACTAAATTGTTGAGCCTACCAAGAAATAAGTCAACATTCAAATTATTAGGCCAAAGGCATAAAATATCATCTATATACCGGTACCAAACCAGGTTAAAATTAACAATCGAAGGCAAAATTCTACTTTCAAAAAATTCCATATATAAATTGGCTAGTACAGGTGAAGGGGGATTTCCCATCGCCAATCCAAACGACATAGCATAAAACTTATTTTCAAACTGAAATTTACAATCTTTGACACAAAGCCTAATTAACTCAATAAGAGTGTTGTGTTGAACAGGGAAAGAATATTCAGAGATCTTATCTTTTAAAAAAATGAAGTAGGTCATCAACAGGGACTTTTGTGAATAACGAGCATACATCAAAGCTTACCAATTTGAAATTAGGGTCATTGGGAAACTTCAGTTTGTCAATAAGATCCATGCTATTTACAATATGTGACTTAGAAATAGAACCAACTAACGGCGTTAATAAACTAACTAACCATTTAGATAGCTTATAGGTTACGGAGCCTACTGAACTAACAATAGGCCTCATGGGATTATTAACTTTGTGTGTTTTTACTAAGCCGTACAGATATGGTAGTGACGGATTGATACTAAGAAACTGCTGCGAAAACCCATTATAGTTGTTTTTTAATATTTCTCTTAATTTTCTGTTAAACATTTTATTAACATCCTCCAATGGGTCTCTATTTAGAGGTTTGTACGTGTCGCGATCACTCAATAACGTATTCATCTTTTCAACATAACTGTTTTTGTCCATGATGACGATCGAATTAGATTTGTCCGCTTTAGTAATATGTAATGAATCATTATTTTTAAGTGTTTTTAGGGCTTTTTCAAACCTCAACGGATAATTCGACTCATACCTCGTATTAAAAGCACTACACACACACAACCTTTGGCTAAAGTCACCTCACTTTCGGATATATTACTATGTTTTTCAAAATTAATAAAAGACTTAGCAATCAGTAAACTGCTGGGCTTTTTTGGGACTGAGAATCCTAACCCAAAACCTAACGCACATTTCGTATTGAAGTCTATCTAGCTCATGGGACAAGTTAACAATATTACTAAAATCACTTTTTTTAGTCCAGTAACTATTACGAATTAAATCCTCCAGTCTATTGTTTAATTTTCTGTTCTGAGTTCTGCATCTTCTACGTAAGTTGTTGTAAATATTGTCCAAAAATGTACTTCTCCACCCATGGGGAACGGTGGAAAAAAAAAAAAAATTTTTACTTCGGACTTTCTGAAGGCGTTCTTCACTTCGATACAGTGCGGGAATGTATAAGACTGACAATATCCTGTTAAAATTCCTTCTGCCTCTCATTAACTCTTGTTAAGTATGTGCTAATTGCTTTGGTTTCCGCTACGTTGTATATATTTATGGGCACCTTGCTTTCTGTCTTCATTCCCTGACGAGGTGTAGCTCTGAATACACGAAAGGCCTTGGAATCGTTTTTCTTTTTCCTTGTGGGTTTGCAGCATATATATATATATATATATATATATATATACCGGTATATATATATATCAGTGGCGTGCGGTCCATGGAAGCAAGGGAAGCAATGCTTCCCTATTCAAAGAAAGAAGAAAATGCTGTATTATACTTTAAAGTTTAAACAGTTCAATATGTGTTAATAATTTGTACAAAATCATTTTATTATACTATTTATAGCATTTGATTGGTAATCAGGTGGATACATAGTATATACATTGGTTGCCGTTCGTGCAAGAACCTTTAAGAAAGCCGACGCAAAAAATCTCGAGTTGGACAACAATTGACGAAATGCATCCTTTTTCCCAATGACTTTCGCTTTTTTTTTACTGTTACAAATTGTTTCTTTCCATTCTAAAAACTCATTTAATGTTTAATAATGTAGTATTTATTGAATACAACAAGTTTCATATATAGTTTTTCTACTAAAAAATTCCATGGCCATGTTAAGCGAAAAAGAATATATATTTATCGTTATTTTATCCTTCCCTATGTCAAAAAGGAAGCAATTTAGAAATCGCTGTCCAGATCTTATAGTTAATTTTCTTGAAATATCTGGCAACTTTTCGTGCTGTCTGCTGTCATTCTCATTTAAAGCGAATACATAACTACGCTAGAAATGCGCAAAGGGAAGAAAGGCTTGCAAGTTTAGCTTTAATCTCAATTGAGAAAAAGCTTCTTAAGGATATGAAAACCGATGCCTTTTACGAAGAAATAATAGATATATTTAATAAAAAAGAAAGAAGAATAGAATTAACCTATACGTAAAGTAAGTAGATGATTATATGTGTTTTGTTTTTATTATATACGAGTATTTTAAAGTTTTATTTTTATTTTATATAATCTTTGTTGTTTTTGCTTGAATTGCTCCCCTTGACGAAAAATCACCGCACGCCACTGATATATATATATATATATATATATATATATATATACAGTATATAGGGCGTCCCAAAAAAATGTATACACACTTTAACAGCTGATAGCTCAATTGATGTTTCTTTCTTTCCAAGTTAAACCCATTAGAATTAATAATGGCAGTCAGACTAAGCTTTGAACAAAGGAAATTCATTCTAAAATGCTACTGGAAGTGTGAAAACGCAGTTGAAGTGCAAGAGACAGTTTAGGAGGGCGTTTCAAACAGATCCACCAACGCGACTTACCATCACTCGAATTAGAGATACGTTTGAAGCCGATGGAACTGTTCAGAATGTCCACAAGAAGCGTTCCGGAAGACCACGGACATCGACAAGCCCCACAAAGCAAGAAAGAGTACTGGAAACGTATCACCAAAGTCCAAGAAAATCTGTGCGGCAAGCGAGTCGTGAGGTAGGAATTTCAGAATCGTCTGTCCAACGCATTTTGAAGCGCTGTCAATGGAAAAGTTACATTCCAAGATTAGTCCATGCTATTAATGAAGATGATGATGATCCGGACCGAAGAGTGGAGTATTGCGAGTGGTACTTGGCACGATGTGGATGTGGATTGGACGAAGGGGTTTCGTAGAATACCCTCCGCGTTCACCAGACCTCACACCACTAGACTTTTTTTATGGGGATACTTAAAAGACAAAGTCTACGCTATAAAACCTGCAACAGTCGCTGAATTGAGAGCAGCCATTGAACGAGAATGCACACAAATACCAAACGAAATGTTTCGTGATGTTTGCGATTCCATTGCTTCGCGTTATCAGCAGTGCCTGGACCAGAACGGACGTCAGTTTGAAAACAGGCGTTGACAAAACAATTAAATAATGTCTGTAGATTCTATTACATTTTGAAAATGAAATGTATTTTAATAAACACTGCCTTTATAAGTATTTAAAGTGTGTATACATTTTTTTGGGACGCCCTGTATATATTCACAAATTTTCAAGTTCGTCAAACATTTGTGTAAATTTTCGTTCGTGACTATTTTTTACCTAGTAGGTCGAACAAGTTATTCCCAATTTAAAAATATAAAATATATAAGTGAGGACGAGTGTAGTGGTAAATTTTTTTTGTGAAGTAACGTTTTTGGTACCTCGGAATATTAAAAAAAGTATATAAAAAAGTCCGGAAACGTTTTTACTGTCTGGCAGAAAGATATGGTGGGCCTGATTAGGTTTGGTTGGGTTAAGTTAGATTAGGCTAGATTAGTGAGTACTCTCACTTAATGACGTCAGAAACACTTCTCGGTTCGATGGCACTAATAAAGTTAGGTTAGGTTAAGCTTGGTTAATTATTTTTTATATATATAGATTTTTAAAAAGTTGGTATTTCGCTTATGCGGAGATGCGCACATGTGTGTGTGTGTGTGTGTGTGTACGTAGAAAAGCCCTTGTCTCAAAACCTTTAAAAAATACTGTATTGGAAAGTATTGTTGCAATTTTTTACAGTATAGTTGTAGTCTAGACTAGGCAGCAGTATCCTGCTTATACGTTTTCTCTTTTGTGCTTATCAGTTATTATGAGTGAAATTTTAATTGTTTCTCTGATATTATAACTTGAAATCTTTTCGGTTTGACTGCCGGCGGAAAAAACAAAAAAAGAAAAACCAGCTTTTTTATTTAATGTTTATTACATTTTAGAATAATACATTTTAGTGTAGAGACATGAAAAATAGTATCAAGAAAATAGAGTTGAAAGCGGAAAAAATGACAAAAAATAAGATATTACTAGCAGAAGCCCCTTAGTAAAAAATACCACGCTTAAACAATGAAACAGGGCATCGGCAATTTTAATATTTTTAATAATATTTCCCGGAATGAACACATACAGTCCAGGGGTTCTCAGCCTCTGGGTCGTGACCCAAACTTGGGTCATTAAATTGTCATTTATCATTTGTTTGTTATCCCTAATCATTTTACCATTATTGTTTATTCTGTTATCTATTACGAGTGAACTGTTTGAAGGCATTGATCGCCTCGCTAGCCTCGAGACCAGAATTTGGCTCGCAGCCTAAAAAGGTTAAGAACCTCTGACATAGACAAAGAAACCGTCGCGCCGGTTTTGGAGCTCCATTGCCAAGTCATTGCTACGGGACCGTCAAACTCTAGAGTATGAATATATCAATAATACAATATATCTCACAACAGCCGTTAAATTTGCTAAGCGAAACCCTGCTTTTAATAATAATAATAATAATAATAATAATAATTAATAATAATAATAAAAAAAAAAAATCCCGTATAGGAAATGGCTAATATACAGGGTGTCCCATAAGTCCGGCATCATAGGAAAAATAATAAAAAAAGGCAAAACAAAAGCTTTTCTTTACAGAACGTGCTCAATATGTCCAGTGTCCACCATTGTTTTCAATACACAAATTCAGACGTGATACCCAGTCAGCAAGCACACGGTGAATGATGTCAGGAGTAATGGTTAGTAGTATAGCCGAAAAAGGTTAGAATGCAGGAATGTTGCAAGTGATTACGTAATGTTGCAAAGGGGGTGGGGGTGTTGCAAAAAAATCCCCCCAAAGAGGCCTTTGTTGCCAACCGGGGTTGCAAGGGGCATGCAACTTGGAGGCGGCGTTATCCCCCAAGAGAAAGGAGAGAAAGGAGGAGAGGTGTTCACCTGGCAGGAGCCAAGTGCATATTAAAACTTCAGCCGAGTAGGCGTTGTTTTATAAGCTCCTAATCAGCCAGTTGGCTTAGAAGGCGTAAATGGCTTGAGTTGCCAGATAGCGTCATTTATTCAGGCTGAGTTGCCAATTTGTGCTATATATTTAATTAATTAATTCTAATCGAAGACTGAGTTGCCAAATACCATTGTATACATTATTATAGACTCCTAATCAGCCAGTTGGCTTAGAAGGCGTAAATGGCTAGAGTTGCCAGATATCACTTTTTAGCATTATTATTGCCAGATACTATTGTATACATTATTATAGACCTCTAATCCGGCTGAGTTGCCAGATAGCGCCATGTATTCAGTTGCCAGATAGCAAAAACCATATATTAATCAACTTTTTAGCATTATTATGGTGAGTTGTCTCACTAAACAATTAAAAGATTTCGTTCCATCAGATACCATTGCTCAGGTACACAGTTGCCAGATTGTACCATTTATTTTCATAAAGGTTGGTTTAGAATTCCGCTAGTAGGTTTAGAAGGCGTAACATGATATAATTAGTCAAAAAAATTAAGTAAAACAACATTGCATCATTCTGTTTATTATAAATATATAGAAAATAAATATACATTTCAATAATAATTGAGGAATATGCATATAATCCGTCAATATAACAGTACAGGAGAAATACACACACACACACACACAATTATGGAGATATATAGAAAATAAATATACATTTCAATAATAATTGAGGAATATGCATATAATCAAAAAAATATATATACACACACAATTATGGAGATATACAGAAATAAATATACATTTCAATAATAATAGAAATATGCATATAATCCTTCAATATAACAGTACAGGAGAAATATCACACAAATATGTTAAATACATTTCACTTTTTTTTTCAAAATACTAAACTCGCACTTAATCGAGTTTACAATTACATCATTATTGCTCTGCATTACGCAGTATATGCGGTTTAATAATATTTCACCGCTTAAAGTATAGGGAAACCTGTACTCGATATGAAGGGCTTTCATATCGTTCAGTACTAGTTTTGTTCCCACTTTACAACCGTTTGGTAAGTCATCTTTAAATACGTCTAGAATACAATCAAAAGCACGCACAAAGAGTTCATCGTTAGCTACATTATTAAACACAAGTTTATAACACGCTTTTCCAATCGAGGGTTTATTTCTACCGACTCGAGCTTTTCAATCGTGAACTCACTCAACATAGCGGCAATTGAAATAATCTTCTAAATCGTTACGACAACTGCGCGTTATATAAAGAAATAGTTCTTCAGGGTGAACGGTGTAGGTGAGCTCAGCCTTGTACCGATCAATTGTTTTGTACCAAAGTTCATGGTATTTCAAAGAGTCTAAACTTTTTAAATAAACGTCCAGCTCTAGACCATTCTCACCAGCCCTACACTCGGTAAACCCATCGAGCAGAGCGGTGTATGCGTATTCAAGTACTGTATCAAAATAAAGCATATCCGTAACACGCGCGTCTAATATAGGTTTCAGCTTGCGGAATCCGACGATTTCAAACATTCTGTCGAGGATGAAACGGTTTCGCGTAGGAACAAGAGCGTTATTATCAGAAGCATTCTTCCACATCAGCCGTATATCAATGCACGGCCGATCGTTATTTATACAGAACGTACATACAACGGCGTATGAGGGTGCGTCACTAATCTGCTCTCTTGTACCTACGTTAGCAGGTATTTTATAACGATCTTCACTCCACTTCTCAACTATCACGAAGATTCTATTCATCTCCTCGACACTTAAATAAACCCGTTTGTTTGTTTGTCTACATTCCGTTTCCAGTACATAGCTAACGGTACCGGATTTACGCCTGAACACGCGCAACGATTTCGTCACGGACACATCGTACGAGGCGTTGAGAATGCTGCTCAAAGGAAGTTCCATCGTATTCGAGGAGCGCACGTCCACTCAGTTCAAGCTCTGAGATAACTATGAGCCGTGTGAGGCACGCAGGTAGGCAGGAACGGTTCGACGGGCGGCTGACTCGATGATACGTGAATGGGCTTGTTCGTATGATCCGCGAGTCGCACCGAATTGTTGTACATATTTGTTTTTCCGGTACAAGAATTAATTTCATCACTACCAGCCTACGCACCAGACAGTTTACCTCAGGATAAGAACTAGGCACATTTTATGTTTTACTAAACATCTTCACACTCCGGCGCACTATTTGAGAGGAACATATGCTCATATTTTTCCTTTCTGCCCATCAAACGATACTCGTCTCTAAAGTCTGTTAAAAATTCACGCAGGGCACTAGCCACAACCTCACTACGAACCTCATCATGATATACGTTAATATAGTGATAAAAATACTTAAGATTGTCCATGATCACGAGATTCACATTTTCAGTCGTAGGGTATGAGTAATCGACATGGTGTAGCATGACGTAATACCGCTTGTCACACCACCCATCCGCAAGACTCATTATCCATACCTGCTGCTTCTCTTCTGCACGCGTTGTTTCTTTTACTTCACGGTATATGTGAGACTTTATAAAGTTTAGCTCTGCAGCATACTTCAGCACATCGTCTGTGCAACGAAAGCCTTCAACGGTCTCACCAGAACATCCGTAGAGTATTTGTACATCTTGGAACTTCGCACAATCCAATGTGGTTTTAAAAGAGGCATAGGGGGGGAATAGGAAGTTTTTGGTATCCACCACATCCTGGCACTTTGCTGAATACCATTTCATAAACGTTGCACAAGCAATATTAAAGGTAGCCATTTGAATACACGTCTGATCTTTTCTTCTGAATACACGTCTGATCTCTCGGGCTTACTGCAGTCGACTGACCACGCAGGGACTCCCAGATAGTAGCATGACTCACGGTCTTACAGTGGGCGGAGCTTAGAACTTTCACCTGCGCACACACACACACACACACACACACACACACACACAAAGGAGAAAGTGAAACGCTAATTGAAACATGATTTATTTAATAAACGAGATATTCAAGTTATATATATATATATTTACAAATACGATTTAATAAACGAGATATTCAAGTTATATATATTTACAAATACGTGTAATAAATCAATAGATACGATTATATACAAGACAAATACGTGTCAGTTAACAATAGAAGCATCATACGTTATGGTATCCAGAGGGTACGGTATCATAGGTACCAGGTCACTGGTAACGTTTCCTATAGGTGTTACGGCACACCTTCGTACCCCTAAGTTCCTTCACGCCCCCCAGCTTCTGCGCCCGAAAATTGTGAGTGCCTACAATTAGTTGGGGAGGTCGTTCGCCCTCATCATCGTCCAAACACACTAGATCCTTCAACGATTCAAAGTTAACAACCCGCCGATTCGCATAGTTGAGCGTAATACCCTTTGCCTTCACGATATATTTCATATCCTCCCCTACCCTGACCCGTACCCCATAAGTTTTAGGTCCTGTTGAGACAAAAGAGTCGGCGTATGCGTTGTCCCCATACTCATTCTTGATCTCATCAGTGAGCTCGCCGAGGAACTCCCCAATAGCGGGCATGTATTCACCCTCCCTCTCTGTGAATATCACGCTATCTGTATCGGCATACAATACTCTCCGCCCAAGAGAATGCAATAGACCCCAAAGTTTTATACGGGCGTAGGCTGTTGTGAAGCTGGCCACAGGTATGTTTGTAACCCTTGAGGTATCTGTGGCCAATTCAGTGTTGTTGTACTTTATTATGTAAGTATTACCTACATTCACGATCTCCATGACCTCTTTATCGGGAGCATTGGCATAATCCCAGACATCACTATAACTTTGTGCCAAATGAATGTTCCCTTTGCCGGTATTCTGCGCAAATTTTCCCCATAGACTGGAAAATTTGCGCAGAATACCGGCAAAGGGAACATTCATTTGGCACAAAGTTATAGTGATGTCTGGGATTATGCCAATGCTCCGATAAAGAGGTCATGGAGATCGTGAATGTAGGTAATACTTACATAATAAAGTACAACACTTTATTAAATTAAATCGTTTATTAAATCGTATTTGTAAATATATATATATATAACTTGAATATCTCATTAAATAAATCATGTTTCAATTAGCGTTTCACTTTCTCGTGTGTGTGTGTGTGTGTGTGTGTGTGTGTGTGGGTGCGCAGGTGAACGTTCTAAGCTCCGCCCACTGTAAGACCGTGAGTCATGCTACTATCTGGGAGTCCCTGTGTGGTCAGTCGACTGCAGTAAGCCCGAGAGATCAGACGTGTATTCAGAAGAAAAGATCAGACGTGTATTCAAATGGCTACCTTTAATATTGCTTGTACAACGTTTATGAAATGGTATTCAGCAAAGTGCCAGGATGTGGTGGATACCGAAAAACTTCCTATTCCCCCCTCCTATGCCTCTTTTAAAACCACATTGGATTGTGCGAAGTTCCAAGATGTACAAATACTCTACGGATGTTCTGGTGAGACCGTTGAAGGCTTTCGTTGCACAGACGATGTGCTGAAGTATGCTGCAGAGCTAAACTTTATAAAGTCTCACATATACCGTGAAGTAAAAGAAACAACGCGTGCAGAAGAGAAGCAGCAGGTATGGATAATGAGTCTTGCGGATGGGTGGTGTGACAAGCTGTATTACGTCATGCTACACCATGTCGATTACTCATACCCTACGACTGAAAATGTGAATCGTGATCATGGACAATCTTAAGTATTTTTATCACTATATTAACATATATCATGATGAGGTTCGTAGTGAGGTTGTGGCTAGTGCCCTGCGTGAGTTTTTAACAGACTTTAGAGACGAGTATCGTTTGATGGGCAGAAAGGAAAAATATGAGCATATGTTCCTCTCAAATAGTGCGCCGGAGTGTGTAGATGTTTAGTAAAACATAAAATGTGCCTAGTTCTTATCCTGAGGTAAACTGTCTGGTGCGTAGGCTGGTAGTGATGAAATTAATTCTTGTACCGGAAAAACAAATATGTACAACAATTCGGTGCGACTCGCGGATCATACGAACAAGCCCATTCACGTATCATCGAGTCAGCCGCCCGTCGAACCGTTCCTGCCTACCTGCGTGCCTCACACGGCTCATAGTTATCTCAGAGCTTGAACCGGGTGGACGTGCGCTCCTTGAATACGATGGAACTTCCTTTGAGCAGCATTCTCAACGCCTCGTACGATGTGTCCGTCACGAAATCGTTGCGCGTGTTCAGGCGTAAATCCGGTACCGTTAGCTATGTACTGGAAACGGAATGTAGACAAACAAACAAACGGGTTTATTTAAGTGTCGAGGAGATGAATAGAATCTTCGTGATAGTTGAGAAGTGGAGTGAAGATCATTATAAAATACCTGCTAACGTAGGTACAAGAAGAGAGCAGATTAGTGACGCACCCTCATACGCCGTTGTATGTACGTTGTGTATAAATAACGATCGGCCGTGCATTGATATACGGCTGATGTGGAAGAATGCTTCTGATAATAACGCTCTTGTTCCTACGCGAAACCGTTTCATCCTCGACAGAATGTTTGAAATCGTCGGATTCCGCAAGCTGAAACCTATATTAGACGCGCGTGTTACGGATATGCTTTATTTTGATACAGTACTTGAATACGCATACACCGCTCTGCTCGATGGGTTCACCGAGTGTAGGGCTGGTGAGAATGGTCTAGAGCTGGACGTTTATTTAAAAAGTTTAGACTCTTTGAAATACCATGAACTTTGGTACAAAGCAATTGATCGGTACAAGGCTGAGCTCACCTACACCGTTCACCCTGAAGAACTATTTCTTTATATAACGCGCAGTTGTCGTAACGATTTAGAAGATTATTTCAATTGCCGCTATGTTGAGTGAGTTCACGATTGAAAAGCTCGAGTCGGTAGAAATAAACCCTCGATTGGAAAAGCGTGTTTATAAACTTGTGTTTAATAATGTAGCTAACGATGAACTCTTTGTGCGTGCTTTTGATTGTATTCTAGACGTATTTAAAGATGACTTACCAAACGGTTGTAAAGTGGGAACAAAACTAGTACTGAACGATATGAAAGCCCTTCATATCGAGTACAGGTTTCCCTATACTTTAAGCGGTGAAATATTATTAAACCGCATATACTGCGTAATGCAGAGCAATAATGATGTAATTGTAAACTCGATTAAGTGCGAGTTTAGTATTTTGAAAAAAAAAGTGAAATGTATTTAACATATTTGTGTGATATTTCTCCTGTACTGTTATATTGAAGGATTATATGCATATTTCTATTATTATTGAAATGTATATTTATTTCTATATATATCCATAATGTGTGTGTATATATTTTTTTGATTATATGGATATTCCTCAATCATTATTGAAATGTATATTTATTTTCTATATATCTCCATAATTGTGTGTGTGTATTTCTCCTGTACTGTTATGTTGACGGATTATATGCATATTCCTCAATTATTATTGAAATGTATATTTATTTTCTATGTATCCATAATTGTGTGTGTGTGTGTGTATATTTCTCCTGTACTGTTATATTGACGGATTATATGCATATTCCTCAATTATTATTAAAATGTATATTTATTTTCTATATATTTATAATAAACAGAATGATGCAATGTTGTTTTACTTAATTTTTTTGACTAATTATATCATGTTACGCCTTCTAAACCTACTAGCGGAATTCTAAACCAACTTTTATGAAAATAAATGGTACAATCTGGCAACTGTGTACCTGAGCAATGGTATCTGATGGAACGAAATCTTTTAATTGTTTAGCGAGACAACTCACCATAATAATGCTAAAACGTTGATTAATATATGGTTTTTGCTATCTGGCAACTGAATACATGGCGCTATCTGGCAACTCAGCCGGATTAGAGGTCTATAATAATGTATACAATGGTATCTGGCAATAATAATGCTAAAAAGTGGTATCTGGCAACTCTAGCCATTTACGCCTTCTAAGCCAACTGGCTGATTAGGAGCCTATAAAACAACGCCTACTCGGCTGAAGTCTTAATATGCACTTGGCTCCTGCCAGGTGAACACCTCTCCTCCTTTCTCTCCTTTCTCTCCTTTCTCTTGGGGGATAACGCCACCTCCAAGTTGCATGCCCCTTGCAACCCCGGTTGGCAACAAAGGCCTCTTTGGGGGGGATTTTTTGCAACACCCCACCCCCTTTGCAACACCCCCCCCTTTGCAACATTACGTAATCACTTGCAACATTCCTACACTCTAACCTTTTACGGCTATACTACTATGGTGTTACATGCCCCAATAATGCGCTGCCTCAAATGTTCAACACTCCTAATTTTCTATGCGTATACCAGCGCTTTCAAGTGGCCCCAGAGATAAAAATCTATGAGTAGAATTATCTGGATTCGTTCTTCCTTGCTCATAGACATTATGGCTGTCGAAAGAGAGAAATATGAATTATGGTTTGTAGAAATAGAAAAATATGAATTTCTCCTATGATGCCGGACTTATGGGACACCCTGTATAATCAAACCAAAATGTAACAGCGAGTTTATATCGTCTAGTTAGAAACCAACATATATTTATGACGAAGCAAGAGGTAACAGCTATTTCTAAGTCTTGTTACTCCTACTAGTGCTACATATGAATCCACAATGATTTTAACTGTCTTAGTAGTATGACCGCAAAATGCTTGAGTGCAATGCAATTGCTGCATAATGTTGCAAGAGTGCCACCCCACCCCCCTTTTTTGCAAGGGGGGAACCTCTTTGGGGGAGAAGGTGGGACGGCCTCACCCCCCAAAGGGGCATACCTAACCTAAGGAAGAGGGGGGACCTCTTTGGGGCAGAAGGTGGGACGGCCTCACCCCCCAAAGGGGCATACCTAACCTGAGAGAGAGGGAGAGAGGAGGCAGGGTCTTCGCTTGGCGAGAGCCAAGCGCATATGAGGTCTTCAGCCACCCGCCGCTCTCTTATAGAACCCCTAATCAGCCAGTGGGCTTAGAAGGCTGAGTTGCCAGATAGCAATAATTATTTATTTAAACCATATACTAATCAGCCAGTAGGTTAGAAGGCTGAGGTGCCAGATTCGTTATTTAGTTAATTAAACCATATATTAATCAGCCAGTTGCCTTAGAAGGCTGAGTTGCCAGAAAACAATATTTATTTATTTAAACCATATATTAATCAGCCAGATGGCTTAGAAGGCTGAGTTGCCAGATTCGTTATTTAGTTAATTAAGCCATATATTAATCAGCCAGTTGGCTTAGAAGTTCGATGTGACAAACAGCAATTAATTAATTAATTCGGAAATCAGCTTTAGAAACCAAACAAATGATACAATTGTGTACAAACAAAAAGGAATAAATAAAACACCAATACATCATTTTGTTTATTTAACTGAATTAATGGATATACAATGGGTACATATATATGGTCAAATAATAGCATCATGAATGGAAAATATATAATCATACAAAACGAGGCATTATCAATATATTAGTACAGGAAAAATAGTTATATTAAATACAGTATATTGAAAATATACAAAACGGTGCATTATCAATATATTAGTACAGGAAATATATAGTTATATTAAATATATTGAAAATATACAAAACATAGTATTATCAATATATTAGTACAGGAAAAAATATATAGTTATATTAAATATATTGAAAATATACGAAACGTATAATCATAATACAGGAAAAATATATATATTGTCTTTACGTTCTATGGTGCAAAACGCTAAACTCGCATGTGATAGTCTACATCCACATCGCCATTACTTTGTACGACTTGGTAAAACCGTCCAAGCATCACTTCACCGTTTAACTGATACGGCGGTCTATACTCGATATAAATGGCTTTCATATCGTTCAATACTATTTTTGTGCCCACTTTACACTCGGCGGGCAAGTTATCTTTAAGCACGGCTAGAACACAATCAAAAGCACGCACAAAAATGTCATCGTTAACCACAACATTAAATACAAGTTTATAATCATGCCTTTTTAATCGGGGATTTTTTCTTGCCGTCCCGAGCTTTTCAATCGTAAACTCTTCTTCACTCGGCATAGCGGTAATTGAAATAATCTACCAAGTCGTAACGACATCTATCCATTATATAGATGTACAGCTCTTCAGGGTGAACAGTGTAGGCGAGCTCAGCTCTGTACCTCTCAAGTGCTTTGTACCAAAGTTCAGGGTATTTCGAAGAATCTAAACCTTTTAAATATGCATCCAGATCTAGACCGTTCTCCCCCTGTTCATTCCTACATTCAACAATTCCGTCGAGCAGAGCGGTGTATGCGTGTTCAAGAACCGTGTCAAAATAAATCATATCCGTAACACGCGCATCTAATATAGGTTTCAGCTTACGGAATCCGACGATCTCAAACATTCTGTCGAGGATAAAACGGTTTCGTGTAGGAACAAGAACGTCATTATCAGCTGTGTTCTTCCACATCAGTCGTATATCAAAGCATGGTTGTTCGTTATTTACACACACTGTGCAAACAATGGTATATGAGGAGGCGTCACTAATCACTTCTCTTCTTGTACCTACGTCAGCTGGTATTTTATAACGGTCCTCAGCCCACCTCTCAACTACCACGAAGATTTTATGCATCTCCTCAACACTTAAATAAATAACGTTACGTTTGCTTGCATGCCTGCAGATCGTTTCAAGCACACAGTTAATGGTGCCGGTTTCTCGCCTGAACACGCGCAATGGCTTCGTCACGGAGACGTCGAACGAGGCGTTGAGAATGCTTCTCAAAGGGAGTTCCATCATATTCGCACGTTCACACGGTTCAAGCTCTGAGATGACTATGACACATCCACTCGGTTCAAGCTCTGAGATGACTATGAGCCACAGGAGGCAGGCAGGATCGGCTCGATGGGCGGGGTGAGTCACGCTGATGAAACGTGAATGGGTTTGTTCGAACTCGTATGCTCCGTGAGGTACACGGGTGGGCGGCGCGGGAACGCGTCACACTGCTAAAGCGTGTACAGACTTGTTCGAACACTCTTGGACAAACAGAATTTCTCGAAACGAATTTAATGTTTTATCACTCCTAAACATCTTTACAAGCCGATGCGCTATTATAAACATATATTCATATTTATCCTTTTTGTTTAACAGGCGATACTCATCTCTAAAATCTGTTACAAACTCACACAACCCATTAGCCACAATCTCACTACAAACCTCATCATGATATATATTAATGTAGTGGTAAAAATACTTAAGATTGTCCATGATGACAAGATTTACATTTTCAGCCGTAGGGTACGAGTAATCGGTATGGTGTAACATGATATAATACCGCTTATCACACCACTCATCCACAAGACTCACTACCCATAACTGTTGTTTATCTTCTGAGCGTGTTGCTTCTTCTACTACGCGGTATATGTGAGCCTTTATAAAGCTTAGTTCTATAACATACTTCAGTACATCGTCTGTACTGCGAAATCCTACAACCCCCTCGCCAGAATACCGTAGAGTATTTGAATATCTTGATCCCTTCGCACGATTCAATGCAGCCTTAAAAGAGGCAAAGGAGGGGGAATAGGGAGTTTTTCAGTATCCACTACATCTATGCACTTAGCAGAATACCACTTCATAAATGTTGAACACGCGATATTAAAGGTAGCCATTACTATTTTTCTTCTATGCGAGAGAATACACGTCTGAGCTCAAGGGTATACAGAGGTCAACTGAGAACGCAGGGATAGAGGCCTGCTCAGGTTGCGGCATGATTCACGTTGCCGGTCTTGCAGTAGGCGGAGCTTAGCTTTTTACTGTACACACGCGCGCACGCAAAGTGAAACGCTAGTTGAAACACGATTTATTTAATAAACGAAATATTCAGGGTGTATATATTTACAAATACGTGTAATAAATAAGTTAGCAATAGACATATCAAAGATTATGGTATCCAAAGGGCACGGTGTCATAGGTACCAGGCACCTGGTAACGTTTCCTATGGGTGTTACGACACTCCTTTGTACCCCTAAGCTCCTTCACGCCCCCAGCTTCTGCACCCGAAAATTGTGGGTGCCTGCAGTCAGTTGGGGCGGACGGTCACCCTCATCATCTTCCAAGCACACTAACTCCTTCGGCGAATGAAAGTTAACGACCCGCCTATTCGCTTGGTTAAGCGTGATACTCTTAGCCTTCACGATATACTTCGTATCATCCCCTATTCTCACCCGTACCCCATAGGTTTTTGGTCCTGTTGACACAAACGAGTCGGCGTATGCGTTGTCCCCATACTCATCCTTGATCTCGTCAGTTAGCTCACCGAGGAACTCCCCAATAGCGGGCATGTATTCACCCCTCCTCGCTGTGAATATCACGCTATCTGTATCGGCATACAATATCCGCCGCCCAAGAGAATGCAATAGGCCCCAAAATTTGATGCGTGCGTAGGCTGTTGTGAAGCTGGCTACAGGAATGTTTGTAACCCGTGAGGTGTCTGTGGACAATTCGGTGTTGTTGTACTTTATTATGTAAGTATTACCTACATTCACAATCTCCATGACCTCTTTATCGGGTGCGTTGGCGTAATCCCAACTTCACTATAACTTTGCGCCAAATGAACGTTCCCTTTACCGGTATTCTGTGCAAATTTTCCCCAAAGACTGTTTAGGCACAACTTTGCACTAAAGCGCTTGCCAGGTTCTTTACAATTTGGGTACGATCAAGTTGTATACCTTCGGTCACGGTAACGCTGAATATAAGACGTTTTTTCATCTTCGGTTTCAACCCCTCGCGGATATCCTGACGCCTCAACCTTATCCTTCAAAAATGCGTTTATATATGGTGTGAAAAGGTTGGGTAGCTTCTGAAACCTCCACACCTCATGTATCTTCATTATTCTATACCCATGACGAACGGCTAGGGCCAGCTCAGGGCTTGTGTATACACCTCTGATCTTACGCTGGTGGGGTATATGGTTACAATCCGTTGTTCTCTTCTGCGCACTTCACACAGGGGAAACATGAGTTTGTGATCTATAACGACGGGTAAGATCGGCATCCATAAATCGCGAGGGGGAGCACGTCTACGAAAGAGAGTCCAAAGTAGCGTCATTCAATTTCTTGAAAACTCTCGATGGGGTATGGCAGGCCCACCATTTTTTCAGGTGCACCTACGGGGTACGGATTGTTCTTCATCACGTAGGGGTATAAAGAACAGAAATCGTAGTAATGGAGCTTCACACCCTCCGTAGGTGGAAAGTATAGCTTGAAGGGATTTGTACCCACCGAACAAGCTATCACCGCATTTGAGAGGATCCACACCATTGAACGTTTGATCGTGTTTATTTCTTCACGTACTTCTCATCGTCTCCATCCGTGCATATTCATGCTCCCACAAGACTTTGTGGGTGAACTGGGAGCCTATAGGTTGATCGCGGGTGCGGGTCCACGCAAGACAGTCGGCAGGAGATCTACCGTGGATATCACTCAGGGCGGGGGCATCCATGCCACCAGCAACCGTTAAAGGAGTACACAGTCTTCTCGCCAGTGGTACGGTTTTCACTTAGACCATCAACCCAAAAAACACGGCCATTAACCTTAATGGGTACTTCACCCGTGTTGCGGGCATGCTTTATGTATACACCTGTCTGCTGCTGTAGGTGTATGAGCCAGTAAAAGCCTTGTGCCCTTAATTGCGGGGGTTGTTTCTGTGGATAATGGCTAAGGTATCTTTAGGCATGAAGTTATTCTTGAACATCGTAAAACATAATGAGGCGATAGTGGTTGCGACTTGCAGCGGATTGCATTTGAAACGACATATGTACATCCTTCTAAAGGCCTGGAAACATACTCTAAGCACGCGCACATCATTCACACAATAACGCTCACATTCATCAGCTATATTATAAGGATTACGTTCATTAAAACTGTTGTAGTATCGGTCAAAATCTTCAGTTCATCTGTGCTCATACATTCATAATTAAAGTAATGTTTGGGTGGAGGTAGACCTACGTAATTTAAAGTTTCGCTAGTGAGGAATGTGTAAGGGAAATATCCTTTTGAAACTTCAGCTGCTACGCCCATCACCTTGGGTAGCTTTGCTAATTTACAAGGTGTGAATAATAAAGTGTCTTTAAATTGTACATTACCTCTTATTTGCATCTGTATTAATTTGTTTGCCTCTTTTCAAGGGATCACCTGTAAATATCTCAGAGGACTCGTGCTCAAGCAACTCCTTATAAAGGAACTGTGTCAAATTTTGCCCCGTTATGGGCGAGAATATACACAGTCATTTTTTTAACTTGTCCGCTAACTTGACAATATAGGACACAAATAGTTTTACAGGGCTATCGGGCATTCGTTTTAAAAACGTTTGTCCGTTTACCACATTTGTGACACTCATCACACTCGATCTCCATACACTCATCACAGATAGTCTGCTCACAAGTAAATGTGGAATACCTCTTTGGTTTCAGCGTTCGTGTATGTTTCTATATCGTAGTACACAGTTATACAAGGGTTGTTTTTAGGCTTGGCGTCTTTCATATAACATACATGCTTTACCCACCGCCTTATATTTCTCATGGCATGTAGACAGTGAATTTCATCACATTATGGTAAACTTTCCCCAATTATCCATCATGTGAAACATACCACATTCACAGATTCTCATTTTCCTGCACGTGCCAATTGATTTATGGAGCTCAAAACAGCTATTATTGAAAAATGTGCGTCTACACACATTACAATCCCTCTTCTCAGCTTCAACTACACGGCTTTCACATTTGGGCTTTTACACTGCTCACATACCATGTGACATTCTTTACAATGTTTCACTATATCATCCGCAAACTCGAGACACCCTTACACAAATCATGATGTCGTCCATATTTTCGACTTTTGTCATAACTCGCGTAAAGGCACCTTATATTACGGATGGGGAGATATGTTGTACCTGACAGTCCTAAAATAAGTAGGGGTCTTGTACGATCTCTCACACAGCTTTTAAAAACATACACAGTTCTACGACGATCATCCAGTCCAAATACAACTATACGAACATTCATTTCCTGTTCTACCCTTCTCAGCTCTTCAGGACCCATATTACAGTCAAACTCAAGTTACAGTCTACAGCTAGTTTACGGGCACGCTCCACGACCGTAGGCAGCCAAATTTTTTGGCCTGTGTATTTAGTACAGTAAACATACGAGCTAAGACTACTGCTATAAAGCCGCAACCACGATCGACGTTTATATGCCGTCTAAAATAGCCTGAGAATTGAAGTTAAGAGTATAAGGTGTGGCACTATGACCCGCAACACGGAATACACGGTCAATATTTACCGTGAAGTTGTCCATATTGAAGGCTATACTACTTTGAGAGGCCTGCATTATACGACCTAATATATACTCTACATCTTCAGCCGCCAAACGCCTGAATGGTACTACTACCCAAAAATCATCTACATCACCGTCATCTGACCCGAATCCGAAGGACAGCCTCGTCCTGACTTCACGCTCGTCGCGGTTCTGAAGGGCAAACTCTACAATACGCTCTACTACGCGCCGTAGTCCGTGTTCAATACCGTTGCTATACATGGATCTAGGATCAACCCTGACTATATACCGATTTCTAGTCAAGGCGGGGTGGGGTTGCGGTGCGCACCAACTCGAATGTTATGCCATCCTCAACAGAACGGGGAGCTGCTGTGGAGGTTGAGGATGAATAAGGGGTATATTTGAGGAAGGCACTATTGTGGGTTGTGCGTAAGACGTTGAGGGTTGGGGCTCTATTACTGCAGCTCAACAGAACGGGGAGCTGCTGTGGAGGATGAATAAGGGGGTATATTGGCGGAAGGTACTATTGTGGGGTTTGTTGCGTAAGACGTTGAGGGTTGGGGTTCTATTACTGGTGTTCTAACAACCCTGGAACGCTTTATACCTGACGTGGAGGGTTCGTCATCACACCTCCGCTTTGAACTGTTTCGTGCTACAGGTGTCGCTGGTGAGGGCTCATCGGGGGATGGGTACTGTAGATGCACGGTCAACGGGTTCATCCGTGATATCGATGATGGGGGCTGTACATCGTCGTCATTCACGGTTCTGTGGAAGAAGAAAACAAAATATAAGGAGCAGCACTCGTTATTTGTAATATTTTGTAAATGACCCACTTAGGGGTGTGACGTGTTAGAAATGGAATCTGTAGAAAAATTCAGGTTCACGAGCCCATCCACATGTATTATATCTGGACCTACAGGATGTGGTAAAACGGTGTTTATGCTTAAAATCATTAAAGAAAAGGGGAAATGTTCTCAAAATTTGTGCATAAAGTTATATGGTGCTATTCGACATACCAATCAGTGTTCAACGAGTACCAAGATGATGTTTTGTTCCACAAGGGGGTCTATGACGTTAATTCGTTAAAGGGAAATGAACATACAGTCATCGTAATTGACGACCTCATGTTGGAGATGGATAAAACGTTTGCCGAGACATTTACAGTATTCTCCCACCACCTTAACATAAGCGTGTTCTTCATCAATCAGAATCTATTTTTCAAAAATAGATACATGCGCGATGTGTCGCTAAATACGCAATATCTAGTCTTATTCGCGCAACGTAGAGATGTGTCACAAATTGGGGTATTAGCCAGTCAAATGTTCCCGAATCAGCGTAAGGAGTTTTTGGAGGTTTATAAAGAGGTCACAAACCAACGTTATGGATATTTGCTTTGTGACCTTCACCCGCGAAACACGTTTAGGGTGCTTCTAAGAACGAATATATTTCCAAGCGAACCTGAAACCGTGTATATTCCAGAATGACGAATAGGCTAAAGAAATACCGCGAATTAATAAAAATCTATCAACGACTGCCTCGGCATTGCAGCAGATGTTTGTTAAAAATATCGACTCTGACTTTTTAAAATGCATCTGTGAAATCTGCCTTAATGTTATAAAATGTAATGTCCAATGAAACCCTCTCAGAAGACTCGCTTACGTCGTTACAAGAACATAATACGGACGCTCGCTCATAAAAGTCAGACTGTGGGTAAGAAAAAGCGCATTATTGTACAAAGAGGAGGATCGTTCCTGCCCATCTTATTTTCAGTTTTGGGTCCTTTACTGACTAGATTAATATAATGAAGAAGGTGGTTGTGATTCCGCACGAGGTGTATGCATTACAAAGTTCAAAGACTCCAGACGCGGTTCTAGAACCCCGTAAAAGTAGGCTTAAAAGAATGGAAAGTGAGTTGCTAGCCCTATTAAACAGTGAAAAGGCACCTGATGAGAAAAGGATCTTGTACCAAGAGGCTTTGCAGAAATTTCTTCATGAGTACGAAGATTATAAGCATCCTACAGAGCTCCCCGTGAGGCACAGCTCGAGTAGCGCTGAGCATAGCGACACAGGACCTGGGCAACCAAAGAGCAACGGAACACACACATCGAACATGTGCTAAAAAACAGCCTCCCCCATACATTGAGGAATAAAGGGTAAGTCTTTATAATCTATTGAGTGAGGACCCCATCATACAGTGGACCGATACAGGCGAGGTCATTGTTGAAGGAACAAGGGTACAAGGTCCAATATCGTTGATATTGTTCATGATCTGGTGAGAAAGTGGGATAGGCCCTCACCAACAGGATGGAGGCATATTAAAGCAAGACTACAACAAATAAATGTCCCCAAAACATTGATAGGTAATCTGAATAGGTTAAAAGACTTGGAACATGCATCGCACGTGTCACAACTGAGTACACCTTCGCCCCCAGCAGCTGCAGTGTCTCTGAAGAGGAGAAAGAAGAGAGCAGGCGGCCAACCTTATCCACGTGCCTCTAAAATACGCAAATGGCTAACGTATTAAGTAAGCACTATTATGACATTTCTAACCCGCATCCTATGGTGGCGTTAATAGATTGTACAGAGGTGTTTATGGTGTAAGGAAAAAAGATGTTGAGAGATTTTTGCGGGGACAGGATGCTTATACACTTCATAAGCCGGTGAGAAAAAGGTTTAAAACAGCCAAGACAACAGCCGCCTCGATTGACTCTATTTGGCAGGCAGATTTAACAGACATGCAAAGATATTCATGTATAACGATGGCTACCGTTACATCCTATTCATAATAGATGTATTCTCTAGATACCTGTGGTTAATTCCCCTGAAAAATAAATCGCCTGAAACAGTTGCTAAAGCGGCCAAAACGCTGATGTTGAAAGAAAACAGGATTCCTGGCTATTTTTGTACGGATATGGGAAAAGAATTTATAGGACGCGCTTTTCAGAACATGCTGTCAGAGTTTAATATCAGCTATTACACTTCCAATTCTATACATAAGGCTTCTTTAGCTGAAAGAGTTCAACGTACCATAAAGGAACGCATGCACCGCTATTTTACACATAAAAACACATACAGATATATAAACGTTCTCGTTCATTGGCTTCATCCTACAACCGTTCACACCATCGTACGATCGGTACAACACCTAACGATGTTTTAGAAAGAGGCAAGCGCCCGAGAAGAGATGGAGTACCACCACCACCACACTCTGCGCGTTTCAAAATCAATGACTATGTAAGGCTGTCACGTTCGGGGAATAAATTCGCGAAGGGATTTGAGCAAGGCTGGACACGCGAGATTTTTAAAGTTAGGGCTATGAGGCCTAAGGGCGATATAATGATGTATTACGTTGAAGATTTGAATGGAGAAGAGATCTCGGGAGGCTTTTACCGCGAGGAATTGCAGAAAGTGGTATTTAATTTAGGAAAAAATGTGTTTAAAATTGAGAAAATTATAGGAAGCAAAGGTTCAGGAAAGAGAAAAATGTACCTGGTGAAGTGGCTAGGTTACCCAGAAAGCTTCAATACCTATATAAAAGCTGATGCAGTAATGAAACTTAATTAGTATGCAGCATGACTCCTAACCATTTCTACGTCACACTCCCGTCCTCCTCGTCCCTGTCTGTACACCCTAACAACACACTAGCCAACTTTGTAACAGAGCTCCATGGACCCATTGAATTGGGTCGTGATTCGTATGAGGTGGGGATATGCGAAATTCAGCTGGACACCCTCTTTTTAAATATTGATTATAAAGATACCGTTTTTACGATTCTTAGAGACTGTAATGAGTGTACAAAAGCCGGGGTAACTCGGGATACTACACCGGACTAGGACCGGGCGTTATGGTTCGGTTGAGGCCGTTATGGTTCGGTTGAGGATGTTGTGAGAGACTTAAACGTAAGTTTAAAAAACTCAAATCTTACGAATGATTTATTATACGAAATCGTAAACAAAGGAAACCCTGCACATACTTTAATCCTAAAATCAAAGGTTAACAGAAATATTAGAGACGGAAGAGTGTTCAAAATTATAACCTAGGGGCGATGTCGCTCAGCCTTCCAAAGAGATACCTTTCACGAGGCACAGCATGACTTGTCCAACTTAATGTATCAATTGAAGATGGGGAAATTGGATGAAAGCTCAGCCCCTAGACATGTGCTATATTTACGGCAATATAGTGGAGCACCAGTTTGTTGGGGATACGCAGGCACGCCTGCTACGCGTAGCTCACATCCCCAACCATAGAGGAAGGAGTTTGAGTATTACATATGACATGCCCCATTATGTGAATGTCGCAACTAATCTAATAACCAATATCTCAATAAATATAAGAACGATTGAAGGGATAAAAATTTCCCATTCGGTAACGGGAGCTTAACACTAAAGCTGCACTTTCGATGCACTGAGTTATAATAGACAGAAAGCCTTTCACAGTATACCGAGGAGTGAGGTACCAACGTGGAAGTGGACTTGGGGTCCATTTTTTCATCCATACTACGCACCGCTGTCCCACTGTTGAAGAGGGGACAGGGAGGAAGGCGTTACAAACAGGTTTTAACGCGGCAGACATATTAGGTGGCACTAAGCCTAAAGAAGCTCTAAAAAAACATTTAAAACGTACACGGGATGAAATCATCAAAGATGCGAAGAGAAAAATGTGTGGTGGCGGAAAGAAGAGATCTGTCAGGAATAAGGGGTTACCAACACGTGGCGTTAAACGTAAAAGGAAATAAAAAAATAAGTGCTTTAAGTGTATGAAACCTATGGCTGATCATTTTTTTAACTGATATAAGCTGAGGACGCTACTCTCACGATTCATAGATTGACTAATACTCGTCGAGGGGGGGGTGGCACTATTTTTGACTCGTCATGGCACGTTTCATCCATCCATGTAGTTCACAATGCTGTAAATCGGAACTGTCCTTTGATATGCCACCTACCCAGGTCTCTTTTGAACATAGTGACTTTATTACAATTAACCCATTAAACACATTTAATTCCCCGAGTGCTCCTATAGAATTCGTGATACCCAGCTCAGGTCCTTACTTTTTTGACCCAAGTTGCATGCACATGTATGCTAAACTACGCGTAGCCCATTCTGACGGAACGGACTGCGATGATAGTTACGCTGCCTACCCTGAAACCAACTTTCTGCACTCCATATTCAGTCAGTGTGACGTATATTTAAATCAGACTGACATCTCGGCAGGTACTGGTTACTATCACCTACGAGCCTATCTGGAAAATGTCCTCAACTTTTCAAAAGAAGCGAAGGACACCTTTTTAACCGCCGAGGGGTATTACCACACTAAAGACGAGAGTAGTATAAAGGATAAATTTAAAAATTCTAAAAAGAAGATATACGAGTGTTTTGGACGCCTGCATACAGATTTCACATTCCAGGAGAAGTTGCTTATGAACGGGGTGGATATGAAAATCAAGCTTACCCGCACGAATCCTGAGATCTGCATAAATCTGGGGACTGACCAAGAAGAAGGCGCGAAACCCGTTGTGATACACATCATGCAAACGTATTTGCGTATACGCCGAGTGAAATTAAGTTCCCCGAAGCAAATAGAAATTGAGAAAGACTTGATACACTCACAGTAAAGTATCCAATTAACAGGATACGGATGAAACTGTACACGATCCCCGCAGGGCAGGCATCGAAGCAGCTAGAAAACGTTGCTCTTGGAGTCCTACCTAAAAGGATATTAATTGGAATGCAAGACCACGCCTCGACGAATGGTAAATATAAAAAGAGTGCCTTAAAATTCGAGAATTTCGGCCTTAAAAATATTACTCTATACGTAAATGGCATCGCTCTGGGTGGGGTAATGAATATGGATTACCCAACAGATGCTGTGTTCCCGCTCTGCGCGAGAGCATATAGCAGTCTGGCTCATAATACAGGCGCGTGTGATGAACTTGGTTTTGGCATAACGCTGAAAGAATTTGTGGAAGAATTTAACATTTACTCATTTGACATTACGCCAGACTTAACTGCTGCCGTAAATACGCATTTAAGTCCACAACAGAGCGGAAACATCTCGGTGAGGTTGGAGTTTGCCAAACCTATAGACGCGCCTATAAGTGCACTCGTGTATCTAGAATCACAGGCACTAATAGAGGTTGATCGTTTCAGGAGAGTCACCACAGATTTTTAAAATGGATGCGAATACAATTCAGAGAGTGATGAAAAGTGACCGCTTCACGCGTTCCAAATTTATCGGTGTTTTTGCGAAGAATGAAATATTGAAGCTGGCTAGTACGAGAAACTGGTACGGGGTTGTTGTTAACACGGACATTGTGGGTGGTGAGGGTATTCATTGGTTTGCAATCTATTTTAAAACAGGAAAGAGTGTACTATTTTGACTCACTCGGATTTCCACCGTGGAATGACTCGGCAATTGTGAAGTTTATAGCGCAGCTAGGCGTGTCAGAGATTATTTGGAATCCATTTCGTTTCCAAGGATATTATACTGAAACATGCGGGTTGTATTGCATTTTGTTTATCATGCATATGTCACGTGGGAAGAGTTTTATGAATTTTTAAAAATTATTCGATTTATACGACACCAATATGAATGATAAAAGTGTATGCAGACAGATAAAAAAAAAAGTTCCCATATGTTAGCATCCCCTGTAATGTGTATATCTATATTGTGTAAAGCTGTATATACATTTGTAACTAGCCATTAAGATTTGTGACAGGCACTGACCCTTTTTGTACATGTTTTCTGATATTTAATAAATGAAAATATATTGGGTTTTGTTCTTATCCTCAAAAATACTTACATTAACTCCTCTACAAACTGGCACTTGCTTGACCGGATGTGAGTCAATACCACGACTTCTGTATCCAGATCGCTGGGTTGGCTAGGCGGGGAAGCTACCACTTCATTTATCACCCTTTCGCCAAAGGTAGCTATAATACGATCTAGCTCCGTTTCGGTCCTGTAATTAAAATAAATGTCACGAAATTGGATGCGGGTAATTCGTTGTCCACCATATATATATATATATATATATATATATATATATAAGGGACATAATATAGCCTAACTTGTCGTAGCCCAACCTGACTTACCCAAACTTATTGTTCACGATTCCACAAGAAAAGTAAAAACATACTATATAACCTAAAATTACTTACATCACCTCTACAAACTGGCACTCGCTGCCCCGTGCCAATACCACGACTTCTGTATCCAGATCGCTGGGTTGGCTGGGCGGAGAAACCATCCTTTCGTCAAAAGTAGCTATAATACGATCTAACTCCGTATCGGTCCTGTAATTAAAATAAATGTCACGAAATTGGATGCGGATAATTCGTTTTGTGAGCACATATATATATATATATATATATATATGGTGAACAGACAATAATTAAACATATTTTCAAAACGCATTTATTGCAATTTGGTAATTTCCTACTGCAGTGCTGCATTATCGTAAACATAATCTTAAAGTTTCACCATATACATATATATATCGTTAGAAAGCGTTGTTGCAAATTTTGCAATGCAATGTTGCAAGATGCTGCAACAATATATACAAATGATGATATAGTTGCGATGGAAACAGAATAATTAAACACAATGGGAATAATTTTTACGTTGTAGAAAAATTCAGAACAAAAGGAATTTAGATTGTCAATTATAAACGAGAAACAATACAAACTAATTTTCAATGCTAATAAATAAATGAGATTTGTTTGCGCTGAGAGACACTGACTGAGGCGCATTGTGGTGGCGCGGATGGTAGGATCTGCGAATGTAAACATCATCCATCATCGAACCACGGTTAATTCGATGTTACGATCACGGAGAAGTGCACAATGGTTACAAATAGTAGGTCATGTTAACTCAATTGACGACCAGTTAGGTTATATTACGCCCGGTTAGGTTATGCTAGGTTAGATTACGCTGGAGTATATATTTTAGGTTAAGTTAGTTTAGTACGCTAGGTTAGGTGCCCCAAAGTTTGATGCATGCGTAGGCTGCGTTAGGTTATATTACGCCGGTTTAGGCTATATTACGTCCCTGTTAGTCTACGCTAGCTTAGGTTATATTACGCCCGGTTAGCCTATGCTAGGATAGGTTAGGCTATATTATGTCCGTTAGTCTACGCTAGGTTAGGTTATATTACGACCGGTTAGGCTAGGTTAGGTTAGATTACGCCCGGTTAGGCATGCTAAGTTAGGTTAGGTTGGGCTACGTTAGGTTAGGCTATATTATGTCCCTGTTAGTCTACGCTAGGTTAGGTTATATTACGACCGGTTAGGCTATGCTAGATTAGGTTAGTTTACGCCCGGTTAGGCTATGCTAAGGTTAAATTGGGCTAGGTTAGGTTACGTTAGAGTATATATTTCGCTATTGGGGCTTTGCACGCATCAGTTTATATATAATATTATATATATATATATATATATATATATATGTGTGTGTGTGTGAATAATAATAATAATACAAGAGTTAGGGCTAAGCTCTGAGGTTAGTTTACGCCCATATTAAAGCTCCATTACGCGTTTGATTGCAGCTAAAAGTATTGGCCACCATATATATATATATATATATGGGACACAGACAAAAATTAAACATTTTTTCAAAACACATATTATAACACTTAGAGATACTCACATCTGGAGGTCCTCTTCATTGAGGGGGCCTTGCATTTCACTACAATTTTCCACGATGCTCTGGGTAGCTAAAAATTTGTCCTGGTCTACAACTCTGAAAATTATGCGCGCTGCATGGGCATAATCGGGGTCGCCCTCCATCAGGTCGGGGGTGTTTTACAAAGACAGCTGGCTCATAGTGTATAATGCACTAAAATGCGAGAAACTGGGTCTCTGCATTGAGATTCGCTCTTATAAGGGGGCATGTGATCAACCCACAAGCGCAATGCTTAGCACCCTATTGGCAGGCGGTGATTTTGGGCGGGACTTAGCGTGTAGGCCTGCATAGCAGCCAACCCGAGGTCCTGCGGCCGACCCACAGTGTTGTGATTGGCTGCCTCCATGAAATCTGGGCGTGCCAGCGTTGAATTTTGGGCGGGGCTTGAGTCGTAGGTTTGTATAGTACCCAACCCGAGATCCTGGGCCGATCCACAGGGTTGTGATTGGATGCCCCATGATATCTTTGTTTATTTTTCCGGCCAACTCAATTTTAATTTGGATTTCTGCGAGAAATAATCTTAAAATACTTGTCTTATCTTGTTACAAGATAACCTTTCTGTGGTGGAATCAGCCCCATGAAATTTTTTTTTTTTTTTTTCGGACACCTCAATGTCTTGCTTTGTAAGGTTTAAACCAAAAATATTTGCTGAAGAAATCTTAACCTTTACGGATAAACTGCTTATTTATTTATATGGTCACGCACAGATTAGAAAAGACGTATATATGATAATAAAGGTTTCAGATTGAAAAACATTTTCTGTATTGTATTGTGTGTTGTACCAAACTGACAACTCCGCTGATTGTAAACAAATTTTTAATGAATAAATCTTTACCATGCGATATATATATATATATATATATATATATATAATATATATATATATATATATGATAGATAACATCCTTTATTTTTCCGGACAAGTCAGTGTCATGCTTTATAAGGTTTAACCAAAAATATTTGAGGTATGGAGAGATAACCTTTCTGTGATTATTGTGACCTTAAGCTTTAGGCTTTATTTAATTAAGAACCCAGATATTTGTTATTATTAATAATATATAAATCATGAATCTCGTTTTTATAACCTTTTTGTAGAGTAAAGGTTATTTATATGGGACAGTCCAGATTAGAATGCTTTTCGACATGATTTTATATGATATATGCGTATGTGTGACGGGGAGTTATTAGGGATTCATTTATTTTTTATTTTTTCCCATAGGGAGTGTTTACACGAATTTTAGATGAATATGAAAAAATTATTATTTTTAAAAAAATCAGCAAGAATTCATAATTAGTTATTTGACTGTAAAAGTAGTGGTATACCATTGGTCAAAGAAACCATTTTAAAATAACTAACCTTTTATTGTGGTGGTGGATAGATAAAGTTTCGCGATTTCTTGCAAAAAATAATGCAGGATAGAATTAAAACAAATATTCTTATATATATATATATATATATATATATATATATATATATATATATATATATATTTAAGAATATTGTTTTAATTCTATCCTGCATTATTTTTTGCAAGAAATCGCGAAACTTTATCCACCACCACAATAAAAGGTTAGTTATTTTAAAATGGTTTCTTTGACCAATGGTATACCACTACTTTTACAGTCAAATAACTAATTATGAATTCTTGCTGATTTTTTAAAAATAATAATTTTTTCATATTCATCTAAAATTCGTGTAAACACTCCCTATGGGAAAAAAAAAAAAAAATATATATATATATATATATATAATGAATCATTTGAAAGCTTATGGTAGTTCGAATTTCGTAAAGATTTCTTAATGAAATGTTGTTTGATTCATCTTTGTTAAAAATCGAGTTTTATAAATATACGAATTTTATGAATAAAAATTTATTATGAAAACTGAAATTGCCATTTTATATTTAATTTTCTCGAATTGTTCATTTATATTTTTTATTTTTTCTCCGTACGAATACCCCCACCTTAGACCTACGGGGAGTCATTAGGGGTTTCTTTTTTCTTTTTTGAATTTAAATTTTCCCCGTACGAATTGTTCATTTGTTTTTCCCCGTACGATTTGTTTTACACCCGCCTTAGACCTACGGGGATCATTAGGGGTTTACTTTCCGTATGAATTGTTCATTTATTTTTTATTTCGTACGAGTTGTCTTACACCAGCCTTAGACCTACGGTACAGCGGAAGGTCGGGACGGGGTCGAACCCCATTTAACGCGCGACGTACATGTGCCAACTGATGCCCGGAGGCACTGGCTGATTAAGCCAACTGGCTGATTAGGGGTCCTATAAGAGAGCGGCGGGTGGCTGAAGACCTCATATGTGCTTGGCTCTCGCCAAGCGAAGACCCTTCCTCTGGGTCTCCTCTCTCTCTCTCTCTCTTAGGTTAGGTATGTCCCTTTGGGGGGTGAGGCCGTCCCACATTCTCCCCCAAAGAGGTTTCCCCCCCTTGCAACAAGGGGGTGGGGGTTGGGGTTGGCACCAATGGGGTGGGGGTGGCTCTCTTGCAACATTTGCAATTGCATTGCACTCAAGCATTTTGCGATCATACTACTTGGCTTTATTTATTGACTGAAGACTAGTTAGTCAGGAAATATAAATAATGAGGAAATATAAAATATTATACTCCTTAAATCTAAAATATATTATTTAAATATAAAATATTATACCATAATAAGTTATTTTAAGTGTTACAAATGGATTTCCAAAATTAATGGCTTAGTAATTATGTCCCAAACCAAATATATTTGGAAGAGGCGCAATGGATTACGCTTGTGATGTATATTTTTCATCTGATTTTTGTTACGAAATATCAAACTGGTTGTGAGTGTATGGTGATAATGTTTCAGTAATGTTTAAATATGTAAAAACTAATTAAAGTTAAATAGCATAAAAATAGTTCTGTAACCCAGACGTCAGGTGGCGTTCTAAGAGTAAGGAAATTTGTGAACTCCAAACCAATCGCAAATGAATGCAAAATGGGAGCGCAAGTCGTTACAGTACAAGGAGTATCTTAATCAGAGGTCCTCAGCTCAGTACCACAAGGAACAGTATTAGCTCCACTACTCTTCATAATCATGCTAACTGACATAGATGAGGACGTTACCAGAGACAGCACAGTAACTTTGCCGACGACACAAAGATCAGTACTCAGTAGAAAAACAAAAAAAAAACAGAAGATATAGGATCTCTACAAACAAACATGAACAGAATCTACAAGTGGACGGAAGACAACAATATGAAGTTTAACACTGAGAAATTTCAGCTGTTACGGTAGGGAAAAAGAGAAGACCTAAAATCCATGGAATATTATACTCCAAATGGACAGTAAATTCGGAGAAATTCTAAAGCAAAAGATTTAGGGGTTGTAATGACTATTAGAAATTTGAAACACAAAATAAGATAGCAGTAAACAGAGCAAAGAGAATAACTGGGCAGATACTGAGAACCTTTAAACGAAGGGAGAGGAATATAATGATTCCTCTACTGAAAACCCTGATCATACCCAAATTGGAATACTGCTCGGTCCTAACATCCCCATATGAAAAAGTGGACACGAGACAGCTAGAAGGTATTCAAAGAAGCTTCACAGCCAAGATCAAAGGGTGTAAAGAACTAAATTACATGGAAAAGTTACGCGAATTAAACCTATATTCACTGGAAAGGAGAAGAGAGAGATACACCATTATTTACACTTGGAAAATAATGGATAAACTAGTCCCTAATCTTACTCTGAACTGTGTTGTGTTCCCAAATTAAAGGCGATTCAGGGAACATCCTTAACCCTGAAAGAAAATAGTTTTGTTGTGAGAGGACCAAAACTGTTTAATCAGCTTCCCAAAGACCTAAGGAACACCAGTGGGGTTGCGGTGGACATCTTCAAAAGAAGATTAGACGCCTGGCTCAGAACAATCCCCGATGAGCCGGGCGTACCTGGCTATGTGAGGTGGAGAGTACAAGAAACCAACTCACTACTTCACCAGGCCAACTCGAGAGGAGGGGCGACAAGCTTGACTTTTGTGAAATGAGGAATCATCGCACGGAACATTTGAAAGGTGTGTATATATATATAAAAAAAAAAAAATATATATATATATATATATAGAGGCGGATTTACGTATAAGCAGAGTAGGGACCTGCCTAGGGCAACAAATTTTGTCGTATTTCAGGAGTCTCTTATAGCAAACTAGTGATATCAAATGGCACAACTATAAGGCACTTGAATCCCTGCCTTGAGCCGGGAAAATACTAAGTACACCTCTGTGTGTGTGTGTGTGTGTGTGTGTGTGTGTGTGTGTATATATATATAATTTATATATATATATCCTCTGCTATAACCAAAGACTAGTTATTTATAACAAGACCCATGACTCCCTCAACTTTTGCGTGAGTTTTTTTTCTCTCTCTTTGTCTCTCTACTTCATGTATCATTTGGCAGAAAAAAATTAATATAAATCCTACCTCATTATCTATTTTTATATAGTTTAATATTTACTTGAATGTAACCATTAATTGATAAATAAGTCATAGAGGCTCGTTTTTTAAACATGAGTATGATAATTTTCAATTTTTATTTTATAAACTCGTAAATGATGCGAGTATGCCGTTGTGTAAAGTGTGGTTCTCATTCTATACGCTAGGTGACGAGTACTTGATATTCACATGGCGAGATAACGCGTTAAATAAAGTAAAATATCGTGTTCCTTATCTTGTATAATAGTCTTTGGTATACCTAAAGGGTCAGTGTGTATTCACACCATCTATTGTAAGTACGACTCCGCCAAGCGTCGAAGCCAGATACTTCAACTTGACTTTCGAAAACGGAATCATTTAGAAACCATGAAGTGTTGGCCATTGGCACAACCATAGAGAAAAGGTGAAAATTTGACGACAGGAAACACCAAGAATGTCGAGAGAAGAGGAAGGACTTCGTTGTGTATTGGTGACGATAAGGAGGTAGTCGTGTGGAAGATTGTAATGAGAAGACAAATGAAGGAGCTGAGTTTCTGAGGCACTGAACGCCACGAGGTTTTCACTGCCTCAGTCAGAGATAGCAGAAGGATCAGAGGTCAGTTTCACACGAAGCATGGAGTGACTGTTGAGAGGGTGCAGAACGGGACGCTCTGTGAAATGGGTGGAGAAGTGAAGTGAAGGGTGGAATCATCGCCATAGGAGTGGATAGGACAGGAAATGCAACTTAGAAGATCATTGATAAATAAAAGGAAGAGTGGGTGATAGGACAGAACCCTGAGGAACACCAGTATTAGTTTTAGGAGAAGAACAATGGCCATCTACAACCGCAGACATAGCTCGGGAGGAATGAAATCGGAGATTGATGAAGGCACAGATAGAAGGATAGAAAGCGAAGGAGAGCAGTTTCGAAATTAAGAATTTGTGCCGGACTTTATCAAAAGCTTTTGATATGTCCAGCGGAATAGCAAAAGTTTCACCAAAATCCCGAAAGAAAGATGACCAAAAGTTAGAGAGATATGTAAGAAGATCGCCAGTAAGAACCCATATTGACGATCTGAAAGAAGATTGTGAGTAGAGAGGTGTGTAAGAATCTTTTTATTAAGGCTAGATTAGAAAGGCAAGAAATCAAGGACCATAGTTGGAGGGCTCAGAGCGATCACCCTTCTTTGAGACAGACTGAATCAGAGCTAACTTCTAACAGGAAGGAAAAGCAGGCACGTGCAGAGGGGGGGGGGCTTGGGGTGCTTGAGCTCCTGCCCTTTTTCTTCTTCATATCAAAAGTGCCCTTTTAGTCAAAATTCATAAATATATTGATTCGACATAAATTTGAATTAATTAGTTATATTTTTATTTAGTTACTGCTACTTCAACAGATTTTCAAAACTGGAATTACTTTGATCTATGATTTTTTTATTAGAATAATATACTTAACATACCGTTACTATTATTTTGTCAATCAGGGAGGGCGTCCCTAGTGGTAACATTGACTGCAGCTGTTCACTGTTGATTGCGTCTCTCGGGTATGTGGGTGTATTGTTTACTGTTTGTTTATTTTACGTTAACCTAAGCTAACTAGTGATTTCTCACTGATAATTATGGTAAGTTGGAATCCAAAGCAGTGTGACATTACTCCAAAAAATATCGTGTGAAAGTATATTACACATTTCTGGATACACTTGTTCAAGAAATTAGGAGGAGATTTAAAGGAAAGGATGAAGATAAGACAGGAAAAATCCTAAAGTCGCTCCATAGCCTAATTGTGCCACTAAACTGGAAGACAGGTGGAGAATTGGCAACAAGTAGTAAAGTTCAAGGTCTAAATACTCTGCAAGTTCTATGGCTTTGAAGAAGAGGAAGACAAACTTTTGACAGAATTGAGGATATTTCACTCAGCCTACTCACTGCCAAAAAATGATCTGAGACCCACCCTCAATTGTTTCAAGGAAAACGATGCCCATTTTGTCTTCCCAATTATGTATGAGTTGCTTAAAATTTATGCAACACTTCCAGTAACAACAGCAACTGTGGAGCGCTCCTTTTCCAAGCTCAAGTTAGTTAAGCATAAACTGCGGAGCTTGTGTGGAGAAGAAAGACTCTCCGATCTCATGCTGCTTAGCATTGAGAAAGACATCCCTGTTGATAATGAAGAAGTGATAAACATTTTCAAGCGCATGGCCAACAGGAGACTGCTATTATGATTTATTAAACATGTTGGCTTCCTTATTCTTCAGTATGCATTTCATTGTAGATGATTAAGAATATAATTTTTGCTTTTGTATTTTCCTGATAAGAATCAATATTTTTCTATTGCTACTTAAGAGCTGTGGCCATCATATTAAATAGCCCACAGTATATTTCTATAAATCTTTAATTTATAGTTTCATATTATTCCATATTTAAATGTATATACAGCAGAATACTGTAATTTATATGATGAGCAAGCTAAAAGTCAATATAAGTAAAATTGAATAATAATTGTAAATACACTCCACTATTTCAATATCTTCATATCTTTTGAAAATCTTGCAATAAAAACATGCCTTTTTACAACAAATTTTCATTTATTTTCTTTAATCAGCTTTATATACAAAAATAATGCATTGAATTTAATGGAATTTAAGAATATTTACCACATACAATTTTAAAATTTTTCTTTGTGTGTGTATACATATATGTAGCCTATATGGCATTGCGGATTTCATTTTTAAAAATGTTAGGGGGTGCCCTTTTTTCAACTGAGCCCCTGCCCTTCTGAAAGTCTGTGCACGTCACTGAGGAAAAGTATCAGATAAAAAATAAATGAAAGAGTTTGCCTGACCGTACAGTGTTAGAGTGCAAATTGCAATGCAATGTTGATCAATTGTTGCAAGGTGCCAACACCCCCTCATGGTGCTAGTGCCACAAAAAAAAGGAAGAGGGTATGCAAGCAAGGGGAATTGGTTTATCCCCCAAGCTGCCACCCAAACCTCTCCTAAGAGAGAGAAGAGAGACCATCTTTTCGCCTGGAAATCCAGGAGCATGATGATCGCTCTTGACCTCACAGTTGACTTAGGTGTAATCCGCCAGTTGGCTTAGAAGGCTTAATCTGGCTTTAAAGGCGTAACCAGCCATTTGGCGTAGTATATATATATATATATATATATATATATATATATATATACGTAAAGAACGACGCTTGTATAGGAGATATTCCGCGCA
Organism: Bathynomus jamesi; assembly: GCA_023014485.1. NCBI lineage: Eukaryota > Metazoa > Arthropoda > Malacostraca > Isopoda > Cirolanidae > Bathynomus > Bathynomus jamesi. Next base: position 261,223 of record JAJOZX010000674.1, read on the forward strand.
AGACGAGAGAGAGAGAACGAAACAAATGAAAAAATGAAGTAACCACCCGGGAATCGAACCCGGGATCTTCCGATTACCGGTCAGATGCGATAACCATTACACCATGGGCCTCACTCTTCCAAATGCCGTAATTCTTCTACATACTCGCAGAAAGAGAATATATACTCATGCTGGGCCCACAAAAAATTATTGAATTAAAAGCATACACACACACACACACACCGTATATAAACAGATGCATGTAAAGAAGAATTGTTCTAGTCCAATATCAGAAAATATACAAGCATGCTTTCCTTAGAATAACTACCACACAACCCCATCCTTAGAATTTAGAATACCTTCCAAGAACCATCAGCACAGCACCACCACCACCACTAGACCAACAAGGTCTCTAAAAACGAACCAATTAATATACAAAGTTATTAAGCGTAAACAAATCCATTTATGGGACAAGGTAGACCGACAATCTCAAGACAATGCCAATAGTTTGATCTATTAAGCTTCTCATGGTAGAAAACCACCACGAGGCCAATGTGATGTTTGGTGGTCAATCTTTTAAACAGAAAATCGAATATGATAAATCAAATTTAATACAAAAACAAATTTTTTCTCTTAAGAACCAAATATATTTTTAAACTATAATATAAAAATATGAATATAATTTTTAAGCAAAACTGGGTTTAAGTTTAGGTATAACTAATTTTTTCGCCTTTTATCCCCATTATATTTAAAGCAAGTTTCTGGCTTAATATATGCCCCCCTGAAGAGGGAATCGAAAGACGCCTATGATTTGTGGTGCTTTCATGGTAGACCCAGATTAGGACCAGTATACTTGAATATGTGTAGAAGTCGGGGTCAGTATAAGGCGGCCATAAGGCGATGTAAAAAGGAAGAAGAGTCTATTCGAGCATCAAAAGCCTGTGAAGCTCGCATAAATAACGATAACAAATTTTGGAAATTTGTTAAGAATCAAACGGGTGTCAAAAATGTCCTCCCTCCGACAATCGATGGGGTGTCGGGGGAGGATGAAATTGCAAAACTGTGGAAAAATCACTACTCTAACATTCTTAATAGTGTGAGTAGGGATAATCTTAAATAGATTACAGCGAAACGATTGTGGGAGGGACAAGGGAAAATATTTTGATTCATTTTCTGAAGTAAAGAGGTTAATTAAAGAGTTAAAGACTGGTTCTGCGTCAGGGGTAGATGACTTATCGAATGAGCACTTAAAATATGCAAATGACGTAGTATGTCTGCATATATCATTGCTCCGATCAGCCATGCTTGCTCATAGCTATATCCCTGCAGAGTTCATGAGGGTATATATCTTGCCCTTGGTCAAAAATAAGTACGGAGACATTCTGTCCAGCAATAATTACAGGCCCATTGCTGTCGCTTCCTGCTTCTCGAAACTACTAGAAAAACTCTTGTTACTTCGATTAAATGATTTCCTATGGACATCTCCTAATCAGTTTGGCTTTAAAAGGTCCCACTCAACTGACCTGTGTATTTATGTACTTAAAGAAACAATATCGAAATACATTGACAGTAATTCAACCATTTATAGCTGTTTCCTTGATATAAGTAAGGCATATGATAGGGTGAACCACAATATTTTATTTGCAAAACTAGAAGACAGGAAGGTTCCCATGAACATATTAAATTTATTGAAATTTTGGTATGCCCACCAATCTTTCACTGTTAGGTGGGGCAATGTACTATCCGAGTGTTTTGGCTCCTCTTGCGGGGTGAGACAAGGTTCCTTGCTCTCCCCTATGCTGTTTAATCTGTATATCGACGGATTAATTGCTTCACTTAATGAGGCAACAGTGGGATGTTGTATAGATAACGCAAGGATAAATAACTTAGTTTATGCCGATGATATGGTGTTAATAAGTCCTTCTGTTAAAGGTCTGGATCGGCTTCTAAATGTCTGCGAAGTGTATTCGCAGAAACATGATATTCTTTTTAATGTTACAAAAACTAAGGTTATGCAATTTCATCCGAAAAGCTGTAATCAGCCAGCTGATATAAGGTTTAAAATGAATGGTGAAGTAATTGAGGAAGTACAAGAGTTTAAGTATTTGGGTCAAACTATTACCAGCTCCTTGAGTGATGACTCGGATATAAGAAAACAATCTCGAAGCCTGTGTGCTAAAGCGAATATGACCATAAGGAACTTTCGTTTCTGTACAAGTGAAGCTAAAGACACACTCTTTCGTACTTTCTGCAGTAATATATACGGTCAGCAACTCTGGGTGAATTATAAAAAAGGTTCTGGCAGAACCCTAAATTTGCTGTATAACAGGTCTTTTAGACTCTTACATAAATTACCCCCGAGATGCTCAGCTTCGCAAATGTTTGCTACCCGCAATGTCCCGAGCTTCCCGGAGGTAACAAGACGTGCTCAACACAGTCTAATGCAAAGAATTAAAAAATCAACCAACCCGATCATCCAAGCTATCCATGAGTCCTGCCATTTATCCTCTAAGCTATGGACTTCTTGGTACGAAAACGTCTGTCTGTAGCTCCACTTAACTTCGACAGTGCAGTATTATTTATAATCATTTGTATATTTTCTATCATTAGTGTATGAACTGACATACTTCGACAGTGCAGTATTATTTCTAATCAATTGTATATTTTCTATCATTAGTGTATGAACTGTCATTGTATTAATAATATTTGTCATATGGACTATAGTCTGCCAATAAACCTTTTCATTTTCATTTTCATTTCATTTTCATTTAATCGTATTATAAAAAATAGTAAATTTAAAACAGCTAACGCATACCGTTAAAATATTTTATTTTCCACAGTAATGTAATGATATAGTGTGTTTAGATGGCAGTGTATATATATATATATATATATATAATCATGCGGGTTGCTTCTACAGAGCTTCAATTTAATATTTAGGAGAAATCCAATGACAAGGAGAAATGTAAATGCCATGAAAAGTCTTCTTTAATGCGCAACGTTTCGAGCAAATACGCTCATCTTCAGGCTGTATGATAACAATGTGAAATTAAAATCAATAATTGAATGAAAAACCAGACAAAGAAAATTTCTATAACCTATTCATAAAGGCAAACTTTAAAAGACTGAAAAAAGAGGGTTAAATTCTAAGTTATACAGATTTACATTTAAAATTAAGAAGCTATTTTTAAATACATATAGTAAATGTGAAATTAATACACTGGAAAAATTAACAATAGTACACTGGAATAATGAAACTAACTAACCTTTCACTGCAATTTCCGAGGCTAGACTGATTTAAGCACAAAACGAGAAAACATAAGATAAGATAAGATAAGATAAGATGGTGAGGGCGATTGGGGAAGGGGGGATTATAAGGAATTGGGGAAGGAGGAGGGATTATAAAAAGTTTAAAGGGACGGCTGATGAGTCAACATTTAACGTCGGGGTCAAAGTTTTAATATAAAGCGATTCCAGAATTCTAAGTGAGTTGGGACAAGTATTACAACCAAGAATTTTAAAATTTTCTAAAGTGACATCAGTTTTACATTTGATACTGTGTTCCCGAATGCTAGAAACTTCTTTAGTTTTTAAAATTTTACCTGTTCGGCCACTTATTCCCACTTATTCCCACTTTCACTGGTTTGGGCATGAATTTTTTTAGTTTTACTGATTTCAACTATAAGATGTCTTGTATTAAAACTCTCCTGTTCAGAGGATATAATTTGACCTCTAGTTTTACCTTACTTAATGATGAATTTAATAATCTAAGATCATACTTTACCAATAATAGTTTTCCTGTTCAATATGTAGATAAACTAATTAGATCCTTCTTAAATAATGTTTATAGCCCTCAACTTCCTTGTATTACAGTGCCGAAGGATATAAAATATTTCTTGGTACCTGAAATGGGTCCTTTGAATAAGGAATTTAAGCTTAAATTTACAAAGTTGTTAAGGAAATTTTTTTATCATACTGATTTCCGCATCATATTTATTAATAAAACGTCTTTAGGTAGCTTTTTCTCAGCGAAGGATCGAACCCCTGACTCGTTGCGTAGCGGTGTTGTATATTTATTTACCTGCCCTAGGTGTCTCCTTGGGAATTACATTGGCAGCACTGTTCGCTCTCTCAGGGCTAGATTTTATTCGCATATGGGAATAAGTGGCCGAACAGGTAAAATTTTAAAAACTAAAGAAGTTTCTAGCATTCGGGAACACAGTATCAAATGTAAAACTGATGTCACTTTAGAAAATTTTAAAATTCTTGGTTGTAATACTTGTCCCAACTCACTTAGAATTCTGGAATCGCTTTATATTAAAACTTTGACCCCGACGTTAAATGTTGACTCATCAGCCGTCCCTTTAAACTTTTTATAATCCCTCCTCCTTCCCCAATTCCTTATAATCCCCCCTTCCCCAATCGCCCTCACCATCTTATCTTATCTTATCTTATCTTATGTTTTCTCGTTTTGTGCTTAAATCAGTCTAGCCTCGGAAATTGCAGTGAAAGGTTAGTTAGTTTCATTATTCCAGTGTACTATTGTTAATTTTCCAGTGTATTAATTTCACATTTACTATATGTATTTAAAAATAGCTTCTTAATTTTAAATGTAAATCTGTATAACTTAGAATTTAACCCTCTTTTTTCAGTCTTTTAAAGTTTGCCTTTATGAATAGGTTATAGAAATTTTCTTTGTCTGGTTTTTCATTCAATTATTGATTTTAATTTCACATTGTTATCATACAACCTGAAGATGAGCGTATTTGCTCGAAACGTTGCGCATTAAAAAGACTTTTCATGGCATTTACATTTCTCCTTGTCATTGGATTTCTCCTAAATATTATATATATATATATATATATATATATATATATATATATATATATATATATACACACACACCGGGTGTCCCATTCGAAATGAAACAACTTTGAAACCTTATAATTTTTTATTGAATGATGCAAACAATGTAATATTCACACAGTAAATCGTCAGTATCATAAAGTTTCATATGATATATGTGAATTATAACATTTAGATACATTAGAGTTCTTTATTGTATGCATTCAATATGTACACCATTTGTAGCACGGACCAGGTCGCAACGGTACTCAATTTCCCTCCACACGTTGCCTAGCATATCAGGGGTTACAGAGTCCACCGCTTCTGTGATGCTCTCTTTCAGTTGAGCAATGTCTCGCGCCTTCGTAGAATACACTTTGTCTTTCACATAACCCCAAAGAAAAAAATCGAGCGGGGTTAGATCAGGCGACCTTGGGGGCCAAGAAATGCGTCCTCCTCGACCTATCCAGCGACCTGGTACCCAGTCATCAAGGAAAGAGCGAACATCCTGGGACCAATGGGGAGGAGCCCCATCCTGCTGGAATATGACGGTCGGCTGGCAGTCCTCTAATTGTGGCGCCACGAACAGCTGAAGTATGTCCAAGTAAACATTTCCCGTCACAGATTTTTCAGCAAAGAAAACTGGGCCAACAATCCTGTTAAGCATTAAGCCACACCACACGTTGACTTTTGGAGTATCTCTTTCTACATCACGGGTAAGATGGGGATTCTCCATTTTCCAGATGCGGCAATTTTGTTTATTAACTTAGCCGCATACGTAAAATGTTGCTTCATCGGAAAACATTACACGTTTCAGGTACTCAGGGTTGTCCAGGCTGTCCAACATGTGCATAGCATAATGTTTCCTTTTGTTAAGATCCTCCCACTTATATGCTGAACAATTTGAAGCTTATATGGATAGAGCTGCAGCCGCTTGCGCACGACTCTATGTACAGTTGAACGTGGAATCTGCAGTTCGACACTGGCACGACGGATAGACTTTCTTGGGTTACTACCAAAGGCGAAGCGTATTCGTTCAACATCTTCCGATCTTGTTTGCCCTCCAGAGTGTTCCTTTAGAACACTGCCAGTCTCCTCAAATTTCTTGGTCCATGCATATAGGTCTCTTCTAGTGGTGGTTCCTTGTGAAAGGTTGTACGGAATCGCCGTTGCACCAGAGTAGGGGACTTCAACTCAGCCATCCATAACATACATTTCGCTTTTTCTTGTGGGGGAAAACATAATTCAATTTGAAACAAACAAAAAACGGTACTTTCCTTTTAACGAGAATACCCTAAAAGAAGTTTTACTGTTTGTTATGTATTTTTGCTCTCGTCATTTTCGTTTAAACTAACGAAAATATCACAACTTAACCTAACCAATCATCAAGGGCGTACAGTTGACCTAACTGGGCATTCAGTTGACCTGTGCTGGTTTTGAGCACTTCAAGGTTAATCATCATTTCAACTTCGTGGATCCCACTAGTGGAGTCCATACTCAAAACTTTGAAGGGATGTGGGGCAGCGCCAAATTGCGTAACAAGAAACACAATGGAACTGCCCGCCATCATCTGGACTCGTATCTTGCGGAATTCATATGGCGACAACGTACCGAAAGCAGCGACGTTTTTTCTGCGATTTTAGATGACATAAAGACATTTTGGCCCCCTACTAACTGATTATCGCTTACATATTAACTATTTTCATTTAAATGATTAATAAATTCGGTACTTACGTATTATCGGGACTACCAAACTGTTTGTTATGTATTTTTGCTCTCGTCATTTTCTTTTAAACTAACGAAAATATCACAACTTAACCAATTATCAAAGCGTGCAGTTGACCTAACTGGGCATTCAATTAACCTAACTGGGCATTCATTTGACCTAACCGGGCATTTTCCGTTATATTAACCTGTTAGGTTAATTCAATGCCCGGTTAGGTCAATTGAATGCCAGGTTAGGTCAACTGTACGCCCTTGATGATTGGGAAGGTTAAGTTGTGATATTTTCGTTAGTTTAAACGAAAATGATGAGAGCAAAAATACATAACAAACAGAAACTTTTTTAGGGTATTCCCGTTAACAGGAAAGTACCCAAAAAACATTATGACAAAAACTTATGCATATGGTGTAGTAACTGGCAAAGTTTCAACATTCTCACATTAATACTTTAAAAATTAGAGTTTCAAAATTGTTTCACTTCGAATGGGACACCTTATATATAAATTATATATATATATAATATATATATATATATATATAGAAACGACGTAAGTATAGAGGAGTGTTCTGCACACGAGGAAGAGAAATAACGAACAAATGAAAAATGAGGTGACCGCCCGGGAATCGAACCCAGGACCTTCCGATTGCCGGTCAGACATGCTACCACTACACTACGGGCCTCGATCAGTCAGAAGTCGCAATTCTCCTACATAGGGCAGAAACCAATGCCTTGAGAGGGCACCCTCGCAAATCGTGAATATGTACATTTAACTGCAATGACTGGGTTCGATTCCCGGGCGGTCACCTCACTTTTCATTTGTTCGTTATTTCTCTTCCTCGTGTGCAGAACACTCCTCTATACTTACGTCGTTTCTATACATTAATATACTGCGTGGTCATTGCAGTTAAATGTACATATTCACGATTTGCGAGGGTGCCCTCTCAAGGCATTGGTTTCTGCCCTATGTAGGAGAATTGCGACTTCTGACTGATCGAGGCCCGTAGTGTAGTGGTAGCATGTCTGACCGGCAATCGGAAGGTCCTGGGTTCGATTCCTGGGCGGTCACCTCATTTTTCATTTGTTCGTTATTTCTCTTCCTCGTGTGCCTAACACTCCTCTATACTTACGTCGTTTCTATACATTAATATACTGCGTTTATGATATTACATGGTGATTTTGTCAGACCTTTCTTCTATTTCAGGTAGCCCTTTAAAATGATAGTCCTTAGGCCTAATGTTAAGTGGGTAAATTAGTTTAGAGCTTCAGATAAATACAGCCTATTTGTTTACATATTAACAAAACTTTTTTTCTGCGAGGAGTCTTCCCGAATTTTGATTGTTAGAATACGACGCCTTTTCTGTTTTGGGAAGTTCGCGATAATGTGTCTCATTTTGGTTTTACTGCGTTGCTTCTCCATTTCTGAGCTTCACAAGATTCAAGACATTTGGCATAAAGAAGTAATAAGATGGCGTATCGACGTGGGACACACCATTCAACAGCTCGGGAGTTCACTGTAAAGCGTCTCGTTCGGGTTTTCACAATTCAAAACTATTCAGACAGAAGTACAAGTGACAGAGTTTTACAATTTTTAGATAGTTGATATGACATATTCACAATACTCTTATCTGAATATGCCCTTGGAAGCATGGAGGCGTTTTAGGCATCATTAATAGCATTTAGTTTATTTATTACATAAAAATAGTGACTAATGATTACAGTAATAGTGATAACAAAAATAATAATAATAATAAATACAATATAAAGTTTAAAAAATGTTACATAATTTTAAATTAAATGATTTATTGTATATTTAGTATAAACTAAATAAAAAATATAAAAGAAAATAGATAACGAAATTAACGGTGCTTAATGAAATTAGCATTTTTTTAAAAGTTGATTACAAAATGGGAATAGTGAATTTATACATCAGTAGGCGGTAATGAAGTGCGTTTTTAGCGATTTGCAAAATACATTTATTGATGAAGTCTCCCTGATACGCATGGAAATTTCATTCCATACATCCGCTTCTTTGAAAGAATGCACTTCCTGCAGTTACTGTTGTATAGTTAGGTTTGTGAATAAAATCCTCGCGCAATCTGGTGTTATAACAAGGGCGTATTTGATGGGGGTGGATTGCTCTTTGAATTGGTGATGTATGTCGATTTTTGTTAATAATTTTGAGCATATTGACAGCAACATTGAATTTGCATAAGTCATTTAGTTTTAAAATTTTTATCTCCTTCAACATTGGGGAAGTGTCACTTTGTCTGTTGTCATTATTCGAGAGAGTTTGCAGACACTTTTTATGAATTACTTCCGAAGGATGCTTTAGATATTTCTATCCCATGTTGCAATGCAATATAATAAATGTGGATGGATGAAGGAATAATATAGGGTAAGGAGTGCGTTTGTTTGGAGGAAGGGTCTTTTTCAATTTAAATAATATGAAGAGAAATCTTGATATTTTGGATTTGATGGTAAACATGACTTTTGAAATTTAGTTTTTTATCTAAATTAATGCCAAGTACTTTACCCCTTTACCCTCCTCATCACCCTTGCGAGAGTAGTATTCCCAATTTTTATTTGACAGTTAGCACACATCCATTTAGATACAGTTTCTAATTGCCTGTTCATTTCATTAATCTGAAAGTCTGCGTTATAATGGGAGACGAAGTAAGTGTGGTACCATCCGCGTATTGTACGGAATTTATTAATGTGATATAGAGATGAAAATCGTTGATGTGAATTAGAAATAGTAATGGGCCAAGGATAGATCCTTGTGGGATTCCACTAGTTAGCATCGCCTTGTCGGATAATTTATCTTTTAATTAGATGTACTGATGACGATTTGACAGATATTATTTAAACCAATCGAGGATATTTCCTCTTATTCCATGTATGTGAAGTTTATTCAATAAGATTTCATGCGAAAGTGCATCAAATGCTTTTGACAAGTCGAGAAAGATCAAGGCAGTGTGTTTTCTGCTGTTTAAGTTCTGATACATATTTTCTAATAGCATGTTTATGGCATCTTCCGTTGTATGTCCACCTCTAAACTCAAACTGTGTTTTAGTTAAAATATCGTATTTGATTAAGAATGTAGTAAGTTTATTGTACACGATTTTTTCAAATACGTTACTTGTTGGCAATACGGAAATGGGGCGATAATCGGATAGAGTGTTTGGTTTCCCCGACTTAAATATAGGGTATACTGTGGCTTCCTTTAGACTGCCAGGAATATACCTAGTGTTACCGAGTCATTCATTAGCTTAATGAGTGGTATTGCGATTTCATCGGATGCTATGGTTGTGACATATATTGTCGGTAGTAAGTATCTGTAATTGAGATCGAGGCTGCAGTATTGGAGCCGATATTTGTAAGGAAGTTGTTTAATAAACTGGCTATATCTTTGGGATCACTGTGAAAATTTTCGCCTTGTGTGAGGGAGGACGCGGGATTTATTTTAACCTTCTTTGTGTTAATTAACTCTTTCAGTGTTCCATAACCTTTTTGGATTGGATTTTCGTTCATCAATTTTTGAACAATAATGATCTGCTTTTGCTTTTTTAATGACTGCATTAACTCTGTTACAATAATTTTTGTATGTCTGTTCGGTAATAATATCAGTTTTCCATAGTTTAAAGAGTGTATACTCGCGTTTAACACTCAAAGTGAGTGCTGGTGTGATTCATTGGCTGCTGTATTTAGTTTTAGATATTACTTTTGATTGAAATGGAAAGTTTATGTTGAATATATCCAGTTTACTTTGCTGAGAAATGAGTGATTAGCATGGGTAATCAGCATAGGCAAATGATCCGTGATATTTAATATAGTAATTATACCCGAGATGCAGTCAAGCGGGGACAGTACTCACAGATCCGATCTAGCAAAGCCGAATTTCTAATGTCATTGTGAAGTCTAGTTGGCTTTGTAATATCTAATTTAAAACCACTCGCATTCGCTATGTTGTGAAAGAAGTTTGCGTTATTATTTGAACGTTCTTTTGTGAGATCAATATTTAACTCTTCCGCAATAACACAATTGTTACCAATATAATTGGAGGTTAGAATTTTATCGATATTTGTAATAGAAGTTGGTATGTTACCAGTTGGTGGTTGGTAAATGCCTAAAATTGAGTAGTGGCTGTTATAAATTTCAATTGCGAGCGTTTCTGAGGTATTGTTTATGCTTGTCAGTTCTTCGATACTTTTACTTTCGTAGTTTGAGTCTACAAATAGACTTGCACCTTCTCCCCTATTGTTAGCCTTACATACATGGTAGCTTGTGTACCCAACAATGTTAAATTTCTTTTATTATTGTAATTTAACCAGGTTTCAGTTAATATAATGTGCCTGAATTTATGTTGCAATAATTTTTGGTTAGCTGTTAATTCGTCACAGTGGTTTGGGGGACTGCGAATGTTAAATTTAAGAAAGACTGGTTGCCATTGTTGAATTTCTTAAGAAGTTGTCTACTGAGATATAATCGGAGGTGACTGTGTTTACAGATTCAATAATTTCACGTACGGTATCGAGAGTATTTAAAGTGTTGATCATGATACGGTAATGGAAATAACAGCAGGTAAGAAAAATATATAACATATACCTGTATACATATGCACATATACAACAGTAATGCCAATATATATATATATATATATATATATATATATATATTATATATATATATATATATGTAAAGAAATTACAAAGCAACACGTGATCTTTTTAATGAGCGAAGAACCATAGGGAAAAGGAAACACGAAGTCCGAGCGCTTTCGTGATATATTCATATCTTCTTGGCCCTGAAGATGTGAATATATCACGAAAGCGCTCGGACTTGGTGTTTCCTTCTCACTGTGGTTCTTTGCCGATATATATATATATATATATATATATATATATATACACACACACACACTGGACCGCAAAAGTATTTACGAATTGTAAGTTGTAATGCATTTGGAATAAGAATGTATATATAATAAGATATTTAATTGTAATATAATCATATTTGATATATTTGACAATAAAACAGGTTAATAAAAGAAAAATACCATACCGTACTTATTTGTAAACATTTATTTATAAAAACTTATGAAAATTAGTATCCTGTATGACCACACTTGTTTTTTCGGACTAGTTCAAGATGCCGAGGCATTGAGTCATCCAACTTCGTGCATGATTCAGGTCTGATTTTATACCACTCTTCTTGAAGAACTCTCCATAAATCTTCTTTATTTTTTGCCTTATCTTCTCTTGTTCTTACTTTTCTTGAGAGCTCATCCCAAAGATGTTCAATAGGATTTGAATCTGGACTCTGAGATGGTCATCCTAACATTTTAAACCCTTCTTCTTCAAGCTTACTGTAGAGCTATTTTAGTGATTTAGCACTATGCTTAGGATCGTTATCCTGTTGAAATATGAAGTTTGCATAATCTCCACGAAGTTCGTTAGCGGCTGGAATTGCAATATTAGTGAATAGATGTTTGAATACATATTGATCCGTGTGTCCATTTTCATTCCCAGTGATCCCGTGTAATTTTCCAGCTCCCTTTGATGAGAAGCAGCCCCACGCATTGATTCCCCCACCTCCTTTTTTCACCGTCGGAATAAGGCATTCATTCTTATAGTCTTCACCAATTCGTCTATTAACAATTTTCCTCCTTTTATCACTACCAAAAATTTCGAATCTGCTTTCATCACTCTATACAATTTTCGATCAGTTCAGAGCGTCCCAATCTTTGTGTTGAATAGCAAATTCTAATCGTGCTATCACATTCTTTTTTGACAATAAAGGTTTTTTCTTACACTAGCAAATATTTTATTATCGGTTAACCTTTTTCTTAATGTATCAGCACTAACTTTTGTTTATCCCTGTTTCACTAATTCTTTACTCGAGTCATTTGCTATCATAAATCTATCCTCCAAAGCCAGAAATTTTAGATGCCTTGCACCACGCTCTGACAAAACTACCTTTCTTCCAGTTCGGACTAACTTAGGGTACTTCCTCAGTTTTAAATACGTTTATTATGGTATCTGACTGTACCTTCACTTATCTTCAGCATTTTTGCAATATTTGTATTGGAATAATTACCCATTTTAACAAGAGCAGTCAATTCTCCTAAGTCTTGGCTTGATAATACTCGCGTGTCTTAACCATCCTCTCAAATTGGAAATATATAAGCAAACATTTCGTTGAACAGCGTTAAAATAAACCCCGACATATCGAGGCTGACAGCACACTAAACTGCGCATAGTCTGTGTAGCTAATTTAAAAATTAGAGGACTTTTAATTTAGCGATGCCAAATTATCGAAATATTGAAGAAACTCTATGGGAATTAAAACAATGACTTTTAAAGTGGCAAAATATTGTATTTAATCTAATAATTACTGTCTTATACTAATTTATTTGCGTTCTGCATAACATAAATTACCACAAAAAATATATTAACATAAAATAAATTTTACTAAATCGTAAAATATAAAGCTACCATTAATATCTGAATAATATTTCTCAATTTGTAAATAATTTTGCGGACCAGTGTATATACGAGTATATATAATAAAAAGCGGTTGTAGTAATGCAAGAACGTATGTAAGAACGCGATATTATACAGGGTGATCTATTTAAAACCGTACCCAAGTTAAAAGTAGTACTGTTTTAAATGGATCACCCGTATATGCATCAACAGTTTGACTGGAGAGTTGAAACTCAGAAAATTATAGAATTTTAAAAATTAAATTAAAATTTGTGTCATTAAAAAATCTTAAAAATAATTATAGAATTTGAAGGACTATAATGAGAATAGCAAAATTATAAGATTATAAAAATTATAAAATTATGAATTTGAAAATTATAGAAATTATAGAATCACTGTATAATACAAATTTACGTGTTCTTTGTTTTAGGAAAGAACTTCAACGAAACTTGACTGTAATTTAGGAAATTTAATATGAATTATTATTATTATTATTATTATTATTATTATTATTATTATTATTAGTTGGTGTTGGCCAGTTGTGGTACAGTTTATTTTCCGCACTATTGTTGTAAAGTACTTTTTCTTCGTTACTGGTGTTCTACGTTTTTTAAACATTTTTAATAAATAAAGTCCACGTATCGATGGCAAAGGTTTTTACCATCCCCGGAATACGGAAATAACTGAAATGTAAATGAAAAGGTTTATTGGCAGACTATAATAGTCCATATGACAAATATTATTAATACAATGATGGTTCACATACTAAGGATAGAAATACAGTATATACAGTTGATTACAAATAATACAGTAATGTCGAAGTTAAGTGGAGCTACAGACATACGTTTTCTTACCAAGAATTCCATAGCTTAGAGTATAAACGGCAGGACTCATGGATAGCTTGGATAATCGGGTTGGTTGTTTTTTTAATTCTTTGCATTAGACTGTATTGAGCGCGTCTTGTTACCTCCGGGAAGCTCGGGACATTGCGGGTAGTAAACATTTGCGAAGCTGAGCATCTCGGGGGTAATTTATGTAAGAGTCTAAAAGACCCGTTGTACGGCAAATTTGGGGTTCTGCCAGAACCTTTTTTATAGTTCGCCCAGAGTTGCTGTCCGTAAAAGTCCATGAAAGTCGCATGGTGCATTTAACCTTCGTATTTTACGGCGCGAGTGATTTCCGACAACTACCATAGAGGCGAAGATTGCCAGAAACCACTAGCAGCTGAGCGAGAGGCAGAGAAGCTTGGATTTGTATAATTATAATTATATTCAAAGCTCTCTGAACTTCTTTTAATTCTTTTAGCAAGAAATTTGAAAAAGAAAAATAAGTTTTTCATTAAACTTCATATATTCTCTCTCTCTCTCTCTCTCTTCTAATATATATATATATATATATATATATAATATATAATATATATATCCAAGGTGTCAGACTGCCGTTCTACAACTTCAATAAATCACTGACAATACGCGAGCCGCCTTTCATCGTCTGGTGGGCGCAGTTCCTGCACCACATGCGCCAGTGGTGTATTCTCCATGAATGCAAGGGATACACTGCATGCCTTCCTTTAGTTTAAAAAAAATCTATATATGTTACAAACGCGAACCAACATATATATATATATATATATATATATATATATATATATATATATATATTATCATTATATTTTTTAAAATTTATTAATTTTCTTTAATTTATAATTAATTATTCTATTAATATTAATAAATTTTCATTGTGTTCATTAATTTTACTTTGCGTCTTATTTATATAAAAAATAACATTGCTACCTGCAAAATATACATTCAACCCATATGTATCTCTTTAATACAGGTGAAAATTGCTAAAAATGTTGCTCTACAAACTCGAACGAATGCGAGTTTCTGGCAACATGCAAAACGTTAGAGAAACATACCTACATTGATATAAGCGCTCCAAAATGAGCTTTATTGTATGCTGTATTTAAAATGGTTAACCCTGAAATTTAAGGGTTAAAACCATTAATAGTAGCTGAGTTTTTGTTAAAAGTCACGAAGGTATATTTAATGATGCTATAATTATTTTTAAAATTAAATTTTATTTCAAACCTCATTTTTATAATTATTTCATATCCACTATAATTTCTTCAAACGCATGCATTTTCAAAACCGCACGCAAGTCCTAACCTTACAAAAATAACCTCATGGTGTGTTGTCTTAAGACAGCAGAATGTTTCCCTGTGTTCCTTTCAAGTACCAGTCACCTGATGCCAATTTTCGCCAGACTCATTCAATTATAAGTAAATAATATGAAATACATATTTATTATTTATGTTATAGTTACGATGTACATAAAAATACTAAATATACATGTTTTCAGAGCATATATTATTTTACGTAAATTTCTAGCATTAAAATAAATCTATAAATGATATTTGAGGCATCGCGAGTACGAGGGGCGAACTCGCGAAACCAGTTTTTAGATAGACGCGTTTAAACTTTGTGACTATTGTATACGAAGGGCACATAACGCAAATACACGCATTGAAAATAACTACATTTTTTGCATACGAATGGTGGGTATTTGCTATACTAAGTTGTCTGCGGATGTGGGGGATGGGTTCAAATGTTCATTCGTGGAACAATCGTAAAATCGCCATTGTGGCGAGTTCGCCTCTCGTACTCGCGACGCCTCATTTATTTTACTTTGAAAATTTGAGATTATTTTGTTGTAAATTTCTTAGGACAAATTCTTAAAAATTTGTAATAGTATACGCGTGCATGTATATTGAAACAGATGCTACCCTCCTGATGGTTAATGGATCAGAAAGACACCTTCTAGCTGTGTAACCGAAGAATTCTACAGGCAATCACGCAGATTGATTTCCAATATAAATAATAATAATTACTCCTTGCCTAGTATTGAAATATGAAATTGTTTATATTGCTTATTATAGATGCTAATATACAATGCTATATTTTGCACTGCATGCATATTGAAAATGACAACGCTACGCCACTGACATTAGAGGTCTGCACGGGCCTACTTTTTCAGGCCCAGCCCGGTCCGTATCCGTGGGTTTTAGGTCCTGCCAGTTGTTCTTTTTATTTTGAAGCCCATGTCCGGCCCGGCCCGTAAGAATTTTGTAAAACATTTACCCGGCTCGGCTCGGCCCGCATTTGACACTGTCACTGACATCTATAATATTATAGGTGTGTGACTATCGAAATCGTGTATTATAACAAGCAGCAACTATAAAATTGATGTTAGCAGCATTTTTTAAAACTGTACAAATATTTTGAATAATTTTTTTTTTTTTTATTATTCACTATGCAAGACCGTAGCCAAACAGTATTTTCAGCCCATACCCAGCCCGTGACCGGCATGCTTTCAACAAGCCCGCCCATACCCGGCCCTTAGTTTACGGTCCGTGCCCGTGCAGACCTCTAACTGACATGCACCTTATATAGGTGCAACTTCACTTGTTTCATTGCTTTGTCACAAGTTCCCAATGCCATTCTTGTTTGCTGACAGTTTGCGAAGAGATTTGGAAGAACTGCGTTGCATTATGTCTTGCACGTTACAGACTGCCTATTCCATAACTACGGTTGATGTTCATTTGCGCTCTTGCTCTATAACAGCCTGTTTTACGGAACCGTTCGTTGAACGGTCTTCCATATCCCAGGTTTGATGGGAACGTTTCCTGCTTCAAAAGAGCAGAACGAATACATGCTCTTCCAAGCTTAACGCTATCTTCACAAGACTAAGCCAAAGCCTAGTTTAGGCTGGCCTAGTGCTGGCCTAGGCCAGAACTTAAAGATGTCCTGGTACTCATATCATTAAGTTTCGTGCACCTCATAATTATAGTTCCTTTACACTTAGTGTTCTGTTTGCATTTCTTTAAGTCAACTAACAAAAGGAACACCTATCATTTTTAATGCGTATAATTATTAGCTGTACCTCTCTCTCTTTCTTTCCAGCGGGTATAGATTTAATTTAGGTAGTCTTTCCCAGTAATTTAATTCTTTTCAGCCATTAATCTTGACTGTGAAATTGTTTTGACTTTCTTGTAGTTTATTAATTTCTTTTTTATATGGAGACGTAAAGGCAGCAATATTCCAGTTTTGATATGATCACTGTTTTCCACAAGGAAATTATTATATGCTGGTCCCTTTTTTTTTTTTTTTAAACGTCCCCAGTATCTGCCCAGTTATTGTTTTTGCTTTGTTTAGCGCTATCTTGTTTTGTGTCTCAAATTTTGCATCATTGGTCATTATAACTCCCAAATCTATTGCTCTTAAGTGAGTTTCTCTGAATTTCCTGTCCATTTGGGCATAGTTAATTTTTATGTTGTGATCTTCTGACTATCATTATACAGGATGTTTCAAAAGTCCGAAATCATTGGAAATATTTTTAATATATATAATATATATACATCTTTAGCGCCGCTGACTGGGAGGCCCTTAGGCAGAACTTCTTTGATTTCCCATGAAATGATTACTGCTTCTGTGGCCGTGACCATTCCGAGTGTGCTGAGCGCATTACGGAGGTGATTCTCTCGGGCATGGAAGCGTACATTCCATATTCTATTCCTACTACAAATGCAAAAAAACTTGGTTTAACTCTACTTGTTCTAATGCTATCCGCAACAGAGAGGAGTCTTTCAGAAGGTACCGACGCCATCCAACTCCTGACTGTCATTCAACTTATATTTCTGCCCGGAATGGAATCGTGCAAAATCTGTTCTTCGACTCGCCAAAAATTCCTTCATCCCACAAAAATGTGAAAACTTATCCAATTCTAATTCTTCTCGCTCTTTCTGGCATCTAGCTAAGAACCTCTCCAACAACTTTACTACTTCTTCCCCTCTTTTTCATTCCGATGGCTCAGTTGCCGTTTCTTCTCCTGACAAAGCTGAACTCTTCGCTCAAACTTTCACTTCCAAACCCTGTATGATTCCCATGCTGTTCCTCCATCTCCTCCTCCCTCTCCTCCTCCCTCTGACTTTATTATATCTGAAATTAGAATCTCTTCCAAAGATGTTCTTTCTGCCCTATCTCGGCTCAACCCTATGAAGGCGTGCGGTCCTGATGGTATTCCTCTTGTTGTTCTCAAGAACAACAAGAGGTGCTGACACCCTGCCTAGGCAAACTCTTTCGTCTTCGTCTTTCACCTTTTACTTTTCCTTCCTGCTGGAAGTTTGCTTTCTTTCAGCCCAGTGTATTTTTTAAGCTAATTTCACTGGGCGACCAAGGGGGGGCGGTTAAGGGGATCCGAACCAACAGTAAATATATTTATATTACTAGCCAATATAAAATTATATTTACTCGTATATATTATATTTTAATTATACTCACATTGAAGGGGGGTGCCAATATTATTTATAAATTTTATAGGGGCGGAACTTTGGGTGTACGGGCACAAAATTAGGCCTTTTGGTAAAAGTTGAAAAATCCTTGTCGCCCAGTACCCTAAAATGTCATTCACCAGGCGACCAATTTCCTTGACTGAGCGACATAAATGTCGCCCAGTCGCTAGGTTAAAAAAATGCTCTGATTCAGCCTGTCCCAAAGAAAGGTGACCGCTCTCAACCCTCCAACTACTCCAATTTCTTTGATTTCTTGCCTTTCTAAAGTTTTTGAATCTATCCTTAATAGGAAGATTCTTAAACACCTGTCTTCTCACAATCTTCTTTCAGATCGTCAATATGGGTTCCGCAAGGGACGCTCTACCGGCAATCTTTTTGCATATCTCTGTGACTCTTGGTCATCCTCCTTTCGGGATTTCGGTGAAACTTTTGCTATTGCGCTAGACATATCGAAAACTTTTGATAGAGTCTGGCACAAATCTTTAATTTCGAAACTGCCCTCCTTCGATTTCTATCCTTCTATCTGTGCCTTTGTCTGGTCAGTCTATAGCTGCGGTTGTAGATGGGCCCCTGTTCTTCTCCTAAAGCTATTAACAGTAGTGTTCCTTAAGGTTCTGTCCTGTCACCCACACTTCTTTTCCTTTTATTTATTAATGATCTATTTTGTTTATGCAGGAAGGAGGGGCCAAGGGCGAAGACCCGCAAAAGCGCCCCCCCCCCCCCCAGAATAGAAGAAGAAGATAGCCAGAATCAAGGTCCAGGGTTTTCGAGATGCCTAGACACTCTGCGTTTGAAAGATTGGAGGGGGAAAGATGGATTGAGAAAGATTATTCTGGAGTTGATCGGTTGAGTAGATGGAAGACTGGAAATACCGATTAACCTGTGCGTTAGAGAGTTGGACAGAAAAGGAATGATAAAGTGTAGAAAGTCTGATGCTGCGTGCTCTCCTTAAAGGAGGAGGCATGCAGTTACAGATTTCAGAAGAGCAGTGTCCGTTATATGTAATAGCGATAGTAAAGAGAGAGTGAGGCAACATTGCGGCGAAGAGAGAGGGATTGAAGACAGTGAGTAAGAGGCGGGGAATTGATGAGACGAAAAGCCTTTGATTCCACCCGGTCAAATAGTGCTGTGTGGGTTGAGCCACCCCATACATGTGAACCATACTCCATACAGGGGCGGACAATACCCCTGTACAGAGATAGCAACTAAGTGGGGGTGAAGAAACTGCGAAGCCGGTACAGCCCACCTAACCTCTTGGAAACTGTTGGAAAGAGAGTACATGTGAGCTTTCCAGGAAAGAACGAGAAAAGGAAACCCCGAGAATGTTAAAGAAGAGGAAGGATTGAGTTGTGTGTTGTTGAAGGTAAGGGGATAGTCGTGTGGAAGATTGTGACGAGTAGACAGATGGAGGAACCGAGTTTTTGAGGCATTGAAAGCCACAAGGTTTTCTCTGTTCCAATCAAAGATAGCAGAAAGATCAGAAGTCAGGTGCTCCATAGCCGTCCTACGCGAATCATGGAGTGACTGTTGAGAGGGACGCTTTGGGAAGAGGGTGGAGAAGTGAAGAGTGGACTCATTGGCAGAGGAGTGAATAGAACAGGAAGTGCGAATTAAAAGATCATTAATAAATAAAAGGTAAAGAGTGGGTAATATGACAGAACCCTGAGGAACACCACTGTTGATAGCTTTAGGAGAAGAACAGTGGCCATCTACAACCGCAGCTATAGATCGGCCAGAAAGAAAACTAGAGATGAAGACACAAATAGAAGGATCGAAACCGAAAGAGGGCAGTTTCCAAATTAAAGCTTTGTGCCAGACTCTATCAAAGGCTTTCGATATGTCTAGCGCAATAGAAAAGTTTCTCCGAAATCCCGAAAGGAGGATGACCAAGAATCAGATATATATGCAAGAAGATCGCCAATAGAGCGTCTCTTGCGGAATGAAAGCGAACTTCCAGCAGCAAGGAAACGTACCAGATGAGAGACAAAGACGAGAGAGTTTACCTAGGCAGGGTGTCGGCACAGAAGTACAGTTCTTAAGAACGACAGGAGGAACACCATCAGAACCGTACGCCTTCCTAAAGTTGAGCCGAGATAGAGCAGAAAGAACATCTTTCGAAGAGATTCTAATTTCAGACATAATGAAGTCAGAGGGAGGAGGAGATGGAGGAACAGCACCGGAGTCATACAGGGTTGAGTTGGAAGCGAAAGTTTGAGCGAAGCGAAGAGTTCAGCTTTTTCAAGAGAAGAGACAGCAACTGAGCAATTGGAATGAAAAAGAGAGGAAGAAGTAAAATTGTTGGAGAGGTTCTTAGCTGGATGCCAGAAAGAGCGAGAAGAATTAGAATTGGATAGATTTTCACATTTTTGTCGGATGAAGGAATTTTTGGCGAGTCGAAAAACAGATTTTGCACGATTCCGGGCAGAAATATAAGCTGAATGAGAGTTAGGAGTTGGAGGGCGACGGTATCTTCTGAAAGCCTCCTCTCTGTTGCGCATAGCATTAGAATAAGTAAAGTTAAACCAAGGAATTTTTGCATTAGTGTTAGGAATAGAATATGGAATGTACGCCTCCATGCCCGAGAGAATCACCTCCGTGATGCGCTCAGCACACTTCCTGTCCTATTCACTTCTATGCCAATGATTCCACTCTTCACTTCTCCAACCGCTTCCCAAAGCGTCCTTCTCAACAATCACTCCATGATTCGCGTAGGACGGCTATGGTTCACCTGACCTCTGATCTTTCTGCCACCGCTGATTGGGCAGAGAAAACCTTGTAGCTTTCAATGCTTCAAAAACTCAGTTCCTCCATGTCTACTCGTCATAATCTTCCATACGACTATCCCTTACCTTCAATAATACACAACTCAATCTTTCCTTTTCTCTTAACATTCTTGGGGTTTCTTTTTCTTGAGTTCTTTCATGGAAAGGTCACATATACTCTCTTTCTAAAACAGCTTTTAAGAGGTTGTGTGTGCTGTACTGCCTCCGCAGTTTCTTTAACCCAGCTCAATTGCTCTCTATACAGGTGTCTTGTCCACCCCTGTAAGGAGTATGCTTCTCATGTATGGCGTGGCTCAACCCACACAGCCCTATTTGACCGGGTGGAATCAAAGGCGTTTCGTCTCATCAATTCCCCGCCTCTTACTGACTATTTTCAATCCCTCCCTCTCCACCTCAATGTTGCTTGCACTCTCTCTTTACTATCACTATTATAACGAACACTGCTCTTCTGAAATCTCTAACTGCATGCCTCCTCCTTTCAGGAGAGCATCACCAGACTCTCGACACTTTCTCATTCCTTTTCTCTCCAACTCTCTAACGCGAGGGTTAATCGGTATTTCCAGTCTTTCATCTATTTAACCGGTCAACTTTGGAACAATCTTCCTCAATCCATCTTTCCCCCTGTCCATGACCTTTAATCTTTCAAACGCAGAGTGTCCAAGCATCTCGAAAAACCCTGGACCTTGATTTTGGCTCTCTTCTTCTTCTATGTGGTGGGGGGGCGCTTTTGCGGGCATTCGCCCTTGGCCCCTCCTTCCTACATAAAATATATATATATTATTATTATTGAAAAATAAATATTCCTATGATTCCGGACTTGTGTTTCAAAAGTCCGGAATCATGGGAATATTTATTTTTCAATATATATATATATATATATATATATATATATATATATATATATATATATATACTATATATATATATATATATATATATATTATTATATATATATATATACATACAGTAATGGCCAGAATGGATGCATCAGAGGCAGAAATACGATAAAATGGTAATTTTTATTTATTTTGGCTAAACAATTGGTTTTAAACAGCCATATGACACAGTTCTAAATAACTAGACACAACCGAATTAAAAAACGTCATATACACCTACTGTAGTATTTTGTATGTTTGCCTTTATTTTCGATCATTTTCAGCAATTCTGCGAGGCATTGGTGAACCAGTCTTTCGCAAAAGTCTACAGTAATTTCTTCTACCCAAACTGCTTTAATGGCTTCTTTTAAGGCAGTTTTTGATGTAGGATTCCTAGCAGCTACTTTCCTTTTCAACAATACCCAACAGTTCTCAATGGGGTTGAGATCCGGTGAATTACCTGGCCAAAGACCAAGTATCCGTACACCATTCTGGTTTAGCCATCCTTTGGCAGTTTTCGTTTGGTGGCATGGGGCTCCATCATATGGTTCATGCCTGAAGGGACAACAATAAACGGGAAAGTTTACTTTGAAGTGCTACAAGAGAAGCTGTTACATTTCCTGGAGATTCACAGTTGTGGTTGCCACCAAACGAAAACTGCCAAAGGATGGCTAAACCAGAATGGTGTACGGATACTTGGTCTTTGGCCAGGTAATTCACCGGATCTCAACCCCATTGAGAACTGTTGGGTATTGTTGAAAAGGAAAGTAGCTGCTAGGAATCCTACATCAAAATCTGCCTTAAAAGAAGCTATTAAAGCAGTTTGGGTAGAAGAAATTACTGTAGACTTTTGCGAAAGACTGTGTTTATCAATGCCTCGCAGAATTGCTGCAATGATCGAAAATAAAGGCAAACATACAAAATACTAGGTGTATATGACATTTTTGCATTCGGTTGTGTCTAACTATTTAGAACTGTGTCATATGGCTGTTTAAAACCAATTGTTTAGCCAAAATAAATAAAAATTACCATTTTACCGTATTTCTGCCTCTGATGCATCTATTCTGGTCATTACTGTATATGGGATGAATTTCACAATTGAACACGTGAAATAAATGAATGATGCAAATCCACAAGGAAAAAGAAAAATGATTCCAAAGCCTTTCGTGTATTCAGAAGTACATCTTGTCAGGTTCTTGTGGATTTGCATTATATATATATATATATATATATGGAGAGGAGGGGCGACACGCTTGACCTTCGCGAAATGAGAAATCATCACGTGGAACCTTTGTAAGGTTGTAAGGTTATTAAAATATTTTCTATGATTCCGGTCTTTTGAAACAACTCGTAGTTTGTTTGTGTCAGTTTGCAAGGATTTTCTATCATCCTGGTTTCCTATTTTTCTACTAATTTGTGTATCACCAGCAAAGGTTGCTACTGTCCTATCAATGATTACTTCACTGTTTATATCGGTTAGCATGATTATGAGTAGTAGTGAAGCTAAAACTGTTCCTTGTGGTACAGAACTACGTACCTCCGATTCTCATAATGCTATTTCTTGGACTGGAACAACTTGCTGGTCCTCCCTGAGGAAGCTAAGATCCATATTCCTATTTTGCCTGCTATACCTATAGGGTTTCATTTTATTTGTTATTATTCTATGATCACGCTTGTCACATGCCTTGGCAAAGTCTTTGTATATTACATTATAATTTTAATTGTTTACGAATGCATCACTGATATTATAATGTTCTATTAATTGTGACAGGCGCAATCTTCCTAATTGGAATCCATGTTGGTTCTCATTTAATTTTTCCTGTGCCTCCAAATATTTGTAGATTTTCTTTGACTATTCTTTCGAAAACATCTGTGAGATGGGATGTGAATGACACTGGTTCTTTGCTTGAGAGCCATCCCTTTCTTTATACAGCGCCCTGCCAGAATAAAATGAACACCCTCCTAAAGCAACGGAACGGACATGTAGCATCGTCCTGTTGAAACATGATGTTCTCCAGGTGAAGTTTCATTCCGAAACAAAGGCAGGAGGTTCTCTTCTAAGATGGATATGTAATCTTGTAAATTGAGATGTCCCTCTACCAACAGAGGGTCAGTTTTTTCACAGTACCAAATGCCTGCCCACACCCTACCAGCACTACTACTATATTTCACATTGGGTTGCACCAGTTTGGAACTGTCTGATCAGTTGATCCCTTTGGTCATGATGCACTCTTTTTGTCTTAGACGAATCAACATTCCAACAGTTTACTTCAGGAGGACGGATCTGGGTATGAAGAACCTGTGGCGATATGTTCAATCCCAAATTGATGCAACCCAATGTGAAGTTCGGTGGTTGTGCTATTAGGGTGTGGACAAGCACTTGACACTGAAAATAAACTGACCCTCTGTTCATAGAGGGACGTCTTAATTCACAAGTTTACATATCCAACTTAAATGAGAATCTTTTGACTTTGTTTTGGAATGGAAGCTTTACCTGGAGGACATCATGTTTCAGGAGGACGGTGCCACATGCCCATTCCGTTGCTTTAGGAGGGTATGCATTTTATTTTGGCAGAGCCCTGTATGTGAAAACAATGTTCGCTTTCTTCAGAATGTCTGGTATTTCTCTTGTGTCCAAAGAGCTCTATATCCAGCACAGAAGCGCAAAGTTATTTCATTTTTGTACCTTTTAATCAGTGTCGCGTTCCATTTGTCCGGACCTGCAACAGAATGTGATTTTAGTTGTCCTATAGTTCGCGTTATATCGTCTGGTGTAAGACCCAAATCCGTCATATTCTCTCTTTGTAATTCTTCAAAGAAGTTACTTTTATCATTATCATACATTATTTTATCATTGTTGGGATAAGGAAAACTCATTCTTACTGAGAAATTAATGCTCCCGATATTTTCTTTAGATCATCAGTCAGTGTGTTATTTTTTTCATTTATCGGTCCGATAGTCGCTCGCTTTTTTGTTTTCCCTTTTCACAATGTTACAGAAGTATTTCAGGTTTTCCTTCATTGCTTCTATAGTATTTTTCTCTTCTCTCTCTGAATGTTTCTCAGCAGGTGAGTGGATGCCACGATCAATAATTTCAGTTTTTCGTTGATCACTTTACCGGCATTGTTGTCTTCGCAATTCTTTAATTTTGCAGCCACTCTCTTTTTCCTGCGGAACATAGGCCACTTATCGCTCGAAATTATTTTTTTTCCGTTCGGTTGTTGTTGTTTTTTTAGTGTTTTTCCCAAGTTTTTAGCGTTATCTCTTCTAAGGTTATTAGCATCCTTTCCGTTGTTTTATCCTTAAAGATGGTTTTCCAGTCCATTGATGCCATGCTTAATTTGAAACCTCACCTCGACAATTTGTAGCCTTGGACTTTAGATTAAAAATTAAAAATTTGCTTCTTTCTATAATGCAGGATTTTTTCAGTTTTGCATATATATATAAAGTATGACATAAAAATGGCGATTATCATTGTAGAATATAATTTAGTCATATCTCAGAAGGTACTTGGAACACTTTTTTTTTTTTTTTTAATAGAAGAACCTACAGGAAACTTTTTTTCAAAGGAAAACATTTAATACGAGCATATTTGTAATTACTGATTTTTTTATTTATTTATTTATTTCTAGTGGAGGTGTTACGTGTCAGGTTACGTGAACATCTGTAACATGCAAATGTGAATTTACATTATCAGCTGATTGCAGCAGGCTATCTCAGAAAATTCAAATTCTTGCGTCATTTCGGCGTCAAGCACCTTCCAGTATTTCTTTCTTCCGAGTTATCAGCCTTTTCTTCATGATGCCTTTAGCAGACGACATAATTGGACTGTCAAGAAAACCAGCTAATTCATTCATTTATGATGGGTAAAAAATAGCTTTAAATGTTAATATGAAGCCAGTTTCAGATTATTTGCTATCCGTGCCCCTTTTATTTTGTATGAACGGATATAGGAATAAAATATCTTTTGTAAAATCGATAAAAAATAGACAAAATGGAAAATGGGGCAGGTTACATGTTTCGAAGAAAACGGAAAATTCATTATGAAATACTTTTTTTGAAAAAATAAATTTTTTACAGTTCATGTAACAAACTGCCTTTCATATTTGTAATAATTTGAAGTACTGAAATATATTTAATAATAAAATGTAAACTTTTAAGAAATTAACTTTAAAAGTATTGAAGGCAAGTGATCAATAACTAAATAAGGTTAATCTTTCGTTTTAGGTACATAAAAAAATACTTCTTTCGTATTTAGGTACGTAAATAGTTTTCCTTAAAATAACAAAACAAAATCCATTTATTTGTATTTATGACTAAAATTAATCGAAACCTACGTGAAAATTATTGACTGCCTGGTTTAGGTCAACTGTACGCCCTTGACGATTGGTTAGGTTAAGTCGTGATATTTTCGTTTAAACTAACGAAAATATCACGACTTAACCTAACCAATCGTCAACGGCGTACAGTTGACCTAAAGCAAGCAGTCAATAATTTTTACGTAGGTTTCGATTAATTTTAAGCAACTTTTACCAAAAATGTGTGTTGAATAATTTGGGACGCGAAAATAGGATATTGCCGAACCTAAGTTATAGGGAGATCATCCCAAACGAATTTTCTTTCGTCAAACTATTTATGTACCTAATACGAAAGAAGTATTTTTTTATGTACCAAAAACGAAAAGATGGATAATCTCTAGGAGCGCTCCATTTTTCAATATTAAACATACACTCATAAAACATATACCATTTGAAAGCTCACATTTTTCCGAGTCTAAAAATGTAGTAATCCAAAAGTATCAATAGCAAATAAAAAGTAACAAGATTTAATTAATTGTTTGACGCGTGACGTCATTAACTACATTATAAAGGTTGGCTAAGTTATAAATCTTCAGTCTGTGTTGTAAGATGGTATTTTTGGTAATTGTTACGCTAACCTAACCTAACATGAATATGTTATTACATTATCATTTGTATAATTTAGGTCTCGGGGGTACGGGGGCGGAGCCCCCGTAAAGATCACGCATCACAAATTGATCGGTATAGGGTTTTATATTTAAACCTAGTTACTTTTTATTTGCAATTGATACTTTTGGATTACTACATTTTTAGACTCAGAAAAATGTGAGCTTTCAAATGGTATATGTTTTATGAGTGTATGTTTAATATTGAAAAATGGAGCGCTCCTAGAGATTTACCGAAAAGATTACCTAAATATGTTGTCCAGAACTGTCCTTGGTACTTGTAAGTTATCTTCCCCCTACCAATTTTGACAGAATATTTTTGTTAAAACTAACGAAAATATCACGACTTAACCTAACCAATTATCAAGGGCGTACAATTGACCTATTAGTAAATAGTAAATACTATTTGAGAAACGAACAATGTTATAATTAATAATAGATCAACTGTACGTCCTTGATAATTGGTTAGGTTTGTGAGGCCGCGCAGTTAATTTTCGCATTTATATTAGTTACCGACAAACCAATTTTGCGCGTTACCAAATTGTATATATTTTATCATTTTGTAATTTTAAGAATCATATATAATCTTTATAAATAAGTATTGTACATAAATTTATTTATATATTTTTATGTACAATACTTATTTATAAAGATTATATATGATTCTTAAAATTACACATACAATTTGGTAACTAGTATAAAAATAATATAAATGTGGGAATTTAACTGCGCGGTCCCACAGGTTAAGTCGTGATATTTTTGTTAGTTTTAACGAAAATATTCTGTCAAAATTGATGGGCGAGAGATAACCTACAAGTAACCCTGTCCTTTACGTTTTCTTTATTAATGTATTGTCAGAGAAAACTGAAATGTAGTAGACTTTTAAATTAACAATTATACAATAGAAATGGATCCTCTTCATAAATGCAAAAAAACTTTACGTTTTTCTACGTGAAGGTCAAAATATGAAAATAAAAACCCACTCTAATAGACAGAGTTTATTTCCACGACAGTTTCGACGCCCACTGGCATCCTCCTCGGGTGGATACAGAAACAGTAATGAACCAAAACAAGAGGGAAAAACAGTCCAGGGACCGACCGTTAAGAAATTCGCACCTGTTTTTCCCTCTTGTTTTGGTTCATTAGTGTTTCTGTATCCACCCGAGGAGGATGCCAGTGGGCGTCGAAACTGTCGTGGAAATAAACTCTGTCTATTAGAGTGGGTTTTTATTTTCGGATCCTCTTCAGTTGAGTTTTATGGGGGTCTTTTCAGTTTTAAGAAAAATCCATTGCTCGCACGTATGATAGATGTCTCGTATTTGACCAACCAAGTTGTCTACTTCAGACTGGCTTAACTTAGGTTTCGTGTTATAGACAAACCAAAGTCATGAATATCCTGAATCATTTGAATGTTGTAAAAAAACTCGAATTAGGTTTATTTAAACAGAAACGTCTTAAGTTACTGGGTAAACTGATAAAGCCAGAAATTAAGGCAGTTCGTTTATAAGTTTAAATTGTAAGCCAATATTTTAGATTTCACTTATCCGAAATAAGTTAAGCCTGTCATGATGGAAATAAAAGACGAAAAATCAAATAAATATCCCATTCATTTTATTCTTCATATTCCCTGTGTCGTCCGCTCGCGACGATGGATGTAAGCAGGGAAAAGTAAGAACCCAATATTACAAGAATGTGGAAAGACTGGTGGGATATACGGTGGTCTAATTGGTCATATGAGATCACGTGATTCATGCTGCGAAAATATGTTCCGAGAATTTCTTATTTATAGGTGTAAGAAAAATAATTGAATTAATTAAAAATTATCAGTTACGTAAATAATTTATACATATATTGTATACATTATGTAAAATTGAATTTTCCATTCTCTTTGGGGTGGGAATGGCGATTGAACTCGGGACGAAAAACACTAATTTCAGTGAAACACAAAATATACCAACTGGAATAAGGTAGGTGCTACTGTAGTATGCGGTCTACCTACGATTGGTTAGGTTTAATGATATTTTCGTTAAAACTAACGAAAATATCATGACTAAACCTAACCAATCGTCAAGGGCGATTGACAATGGGATGTAAACAAACAATTTGTAAACAAAATAAGAAGCTATAATTAAAAGGTAGACCGCCGAATCGTAGGTAGACCGCATACTACAGTAGCACCAATAAGGTATCACCCCAACCTCAGGAATCCAGTGTTATCTTTAGGGGTACATCAGGTGAAAAAAATGTCTCCGATCCCTCCATTTAGATTGTCCTCATCCCCAAAATCACCTATCTTCATTTGAGTGAAATAATTGAATGATTTAAGCAGTAACATTAAAAATATTACTATTGTAAATGGATTTAAAAACCAAATCCAAAATCTCTTTCAATGAAACTGATAAATCTTTTAGGATTAAGATGTCTCGCCTCTCGTATTTGACTATCAATTCTTTGTACTGTGTCATATCTGTCACAATGACTTTTAAAATTGAATATATACTGTATTACCTAATTCGCTTTTCATATTCAACTATAAGTATATTTGTTTAATCTAAATTAATTTAATACTGTTTCATATATTTATATATTAATATTAATAATAATTACCTTTGAAATGATATATGTAATGTAATAATTAAATTGAGAGTTCAGTTAAGCGTAAGGCTTAAGGACCAAATTAAATAAAAAAATATACATATCACTAGTTCATTTAACGATTGTATGTTTTCTATGTTAAAACTATGTAATATTGTAAAAAATTGTGATATTGTAATATTTATTTTTATCAATAAAGTATTTTCATTCGTTCATTCACTCATTTAACACACACTACAATCTACTTCCAATCCTCTTTGTTTATCGTTAACACCTACGCACTCACTATTGTACACCTTTTCCGCAATTCTGTTATTATTCATTCTCCACACGTAAGCATAGCAACGCAACCTCTGTTCTCATCTCCAATAACCAGGGCCGGATTAACCATTAAGCAAAATAAGCCCGTGCTTAGGGCATCAAGGGAAGGGGGGCACCACAGAAATTTTCCATTGTCGGATTTACCATGGATTTATTATACTATTATAATCGCGGCTTATAGGCTGGTTATAGCCTATAAGCTGTTGAAAACTGAATTATATATATTCATATATAGTATTTATTTTTTTTCATTGTTTGAATTTGTAGTGAACAACAACCCTTTTGAGAGAATAAATATATTTCGTTGTAATCACACACTTTACGCTTTGCGTTATTATTTTGTTTATATCAAATCTTTGAGCGCCATATTAAAAATACATATAGATTAAATATTTTCGTGTGCTATAGGAAATGTAAAAACAAGATTCAGTCATGCTGAACTTTATAAAATAATTGTAGAAGACAATATTGAGTGTGCCTTCCCAAATGTAGAAATTGCCTTTCGTATATTTTTAACATTAATGGTCACAAATTGCTCAGCTGAGCGTTCATTTTCTCAGTTGAAGTATATTAAAAATACCAACAGAACAACTATGCAACAAGGCAGGCTGGATGCCTTATCTCTACTAAGTATAGAAGCAGATGTGTTACGTAAGATTAGTTTTGAGGATCTGATCAAAGACTTTGCAATTAAAAAAAGTAGGAGAAAACTTTTCAAATATAAATGAAGTGGAAGTATACAAAAATAAACATTATTTTCCATCTTACTGTAAGTTTTGTTTCATTTCAAAAACTAAAATTTTATTTTATGGTTTATTTTTGTTTATATTTTGAATTACATATATATGGGGCACCAAAATCTTTTAAGTGCTTAGGGCCTCTAAAGGTCTTAATCCGGCCCTGCCAATAACACTTTCACTCCGCACCTTAACCGAAAATCCCCATTTCTCATACACTTAATCCGTCGTACACCAATAATACTTCTTAATTTTTTCACTGTCAAACTGCTCGTACTCCTGACAATGAAATATCATGCCAAACAAGGATCTCACATCTAGGCTTTTATCGTGCCATGACTCGCTTGTCCCGCTTCATTCTACTTTCAACTTCAAATGTACTCGTACTTATTTTGTCAATCAAATGTCCCAAGTATGTAAATTCTTTCACAATCGGAATTTTTTCAATTCACCGCAATATTACATGCCGACTTTCCTTCTCTCTCAATGACAAGAACCTTATTTTCATTTGCATTCACTTTCAATACTCTTTCACAAACGTTAACGAAGCTTGCCATTGCTTTCCTTGATTCATTCTCTGATTTACCTAGAAACACTACATCATCAGCATATATCAGATACGACAGCCACCATTCATTACTTATCTCTAGTATTATTGCTTCCATCTCATGCATTATCCCATCCATATACATACTAAACGGCCATGGCGACATCACGCAGCTCTGTCGTACTCAAACATTAATACTGAACCAGTTACTTAACGCTTACACAAGCTTATAGAACTTCTCACTGTATTTAATAATTTTCTGAGCACGTGCCACAAGATAGATCTCTTCGCTTTATCATACGCTTTCAACAAATCCAACGAATGACATATACACCGTTTCCTGTTTATTACTCAGCTTCTCAATCAGTTGATCAGCTTGATCAACACATTGTTTGCTTTTCCTAAAAGCGCGTTGTTCATCTTCAAGCAAAGGACCAGTATTCTTTTTTACTCTCTCCTCTCTGTCAACACTCTTCCGCACACTTTTCCAGCTATACTTAACAGACACATCCCTATAATTTTATGGTCACTTTCTTCATCTTGTTTTTATACAGTGGTACAATCATAGTCCAGTCACCAGGTATATGCCTCCAGACTAGCTTTCTGTTTACATACTGATCATTCACATACTGATCTTTCTTCCTAATTCTTCACCTGTTTTTACTTTTCATCAATCGTTTAAAATTTTCCTTGTATCCATTGTATAACTCCATCACATTTTACATCACTGCCAAGCTGCGTTTGTAACATTCTTCTTTACATTCACTGCATTCTTCAACTCGTCGTTTACCATTCCGTTCCTCCTCTCTCTTTTCCATTTCGTACACACCCACATACATCAAATTATGACTTCACAGAGCATTCTTTATACCCAATTCCACTCATTTTTACATCAATTCAGAACCCGGTAGAGGGGGTGCATGAGTTATCAAAGCACCAGGGGCCGTGATTCGTCTCCCGGGCCTTGCATCTATTTGTTCATCATCTATTTCGCCAAGGACTTTCTCTACTCTTCTTCCGTACTCTGTTGCTACCTAATTCGAACTTAGCCTTGCTACTTTCATTTTCTGTGTCTGCCCATTGTCTTTTATACCAAACACGAACCAACTTAACTTTACACAATATAATCATATAGTCTGACAAACCTGCATCAACTCCCAAACAGCTTTTGTATCAGACCTCTCTCAACATGTCTTTACTAACACACAATCTATCAGACTTTTCTCCACTCTCGCCTTCCTCTGCACTATGTATACTTACAGATATCTTAGTGTCGTAAGTACCTACTTGTAGCGCACAAACTTTTTCCCACGCACAATCTTTATACTTATCACTAGTGCCATTCATTCCGGGCACACTATGCTTCTCAATCTTTACAGACTTAGGACTACAACTTCCATTTACCCATTCAGATCACTCAGTACAATCACTCTTACACATCCTCATGTTTCCAACACATCAGTTATCATTTTCCAGAAAAGATTCCTTCTCTTCTACATATTCATCATCACATGGCGCAATGCTACAACCACAGCTACATTTCACTCTCTTAAACGTAAATTTAACATAAGACATATATTATTAACATTTTATACTACTTCATATGTTCATACCACTCATCTTTCATTATCAGAGCAGCACCCCTCTTACCTTTTTCTCCTCTTTTTATACCTGATTTCATAGCTTTCATTCCTAACATTTCACATGGCATTCCCTTCCAGCTTTGTTTCTCACAAACTAAGTAAGCCAAAATGTCCCTCCCGGCAAATCTTGGCCACTTGGACCCTCTCTGCATCCTCATTTATACTTCACACTGCCAGGTGAGTCAGGAAAAAACTTTCAAAGGCAACGTTGGTGGGAGCGTTGTCCAAGAACGAGGTTTCTTTGATCGCTCGTGCGACAGTATTTTTTAGAGATGGGACCCCCATCCCAGTCTCTAACCCGTTACGTACAGGGAGGTGGGGTATATAGCCCCATCCTCAGGGATTCCTTAACTCCCGTATCTCTTGAGGATACCATAACTTAGTCTCTGGAGAAATAATATCTTAAAAGATTCACGTTAAACATACGCATATCTTAAAAATAATTTAGGCCTGATTTCAAAGTAGGACAAACTAAACAATCCTGCTAGCGAAGAATTGTCAGAAACTACCTTCTGTAACAATATGAAGGACTAATTCTAAATGAAAATTAATAATTATTAAGGCTACTTAGACCTGACCTAACCTTACCCGACCCTGCATAACCTAACGTAGCCTAGCATAACTGAAGCTCGTATCATACAGGCGTTTATCGCCGTTTTTCACTGTTGAATCGGTTTCAAAATTTATCGATTATATTAATCGCTATTCAGCGACAAAATAAAAAAAAATTTCATACTCCGATTGTGGCTATTAGTATGTAAACGGCTACAATCGGTCTTAAGTGTATCACGATTCAGCGGCGAAAAACGGCAAACATCGGCGTGTGATATGAGTTACATACAAACCTTAAGTGTTTGCACAATAACAGGCACTAAATCAACCAGTGTTCGAACTCTTTAATTTAATTTTGTTGAGGGATAACTTCAGTATGTTTTCCCTTCATTCTTAATCGTCTAAGTCAAAGCCAAAGATTTGATTAGTAAAGTGACACTGGGCGCTCAAGGATTAAGTCGGCATATACTTTTTGTGTCGAATATTATTAGAGAAAGTTATGAAAAGATTTTGAGCCAGGTGAAATACGTCATAATACAAGCCCGTAGCTAGGGAGTGGGGGGGACTCGAGGGGCTCGATCGAGCTGCCCCCCGTGGAAAAAATTGCTTGAATATAAAATATATTTACTCGTTGAATGACAGATGTTGGTGATATTTAAGTTTTTTAAGAAGAGAAGTTAAGAATTTCTTTTATTTTAAGTCTGCTTTTTTAGACATTTGCAACCTTGGAATAAATTTTCTTTAGCTTATTATTAATAATCAAAAGTAAATACCTTCGCAGATATTTGTGGGTAATTACTTCACTTTTGACCAAAGTGTGTGTGATATATATAAAATAAGATCTGATTCAGGCATGAAGGAAAGCGTTCAGACGCCCCCACCCCCCAGGCCCTGACGATCTTTGTGCGCAGCATATTGTTCCCTGGCTTCCTTCTCTGTACCTTCCTACTCCACTTTTGCTACATTACCATAAAATTCGAACCCCTCCCCTCCCTGGGAAAAGCTGGATTTAAGGTACGATAATTCAAGCTGTTCGCAGAAAGATGATGACCGACTTTCAATTCCTTACTTCCTGGTTCAGTATTTCTTATGTAAACTGAATTTCTTATTGATTTATAATTAATTAACTAGTGGCCAAAATACTGACACTTTCTCATTTTTCGTGATTTTTTTTAGTAAAGTCGAGTATGGTTAATTGAATTCTAATTTTAATTATTTTTTTGTAGAAAAAGTGTTTATTAGGCATTCCTTACACGATTAAGCCTAATTAAAAAAAAATAAGCTGGACTATACGTACAAACAAAAAAAAGGTACATGTCATTGGAAATATTACCTCAGTCCCTGTGTCAATTGTAATGATCAATCGGCGATAAGTCACGCTATTCCACGTAGCCAATTAACGTAAATCAGGCCACTTATGGTAGCCAATCAGCATCAAATCACGCCACTTACGATGAACAATCAGAAAACAGTAATTTGATAGCTGCATTTCTTTGTGTTATTGTTAAGTTGCAGTACGAATAACAAAGTCTCCTCCTCTTTATCCCTTCATATTACTGTCACTGTTGACCATGTCCCCTCATATTAGGAAAGACTGGACACCAGCTAAGCGAAGAAAAGCTGTAACCCTTCGAGAAGAAGGTTACGCATTCGAACAAATAGCCAAAAGACTCGGAGATGGGGCAACAAAATCTGGAGTAAGAAAGGTTTGCCAACGCTTTCAAGATCTTGGTACAGTCAAAACTGCCAAAAGAACTGGAAGAAGAAGAAGTAAGACAAGTGAACAGGACAACCGGCGTATTGTTAGATTATCCCTAACTGATCGTCGGAGAACATCAAAGGAAATAATGCATACATTAGAAACAAGTGGTGTCAGCATAAGTGACAGAACTGTAAGGCGTAGGCTTTTTGACAGTGGACTTAAAGCAAGAATACCTAGAAAGAAACCATACCTGAATGCATTTCAGAGAAGAAAACGCCTTCTGTGGGCAAGAGAACACAAAGGACGGACATTAGAAGACTGGTACAATGTAATATGGAGTGATGAGACGAAGATTTCAATTTTTGAAAGTGACGGATTGAAATATGTGCAATGCAACAAAAAGGAGTTGATTGAATCTATCATCAAGGCCTGGTTCAGAATCATCAACCCAGATGATTTAAAGCATCTAATTGATTCAATGCAAAGAAGACTCGATGCAGTTTTCAAAGCAAAAGGTTATCCAACTAAATACTAGCATAAAATATGTTTATATATATCTGTACTTCCTGAATAAAAATATGATTTTAGCTTGTTCTTTATATACCTATGTGTTTTAGTTCAACAAAATGTCATAGTAACTGTTTGATTGAAACAAAAATATTTATCTTAATATAAAATATATTAAAGACCATTAAAATATGCCTAAAATTCAATACTAAATAGTTTATGCGCAGCAAAGATCAGAAAAGCGAAATGGTCTGTGTCTCTATAAAAAGTGTCTAGAATATTGGCCACTAGTGTATTTATATACTGCTAGGCTAGTCCTATAACTCATAATATAGGGCAGGATTTGCTGGATTTATTTATTTTGTTGTTTTTGTTGTTTCTGTTTGGGATAGTTCATAAATGCTCGTTTTACGGGAATTCCGGTTGGGGCACTGCCTTATGTAGTCCTATTGTTTTTGATCTAGCTATGTTTTCACGATCTGGATTAAAGTGTTCCACCTATTTAACTAATCGTATTTTAGGACAAGCATAATTTTTTATAAATTAGGATTTTGTTCAAATTATGTCTAAAATTTGTGGTAGCATTTTTCTAAAAAAATAAAAAATAAAAATAGTTAAAAAATTAACGCTGCCATACAGTGTTTTATAACTTTTAAAATTTTAATATGGCATCAGTATATGCCTTATGTAGTCCTATTATCCTAGATCAAAAGCAATAGGACTACATAAGGCAGTACCCCAACCGGAATTCCCGTAAAACGAGTATATATGTATATTTTGGGGGGGGGGGGGGGTACTAAAACACCACTGGCGAGAGGTTACTACTAATTTTAGTATACTGATGCCATATCAAAATTTTAAATGTTATAAAACACTGTATGGCAGCGTTTATTTTTTAACTATTTATTTTTATTTTTTATTTTTTTTAGAAAAATGCTACCACAAATTTTAGACATAATTTCAACAAAATCCTAATTTGTAAAAAATTATGCTTTTCCTAAAATACGATTAGTTAAATAGCTGGAAAACTTTATTAATTCAGATCGTGAAAACATAGCTACATCAAAATTAAGCCAAAGCCTACTTATATCTGGTCAGGTCACGCTGGTACAGAATTTGAGGAAATTGAGGAAAAGCCATTGAGATCATAAATTTATAAAAATACGACAACCATCAAAATTTTGAGCTTAGCATTCAAAGCCAGTGGATGAAAAGTGGTGAAGCTGTACTCAAAATGTAAGTGGTTCGTGAGCATAAAGTTTAGGTCTCACTGGCTTAAAAATTTCTGTTCAAAATCTTTTGTGTGAAGTTATTTACGTGTTATAATGCGGGCATGGACCGACTAGATGCAGTTTGGGTTTGGTTAAACTAATGTGTAAATGAGCCTGTGACCATCAGAAACGCTCATCCTGCCATACCCTTCTAATATAGGATTCTCAGCGAGTGGTCACCTATTGTACACACACACACACATACACACACGGCCGGCGAGAGCTGCCCCGGGGAAGGATTGGTATATGGGCCCCCTGTTTACTCAGTATTTTATTATGAATGTTTTTTGTGTACATAACAAGCAAACTGATTATATGTCCAAGTCACTATTCAAAACATACAGTACGATAATCTCTATAAAATGTATGTTCATTAATTATATTTGAGGGGTCGCGCGTCTTAGGGTACCTAAGCGCCACCACACGTGAAAACGTGTTTTTGATGGATATCACTATTTTCACCCTTCCTCTATCGCGTGGTTTGGGTTATAATGACCTTACGACACTAGAAGTATGGTTGAAAACCTTATGAAGCGAACTACTTTTTTCACCTCTATCGCCAGCCAAAAGTTCACCCAAAGTTCAGCATAATAAGAAAATCAAAAAATAAAAAAAAAATATATAAAATATGAAAATCTATTCTAAAAATTCATCAACATCTTCATTAGCATACTTAGAACTCTAATTTAGCCAAAAATGAACGTTCTAGCTCAATTAATAACAGAGATACTATTGCCAGAATATTGCTGAACTTTGGAGGCGATTTCTGACAAATTTTAATTTTGGCGCTTAGGTACCGTAAGACGCGGGACCCCTCATTTCCTCTCTGTTATTTAAACAATTGCTTTATTAACATTTTTAGATTTTATCCCTCCTCTTTCCAGGCCCCCTAGCGGTCCTGTCCCCGGGGATTTAACCCGCCTTCCCCGCCCTCTCGGCGGCCCTACACACACACACACACACACACACACACATATATATATATATATATATATATATATATATATATATATATATATGATGAATAAAACCACGAAGGAAAGGAAACACAAAATGGTGCTCAAGCGCTTTCGTCTAATGACATCCTCAGGAACACTGAAGTACATAAAAAGGTTAAGCCTATATATAGGTTACAGAAAAAAAAAAAATAAATAACATACATACACACACACATATATATATATATATATATATATATATATATATACATATCTATATATACAAATACATACATACATACATACATACATACATACATATATATACAATAAACAGAGAAGTAAAAATAAAAAATTAAAAATTAAAACCTTAAAGGATTATATGTATGTATGTATGTATGTATGTATGTTATAGATATATATATATATATATATATATATATATATATATATATATATATATATGTGTGTGTGTGTGTATGTATGTTATTTATTTTATTTTTTCTTTCTGTAACCTATATATAGGCTTAACCTTTTTATGTACTTCAGTGTTCCTGAGGATGTCATTAGACGAAAGCGCTTGAGCACCATTTTGTGTTTCCTTTCCTTCGTGGTTTTATTCATCATAAATATTTTTCACGTGTTACTTTCGTGAAATAATTTTCATATATATATATATATATATATATATATATATATATATACGGTACTTACGGAATGATCTGAAAATGTTTGTCTCTGCCTACGGAGACGGAGCCTATACATCACTCCCTAACATGTATTCGAATCATGTCAGGCTAAAGATTATGAATTGTCCAGTCAGGGACCATGTTTCATTTCTTCTAAAGTCTGGCCAATCGATGGAAAGAAAACATTTTTACACCTTCAATCCAATGCAATTTCATTATTATTATTATTATTATTATTATTATTACTATTATTATTATTATATTATATTATATATATGCAGTGGTTCTCCGAACCAAGTGCGTCATAAGTTCAGCTGATGTGAACAAACAACAGGAGTCGTGGAAATAGGCAAAGTAACATACGTTAAGGGTTATTTTTTTCTAGTATGTTAATTTCATGTATGATGGATTTATAAAAAAAAAAATGTAATTCACAGCACTGCGAACGACGGCCGAACTTCAGTACGATTCTGACTTTACAGCGACTCTTTTTCTTTTCTCAATGTATGACCAATAATTTCTCTGTTTAAACCCCTGAAAGAAGTATTTGCTTGATTACTTATCAAATGGCATCCATTTTAATTACGTAAGGGTTTCTTATATTTGGACTTCAAGACCATCAAATAATGAAACTTCCAAGCGGCATTGCTTTTAAGTCTAGAAATAATTTAATTAGGCTTAAGTATGCCGAGGTATTGATGTAAGTAGAATTATTTTCCTAAAAATTTAGAACTGTACGCTCTAAGTCATAAAATACTAAAAAATTAATAAAAATTTACTTTAAAATTACCTAATATTACACCGTTATTTTGAATAAAGTTATACCCAATTTAAAATGAATTTAAATTGAACGTCAATGAAAATATATTACAGCACGAAAATTTGTTAATTTTTCTTTATTGCTCATTCCATTATCGCTAAAGTATTTTAATTTACAGCATTTATGATCTTCAGGGAATATGTTGAGAATTCTTTTGGTACAATGACATGATAATTTTTTTTATGCAGGAAGGAAGGAAGGGCCAAGGGGCGAACACACGCAAAATTCACCCTCCCCCCTCCATAGAGAAAGAAGAGAGCCAAAATCAAGGTCCAGCAGGGTTTTGGAGATACCTAGACACTCTGCGTTTGAAAAATTGGAGGTCATAGACAAGGTGAAAGATGGATTAAGGGAGAGTGTTCCAGAGTTAACCGGTTGAGTAGATGAAAGACTGAAATAGAAACACCAAGAATGTTAAGAGAAGATGAAGGATTGAGTTTTGTATTGTTGAAGATAAGGGGATGGTCGTGTGGAAGACTGTGACAAGTAGACAGATGAAGGAGCTGAGTTTGTGAGGCATTGAAAACCACGAGCTTTTTCTGCCCCACTCAGAGATAGTAGAAAGATCAGAGGTCAGGTGCACCATAGCCGTCCTACACGAATCATTGAGTGATTGTTGAGAGGGACGCTTTGTGAAGTGGGTGGAAAAATGAAGAGTGGACTCATCGGCATAGGAATGGATAGAACAGGAAGTGCAACTTAAGCGATCATTGACAAATAAAAGGAAAAGAGTCGGTGACAGGACAGAGCCCCAAGGAACACACTATTAATAGCTTTAGGAGAAAAACAGTGGCCATCTTTAGATAGGTCGCCAGAAAGGAAATCAGAGATGAAGGCACAGATAGAAGGACAGAAACCGGAGAGCATTTGGAAATTAAAGATTTCTGCCAGACTCTATCAAAAGCTTTTCTTTTGCTATGTCGAGCACAAGAGCAAAAGTTTCACCGAAATCCCGAAAGGATATGCAAGAAGATCGCCAGTAGAGCGTCGCTTGCGGAAATCATACTGATGATCTGAAAGAAGATTGTGAGAAGAGGGGTGTTTAACAACCTTCCTATTAAGGATAGATTCAAAAACTTTAGAAAGGAAAAAAATGAAGGCAATTGGACGATAGTTGGAGGGTTGAGAGCGGTCACCCTTCTTTAGGACAGGTTGAATGAAAGCGAACTTTCAGCAGGAAGGAAAAGTACCAGATGAAAAACAAAGACGAAAGAGTTTACCTAGGCAGGGTATCATCACAGAAGCACAGTTCTTGAGAACAGCAGGAGGGCCACCATCAGGACAGTACACCTTCCTAAAGCTGAGCCTAGATAGAGCAGAATAAACATCTTTAGAAGAGATTCTAATTTCAGGGATAATTAAGTCAGAGAAAGGAGATGGAGCACCGGAATCGTCTAGGGTTGAGTTAGAGGTGAAAGTTTGACCGAAGAGCTCAGCTTTGGCAGGAGAAGAGACGTCAACTGAGCCATCGGAATGAAAAGAGGGGAAGAAGAAGAGGTAAAGTTGTTGGAGAGGTTCTTGGTTAGGTGCCAGAAAGAGCGAGAAGAATTAGAATTAGAGAGGTTTTCACATTTTTTGTCCGATGAAGAAATTTTTTTGTGAGTCGAAGAACAGATTTTGCACGATTCCGGGCAGAAATATAAGCTGAGTGAGAGTCGGAAGTTGGTTGACAACAGTGCCTTCTAAATAAAATACCTCCTTTCTGTTGCGGATAGCATTAGAGCAAGCAAAGTTAAACCAAGGTTTTTTGCATTAGTAGTAGGAATAGAATATGGAATGTACGCCTCCATGCCCGAGAGAATCAACTCCGTGATGGGCTCAGCACACCCGGAGGGGCCCCGGCCACGAAAACAGTAATCATTCCATGGGAAATCAGAGAAGTACTGTCTAGGGGCCAGCCAATCAGCAGCCCCAAAGTGCCAAAGGCACTTGGGAGGATTCAAAGCCCGAACTGGAGCGATAGAACAGGAAACAGACGTAAGATTATGGTTGGAGAAGCGCAACGGATAAAAAAGTTTGACAGAATAAGAAGAAGGATTAGTGGTGAGAAATAAATGCATAATGTTGGGCCTAACTCCAAGGCGATCGGGGATACGAGTAAGGTGCTGTGCAATCTGCTCTAGGTCATTCAGGATAGAGAAGTTGTAAGCTAGTTTACTATGGATGTCATTGAAATGGGAGGAAAGCCAAAGGTAGTGGTGAACATTGAAACCACCTCAAATGGAGATTTCAGCGAAAGGAGAATGGGATAGAATGTATTCCACTTTAGAAATAAGGTAGTCAAAGAGTTCAGAATAGTTAGTAGAATTAGGAGAAAGGTAAACAGCGCAGATGTATTTAATTTAAGATTGGCAAGCAAGCCGTAGCCAGATGGTGTAGAATTCGGAGGATTCAAGTTCGGGAATACGAAAGCAAGTTAGGTCATTGCAACATCTAACTTTGGAATGAAATTGAGTATAGAGAAAGTAGGAGGGTACAGAAAAGGGGTTGCTGTCAGTTGTCCTAGGCACGTAGGTTTCAGTGAGCAAAAGAAGGTGAGGTTTAGAGGAGAGGTTTATGAAAAGTGAATCAGGCAGAGGCCCAGGATATCTCGAATAGGCAGTAGCAGAACCAGCCCCGCTGCCTGGGTCTGCGTTCGAGGTATCGATAGCAGGGGAGCCAGAAGCAGGGACATTTATGGTCCCCTCCCGAGGGTACTCCGAGGCTCTTAAAGTCGATGCCATTTTGTTGTTATTTTTAATTTTGAAAAGATTGTGTAGTGTGTAAGATGCATGTATGTGTAGTGAGGACTAGTGAGAGAATTTTGTGTTTGAGAGCATGCTAGACTGCTCACAGGGTAGAAGAGACACGGAAAAAGATCAGCTAAGGAGGACAGTGGCAGGAGAAACGGGGGTTCCAACACTCCCTGTCTCCTGTATAACGTCCCTCCCGAGTACTTCCCTGGTCGATTGGTGTCTGCAATCTCCCCCTGTAAAAGAGTAATGGATTTGATATTATTTTCAGGATGGGACGCAAGGGGTGGAACTTAGTTGTTTTCATCTTAGCTGGAACAGCTTGCATTTCTTTACCCTTTATACCTTCAGGTAAGTAACATCAAATTTCTGTAATTTATCCTCTCCCTCTCGAAATATGAATTCTGCTTTTCCGACTATTATTTTCTCTAAGTTAAGCTTAATCTAAGTTTCTAGACCCTAGTAAAATTATTTTAAGATTCGGTGAAAGAAAATTATATGACATTTACATAAACAGTGTATTAACTCACAATATCATGACAATGGGTCCAAGTTAGGCTCAACGGAGAATTCACGTACTTTTTGTACGTTTATTTATATTTGATATTTTTATGAACTATTTAATTTAATATACTGTATATTTAACCTTATTTACTTACAAATTTTTTTTATCCACAATTCATTTTCATAACTACAGGGTGATCAACTTAAGAGTGTTCAACGTTGCAGTGCACATTTTTAAGTTGATTATCCTGTATATAATATATAGCAAGGCCTACCTATATCTAGATAGGCCACATTTGTACAAAATTTCATACCCTAGTCGAGGAAAGGTCAGCGACAACATAAATTTACAAAAATACCACAGCCATCAAAATTTTGAGCTTCGCGTACAAAGCTAGTGAAACCAAATTTGTGAAGCTGCACTTAAAATCTAAACGCTTCGTGACTCGTGAGCCTTAACGTAAATGTTAGTTCTCGCTAGCTTGAAAATTTCTCTTCAAAATCTTTTGTATGAAATTGTATAAAATTATTGGTTATGCGCAAAATTGTACAGAGTTATTGGTTGTTGTTGTTGTTTAGCCGATCAGCCCACCCTGATCGAGCAAGCCGGCGGCACGCAGGTAACCGATCGCCCTCTCCGGAGTGGACCAGAGGTTCAGCGCACTAGTGATGTTGTGTTCGTTGTTGTGCTAGAGCAGTACAGTCTGTCATAATGTGTTCAATTGTTTGTGGTGTGTCCTGGCACAGGTGGCAGGTGTCGTCAGGCTGATCTCTGACCTGTTAATGGGTGGCGGCTTCGCACCTAGGACCAGGGTTGCCAGATGCAAACCTAAGTGATAAGGCAAACTATGCACGAAAAAAACCCAAAAAAAAGCCAAATAATTTTAAGTATAGATCACATACTCACATTACATGAAAAGCTCCAGATCCTCTTCAGCAGTGTCCTCCACATTAGAACAAATAGCCTCGACACCATATACTTTTCGTGATTTGAGAGGTTACTCATTCGTGGAGCAATATTGCAATGACAAAGTTTGCAATAAGCTGAATCTGAGCCATCAACAG
The DNA here is from genome assembly GCA_023014485.1 of Bathynomus jamesi. Lineage (NCBI taxonomy): Eukaryota > Metazoa > Arthropoda > Malacostraca > Isopoda > Cirolanidae > Bathynomus > Bathynomus jamesi. The sequence continues at coordinate 304,846 of JAJOZX010000674.1, forward strand.
ACTTTTTCACCCAAACAAACGTTTCTTCCCACTTACTATTGTATTTACGGCTGCTGTCGTACGATAGCTTCCACTTCTTTGATGACATGGTTGTAGAACAAAAACAAAATTTACATAAACTAGAACTTTAACTAAACTGGTTCACTCGAATGATAGCCAAGTTTTACCGCCTACACACGCACGACGCACAGTACCGATCCGCACCGATGCTAAGTGTTGACTGCTTTCCCGCCCGCGCCCCGCGTCCCGGCATCCGTTCCGTTTGAACAAGTATCAAACGTGTATGAATCTCGAATGTAACGCCACGGACAAGACTAGATTCACTATACACGTTTGGTACAAGGAAAAAAACACGTGCTAAAAGAGGCTAAACAGTATAACTGATATTATAAAGGCAAAAATAAAAAAAGATCCTGGAAAAAGCCCAAAAATCAAACTGATACTATAAAACCAAGCAATGGGAAAAAAGCCAATAAAAAGCCAAAAAAGCCAAATTGATATTATAAAGCCAAGCAAGTTGAAAAAAAGCCAAATTTATGGAATTTGGCTTTAAAAAAGCCAATCTGGCAACCCTGCGCTAGGACCGCATTCAGACCGAGGCGTGTCAGTGCTTTGTGGGTTAGGTCAGGTGTGTCTGTGTATGTATTTTCTGTACTGTATGATGTCTGTGGGGCGTGGTGTGGAATGGAGTATTTGGTTATAATGTCTCTCTGGTGTTACCTTAATTGTGCGAGGTGTCGGTGCATGATTGTGCATACCACATTGTCAAAAATTACTGGACACTGGTATAAGTACCATGATATTGTTATAAACACCAGCACTTTATGCTTTATCATAATTATTTAATGAAACATACCTCATGTATGTGGAGTCAGTGTCAAGTGAACAAGACTTGGAATGTCAGTTGCAGCCAGCTGGCTATGTTCAACAAACTGATGACTAAAACGTCAACAAACGTTCGCCTTTCGATGTAATTTTTATCAAATATTTAATTTTTCGTTTGTAAATTTTGTATTGCCAATAAAAATAAAACTTTATTTTATAGTGGAAATTAACATTAAGCTGTTGTAATAGTTTGAACATTTTTAAATTTTTTTCTTACTTTGGCGAATTTTTCATTTGGTTTGAAAACTTGTACTGGTATTTCAACTCTCTCGATGGCACCCCCTCCTGGCTGTCACCCGGGGCGGACCGCCCCCCTCGCACCCCCCTTAGTACGCCACTGACGAAGTCCTTTTGATATCACTGAAAATCCATACAAAAAAAGCGTTATCATACCGGTTAAAGTAATAAATAGTTTGGTAACCAGTTATGATTTAAATGTTTAAAAATTATTTTCCTTTCATATTTAGGAAAACAACTTTCAATGCTTGTTTTTATTATAACACCAACTCGTATAGCGCTTCATTAAAATGACATTAAAATAGAGTTAAATTGCACTTTAAATTTATTTTTATTAAGTCATAAATTTACTATTTTCTATCTTGCAGATCAATCCGTTCTCGTACTCTTCATGAGCCTCATGGGAAAATTTGGGTCCAGCGCAGCATTTGCTTCACTTTGTCTTTACACTGGCGAACTGTACCCAACAGAGTACAGAGCTTCGGGGGTTGGGGCCTGCTTCATGACTGCTAGATTGGGGGGTATACTGGCCCCCTTCATAAATAATTTGGTGAGTAATCAGTAAACTCCTTTTGATTGTTGTATGGGACATTTCGCCACTTTGACATCTTCCACAGTTTAGCAAATAATTAGGACGAGGTGGCAATAAAAACTCTTGGAAACGTCGAAAGAAGAGAAAATCATTGAACTTTGTGAATTCGTGGTGCTCGGTAAAGAGACCAACTTCCCAGATAGCAAAGATCCGTTGGCCCGACGTTACTATTTACGATATACCAAATACCAGCGTTGTGTCAACGGATGCCCGAGTTTAAAAATTCTTTCTATAACAATTTCTGTGGAACAATAAAGCTTTTGCCTAATTACATCATAATAAAAGTTTAATAATAACTCTATGATTTCAGAAATCGGTTTATGCTCCTCTCCCGGCAGTCATATTTGGATTTCCGAGTCTCATTGCGGGATGTCTCATTATTTTTCTTCCGGAAACGTATGGCTCGGACCTTCCTCAAACTGTGAAAGAAAGTGAACAGTTTGGCAGGTATATACCGTAATCAATTTTTACCGCATGCTATTTGGTTTTACTTTAAGAATAATATTATAGATATGATATATGGAGAAATATTCTATTAAAATTTGATTTAACGTTTTCTTTATATGATGTAACAACATTTTAACTTTAATAATGTTTTTAAATACTGAATATTATTCGCTTTTAAGCGCGAATGACATCAAATACCTATCAGAAGGGAAAAGAACGTAACCCTATATTGCATACATTTCGTACATTTAGATTTAAGCAGTCCTCTCTCTCTCTCAGCATTCAATTTCCAAATGAAGTTTGGCTGAGACTCGTTTAGAAATCAGCCAGGGGTCGCAGGTTTTGTTGCTTAAAATCAACATTGTACATTAAAACAATTTTCCAATATGTTGAAAGAGGGCAACATGATGCAATATAGAATTAAGTTATTAGCAATAATGGTTAAGTTTATATATGGGCATAAACTAATGTACAAAAGTAATTGTACAGGTTCTTTATTCAAAAAGGACGAAGTTAAAATATTATTTTTCCTAGAATTATCATAAAAACGTTAGCAAACAGCTATTATTTGTAAATATTAAGCAATTATAATTTACCTATAGATTTACTAATAAAAACTAATGCCAGTTACTGTTTAGTTGCATGAAAACAATTTAATAATGTCACAGTTTAGATTTTCATCTGCAGCGGATGAACGAGACTGCGTGGAGATTCACATTCTGGTTTTTCTTTCAGTCATACGTAAATTTAACTATTTTAGAAAGTATTATAGATAGAGGTTTGGAACCTGTTTCATTCGATTGAGGAGGCGAACATTTCATAGGTAAGTTGGTTTCCGAGATGACTATATATATATATATATATATATATATTATGATTGCACTTTCCTATTTTATATAAATCTAATTATGATTATTTTTCTTAATGGCGTAAGTTTTGGGATGGAGATCCTCATTAAACGGTGTCGAATAATTTCTAGAAAACATAATATTTCATTTTAATGTATATCATAAAAACGCTTCATATTTTTTATAAACATTTCATATAAACAATGTATAAATAATATGAAAATTTGAATATACGCGTTTACTTTACAAAGAGGTCTTTACACAATCTATAATTAAATACACTTCGTTCATTTTGGTTTACTTGCTCCAAAACAGTTTGGTGATTCGTTAAATATCCTAAAATTCTTTCCGTCTGACATTATGAAAATCCCGTTTTTAACATAGTGAAAGGGTTTCCCTCGATTTTTGAGGAAACCTTTCTCGTAATTCATTCGTAATTCATCCAAAAGACTATTGATACTTTTCGTTTCGCGGAACGAAACTAATGTTTCAGAGAAACGAAGTTCAAATATAACGTGTGAATTAGAGGCCGTCACGGTTCTGAATTGTTAGGTCCGTAAACAATTCGCGATATATATCCGAAGTCCGCTTTTAATTAACCGTAAAATTTGTTTATGGTCCAAACCGTTTAACATTCAAGAACCAAACCCAAACCGCTTTACAAATTACGCAATATACAAACCATTTTAACGAAGTATTTTTACTTCCAAAACTGCGCATGATTAAAATTATCTGTGACTGAATGACGGTCTTAAAAGCATCAAAATTCCTTATTCACAGTTAAATTATACGAAACAGTGAATTATGTATTATTATGATATAAAGGGTTACGTTATGGCCAGTGTCGTAACACCGCTTGCCGTCAATCGGCAAAGTTAAGCGACATTGGGACTGGAGAGTAGTTGGAAGGGAGACCGTCCTCCGCGTCAGAATATGTAGCGACCCGTTGTTCGGATCCCACGCAAAACTGTAGGTCCCCTCCGTCATATAACTTAAACGTTCCGAAGGAGGTTAAACAACTCCATTAAAATAAAAAAATTATACAATAATATCTATGAAATTTATTACTTTAACACATTAGCGCCCATTGGTAGAGTTTTGCGGGTAGGAAATTCTACCAAGGGGCTCTAATGAGTATAATATAAACTTCATACTGCATTCCAGGACAAGTCATGCCAATGGTGGGAACCATCCCATCACATATTTCGTTGAAATTTGGAATGCAAGCGTTATTTTCTACCCAAAGGCTACATATAGAATTTCGACTAAATATATGAAATAGTTCAAAAGTTATGGCCCCTCCCAAAAATTAAATGGGAAGCCACCATCGCAATATTTTGAAGTGCCCTATCTTTGCCCCCTAATAGGGCTAGAGAAAGAACATGAAATGTATTATAAAGCTCATAACGAAAAGAATTAAAAGCTTCTGTTGAGTAATTTGGTAAATTATATAGAAAGAAGGTTATATATTTTTTTAGTTTTTAGGAGGACTGCCCCGCCAAGGGCACTCCATGCCTTCCTGAATGGAAAATGTAGCTGAACTATTTCTGGGTAATATAAAGAAATAAAAATACTGTGATTTTCATTATTTAATAACTACAATTAAAAAGTTGATGGTTTCTCTATATTTGCTTAACTAAGACCTAAATGGTGCGTGATTGCTGGAGGTAAAGGCTTAGTTTGTTTATACATTAACCATCAAAATTTCAAACTCATGATATTATCCAGTGAAATAAAAGCCTTGACTTATGAAACCTAGTTGATAAAAGCATTTATGATGCCAAAAATTCTAAGTGTATGTTACATCGATGTGATAAATGTTGTGGGGAAGGTGTTGCAAATTTTTGCCATCCTATTCCTAAATTAGAAGATAGCGATTCAAGTGAATATAATCAGTAGATCAACACTGACCAATTTAGAAAATCTTTCAACCCCGATTGATGATTTTATTGAGGGACTGTCAAAAATATTTTCTCTTATTGTTTGTAGCTACAAGATATATTACTGAAACACAAACTACATATTTGAAGATTTAAACATTTTTTTTTTTTTTTAACAAATGAAGTCATAGCTATCGGTCATTTTTTTAGAGAATTATTAATTTATTGTTCAAGATGTAGCTCAAAACTTCCACTGGACTAATAAACCCATTTATTTTATATTAAAAAAGAAGAATTGGATCACAAAAGTTACTCCTTTATCAATGACTGCCTTGATAACCACTCAACAGCGGCAATTTACACATTCCAAAAAGAACTGATGGAGGAAAGTAAAGAGGTAATTTTCACATCCAGAAAATTCACTATTTTTCTCATGGATGCCTGGACAACATAAAAACAGATTTAACTTTATAACATGTACATTATGAAGAGTTCCAAGTCAAATGTGAGTGGAAATTCTTTGCTGTTAATCATGGGAAAAATGCGTGTGATTGTAACGTGGAATAGTAAAATGAGGAGTATCAAAGACATGTCCGCAAAAAACAGTTTCTGGACACATTCAAATACCAAAAGCATTCTTTGACTACTGTAACAGCCATTTTGAAGTAAGTGTTTTTATATTTCAAAGATACAAGTTTAAGAAAATGAAAAATCTAACCAATTTTCAAAATCTTTAACAGTCAAAGGAACACATGAGTTCCACAAAATGGTACTACATGATAACAAAATGATAAAATCCTATCAGGTATCAACTTCTGAGGAATTCTCGGATACCTGAAGATCCGTCACCCGAGCAAGATAAGCAAAACGCAAGATTTTGTAGACAATGATTCCAGTAAAATTGAAAGTGGTGATCAAACGACGATTGAATATGAAACTGGTCATTATATTGCTTGTATATATGATGAAAAGATTTGGTTTGTATAACTGAAGAGAATTGGAGACTATAACTGAAGAGAAGTAAAACAAATTTTTGGAGACTACAAAAAAAATTTTTTCCCCCAGTCAGGACAACATGCATATACTTTCCCAGAAAAGGGAAATTAAAAAAATTTTGAATTTTAACAAAAGATGTAATATGCAAAATGTCAATTCAAAAATTATTCCTGTTTCCTGTGAGAGTAAGGACAGTGGTGTAGTGCTAAATAAAGAAGTGAGGGAACGCATTTTGAAAGTGTTACTCAGATGCTGGGGAGACAATGGCGAGCGCGGCGAGCCCATACAGCTGGGGGTCCAGGGGCACTGTAAGCTCCCCGGGAAATCTTTTGAAATCTGACCAATTTCAGGAATATTTTGAGGTCATATGCACTGGATATTAGGATATATTCCAAGGTTGAAGATGCAGTATTTCCAGTGTCATTAGATATACGACATCCAGTACGATCAATAAAAATAGCTAACAACTGGAATGATTAACTAAAAAAAAGTTAACAACTGGTACGCCGTGGTAACTGTTTCACCAGATCTTTATAGGCTAGCATTGCCTCAGTCGAAGCTAAAAAAAATGAAACAGTTAATGATTCTTCCTCATATTTCTTCTAGGGGTGGGAATTAAAATTTCATGACGTTAGAGATTTGTAAGTTCGGATTTATTTGAAATAGTGAGGGAACGCCGTTCCGTCTATCAAAAAAAGTAAGGGAACGCCGTTCCCACGCGTTCCCACAGCACTACACCACTGAGTAAGGATAAACTATTAATTCTTTAAAAATGAATTATAACAAGCAGCAGATAGTTTTAAAAGTTTTTGCTTTAAAGCAAAAGTATAGCAGCAAATTAAACTAGGGGATCACCTGAAGATCAGGGTCCCCAGCCTTCTTTAGTTAGCCTTATAAGACTAACTAACGAAAATATCACGACCTAACCAAACCAATCGTTAGGTCATCTGTACGCCCTTGACGATTGGTTCGGTTAGGTCCTGATATTTTCGTTAGTTAGCATTATAAAGCTAACTAAAGAAGGCTGGGGGCCCTGATCTTGAGGTGACCCAAACTAGGTACTATGTCTAAAAATTGTTTATGTTAACTTTCAAAGTGGAAAAAATATTATTTAGTTGTACATAAAATTGATGTATTCTTTATATAAATTTTAAGTTAAATTTAGTGTACACCAGGCCCGGATCCAGGATATATATCGTTAGTGGGGGTGGGGTGCAAACAAAGATTAATAAGCCAATGACAAAAAAATAAAATGTATACCTATTCTTTAATCTTACATGCTATGAAGTGAACACATACACAGTTCACAAACGTATGACATACAGCACATTGTTACTTATACCTAGAGGCTAGAACTAAATCACACCAAACAAGTGCAAGGTACATTCACATATAGGTACAGTACTTTGCAGATAGACACATCTCTAGAATGTTGCGTTCAAAAATGCAAAATAAAACTCAACATAAATTTACAGCAAAAATTAATTATTTACACAGAAATTCAATTTTGTGCCGTCGCTACCTATATACAACCAATGACCAATGCGTCGCGACGTAACGGCCAGTCACTTTCACTCACTCAAGCTAATCCTGAAGAACATCAACCAGTTCCATGCGTCGTGGATGCCTTCTCGCGAAGTTGTCTAAAATAATGTTATAATCCAGATCATTTTCGCGGTGAATCATTAATAGACCTAAACCATTTAACCTATTTTCGCCAATTGTTGATCTCCTGTAGGTCTTGTGCGTGCGTAAGTAACTGAATGAACGCTCGCACTCGCACTCACATGTAATTAGTATGGTAGCAAGAAGTCTCAACATCGCTGTGACATTTGGAAACAAAGTGGCCGGTGTATGCTTGAGTGTTTCCACAACAGAACGTGGTTTTGAAAGTGTCCAAGCGGTCCACTTTGCTTCCCAGCATTGTAATTCGGCTTGTAATGACAAAGGTGCCGGAATGTCAGGGGGGCCACCCACCTAAATCCTGGCCTGTACACCTAGTAATATTACCTAACATCCGTAGCTACAACCCAAAGTCCAGTAGCCCATTTACATTACACATATTTACATTAAGCATAATCACAATAAAGCTCTAATCTTAAGTTTATACAGTCTGTTTGTAGCCGGAAGTGAAAAAATACACCAACTTGCCTATATTGCTTTGACCTAGAATACTGTAAGCATATGAAATTGTAGTTATTAATAATGAATAATAAGAATATAAAAATCTCAGTATTTTTATTGTTTTATGTTACACATGAATAATTCAGCTAGGTTTTCCATTCAGGAAGTTTTTTTTTATATAGAATGGCTTTGGGGGAGCAGCCTCCTTAAAAACTAGAAATCAAAAAATTAAGGGGGGGGGGGGGGTAGGCATAACTTTTTAACTAATTGATAGACTTAATTCAAATTTAATCTTGGAACTTGGATAGCAAACAAATCTTGCACATCAAGTTTCAAGGAAATCTGAGGTGAGATAGTGTCACTTTTTTTTTTTGTCCTGGAATGCAGGTGTGAACATGCTAATCTTAAAAATAAGGATTGTTCGAGGTTTTACTAGACCTTGTATGTAAAAAGGAATAAGTTGATACGAATAGACATTGTAGTCTTTGTCCTAAAGTTTCTCTGTAAATGAATACTAACTCAGTCTGTCTTTGTATCTTCCGCTGGACAAAGGGAGTTAAACAGATCACCCAACCACTGATTCAGTGACTAGTTCTAAATAGTTAGGCAAGGCATACGTATCTATAAGTCAGTGTTTCCTGGACTGTGGGACTGTGGGATAGCCCTCCCGCCTACCCCCCCCCCCTGGGGATCGCGAGAAAATTTGCAAAGAAAAATGAAAAAGTAGAAATGTGGATAATTTTAATTTGCTTCACTCTCACTATCAACATCTACTATCTTAAGTCATTGAGCGACGTGATAAGTAAATCTTATTATATTTAGTTAAACACAGCATGATCTGGCAATAGTGCTGTAGTAATGTACTATAGTACTACAGTTCATTACTAAATGGAACATTTTTAATGCTACCTCACACTGATCATGGTATCAATAAATTACACTCCATTTGTAGTTGAAATAAGGGGACATGAAGGATTGACTTAAGCTTAAAGTTTGGGAAACGCTGCCATAATACTTATATCAATTTTTTTTTTTAAATCTAGGATCATATAACATTATAGACTTAATTAAATTAGGATATGTCTGCTTTTGTGAATTTTATATTTATAACATAGAAATAAGTCTTAGAGCAAACATTATTAATTTACCACACATAAGTTAGTTACTTTCATTAGTTTTTCCTTCAAATCAAGTCTAATAAATACTCAACCACGAGGGCCAGAAACTGGCACACCGCTCAAGCGAGACTAGTGCGGCCGAGTGAATGCGAAATGAAAACAATGAATCCCACTGGAACCAAACGTCACAGTCTTTCTGTGATTCTGTCTTCTTTTAGCAGCCTATTTTTCTGGAGGGCGTAGCCAAATAATTAAAAGTAAATGCTAATGTGAGAGAAATAGCTAAAATTATTATATCCAAGATAATAACAATCTTCTATTACTAAACGACTCTAATTTAGTAATATATCCATAACACGCGCGTTCGATAGGACTTTACAGTAACATTCCCGAATTGACACTGAAAGACTATTGCCAAAATTTGTATTATAGTACTATTACAACTAGGGTTACTAGTCTGTCTCCATACTCTTTTACACAACAAATTCAGTGACACTATCTGGCGTTAGTCAGAATAAAGTAAGTAAATTGTTCAAGTGATAGCTGACCAGTAAACACTGAGAACTAAAACCAATTTTAAAAAGGATAATTCCCATTTTCAATAATTTCAATTTTCTTGCTAAATTCTATCGATAAACTTTTTTTAATCAGTATCGGACCATGATCAGTGAAATAATTTACACAAAGTTCAGACTCAAGTGTTTAACAGTTTTTATTTCCCCACATTAAAATAGTGTACATAATGTATAAGAATTAGTTTTATACATTATTTAAAAAAATTAGACTGGATATTTCAGAGGTTCCTGAATTTTTTTAGTACCGGCTAAATATGATTGATTTGCACAAGAACAAAACTGAAGTATTTAAGCTTTGTGTAACAACTCCAGTCTACTGAAATAGTCAAGTACTAAGTATAGAACAATAATATATTGTGTTAACTTTTTAAAGAATATATAGCAAATTATAGACTTCGACTATTCTAGATCAAACTGGTCACTATTCACTGTTCAGTCAGCCTGGAAGCCTTATTTCTTCTGTAAAGAGTGGCCACAAATGTCTATATAGAGTGCAAGCTTTTTTATGTGAACAAAATTCAATTTAACTAGCTATTATTATTGCTAGTTAAATACATTAGGCCTCATGTATAAGGTATAGAACTTAGGACTTGTGTGCTTTCATTAGTATAGTATACAACTGTGGGATCTTTTCGGTTTGACGGCCGGCAGAAAAAACAAAAAAAAAACAGCTTTTTTATTTAATATTTATTACATTTCAGAATACATTCTAGTTCAGAGAAATGAAAAATAGTACTAAGAAAATAGAGTTGAAAGTGTAAAAAAATAACAAAAATAAGACGTTACTAGCAGAAGCCCGTGGTAAAAATACCACGCTTAAACTAACGAAATTATTACGACTTAACCTAACCAATCGTCAAGGGCGTACAACTGACCAACCAGGCATTCAATTAACCTAGCCAGATGGTTGAGTCTAGAGTTTGACAGTCCCGTAGCCATGACTTGGCACGGGGCTCCAAACCGGCGCGACGGTCGCGCAGCCTACAGGCTGCGGGACCGTCGCGACGCCGCGACAGTTCTGGAGCCACTTCAAAATTATCTCTATATATTCGTATATATAAAACTGAAATCGGATAATGTTTGTTTGTTTGTGTATGTGCTCATTCCGGAAAATATTAAAAAATAAAATTGCTCCTGCTGATCGTTTAAGCGTGCTTCTGCTACTGCTAGTAATCTTATTTTTGTTATTTTTTCCACTTTCAACTCTATTTTCTTGATACTATTTTTCATTTCTCTAAACTAAAATGTATTATTATGTAAAAAACATTAACAAAATAAAAAAGATGGGGATTTGGGGGGGAGTCAGCCGGCCGTCAAACCGAAAAATCCTTAATGTGGGACACAATTTTTGATTACACCTCAGCCTTATGGCAAAGAATATATACAAAAAGATGCCAAACTGACGTTATTTCCCATTATTCGGCGCGTCATCTGTCAAATATAAAGTAAATGAAATAACTATGGAGTGAGAATTAACTATACTTTGCACAAGAGCATACTCGCATGATTTACAACTTTATTAAATTATTTTTTAATTATCACATTTATCCTTAAAAGCACAATCCTATATACCTGATGTATTGATCGGTGGCTATATTTGGTTAAATATTAAATTATATAAGATATGTTTAAGTGGAATTTAAGTTTATGGCGTTTTATCGTGCGTAATTGAGTTTTACCAAACACTAAATGGCAACAAAGAAAAACTAAAGCAAAAGTGGGAGGAGTTTCGGGGTTTTGTTATAAATAGTCTTTGCTTATGCTTTTCTAAAAATAATGTTGTTTTGGCTCTTTGCCAACGTATATAATTATAATTGTTATGAAATGTAGGATTCCTCAATTTACAAAAAAAAAAAAAAAGACCCTACTAATAAATAAAACAGAGCAGCCACTTGTAGAATTTTGTGGATACCCGAAAAAAATATCTTAATCAGATCAGGTTCACCCAGAACCATGGTGATTTCTCACCTTTGGGTCAAATTCGCGAGCTATATTGTATATCCATAAGATTGCAACAGGTCTTAATCAAAACACCGCTTGCGTAGCGGTTTGGACTTGGAACAATGCTGTGGGACTCTAATGTGAATATTTTCCAAATTGTGAAAAAGGGAACCTTTCCCTAGTATAGAGATGAAACTCATTTAGGCCTAATTTTGAGGAAACCTTTTCAAAACGTTTTACACTGACTCACTGAAACATTTTTTATATGTGAATAATATACAAAAGTGTAATGAACTTCAGTGTAATGGCAGTCGTAAATAACACTAAATTAAAAACCAGCTTTTTGTACAATAATTTATAATCACACACTTGTAAATCTTTTCATATATTTATTAAAGTATAGCATGGGTATATATGAATTTAGTATTTATGAATATGCCAAAATTATACGGGTGGCCGAGAAGTCCCTATACTCCTAAGATATTAAGAATCCAGAATGTCTGTGTAAGCTCCTTTGTTTTCACACCATAGAATGATACGTCGCCATGTCCTGTGTGACATCTTCCGCAGCATCTGCGGTGTGACTGTTACAAATGCAGTAGTAACACCATTCTTCAATTTCTCATTCGTCTGGTACCGCTGTTTTGCCACAATCTTTTTGATGTCTCCCCAGAGAAGACTATCGCAAGTGCTAAGGTTGGGGCTTCTTGCAGGCCACGTCAGTAGTGTTGGAGATGTCGCAGACCCCCACCGACCCACCTACCTGGGAATGCCTCATTCAAAAAGTCCCTAACTGTTAGTACATAATGAGCCAGCGCTCCGTCTTGCTACAGCCATGCATCATGTCTTACGCCAAATTCGTCAAGTTTTGGTATGAACCAGTTTTGCATCATGGTCAAATAAGAAGCTTCATTGACAGTGCCATCAAAAAAAGTATGGACCAGCCACATAGCGAACGTTTAATGCTCCCGACATCATGACATGAGGCGGGTTGTGTTCAATTTCTTCAACGTAATGAGAATTTTCTTTCGACCAAATAAAGATGTTTTGTGACTGGCTACTGCGATAAATAGCACACTCATCGCTGAAAAAAACCTTCCATCAGGAAGGACTTGTGAAGATGCGGAGCATTTCTTCGCAACATGTTTTCCTCTTATCCCTGTCATGATCAGTCAGTTCATTAACAAAATTAGGACGCCACGGCCTAACTTTCAAGTCTTTCTTTTCATATGGTCTCTCATCGTTGATCTTGGGATGCCAAGCTCTGAAGATCTCTTCCTTGCTGATTTCAAGGGTGAGCGATTTATCGATTCTTCAATTGTACCCCCTGTTTCTTGTCGGGTTGATGTTCTACCAGTACGCGGTAAACCTTTAATGCTAGCAGTGTCGGAGTTTTCTTCCAACGAAGCAACGCCATCTTACTTGGTGGAACTTTGTTAAATCTTTCACTGAACTTATTATTTATGGTAGCTATCGTATCACCTGCGTTTCGACGTTCATGCACCCATGTGCTTGTTATAATACGTTTTTCAATGTTGTATGAACTTTGATCCGCGATTATTAAACCCTGCAAAGGAAAAAAAAAACCTATATCTTAGGGGTATAGGGACTTCTCGCCCACCCTGTATATGTAACAGTTGCACAATATTAAAAACAATGATGTAGCTCCCGTAATCTTGGCCATTTTGGTTATTGTTAACAATTTTACATAAATAAAAAACTGCACGAATTTCTTGAATTTGTAAAGGGTTGTGTATAAAAGTCTGCCTTAATTTCGAATATTTTATGTCTTTATACTGCTTAATTTTAAGGTGTTAAGTATATAAATAATGAGTGAAGTATTTTCTCTTCCCTTCAGAGACCAGAACATGTTATACCTCAAATGCTGCACTACCACGGAAAGAAGAAACTCTGAGACCGAACAGATACAAACTGAAGCAGAGTAAATACCAGTAATTACGGACAATTTGGATTAATTATGCAATAAAGTTTAAAAAAAAATTAATTTATTGAATGTTAAATAGATTAGTCTGTAAATGATTGTCTTAGGTTACTCTAATTTATGTATAATTTACTGTTCAAAAGAAAGTTAAAATAATATTACAGTAAATGGGTATAATAAGTTTATTAGAGTTATCTCAAGTATTTTTTACATATACTCATAATTTCATACCGAATTATATGATTAGATTCTGCTCATTTTTTAGTTATTATGAATCATGTATGCTTTGTTGTCTGCACATATATAAGTGTGCAGGTTTCTTATACGATAGTTTATATATTTCATTTATTTAACTCGAGTTTAAGTAATTTACCCTGTAAGGATTACTAATTTATGACTCTGTTGTTAAGTTATATTTGTTATGCGTTATATTTATTAATAATTAATAATGATGGAAAAAGCATTTCTCTTCTTCTCAAATCTGTATTTTACAAATACAGTTATGAATTCGACACAACTTAACTTACAATTTTTAATGCAGTTGTTTACCTTACGAAATCGTTACAGTGGTCCTTATAGGGTTAAATCATTCATTTTAGACAATACGTGTATAAATTTAGATAAGTATTTATGCTTTATCTACAGCGCCCTCCCAGAATAAAATGAACACCCTCCTGGGGCAAGAGAATGGACTTGTGGCACAGTCTTGTTGAAACATGATGTCCTCCAGGTGACGTTTCCATTTTAAAAATTCTGCAGAAGGTTCTCATCAAAGATGGATAAGTAATCTTGTGAATTAAAATGTCCTTCTACGAACATAGGGTCAGTTTTTTCAGAGTGCCACATACTTGCCCACACTTAGATGAGAATCTCCTGCCTTTGTTTCGGAATGAAAACTTCACCTAGAGATGGTCATATCTCATGAGGACGGTGCTACATCTCCATTCCATTGCTTTAAGACGGTGTTCGTTTTATTGTGGCAGGGCGCTGTATATAGAAATCCCCGTTAAATGTGTCATTAATAGTGAATAATAAACTAGGTATGCCATTAAAATTGAATAGTTAAACTTAACGCACTGTTATTCGTATTTGACACGAAGATTAGCCAGTTTCTCTAATTAAATAGGATCGAGTGATTAACCCATCGAAACCGATTTTCATTTACTCCAATCCGACCAAACAAGGGGGTCCAGACTATTTGAACTCTCATTTAACTGAAGTGAGGGAACTATTTCTCCCTCAACCACCTAGCCAGTTGGTATATGTTTATTTAGTAAATTTTCACTTCTGGGAATTGGTGCTTTATGCAACACCAAACTCACATATTTTTTTTAATCTAAAACTTTAATGTTAATGATTTTGGAGCCTCCTTAATGTGTAGCAGTGCGAGTTTTTGTATCATATCATGGCAGAGGTTTTGCCAAAGTGAGTCAGCCAATTTCCTTTAAAGCTGCCACAAATGTGAGACGAGATCTTTTAACCTTTTAATGTCGGAATTTGTTTGTAGGGTTAAATTATGAATGTGTGTATATGAAGTGTTACCAATTTGTACCGGTCGTCCATATAATCTAGATGCTCCCAAACGTGGTTAAAAGAGTTCCGTGTCAGGACTTCTAATTCTAGGTATAAAAAACCTGCACTCTTTCTCCTCTTCTCCAATGAGTGATTATTTTGGAGGTGTTGCAAATAGCGTAACTTCTTTCAGTATGTCTCTATTAACTGGAAAACTCCCTGTTTGAACAATGGAAAGAGGTAATACAGAAGAACGATTGTGTATTTCCCAAAATTGAAACGTTTCTCCCTGAGCACCAGGCGAATTTTCCAGTATTCCAAGCTGTGCTGCCCAAACAGTTACGTTAAAACTACCGTGCTGAACTATGGGCTGCATGAAAGTATTCTTAAAGTGCTTCTTTAGGCAGTCTTTATACTGTGTACAGTTTGTACGATAAAAATATTTATGAAATTCAATGTATACTTATAGTCACTTGTTTAAGCACGTGGTCAGAGGTTGACTGGGTTGAGTAATTCTATCTTAATTTCCTTTTCTGCCAAGGAATACTGAGGATTTTATCTCTTAATTTGTACAAACTTTGCATTTGTACTTTAGGTTCATATTTTATGTGACGTCTGTATAAAATTTATACTTGTTTTTGTCAACATATCCTCCTTCCAGTTACAATTTCTTTCTTCTTAAAGGGATCCTTCTCGCGCATCACAAAACTTCTTAACTCTTTTCTAATCTCTAAATGCATTTGCGATGAATGTAGTTTATTCTTCCTTGGCAATCAGATGTACTCATTAAAGGTTCAAATTAATTAACATAAGGAGCCTCCTTCCTAGTTGTTGGTCAAATAATGGTATTCCAATACCAATAACATATCCTATGAAGAAAAGTAATTTAAAGAATCTTGTGCGAGGCTAACTTTACTTCCCTCGAGACAATCTTGATATTCAGCCACAAACTAAACTTAAATGGCTATACCACTTTCCACAATTTAAAAATTTTGAGATGAGCTAGCCACTCAGAGCCTACAATCAGTAATAAATAAGTAGTTATCAGCTTCCCTACAATCTCGTGTAATTTAATAATTTTAATTTTTGTTACCTGAAAAGTATTAAAAATTTGTATAAAAATTTACATTTTATTCCATTATAGTTAAGATCCTCATCGTGCTAAAAGTATTTATCGAAAGATTTGCACAATAAAAAGATTTATATTTGAATTGGTTTTACTGTCTATTTAAAAGTTATCTTAAACTCCATTATACAGGGTGACCAAAGGACGATGGAACTCTATGAACGTTTATAAAGTACAGGAGTATTTCAGTACAAGTGAACATAAAGAGTAGTTATTCAACAAGCGTTGGAAAAGGTTCCCATGAAGGTGAGGCATGTTTCAACATGTTGAAGCGTGTCTTTTAAGCACACATTCGACTACACCTTCCCAAAACTTCTCTGTTGGGAGTACAAGAGTACGAAGTTAACCCTCAACCACTATCTTAATTTCTTGGTCGCACAAAATTTAAATAAGTCGGGTCCTTCCTGACCCCGCGATAGTGGTTGAGGGTTTAAAAAAGAAAATTCAGAGATCCGTTTTTGAAAGTTAGCCGATTTGGGAGAGACCTTAATTATTTATTATTTGGAATCTCCCTCAAATGGTCAAGAAGTTTCTCTCAGAGAGCGTTGACACCTTGTAGTAATTGCTAGTAAGTTATATTATGAATTAAATTCTTAGCCACTCCGGGCTTCGGGTTCCGGACAGAACCTACATAATATGCAAGATCCTGGAGACCTCAGTTCTCTGGCTATCTATTGTTTGAAGTTTTAATCCATGGAGTTCGCCTTATGTATTTCCTCTGGATTTCACAATTTATTATCAAGGGACGCTCTGTCGCTAAGGTGACAGAAACGAGACAAAAGTACGCAATTGGTGGTATTAACACAATATAAAGGGAATTTATCTTAGGAGAGCTAATTTCTTACATAGACGTTATACAGCTTTTAGCACATGGAAAATAAATATTCTGCATAATGACCCGTATAAGGCTATTTACAATCCTATTCTACAATATATATATATATATATATATATACAGTGTACGTATATGTATGAAGTAAAATATTTAAGAACGTTACAGTTTCTAAAAACAAATTATTTATATACAGGTGCTTATCAGTATTATACACCCGTACTCATTGTAAGAACCTATTGCCTTGCATTCCTATACATTTTCCCGTCGGCCGCTATAGGTAAGTTTGCCAACTTT
Organism: Bathynomus jamesi; assembly: GCA_023014485.1. Taxonomy (NCBI): domain Eukaryota; kingdom Metazoa; phylum Arthropoda; class Malacostraca; order Isopoda; family Cirolanidae; genus Bathynomus; species Bathynomus jamesi. The sequence goes on from JAJOZX010000674.1 coordinate 322,198, forward strand.
TAAATTTCACAAAACCCGATTTAGGAGGCGACCTTATCTTCCGTTACGCGTCCATGACTCGACCGTCGAGTGACCCGGTCGGTAACAATTAAGCAGTGCCATTTGAAGTAATATTGTTGCTAATTTATCTTGGTAGTGTTTTTTGGTTAATTGCAAACGCTTATTAACTGCAGCTTTCGATTTTGAATAACCTCCTTACTAAATAATATATGAAATTGGATTAAAAACTACATTTTCAAATTTTATTTTTATATAAATTGAGAACCAGAGGTCTCCGGTTTGACTATGAAAATAAAACCGGCGACTGACAACGAAAACCGAAGAGTTGGCAACTGTAAGTACCTATAGTGGTTATCGAAGACAGGATACACTAGTCCGAAAGGTAGGTGTAGTCCAGTGCATCTCGACTTTAATAACGAATCCATGGTAATTCCCCAATAGCGAACTTTTTCTTAGAATGTATTATGCTTGAATTTTTTCTCGGGTATTGTGTACATCCAGTAGTTTAGAGAAATCAGTGTCCTTGGTGATACTAGCTAGCAAAAGGCGAAATTGTTTGGTACAAATAAACCAGTGGCGCGAGTTTTGGTTTTGCTTTTTTCTTGTGCAGCTAGGCTGGCATTTTCTTTTAATTTGTGCTCTGCGTAAACATTTATATGATAGCACCTGAATCAATAAAAACTGTAAAAATGAAGTAAAATTTGTTGAAATCTCGAGAGTTCTTGTTTTGTTCTTGGATATGTGTGTATTTTAACTACTATTATTATTGTACATAGCAGTGTTTACTCTATCGTTACTAGCTCATCGGGATTCGAATCGCAGGTCTCAGTGTCGTCACTTCGCTTATAGGAAAAAGGTGTTACCCACTGAGCTACCGAAGTTGACTTGAAGATTATGCGTTCCCTATTTAAACGGTATCATCGTTTGACACATATTTCGGGGCAGCATATGAAGACATTATACATTCCTCTAAACCAACTCTTTTCGACGTAGTGGCAATTAACTACAGGGTCACAGTTTTAAGAACCCTATAAAGTTTCCTTCTTAACAAATTTGTACCAAGTTTGCCGAAGAAGTAGATACTAAACAGGATAATTAAATTCCAGAAGCTTTCGGGTATCTAATTTATGCCGATGGCTGGGTAACTGCAGGGTTATGCTATCGTTCAGCTTACGCCGCTACCGGCCTTACGACATCTAATCGACTTGACATTCTATCTACAAATTATTATTATGTTTGCTTAAATTAGGTTAGGTTAAATTAGTTTTTTAGTGTCGATGTTTTGGTTTTGTCGACGATTTGGTGTAGGACCGCCGCTACACGGTTGTTCTATCAGCCGGTTAGTACCAAATTTGTAAGACATGTAGTTTGGGCTCTAATTGGCACCTCACACGACTGAACAGATTCGATTATTCCTGAGTTAAGGGTAATTCTTTTCATATTTTAAAGTTAGAATAAAACCTTATAATTAAAATATTTTTAAAACATTAGCAAACTATAAACTACATTTCCTCTACTCCTAGGCGATACTAATACTTTCTCTAGCTATAAACGGTTGTCAATAAGGTTTATAATTATTTTATTATTATTATCATTACTATAATTATTAGGCCTACTATTATTTACATGGATCATACCAGAGGCAGCATATAACAGAGAGGGGGTTCTTTTATAAAGGTTAAATCTCTGGAGGATGAAACTACAGAACCTAACGTGTGTTTAAAGTTGCTACAAAGGTAAACTTAAAAAAAATGAATCAGACTCATAAAATATTGCCCTCGAAAAACGTGGACGTTTAAGAAAGTTCCTTTATTTTTTCTTTTCGTAAACTTATATTCTACTTTAATATTTATTATTAGATTTTAATATTTATTTAAATATATCCTTCAATTAATAAATTAGGCATGTGGGTTTGTAATTTTTAAAAGATGAATGTAATAATTTTTGAAAATTATTTAGTGAACTTGTGAATTGTATGAATATACCTTTGTGCAAAATATAGTTCTTACTCCATACGTTAAGTGGCAAGTACCACCTAATATTTAAGTGGTAAGATCACAGACACGTATGGAATAAATCTGCAACTGAAACCTAAATGTGAACGTCCAAACCTGCCTTCCAAACTATAAGGCCGGGTACACACATGCCAGTCAGCTCGGCCGAGCCACAGCACGCCAGTACTCGTACGAGTGAATTTGTGTGCTTTCTTTGTTCACACTTTGCTAGTAGCCTAGTGCTGGCGAGCTCATTAGTGCTCTCGAGAGTTTGTGGAAAGATGGGCGTTACGAAGCGAGGGAAACGTAAGGTATTATTTAACGCAGCAATAGTAATAAAAGACGTTTTAAGAACTGAATTAATGAAGGTCCTGAGGAATAAACGTAAGAAGAAGAGGCTTTGGGTGCGAAACTGGATTAGTAGACGTGATACACAGGGAGCCTCAAATTTGTTATTAAAAGAACTTGTATAATGGGCATATAGGCCTACCACATCTTTGATTCGCTGTTGACGTCCTGCAATTAAATAAAAAGATCAATTAACAAATAAAATAACATAACGTTGCATAACATTACATATAGAATACCTCTCTCTCTCTCTCTCTCTCTCTCTATATATATATATATATATATATATACGTATATACACACACACACACAGGAGGTCCTCGTTATCAGAGCATAATGGGGACCAATAAATCCCCACTTTATGTGAGTCACATAAAACGGGGACCTAAAACCCATAAGAAATAATGAGAATAAGGTTTAATTGGGATCTTAACCCAATAAATGTTTCCACTTGTCCACTGACTCTCATAAAAAGTTGAACACTGTCCGAGTAGACTCGTCTTGCCAGTGGACTAGCGCCAGTACTTGCCAGATATGTTCACTAGGGCGGATCGAAAATGAGGTTTTTAAACTTTTTTTCGAAATTCAAAATGGCTAGTGCGGAAATATGTGGGTGCTATAGATAATGACTGTGCATAAATATTAGTCCTGCGAAATTATATCTTCAGGTGCCACAAAGCCGTCGAAAAAAGTGAAATATAATGATTTTCTTATATTCTGCATTAGTACAATAACTGAAACTTACTTGTTATTATTATATATTAAGTGTTCCAATTACCAAAATAGTTACTGAATTACGCAGCTCTTAGTTTATTTAGATCAATGTTCTTTTGATTAATGATCTAAATAATCCAGAACTCACCACGAGGAGGTGGCTGCGTGTCGAGCTCCACCCATGCCCTCCCAACCACCCATCCTTGCGCATGTTTTTTCTATTAACGTTTTATTTAAACTTTATATTCAGCTTTACTTTCGAATGATGGCATTTTTTTACGTGACTGAAGTGTTGATCTTATGAAGCCATCTCGCGCGTTCAATCCAAATACTTTTGATGATGCTTCAGTCACTAATTTTACCATTCTTTCTACTACTTGTGTATGACAAGGGAATTTCTCGAATGGAGGGGTACTCTTGTTTTCTATGAATTCTTCAATCTCATTTTCTGTCAGGTGTCTTGTCACAGGTGGTTCAGTGACAATGCATTTTTGCCAATTAATTAAATCAGTATAATCAGTAGCTTCAAATTGAATAACAGGTACTGTGAAACGCCTCTCATCTTTTTCCTTGTTTGTTTGCCTTGCTTTCTTTATTCGCCTCCACGCTAATTCTCTTATGGCGCTGCGGTCATCATGAATCATTGATGCTAGAATATTTTCTGGATTTGCAAAAAATGCATTTCTTTGTATGACAGGGTTTACAATATCCTTTACTTCGTCATTCAGTGTTCTTGTTAGTTCAATAGTTTTGAAAACATGTTTTGAGCCATTGACAAAAGACGTACTTTGCTTAATAGAAAACCACATTGGGATGTAGACCTTCATTATAAAAGAAGCAATGTTCATGAGGTTCTCAGATGGACTTACAGTTGAAACGTATAGACGAAGCAAACTATTTGCTGTAGTCAGCCATCGTGAATGTGCCATTTTGCCTGGACTACGATGAGCAAGATCTGGAGAGCAATATCCCTTTGTTATGGCCTGATGAATATCAATTAGATATTTTTGGTCGGTGCTAAGATCTTCACAGTCTACAGTTGGTTCCTCAGCATCAATCCTTTCAAACTCGACAATAGGAAAACCTCACAGTTCTCTAATTCCCTGCCAATAGGACCGGTGAATCCGCGGGGGCCAGATGTTTTTCCATCCAGCTTTGCAACTAAATGGCGTAATGCAATTCATTGGCATAGAGCTGGCACACTAAATGTTGAACTGGCTTCTTCAGCTTCAATTCTATAAGCCTTATAACGCCTCCCTTTTCTCCAGTGTTGACTGCTGCACCATCGCATCCAATGGCAACAAGGTTTTCCAGGTTCATGTCATTATTTCCAATATACTCAAACATTCCTTTACATATTTCTTCAGCTGATCCAGAATTCACAGAATAATGGCCCAAATAATCTGAACCAGGTTCTCTCACTAAAGTGATATGTTCTTCTGTTACCTTCTTCTGATATACTTTGGCTCTTTTTTTTCTTGGAAGAGTGTAGAATCTTTTCGACCATCAAAATAGATTCCTCTGATTGGGACCTGATTTTGATCTTTCATAATTTCTGATCTCTTCTTTTGTCTTTCTCTTCTGATTTTACTCCTATCCCTACTTCAGATGTATTGTCAATAGAAACTTCTCCAATATCTTGCAATACTGCACTAACAATGAATGCTGCAGCTCGATCTGAAACTGCAGTCCTGTCACAAGCAGTAGCCACTGAAGGTAGATTTGTAGTTTTCCTTTTCTTGAATAATTGTTCTTCAGGTTGTTCGAGCTTTCTCTTCGAGCTAACTGGCTCTGGAAATGTATCGTCTGATATTTTTCCAGATTCACTTTCACTATTTGATGTCGATGATGATAATTCAACATTTGTATCCTGCAATTTCTCCTGTGAAGATTCTTTGGTGAGCCTCACAGCTTCTTTTTGCTTTCTTAGCAACGTAGATGCTTTTTTCTTTGAGAGTGTAATATCTACTCTATCAATAAACAGTTTTCTTTCACTCCTTTGATCTAAGAGGAACGTCACTTCTTCCTTTGGAACCGTTTTTTCTTTGGGACAAGAACATTGTGTTAGTACTTTGCACTTGCACGCTGCAATGTCAAAAAGTTTCGTGTGTGCTTCTTTTTTGAACATATCAATCTTTGCTTTGTAAGCTTCAGAATTTTTTCTGCTTTGGTATGGCTTCATAATGACACGATACTTTTCGTGGTAGCTTCTGAACATTGTTTCAATTCGCCTGTCTGACAGAATTGGGACGGAAGCACTTTCCCAAATTGTTTTCAATTTATCAACAACTTGTTCTAATATTTGAGATATTGAAGGATCTTTATTAGTATTCTGTTTCAAATCGTTTCTTACAAACAAGTAATATTTAAAAACTCCTTCGTATGTAGGAAGATTCCTGTGCCACAAATCTTCCCCCATACCAAACATGGGGCACTCAGTTGAGGCCGTGGTTGATTTTGCACAAACTCGAGACATTTTGAAAGTATACAAATCTGAAAAAGAAAGAGCTAATATCAATTATACGTTAATTTCAGTTAATAGTACATGGCAAACTTAGGGCAACACAATACAGAAATGCAAAATATATAAGAAATATAGTTTAGACTATCTGAGTAACGCCAACAACAGAACACCCACCTGCTACGAGAGCGACAGCTACACTGAACCGAGGTACTCACGTGACAGCTGAGTGTTATTTTATTTATTTGTCGGGTTCGAAATCCCAGCTGAGCCGTGAACGGCCAAATTCTAAAGGGCAAGTTCTACCTAAAGCCCAAGTTAAGCTAAATTAAAACTTACGGATTTGAGATCCTATTAGGTCCTACCTCAGGGTAACCTCAGGGTTGCTGACTCGATGCGGGCCTACCTTAGACCTTAAATTACATGAACTTAAAAGGTAAACAAACGGGTACTATTTGTGGTCTTCTTTCTGAACCTTGCAACAACAACGCAACCTGGACTATTGCACGATGCAACAATTATGTATCTAAACAACCAAACTGAATTGCAAGAGAGCTCTCTATCAAACCACACCTTTACGTACGACCTTCCACAAACGAGTAGAAAAGACGCGCAGCGTCTCAAAATGATGCCAACAGTGTGACCAAACAATGATGCCACAAGAGCTCAAAAATGCTAGCTCTAAATTAATTTAATTTTTCACTAACCTTACAATTATGAGATGGATATATATACACACCTTAACTTAATATATATACAAGCAATGCTGCATCAATCAGCTTAGTCATCGTATCGCCTTGGGACAACAATGGTTCTTCCTCTTCTAGATTTTCTAACACTCCCCACCGAAGAGGCATTGTTGTCATTACCTTCTGCAAGGTTAGCCAAGCCTTCTTCATGAGGCTGTAACTCAAATGTTTCATCTTGACTATCTGTGTTTTTGCTGATTTCTAAAGCATAGAGTTTTTGTATAGGTCTCTTTAACTTTCCTCCTGAAGTCTTTACCAGTGCAGACCTAACTAAATTGTCTTTGCCAACAAACAACTCTTCAATTATGCCAAGCTTCCAGCATTGCCTTGGTCTTTCATCCCCAATCATTACCACTTCTCCCACCTTGATACAATTTGCATTGGAGCCCTTTACCTTGCCTGATGGGTAATAATTGAGTTCTGGCAAGTATTCCATCTGCCACCTCTTCCATAACTGATCTTGTAGCTCTTCAAGGTACCTGAACCGTCTGGTTAACTCTCCTTGAGTGCTCTGGATGGGCTGCAAGTCTTCTGGCACACTGGGGTTTGATGTTAATCGTTTACCACAAAGAAAATGATTTGGTGTCAATGGCTCTGCATCCTGCCTACTGTTGTAAACAAAAGTGATAGGCCTACTGTTCACCATTGCTTCTACTTCACATAAAACAGTAGAGAATTCTTCTTTGCTCAAATGAGCATTAGCTAAAAGTTTCTTTAATGGACACTTTACACTTCTCACTAGCCTTTCCCAAAATCCTCCCCACCATGGTGCTCTCTCAACAATAAACTCCCACTGTACCCCTTGGTGTGAAAAGTAGGATTGGAATCCTTCCTCTTTTAGCAAGGACCAAATTTCTTGGAGTTCCTTTGCAGCCTTTTTGAAGGTTTTTGCATTATCCGATATGATTTTATTTGGGAAACCCCTTCTGTTCACAAACCGTTTAAAGGCCAAAAGAAATACATCACTACTTAAGTTGCTTACCAACTCCAAATGGATTGCTCTGGTGGTAGCACAGGTGAAAAGACATATATAACCTTTGTTAGACTCCCCTCGCTCATACACATAGACTGGCCCTGCAAAGTCTACTCCCACTACATCAAATGGGGCAGTATAGACACACCGTTCTCTTGGAAGTGGAGCCACCTTTTCATAATAAGGCTTTGCACTCCAACGCTTGCAAACCACACATTTATGCAAGACCTTTTTCACTACTTGTCTAATTTTGAGAATCCAAAATTGTTGTCTAATCTCTATTATCACTTCTCTAACTCCAGCATGTAACAGCTTATGATGAGTATCCAGGATCAAAAGGTCCACAAAGTGCCCCCAGAAGGTAGCAAAATTGGATGTCTTTTCTCCTCTGGAAGCCCAGAAAACTGTAGTCTACCTCCTACTCTCAATAAATCCTGATCCAAAAACACATCCAAACCCTTGAGCGCAGAATGTGTTGGTAGAACCTGTAATGGATGGCTGGTGAGCAATTCTCTCTCTTCACCAAATTTTTTCTTCTGCATATATACCACCCAGTATTTCCTGGCTTGCTGAATCTCATTACTGTTCAGAATTCCTTCCCTTCTTGTTTCTCCCTTAATGTTGTTGGTAAATCTATATACCCATGCTGTCACTCTTAACAATCTTTTCAGACTGCTAATGTCCTCAAGCCTCAATATGGGGTCCTGCTGCATAACTTGACAACTGTTCACAGCGCATTTTCTCACCTCACTCACCCATGCTTCTTCAGCCTGGCATTCTCCTACAATAGGCTGATTAGAAGGCCAGTTTTCACTTCCAAGTTTTAGCCACTCTGGCCCATTCCACCACAAACTTGATTGTGAAAGATCTTTCACCGAAATTCCTCGTGTTGGTAAATCAGCGGGGTTTTGGATGCCTGGACAATGCTTCCATTGCTTGGGATCTGTGTGCGCTTGAATTTCCTCCACCCTATTGGCAACAAATGGTTTCCATTTCCTTGCCTGACTTCTTAACCAGTGCCAAACTATAGTGGAGTCTGTCCAATAATAGCTTGGAATTTCATAGAGGGCCAAAGACTTTCGCACTGTAATTGCAAGCCGACTAGCAATAACGGCACCCATCAATTCCAACCTTGGAACAGAAAGCCTTTTCAAAGGTGCTACTCTACTCTTTGCAGCAACCAACCTGCAACTTACTTCTTCTTGCAATGCGCCTCTTATATAAATACAAGTTGCATAGGCTTCCTCACTTGCATCACAAAAGAGATGTGCAGCTCCAAATTGTCTGGACTATTGTTCAAACTCTCCAAAGTACCATCTTGGGATTTCAATGTCTCCAAGATGTGCCAATTCTTTGAACCAATATTTCCACCTTACACCATATGATCAGGTACTCTTGGTCCCAACCAAGTCCAATTTCCCAGAGGCTCTGAAACCAAATTTTTGACTTTATCACAAATGGAGCCAGGAATCCAAGAGGATCAAAGACCTTCGAAGCCAAACTAAGAGCTGTACGTTTTGTCCACTTGTCTCATTCTCGGCCAGCTCTACTAAAGATTTCCCATTGAAGGTAAACAATCATCTTGCTGCCAAACGATGCTTAGCACCTTTGCGTCTATTGCCCACAACTCCTTAATACCAGAATCCTCAATACTTTCTGCTGCATCAGGTACTACAGAGGAATGACTCATAAACTCTTGTAATTGCGAATGATTGGTCTGCCATTTTCTGAGCTCCATGCCAGCCTCCCTCATTATAGCTCTAGCCTCCATGAATATCTGTTTAGCCATTTCTGTATTATCCACGGAACATAGCAAATCATCAATAAAAACTTTTCCTTATGTGTTCAATAGTGTTAGGATAGACTTCAGAATATTTCTTAAATGGTACTGCATAGTAGCTGCCAACAGAAATGGACTAGAGCTGAGGCCAAACAACACTGACTTCATTCTATATGCTTGAACCTTAGTTCATTTTCCAACAAGTCTTTCGTATCCACCACAGATTACCTTACTGCATCTCTGTCCTCTGGTTTTAACTTTATCCGCAAAAAAGCTTGCTTCACATCTGCAGTCAATGCTACTCTACCAAACCTGAATCTCAGTAACAAGGAAAATAATCTGCATTTAAATTTGGCCCACTCCAAAACAGTCATTCAAGGACACACCACCTTTGTCCTTGGCTGAGCCATCAAAAACTACCCTCAGTTTGGTGGTAGTTTGTCTCGCCGTACCACTGCATGGTGTGGCAGATAATGTGCCTCCTGGCTCACCAGCTCACTTGCACCCTTTCAGCATAGCCCTCCCTTACATAACTTAGGATGGCCTCATCGTATTCAATTAACAACTCCTCTTTTTTCTTAGCCTGTACAATGAAGTCTCCAACCCCCGATTAGCTAGCTGAAGGTTTGAACCGGGTTTGCAAGAATCCTTCCATGTAGGCCAACTTCATAGCAACCATCTCTAAACCAATCCCTTTTCAAAGTGCTCTAAACATCATTGTTCACTGTACTTGCCTGTTCGTCCTTTATACCAATAGATTCAAGTCCCAAAAACGCTTTCAAATGCCTTTTCCACACCATGGCTGTTCTCCTCAATCTTAACAAAGAGAGCCTTAACTTCCATTTCATTGCAATAACTACCATGTAGCATCCAGCCTAGCTTACTTTCAATAGCTACTGGGCCTTGAGATGTACGGACAATATTACCAGTGATGAAGTCCCAATAATAGTCAGCTCCAATCAAAAGACTAATATCTTCTGTTCCTCAAACTTATTATTGCCAAATTAATTCCTTTAACTCGCAATTCTTGGACACATGCCATATCTAACAAGTAGTGACTGGAGCACAAAGTTCCTCAATCTCTACAGCTTGGACCTTGATAGTGGGACTTTGCGGTAACAACCTTTAACCAGAACTTCTACCTTCTTAAATTTGGTTCGGTTTTGAACGGAACCCCCAAACCCAGAATTCTTAAATTTTCCCTCTTAAGTTCTTTAAACTTCAATTTTCTGGAAATTCTGGTCTTAAAAAACTACACTGGCTACCACTATCAAACAACACTCTTACAGTAGCTTCTCCCTCATTCCCAATTAATAAGCTGCAGTTGTTTGCAATAATCCCCCTTTACTTTTACTCCCTTGCATAGCAGTGGCATGTGCCACTGATGTCTCTACTTCTGGGGTAGGCCTACTAAGAGTGTTTTCACACAATAATGGCTGATGCCTACCATGACATTTTTTGCACAAAATTTTAAACTTACAAAACCTTGCTCTATGACCTTTCAAAAAACATTTAAAACATGCTGTGGACTTAGTTACCCTGTCCTTTCTCTCCTCAAAGGGTTAAGGCCTCAGCCACCTCACATTTATATGACTTTGGTTGCCTTCGCAAAATATACATTCCTTGATTCCCTTTAATTTATTTCTCAGAGGAGGCATGTAGAGCTGACACTGTACCTGGGCTATCCTTTTTGTGGAAACTTTGGTGCTGTGCTGCCTTCTTTGTCCTCTTGTTTACCATCCCACTGTGCAAACTCACTCCCTCTCGTCTTGCTAATTCTGTGCCTAAAGACTTAACATCTGCTGAAGGGGGATGTACACATGTTCTGCAGAGTGTCCCTACTTAATTCAAGCAAAATTGAGCTAGGCAATTTAGACTCCAGTGTAGGAACCAACATTATACCATACTTTTCCATTCCTACACCCAAGTTGGCAGAGACCTAATTCTAATTTCAAATTCATCATATAACTGCCGTAACTCCTTGACACTATTAGGATTATTAACAGGAGGTATAGTTAAAAGTGCACGGAGGTGGCTTTTAATTAAGATCTCTGGCTTACCAAACCGTTTCTTTAATATATCCCAAGCCACATTATAATTAGCCTCTGTTAATGCTAATCCTGCTATAGTCTTTGCTGCCTCCCCTTCCAAGAGGGACCGCAAATAATTAAACTTCTCCACGGCACTTAACACTTGACTAGAATGAACTGCTGATTGAAAACTGTCTGCCCATCCTTGCCATTCCTGAATACTCCCAGAAAATGTTTTGAGTACAAGCCTCGGTAATTGAACTACAGATCTGTTAACCTTAACTTCACAAGCATCATTGTTGAGTGTTGTGTTTCATTATTAACCTGTCTCTAACTGTACTGAGCTGCTAAACTCTTTTGCTCGGAGGCCTACGTTAGTCATCATCAATAATCTCTTCAAAGTAATTATGTTATTTTCTATTTCATCCTCTTCTATAAGAGCCTCAATTTTAAACATTTACCTCACTTAGAGCAACCTTTTAGTTTCTAATATGGCAAGCTTCGCAGTCACTAAGCGTAAATCCTCTTGCTCTATGCAGAATCTATAGTGGCAATGACCTTTGTAATTAGACCTTTGTAGGCACTTCTCCTTTTTATAAATTTGTTCAATTCAATGCACTCATCATCGTCATGTAAACAACCCTTGGGCTCAATACCAAATGAGCTGAATTGGCAGAAATACTTAACCAACTGATCAAACGCAAATTTTACTTTCAAATAAAACTGAATGCTGAGTGGGGTACTAACCAAACCCAGTATGGAATACCAAATTTTCCACCCAGGACCTTAATTCAATAATGACCAAAATTAACCAAACCGGAAAAAAGTAGGCCAAAAAACGACAGACGACTGGCCAAGTTTCGCAATTGGGCGACCAAACTTTACCCTGGGACCTTAATTCAATAATAACCCCAAAATAACCAAACCGGAAAAAAAGGTAGGCCAAAAAACGACAGACGACTGGCCAAGTTTCGCAATTGGGCGACCAAACTTTTTACCCTGTACCTTAATTCAATAATACCCCAAAATTAACCAACCGGAAAAAAGTAGGCCAAAAAAACGACAGACGACTGGCCAAGTTTCGCAATTGGGCGACCAAACTTTACCCTGGGACCTTAATTCAATAATAACCCAAAATTAACCAAACCGGAAAAAAGTAGGCCAAAAAACGACAGACGACTGGCCAAGTTTCGCAATTGGGCGACCAAACTTTACCCTGGGACCTTAATTCAATAATAACCCAAAATTAACCAAACCGGAAAAAAGTAGGCCAAAAACGACAGACGACTGGCCAAGTTTCGCAATTGGGCGACCAAACTTTTTACCCTGGGACCTTAACTCAATAATACTCAACCCGTCTAGGCCTAACTTGGGATACAATTTGCACAATCAGAACTTTGCCGAAAAATGGTCACTGACTCAGTCTTGGGGTAGAAATCCGGTTCTGAAGGACCATGTTATTTTATTTATTTGTCGGGTTCGAAATCCCAGCTGAGCCGTGAACGGCCAAATTCTAAAGGGCAAGTTCTACCTAAAGCCCAAGTTAAGCTAAATTAAAACTTACGGATTTGAGATCCTATTAGGTCCTACCTCAGGGTAACCTCAGGGTTGCTGACTCGATGCGGGCCTACCTTAGACCTTAAATTACATGAACTTAAAAGGTAAACAAAAGGGTACTATTTGTGGTCTTCTTTCTGAACCTTGCAACAACAACGCAACCTGGACTATTGCACGATGCAACAATCATGTATCTAAACAACCAAACTGAATTGCAAGAGAGCTCTCTATCAAACCACACCTTTACGTACGACCTTCCACAAACGAGTAGAAAAGACGCGCAGCGTCTCAAAATGATGCCAACAGTGTGACCAAACAATGATGCCACAAGAGCTCAAAAATGCTAGCTCTAAATTAATTTAATTTTTCACTAACCTTACAATTATGAGATGGATATATATACACACCTTAACTTAATATATATACAAGCAATGCTGCATCAATCAGCTTAGTCATCGTATCGCCTTGGGACAACAATGGTTCTTCCTCTTCTAGATTTTCTAACACTGAGTGAGCTGACTATAGAAAACTGTTTTTAGAGAATAGAAACTTTTTTTAAAGGTTGACTGAGCTATTTTTATACAAGTGTGAATAAATTCTTGTCTATTGTGCATCGTGGACTCTTCTGTAATTATTGGTTAAAATCTGCTTTTTTCAATTTTTTTCAATATTGAAGGTCATTGTGGCACCTGAAGATATTAATGTTATGATTTTAAATTTATACCAGCTTATTTCCTCACTACTCCACACATTTTCCACACTAGCCAATTTGAAAATTCGAAAAATGAGTTTTTCACTCCGCCCTAATGTTCACACATACCAGTATCGGGCGAATACTCGGCCGAGAGTCCTACTCTACCGAGCTAAGTCAGCTAACTAGCATGTGCAGTGGTGGTCCTAGCTTACATGACGCCCTGGGCGAACCTCACCTTCAGCGCCCCCCCCCCCCTGTTCGCCAACACCACACATTCGAATCCCCCCAAAATAAAGGACAGACATAACTCTTTCACAAAATAACTTTTTATTGGACTAATTGTTGGAACTTCAGAACCAAAACAAAGACTCAAATTTCTGAATTTTACAAATCCTTCATCACGTAAATAGAATAACTCACTTAAGAGAATGGAATTATGATACTATGAACAGGAAAAATACAAATTAAATTGCACAACTGCCATAAATAAACTAGAGAATCAAATTTCTAAATTGTACAAATGCTCTATCACATAAATAGAATAAAACACTTAAGAGAGGGTAATTATTATGCTACACTTTGAACAAGAAACAAAATAAATTGCACCACAGCACAACTGCCATCTAAAGCCTGACTCTTCTTACCTTCCTTGATGCAAAGTCATTGATCTTTTATTATTTATTTTATTTTATTTTTTATTTTTTTTTATTTCTTTATGTATTTATTCTTATTTTTATTTTTATTTTTTTTGCAGGCGCTCATGCCGCCCCTCCACAAATGCCGCCCTGTGCGGCTGCCCATATTGCCCATATGAGGAACCGCCACTGAGCATGTGTGTACCCGGCAGGGTTGCCAGGTGATATCTCTTAAAATGGGACAAACACTAAAAACAAAGGCGCCAGCCAATGTTATAAATTTTTTAAAAAGGGACAGGTTTAAATTATTACCATACAGAGTTATTTTATGCTAAAAGTAAGCTTATAAATCTAAAAATTTGTTTTACTCTCCTAAATCAATAAAAACTTATATTGGTTAAATCTTCTAACAAGGAAAATAATATTTATTTATAGACTTACGTTTTTCTTAAAATTGGACTGAAAGAATGTCTTCAAATAGTTCAAAAGTTTCTTCTATTGTTTCACTATATTATATAAACTTGGTTATTCACTTAACATGATAAACGAACAAAATCACAATCACATTTATGTTTGATTCGCGACTGATAGGCTCTATAGTCTAGCTGCCTAGGGTCTATGCATTAAAACTAAGCGGCATGCCACGCGGCACACTGTAATGTTTTGCAATGCATAGCCAAAATGTAATAAAACGTTTCAATACGTAATACGTACATTGTACATACTTCAGTGGCGGCGAGACTGTGTAAACCATTTGAAGAAACGTAAATATACGTACGTTATATTTATATTCTCTTATACTTTATGTTTAAAATTATATTTGTTCTTAAATGTTTCTTTTTATAATGCATGTGATAAATTTCTCAAATAGGACAAAAGAGGACAGTTTTGGGTTGTCCCCTTTATTTGAAAATGTTTAGGACAACCGAACCTGAAATAGGACAGACTGTCCCCAAGAGGACAGACCTGGCAACCCTGGTACCCGGCCTAAGGAACTCACAAACCTTTCCCAACATGTTAGCTTCTACCAACTGTCCGAGAAGTAAATGTGTTGATACAGTGACGTCATTCCAAATATTCCAATTTTGGTTTGATTAGTGTTTTCAGCAAGGAAACATACTCTTGTCCCTTCTTACAGGTTCTCAGTATGTCGAGAATGACGTCACCATATCGACACATTTACTTTTTCTTGGACAGCTGGTAGCAACAATCATGTCAGAAAGTTTTGTGAGTTTGTTACACTCTGGACGTTGCGTCAAACGCAGGACACCGAACAGCTGTTTAAACAAGGCAGCGTCCAGTCTAATCATATATGTCTGTGTGGCGAGATAATGCGTTAATAATGGGAAATAACGTCAGGTTTCGTGCCTTGTTATATATAGTCTTTGCTTTTAAATTGCCGTGCTACGTCATCAAAGAATATATACTGACGTTTATAAGAAATGATAATCCACTCACTTTTGCGATACCATTTTAAAACTCATTCCTGTAATGAATTTGAACAAAATTTTGTTTAGGAGTGTATGAACAAACTAAAAACAGTGTCATAACTTATAATCAAAATCTGAAAAAAGGCACAGTTAAATAAAAAAAAATTGCCGTCTATTTTGAAGTTTGAATTTCCACTTTTTAATTAAATTATTTAATATTTTACATGGTTTATTGGCTAGTTTAGCATTAATA
Source organism: Bathynomus jamesi (assembly GCA_023014485.1). NCBI lineage: Eukaryota > Metazoa > Arthropoda > Malacostraca > Isopoda > Cirolanidae > Bathynomus > Bathynomus jamesi. Next base: position 337,816 of record JAJOZX010000674.1, read on the forward strand.
TTTAAGATCAGGGTGTCAATGGTAGACTTAGGCCATAGGCTAGTGTTTCTCAACCGGAGTACCGTCAAATTTCAGAAAAACAACAAAAATAACTAATTAAAAAAAAAAATGTACATAAGATATGCAAATTTCAAATGAAGCAAAAACATCCATAATTTATAATGTTTATAAGGAAACTATATCAAAGCAATCAAAGGCAATCATGATCATCAGAGAATGTATAAGAGAGAAACGACAACGAGGCGGAAGTTTCTGATTGTCTAATGGATTATGGAATCAGCTGACCGCTGCAAGTTATGCAATATTACAACATTGATATTAAACTATGCTATCCTACTTCATTTCTATAAAAATGGCTTAAGCAAAGCTAAAAAAAAATGAACATTATAATAATGTAATTGAAAAAGAATTTTATCATAAAAATATCCTTACTTTACCTTACCACTTAAATTTTTAACATCTTCCAACCTTCCTTAAAACAATTGGCATTAACGTAGTCTTTAGACGTCAGACGTCGTAGCTGTGTCTACTCGATTGGATGTAAACAATGTGACTCAGTTTATATAGGTCAAACTGAAAAAACTTTAGACGTCAGAATAAAACAACATAAATATGCATGCAGGGCAACAAATAATTCTAATGCATTGTTTAACCATATGTATAGATATAATCATATTATTAATTGGGACGGTTCTAAAATTTTGGTTAAAAATAAAGACATAAGTCACATAACTGAAAGGAACATTCTGGAATGTGCATTCAACTATTTTATAAATAACTTCAATAACAGTTCGGGAACATATAAAATGGATCACATCTTGTTAAAATACTTTTGCCTTTACGCTTTTCATCTTTCCTTGTGGATGTGCATCAGTTATTTATTTCTCGTCTTTAATTGTGAAATGGAGACCTCAAGGTAACTAAGATTATATAAAGTCAAGACAAGGAACGTCTTCAACTTTGAAGGAAAACAACATTATTAAAAAATGCTAATAGTGTAGAAGTGGAAGTCTTCAAAAGAAGACTAGACATCTGGCTCAGGATAATTGCAGATGAGTCCGGTGTATTCCATGTGAAATGGGGACCTCAAGACCCCAATTTGCTTTTTCATTAAGCCAACTCGAGGGGAAGAGTAAAGAGCCCGACTTCCGTGGGGAAATGCTACTTGGCATGAAAGCCGCATATATATATATATATATATATATATATGCAAAGGTGGGCAGGACCGAGTTCCAAAAGGACCGAACTCCAGGAACTCGGTCCTCTTTAAGGACCGTGAGCGGGAAAGTCGGTCCTTTTCTCAGTGAGGACCGAAATGAGGAGCGACGGTCCATTTTTAAGCAATTCCGGACGGTCTTTTTTAGTGATTTTAGTGTGTTTAGTGATTATTTGAAGTTCTAAAGAAGATGGATCGTTTCCTCCAGAAGACTCAGAAAGAGACTGAGACTGAACTGAAACTTGTTTCAACACCTGGAGGAGACGAAGAATCTACTGATGTTAGTGCTTCAACTTCAAGTCAAGCAACTGGAGCTCCTAGCGGAAGAACTGAACCCGGCAATCCCTGGCCGTACCTGGACAAATACTTTGAATACCTGGTCCCCAAGGGTGAGCAGAACCTGGAGTAAAAGTGCTTGCTCTTCTCTTTGGGGAAGAACGTCCTCAAGCCGAAAAGGTCAGGGCTCAGTGACAGCCATTTTGAAATGCTAGTCTTCTTGAAGGGAAACTCAAACATTTAACTTAATAACTTTTTTCATCATTTATGTATTGTATTAATTATAATTTACGTTAATAAAATTAAAGATTTCCGGTGTCTTTAATTTCATTTTTCATTTTAATCAAATTTTTCACTTATATTATATAAGTACCGAGGACCGAGTCGTTCCTAGGTTATCTTCAGAAAGGACCGTGACCGGGACCGTCGGTCCAGTTTGAGGCAAGGACCGGGACCGTCGGTCCTTTTTGAGGCCCGGGTGCCCACCTTTGTATATATGCTGCAAACCCACAAGGAAAAAGAAAAACGGTGTTTTATTGTGAAATTCATCCCATATATATATATATATATATATATATATATATATATATATATATATGTGTGTGTGTGTGTGTGTGTGCGGCTTTCATGCCAAGTAGCATTTCAAGTCAGGCTCTTTACTCCTCTTCTCGAGTTGGCTTAATGAAGAAGCATATTGGGTCTTGAAGTGTCTAGTCTTCGTTTGAAGACTTCCACTTCTACACTATTAGCGTTTTTTAATAATGTTGTTTTCCTTTAAAGTTGAAGATGTTCCTTGTCTTGACTTCATATAACCTTAGTTACCCTTTAAATTTTGTTTGCTGTGATTTAATGGATAAATTTATCAACTTTAGATTGTTGTTCGTAAAACGTTCAATGAAAATGGTAAAGTGTTCAATCATGATGTGTAATTTTTTTGTGATTACTTTTTCTGAATTTATTTTTGACTTTCCGATAGCGTTAATTTAACTGAAAACCACCATTGCTTCAATTAATTTGGGAAACCCTGTTCATGTTCTAACTTGCGTTGTCACTTCTCCGTCCTATATAGGGTCTCTGATAATGGTGACGAATAGATGACGACTATAATAAATAAAAAAAAAAGAGGGGACAGGGTTAATTGCAAAAATTGGCTACTTTCCTGTAGTTCAATTTGTCAAGTACAAATTTAACTAAATCTTATACAATGAAGAACATCGGGTAATTTTTTAAATTTAGGGGATTTTTAATAGGCTTGCGTCAGTTTTAATTGCTGCAGGAAAGGAAGGTCAACAAATGCTTTTCATTAATAAACTGTATATTTGTCGTTTAACTTTTAATTACAATTCATACTTATTACTTACAGTAAGCCCATCCATATTCTTTACTTAAAAAAATTATATCCAAAATGAACTATTCTCTACATAAAATTATTTGCAATTTGATTATTTTTGTTAATATTAATTTTATTAATATTAACTATCAATTAACTTCCAGCAACACAAGCACAATCATGAAGATCATGGAACATAAATTTAATCGTCAATCATTTAACTTTAGTTCTTTCATCGGAAATTATTAAAATCGGATTTGGGGAAATGTCAACAAAGTTGAGGGTATATTTTTGTAACCATTTTGCTCTGTTGTTAGTCTATCCATTTCGAGCCGACCACGTGAAGTGGTTGGTGTAGGTCTAATTCTTAGGAAGGTGAGGTTGGTATTGCTTATATATGTTGGGGAGAGAATTATTAATGAACCATTTTTATATATAGATTAATTAATAATAACCTATTCAATAGTTTCTGGGCCAGACTGCATCTTAATATATGTCATTTGTCTAAATCGGCACCAGTTTTGTGGCCCCATTTTTTAAGTAGACCCGAAAATTTTTTATTCATTTGATTAATATTTTATGTAGTTAGGTAAGGTGAAATATTTAATTAAAATAAAATCTCGAAAAACGGAAGAAGCTTTTCTAAATTTAACACTAGGGCTTAGTATTTGGTTGGTTTTCTTGAGGCCCTAATTACCAGTAAGTACCCAACGTTACTAAGTTCTTGGTAAGGTATTGGCCTGCATTTTTTACAAACTTATGAAAGCCAGACTTCAGCATTGCTAAAATTCTCTGCCGTGTCGCGCGAGGATTTTTACGTTGCATTTGGAAAACATGAAGCCACTTAGGCCTTTTAGGGGGATCTCAAAAATGAGTGATTTGTGATGGAAACGGATGCCAAATTCAAATGAATCATAAGAAAATGGATAATCTCTAGGAGCGTTCCATTTTTCAATATTAAACATACTCATAAAACACACCATTTGAAAGCTCACATTTTTCCGAGTCTGAAAATGTAGTAATCCAAAAGTATCAATAGCAAATGCAAGATTATACAAAAAAATTACGTTTCATTTTTATAGTGAATATTTCCTGTTTTGGCCATAATATACTTTTCATAAAATATTTTTCTTAATGGGGCTATTTTTGCTACTGTGACTTGGTTGGAATTTTTTTTTTCTAATTGGATTCAGTTTGGTCGTGTTTGTGATAGAATTATGACGTGCTGTTCATGTGGTTTCTGACTTTGAGAACTTGATTCGTCATGTGCCCTAGATGAAGAGAAAGCATTTGATGTTTTTATCTTTTCAGTATTAAAGATACACTCATAAAACATACCATTTGAAAGCTCACATTTTTCTAAGTAAAAATGTAGTAATCCAAAAGTATCAATAGCAAATAAAAAGTAATGGTATTATTCTACTATTACGCCTGTCTAACATCCAGTAATTATTATATGTTCATTAAGTAGATTTTTTAATTCTAAGACACTTTCCTTCTATAGCATTTCCGTCGCAAATGCTTCATTTTTGATATATATAAATTTTTTTTTTGGTGTATCTAGTGTGTGTTCGTATGTTCGTTTGTACATTTGTTACACATCTGCCCAATCATTGCACTCCATCCATTTGAATTTGAATTACTTTCTACTGGAATGGAATACTCATTCCACTCATTCAGAAGTACATTAGGCCTGGCTATGATTTATAGTGATTCCTGGGCTGCCTACAAGACTATAAGTGATTTAGGATAGGTTAGGTTAATTTTGAAGGTGAAATTTGTTTTTCCTTTGGTTTTTGATGTTTTAAACGAATCTGACCTTCAAAATCATCGGAAATGACTCATTTTTGATTGCCAGCTGCGGGGTTATCTAAAAAATGAGTCATTTCTGATGGTTTTGAAGGTCAGATTCATTCAAAATGCATCAAAAACCATAGGAAAAACATAAATTTCACCTCGAAAGGGAGATGGGTGTAATACTGTACATTTACCAAACTAGGTTTAATTGTTTGACACGATGTAATTAATTACATTATAAAGGTTGGCTAAGTTATAAGATGGTATTTTTGGTAATTGTTACGCTAACCTAACCTAACATGAATGTTATTACATTATCATTTGTATAATTTAGGTCTCAGGGGTATGGGGGTGGAGCCTGTAAAGATCACGCATCACAAATTGATTGGTATAGGGTTTTATATTTAAACCGTTACTTTTTATTTGCTATTGATACTTTTGGATTACTACATTTTTAGACTCAGAAAAATATGGGTTTTCAAATGGTATATGTTTTATGAGTATGTTTAATATTGAAAAATGGAGTGCTTCTAGAGATTTACCCAAAAAACAGGAAAAACAAGTTTCTATTTCAAAATGAATTGGGGCTGAAATTGCAAATTTACCAGGTTTGGTTCCTAGGTTTTCCATTGGTTTCTGATGATTCATCTGAAAATGATTCATTTCCGTTGCAAATCACTTGTATTTACCCCCCCCCCCCCCCCATATTATGGGGGGGGGGGGGATCATAAAAAATTAATTTGCGATGGAAATGTATGTCATTTTCGGATGAATCATCAGAAACCAATGGAAAACCTAATTTTTATTTTTCAAAACTAGTTGTGGTTGAAACTATAAATTTACCATTTAAACAAGCATCAAGGGTGTACAGTTGACCTAACTGGGCATTCAATTAACATAACAGGTTAATATTGGTTATTTCACCTAAATATATCATCTTTTTGTATTAGGTACTAACTGTCACATTTTGGGCAAGTTAAGGATGAGAGAATAACGCTGTAATTGATAAAAACATCCAATCCTTTGTCTTCATCTAGGGCACATGATGAATCAAGTTCTCAGTCAAAATCTCCAGAATGGCACATCATAATTCTATCATAGACCACTAAACTGAATCCAATTTGGAAAAAAAAAAAAGCCAGAACAAAACTGAACCAACTAATTAAGTCGTAGAGTAGCGAAAAAATAGCCCAATCAGGAAAAATATTTTATGAAAAAAAGTACAGAAGAAATTTTGGTTAATATTAGTCTTTTAACCCGCTCACGTGTGGTTAAAAAAGTAATATATTGAATTGCCATTCAAAACTAAGAAAATATATATCTTGTGCAAATTTGTTGAAATGTACTTTTTTTTAATAAAATATATTTCATGTTTTGGCTATAATGTACTTTTTTCATAAAATATTTTTCCTGATTGGGCTATTTTTTTGCTACTCTGCGACTTAATTAGTTGGTTAGGTTTTGTTCTAGGTATTTTTTTTTTTTTTATTTTTTTTTTTCCAAAATTGGATTCAGTTTAATGGTGTTTATAATAGAATTATGATGTGCCATTCGTGTGATTTTGACTAAGAACTTGATTCGTCATGTGCCCTAGATGAAGACAGGATTGGATGTTTTTATCAATTACAGTGTTATTCTCTCATTCTCAACTTGCCTGAAATGTGATAGTGAGTGCCTAATATGAAAAGATCAGAAGATATTTAGGTGAAATAACCAATATTAAGTGATGATTGGTTAGGTTAAGTAGTGATATTTTCGTTAGTTTAAATGAAAATGAGCAAACTTTTCTGGTTAGTTTTGAGGTGTTTTGTACGAAATGGCCATCCATTTTCTGTGCAAGTGTAGTTGAAAACCGCATTTGCATAGGAAACTGATGGCAGGTTCATGCAAAACACCTCAAAACTGACCAGAAAAGTTTCTCCTCATAAAAACAGACTGGGTGTAAAAATGAGTAATGACTGAAAATATATCTTATATTGTGCAAATTTGTTAAAATGTACTTTTTTTAATAAAATATTTTTCCTGAGTGGGCTATTTTTTCGCTACTCTGCAACTTAATTATTGGATTCAGTTTAGTGGTGGTTGTGATAGAATTATGACGTGCCACTAGTGTGATTTTGACTGAGAACTTGATTTGTCATGTGCCTAAGATGAAGACAGGATTGGTTATTTCACCTAAATGAAGACAAAGGATTGGATGTTTTTATCAATTACGGCATTCTCTCATCCTTAACGTGCCTGAAATGTGACAGTGTGCTTAATACGAAAAGATCATAAGATATTTAAGTGAAATAACCAATATTAACCAGTTAGGTTAACTGAATGTCTGGTTAGGTTAACTGAATGTCTGGTTAGGTTAACTGAATGTCTGGTTAGGTTAACTGAATGTCTGGTTAGGTTAACTGAATGTCTGGTTAGGTTAACTGAATGTCTGGTTAGGTAACTGAATGTCTGGTTAGGTTAACTGAATGTCTGGTTAGGTTAACTGAATGTCTGGTTAGGTTAACTGAATGTCTGGTTAGGTTAACTGAATGTCTGGTTAGGTTAACTGAATGTCTGGTTAGGTTAACTGAATGTCTGGTTAGGTTAACTGAATGTCTGGTTAGGTTAACTGAATGTCTGGTTAGGTTAACTGAATGTCTGGTTAGGTTAACTGAATGTCTGGTTAGGTTGTCATGATATTTTCGTTAGTTTAAAATTTAAATGAAATTGATGAGAGTAAACTTTCCTGGTTAATTTTGAGGTGCTTTGTACGAAACTGCCATCTGTTTCCTGTGCAAATGCGTAGTTTTTGAGATATTGTCATCTTGAAAACTACGCATTTGCACAGAAAATAGATGGCCATTTCGTACAAAACACCTCAAAATGGACCAGAAAAGTTTCTCATCATACAGACTTGGTGTAAAATTGAATAATTACAGAAATTTTTATTGTGGGCACACTAGGGGCCACTTCAGCCTATCAAGGTGGCTCCACTATGTAAAAACTACATGTACATTGGCAACAACCAATTTTTACAAAACTAATTAATTATCAATTTAAAACTAGAGATAGAATCTCTGGATCCAGAGGATCAGTCATAATAGGCTACTATCCACAAATATGTTACTCTCTATATCTATTTATAACTGACATGCAAATATATCAGATCCAAAGAATCCAGTCAATTTCATTATGGTATCCATTAGGGTGCATCAAAATCACCAATGACAAAGTTTCACTTTGTCCCTAAGTTAGAAATGTTCCAATGGTTAAGAAAACCTACTATGTGAATTATTTTTGGATTTGAATGCCATTTATGGGGTCCACACAGACTTCCTATATGCACACCAACCCCACAGTCATTCTGTGATTTGAGATCCAAATAGTAGAAGTTTAAAGATTTTGTTCACTACAAAAATCAGCCCAAGAACATGTAAGTGATATTTCTAAAGGTCATATATACACTTCTAAAAAGTGATAGAAACTTCTATAAAGTGATAGTACCTCTAGAAAGTGATAGAAACCTCTAGGAAGTGGTGGAAAGTTATAGAATATTCTAAAAGGAACTGCAATGTATAATCTGATATGCAAGTGTTTATGATAAATGTGATTTTTGTGTGTTTATGTTAAATGTTTATGTGCAAGTGTTTACGTTAATAAATTTTGTGTTCTCTTTACACCTGTCGTGCATTATGGCCAGTTCAGGTAGCACAAATGATAAATATGCTGTTAAAACTCGTCAAACTGCTGCCATTTATGGTCTTGGTGCTGGAATCAGCGATGCAGATGCAGAGATAACAGGATCTAGGCTGCCAACATGTGAGCAAGTGTTGCGATGCTACATGTTTCATCAGCAAGAAGGTCTACCGTTTAACCGTACAAAATGGAACAATGCTAAATTTGTCTTGCAAAAAGTTATTCCATTTTATCAGAAAGGCAACATTGCCATGATTACCGAGAGGAAAGCTGTTGAAAAAATTATAGCACTATCTGCAAAAAATGCAAAACTTAGGGAACTTCCAGTGGATTGGTGTTCTTCGCCTGGTGCAGTTGCGAAGCTTAAGGGGATCGAAAAGGAGTTACAAGAAACATTACAGTTTTGGCCAAGGAATGCTGAGCAACTCATAAAAGATCCTGAAGATCTGGAGTTCTTGCGGTCAATGAAATCAGGCAGAGTCGCATCGTTTGGAAGCCATGACAAGAAGCTCGCATCAAAAGACCAAAGAAAGCAGGAAAAGGAAATGATGCAAGCAGAACAACAGCTTAAAGCTCATAAAGCCCAAGCATCTACAAGCAAAGTTCAGATTGAGAACAGTGAGGAAAGCAACAGTGATGTTGAGGATGAAGAGGGTGATATAGAGGATTACAAACCAAAAACACAAAAATCTCGCCAAGCAACTCGTTCAGGAACAACTGCTTTATAAGTCATGACATACTCAAATCCCATAGGATGGTTTCCCTGTCTACACGCACGAAGATCACACTGGCCCAACAGGCAGCATTTACCAAAGCCATCATTAAGGAATTAGGAGGTGACACAAAAAATGTTTCACACTCATATTCTATCGCCGACAGAGCAAGACGTAAGGTTGGTGAAGAGCTTGCATCATCGGTCAAAGAGTCCTGGGTTCCACCACAGTTCCTGTCTCTTCACTGGGATTCTAAACTGATGTCAACTCTGTCATACCAAACTAAAGCTGAAGAGAGGCTCACCGTAGCAGTTGGCAATTCCTATGACATCAAACTTCTTGGTGTGCCTTCCTACAAGCCAAATACAGATCAGCCAGCTGGTCAAAGCATTGCTAATCTCACCATGGAGCTTCTCCGATCATGGAATTGTGTTGACTCAGTAGTGAACATGACTTTTGACACAACAGCTAGTAACACTGGTCATGTGAGTGCTGCATGTGTTAGCCTGCACCAGGACATAGGTCGAGCTTTACTGTGGTCAGCTTGCCGGCATCACGTTGGCGAGGTAATCCTTACACAAGTCTTCAATGATCTGAAAATAGAACCACCAATGTCACTAGAAGTTACCATATTCTGTCAGTTCCGAAAGCATTTAGACACAGTTCAACACAACAATAATCAGGCACTTAATTTTTTGGATGGTACCTCTTATTCAGATGATGTACAAACCATAATCCATGACTATAGGGCCAGAGCGATTTCATGCGCACAGTCTGTTGTGAAGCATCAATGTGATGACTACAAAGAATTTTCTGATCTTTGTTTGCTCTACTTGGATGGGACAAGAAGAGAGTTTTCATTTCGACGTCCTGGTGCTGTACACAAGGCTAGGTGGATGGCCAAGTTTCTCTACTCCATTAAGATGGTGCTGCTGGAGGAGCAGACCAGCTCTCTTCCCTCTGGAACCATTACCACGGAAGCACAACAACCCAAACTGCGCGAGTTTGTCAACTTTGTTTGCTTGCTGTACAGCTGGTGGTGGATCACCTGTTCAAGCGCGGTCGAGGCTCCATGGAATGACCTGTCTTTACCAAGACATCCTCAGATATGAAAAACTCAGCCCCAGCATATCATCTAGTGCGATAAAAGCTCTCAAGCATCACCTATGGTACCTGACTGCTGAGATGGTACCTCTTGCGCTCTTTAATGATGCAGTCCCTGAAGCTGAACGCCGCTATCTGGCTGAGAGACTTATAGCAGTAAAGCCAGCACAAGATCAGGCATCTTTACCACACATCGATTTGGTACGGGATTTGGGAAACCCAAATTCCAAACTCCATTTCCAGCACGACAAAGCTTGGCGACTTAATCAACAAAGATTCATGTACATTTTTCTCTGTTCTGGAACTTGACAGTTCTTTCCTGACTCATAATATCGAAAATTGGCCAGAATTAGCTTCCTTTCAAACATCCAGAGAACACATCTCGGCAGTTAACGTCGTAAATGATTGTGCTGAGCGTGGGGTGAAGCTAAGTTCTAATCCCTGTTTTGATTATTTAATACATTTTTACTGGTTCTGATACTTTTGCAAACACGGAAACCGGGATATAAAATGTTTAATTTTTTGGTCAATTTAACTCCAATACTAAATATTGCATCAATGATGTGGACCCCCTAGATGACCACATAAATCTTTGAAATTTGGCCATATGTGCTATTTCAGGCATTGGAACACAGTAATCATAGGGACAGATTGAAATAAAACTTTTTGAAAAATCATGGGAAATTTGATGCACCCTAGTATCCATCAATACCAGTACTTTGCCAACCAAAAATAAGTCAGTCCATATCAATTGTGGACCAAGTCACAATTTACAACCATATACATTACAATATATATATTTAGGAGGAAAAGTGTAGGTGTGGCTGTAAAGACTGTACAGTAATGTAGGAATGCGTGTGCACCCATTTTGGGTCTCTCATTTAAAGGTGTTTGTGGGGCAAGTGAAGATCATGAGTTTTTCAATACCTCACAGTACTATGGGGGGCACTGCTCGGCAGAGGAATCTCTTTAAATGGGGTATGTAAGGACAGAGTATCCCCTAACCCAAGATGCTGCCACCATATATCTAGTGATGTTAAAAAACCGTTTTTTTTATGTCCATGTTGTTTTTTTTGTTTTTTTGTTTTTTTTGTTTTTTTTGTTTTTTTTATTTTTTTTAATAATTAATATAGATATTGCCAATTTAATTATAAGGTATACTTTTGCAATGATATATATTATAAAAATAAATAAATAAATAATAAAAATAGGCCATATGGTACCAGTATAGAATGCCCTTTTCAGCCTATTTACAGAAAAAACTGGCCTCTTTCTTGCACTGAAAGTCTTGTATCTTGAGATCCGTTAAACTTGCGAGAACACTGGCTGGGAGCTGACTGCCCATTGTCCAACCTTTCCAGGACTCTCCCATCCATGCCTCAGATTTTGAATCTCCCACTTAACTATCCTTTAGACCCGCGATGACATATTTTCCCCCCCGAGACCATCCATATATATACATACACATACACCCATATACATATATACCAATATATACATAAATACTTATATACACATATTTATATCTATTATATACCCCATACATACACATACATCCAGAATTCCAGATACATACGCACGCATACTCACATATATACCTACACAAACTCATACACCTCTATTTCGCCCTTTCATTACCTCCGAGATCATTTAGCACATACAGTAATATCCATACAGCCAAAAGAAACTGATTAAGCACAGACAGAGCAGCAAAGCTTGTATTTATATCCCAAAATGCAAAATTCCAAGAAAGTGAAGTAAAACATGGTGCTACATTGGCTTCGTCAACATCCAAATCTGCAATAAGTACCAGTACCTGTGATATTGAAACTATATGCTCTAATCAATCTAGTGATAATGATTCTTCAATGGAAATAGAATCAGATAATGAAAGTTAAACAGCATTAGGTTAACACAAAGGTTAAAGAAAGAGATGAATATTTTTATTTTTTTTATTTTTCTATTTGGAATATATATATACACACACTGGTATTCTTGCCAATCACAATTATATATATTGTTTTATACCAGTATTATGTATTTTTATTTTGTATATTATACCAGTACCTGTGATATTGAAACTAGCATATATGCTCTACCCAATCTAGTGATGATTCTTCCATGGAAATGAAGGTTAAAACAACATTAGGTTAACAAAAGGTTAAAAAAAAGGTGAATATTTTCCTTTTCTATCTGGAATATATATACTGGTACTCTTGCCAATCACAATTATGTATATTGTTTGAAACGAGGAAGAATGTTTATGTTCTAGTTAAAAAATATATACCGTACATATAAAAAAAATGAGGGTTTGTTTTTCCTTTCTATTATATACTTTTTGCATGATTCAATTTTTCTAAAAGATGACTATATAGTATATATACTAGGTATAACCGTATAAGCATGGTAGTATAGTAAATTATAGGTAATACTAATATACTTATTAGATTAAAGGAAGAAAAATATGGAATAAGTTTAAAACAATAAAAACAAAAAAAAACAAAAAAACAGACTACCTTCGTTTTAAACAAAAAAAACGACAAAAAAAAAAAAAAAACGACACAATAAAAAACGACTCACATCACTACATATATCCCACAACACTTGTTGAGCTATAGGATTTATCACCTAAATGCACATAATATATATGAAGTAAACTAGTACCATTCATGCAATAAAAATGGGCTTAAACACTATCACCAGATGTCCCTTGCAGACATCAAACTATTCAACCTTCTTTTGAAAGAATCAAGTGTATCTGAAGTCACCACTACTTCTGTCAGACTTCCAAAACTTAATTACTCTGTTTGTAAAACTTTTCTTAAATTTGTTCTACATCTTGGCTTAAATAATTTCATACTATGACCTCTAGTCTGGTTATTGTGATCTTTAATGAAAAGAGAATCAAAATCTTCTTATCCAACCCTTTTATCATTTTATGCACCTCTATCATATCACATCTTAACCTCTTCCTTTTTAATGAAAACATGTTTAGATACGTCAGTCTTTCCTTATATGTCAATTGTCTTAGAGAGGGGATCATTCTTGTTGCTTGTTTCTGTACTTTTTCCAGTTTTTCAATATCTTGTATCAAATAGGGACTATTGAATACAGTATTCAAGGAGGGTGTCTCACATATGAAATGTATAGTTGCTTTATAATATTGGATGATTTGTATTCAATGTGTGTGTGCATGAGATTGAGTCTAGCATTTGCTTTATTCCTGATTACCATACAGTGATTCAAGGGTTTAAGTTCATTAGTCACAGTGACACCTGAGTTTTTCTCTTTATCATTTTTAATCCAAATTCTAGATTTTTTGGCCCAATATGCATAACCTTGCACTTATCAACATTAAATCTCATCTCCCACTTATCTGCCCTGGCTGTTACTCTAAGTCTTTTTGTATTGTCATTGCTCCTGCTACTGACAACATTATGGCCTAATTTTGTATCATCAGCAAATTTTGAGGTTTTACATGATAGGTCTTTCTCTAAATCATTTATATAGACAACAAAAAGCAGAGGTCCCAGCACAGACCCCTGTGGGACTGCTTCATACAGGTCTCTAAGTAGACTTATTTCCATTTAGATGAACTCTGTTTTCTGTTTGTCATTCTTCTATCCAGTCAGCTATATGACCTCTTATACCATGGGCTCTAACTTTTACCAACAATCTTGTATGAGGAACAGTATCAAATGCATTTGCAAAGTCTAAGTATACTATAAAATTACTATATCTACTGGCTCTTTATTGTCCAAATGCGATAGGACTCCATCATAAAATTCAATCAAGTTGGTTAGATAGGATCTTCCATTTTGAAAGCCATGCTGGCTATCATTTATGAAGGAACTCAGTAACTTTACCTCTAATGATACTTTTGAGTAATTTGCAAATAATGGTGGTGAGGCTGATGGGTCTAGTTTTTTTGCCAAGTTTCTTTCCTTTTTTAAAGATTGGAGCCACATTTGCTTTCTTCCAATCCTGGAATTTACATATCAATGATTTATTAAAAATAATTTCTAGTGCCTGTGCTATATTCTTTTTGGCAGATTTTATGACTATTGGATGCATTTTGTCTGGCCCTGGAGATTTTTCCATTTTTAATTTATCTATTGCTTTTAGGATATCTAGTTTTGTTACCCTTAATTCATTTATTTCTCTATCTTGCCCTGGTAGTATAAGATCAGGAATATTATTGAAATTTTCATTTGTGAATACTAATGAGAAGTATTTGTTCAGTTATTTCAAGATCATCATCTATAATTTTATCTATATGGAGGGGCCAATTTTCTTTCACTACTTTTCAAATTGAAGTGACTGAAAAACTTCTTTGGTTTGTTTTTTGAATTCTTGGCTAGGCTTTTTTCCAGGTCTCATTTGCTATCTCTGATTGCTTTCTTGGAAATGCTTCTTTTACTTTTATATATTTCAGAGTCTGTGCCATTTTTAGTTCTTTTGAATTTATGAAATGCTTTTGTTTTTTCTCTGATTGCTCTTTTTACATTGCAGTTTATCCAAGGTTTTTTATTTTTTCCAGTTCTAATTTTACACTGTGGGATATGCTTCCTTTGTATGTTCATTATCATACTTTTAAATTTTTCTTACATACTAGTTACTGTCTGTTCAGGCTGTAGAATATCTGTCCAATTTATTTGACACAGATCATTTACTAGTCCATTTATATTTCCTCTTTTAAAATCTAGGATTTCTACTTTTTCACTAGGTCTTGAATTACAAGCAATATTAAACCGAAGGATACAATGATCACCTGAACCTAGTGTTTCTGAAACTGATATATCCTGGAAGGTATCTGGATTATTTGTTAGAATTAAATCTAGAATGGCATTGGCCCTGGTTGGCTCCTTTACTAACAGTTAAACCATTCTCAATTATACAGTCTAAGAATCTCTCATTACTTTCTGGTGTTTGTAATATTTCCCAGTCTCTATGCCTATAATTGAAATCTCCAACAATAATAATAATAATGCTTGTCATTGCTAGTGATGTTAGAAAACGGTTTTTTTTATGTCCATGTTGTTTTTTTTTTTTTTTTGTCGTTTTATTTGTTTTTTATTGTTTTTTTTTGTTTTTTATTGTTTTTTTTTAATAATTAATATAGATATTGCCAATTTAATTATAAGGTATACTTTTGCAATGATATATATTATAAAAATAAATAAATAAATAATAAAATAGGCCATATGGTACCAGTATAGAATGTCCTTTTCAGCCTATTTACAGAAAAAAACTGGCCTCTTTCTTGCACTGATAGTCTTGTATCTTAGATCCGTTAAACTTGCGAGAACACTGGCTGGGAGCTGACTGCCCATTGTCCAACCTTTCCAGGACTCTCCCATCCATGCCTCGGATTTTGAATCTCCCACTTAACTATCCTTTAGACCTGCGATGACATATTTTCCCCCCGAGACCATCCATAATATAATTATACATACATATACACCCCATATACCAATATACACAAAATACTTATATACACATTTATATCTATTATATACCCCATACACACGCATACATCCAGAATTCCAGATACATACGCACGCATACTCACATATATACCTACACAAACTCATACACCTCTATTTCGCCCTTTCATTACCTCCGAAATCATTTAGCACATACAGTAATATCCATACAGCCAAAAGAAACCGATTAAGCACAGACAGAGCAGCAAAGCTAGTATTTATATCCCAAAATGCAAAATTCCAAGAAAGTGAAGTAAAACATGGTGCTACATTGGCTTCGTCAACATCCAAATCTGCAATAAGTACCAGTACCTGTAATATTAAACTATATGCTCTAATCAATCTAGTGATAATGATCTTCAATGGAAATAGAATCAGATAATGAAAGTTAAACAGCATTAGGTTAACACAAAGGTTAAAAAAGAGATGAATATTTTTTTTTTATTTTTCTTTGGAATATATATATATATACACACACACACACACACACTGGTATTCTTGCCAATCACAATTATATATATTGTTTTATACCAGTATTATGTATTTTTTTATTATGTATATTATACCAGTACCTGTGATATTGAAACTAGCATATATGCTCTACCCAATCTAGTAATGATTCTTCCATGGAAATGAAGGTTAAACAACATTAGGTTAACAAAAAGGTTCAAAAAAGGTGAATATTTTTTTTCTATCTGGAATATATATACTGGTACTCTTGCCAATCACAATTATGTATATTGTTTGAAACAAGGAAGAATGTTTTATGTTCTAGTTAAAAAATATATATACATATAAAAAATGAGGGTTTGTTTTTCCTTTCTATTATATACTTTTTACGTGATTCAGTTTTTCTAAAAGATGACTATATATACTAGGTATAACTGTATAAGCATGGTAGATAGTAAATTATAGGTAATACTAATATACTTATTAGATTAAAGGAAGAAAAATATGGAATAAGTTTAAACAAAAAAAACAGACTATCTTCGTTTTAAACAAAAAAAATGACAAAAAAACGACACAATAAAAAACGACTCACATCACTAGTCATTGCTTTATTTATTTCATCTAAGTTTATTTTCTACATACTTATTTCCTTTACTTTTGGGGATTCCTCCAACTGAACATCCCTCAGGTGGTCTATAGATACCCCCTATCCTGATTTTCCTGGCATTTTTATGCCCAATATCTATTCATACAGATTCAACTATTTCTTCTTTAACGGAGGTAACTTCAACTGGATTCTTTGGTACAGTTAGGTCAATACCAGATCCTTTTTCTATAATTTTGTTACTAATTCTATTTATCCCTGCACCTGGATAATGGTAAGCTATGCTACCTCTTAAGTAATTTAGATCCTAGGCCCCTCACTTGAGTCACCTATAATGGATGCTGGTTCAAACACGCCTATAGCTTTAGTGCCTAGGTTTATATGAGTGGATTATTATTGCTAAAATTTTTTTATAGAAAATGAATGGAATCTATGTTAATTCTATTAAAACATTTTCATTTGGTTTTAAAATCCTTGGTTTCCAGGTTTTCTTTGGCATTTCCCACTCATTTGGCCAATTTTGCATTGACCTATGTTGCTAAGTTAGGTCCTAGGCTTAAAAATTTTGTTGACTCACTAATTTTGATAGGGTACTATCAAGTTATATCAAAATAGTTACTCAGGTTACCATGAATAGAAATACAGTTGTCATTGCATGGCCCAAACATGTATTTCTGTTCATTTGCACAAGAAATGAAGGCCACACCCGAACAGAGCACACCAAAATACACATTATAGCCAAAACAGGAAATATATATTATTAAAAAAAAGTACATTTGAACCAATTTGCACAATGTAAGATTTTTTCTTAGTCAGTTTTGAATGGCAATTCAATATATTATACTTTTTTGATCGTGCGTGAGTGGGTGAAAAGATGAATATTAACCTAAAATTATTTAAACTGGTAAATTTTTAGTGTATATTACAGGCTTTGTAAATCAAAATTGTTTTTCTGATGGTTTTTTGATGCGGTTTGAATGAAGGTTAATTTCGTTCAAACAAAAAAAAATAATTGGGAAAATATTTTAATATATAACCCAACCTAAAATTACAAAATTCCTCAAAAGCCTGTAATGTAATTTTGTAAAAAAATACCTAAACAAAGTAGGGTGTTCTTCCACTTTCCCTGTGTTAAATTAATTTACGGTTAATTGAATGCCTGGTTAGGTCAACTGTATGCTCTTAATGATTGGTTAGGTTAAGTTGAATTTTTTAGTTTTAATAAAAATTGGTAAATATTGGTTTTATAATGAGAGCAAACTTTTCCAAAACTTTTCCAAAAAAATCATTTTTTATTTTTGTTACCCTAAAAAAATGATATATTAGAAACTACAGTTAATTTTACATATTTTATCATTTAAGACTTACTACACTACCACAATTAGGAGCTGAGATATTTACGTTTGAAAATTATTGGTTTTTTCATTTCACCAAATTTGGTCAAGCCATAAAATTTGACCAACTTGACCAATTTTCAAAAAATTTAGAAATTTGTAATTTGGACCTAAACCAACCCTCACACCAAGTTTCATGAATTTTGAAGAGGTTACTGTGTACTTCATTTGTCTATTTCTTGTAGAATTACCCAGCAGCCAATAGGATGTCATTGTCCAGTACTCACCAGTAGACTACTTTTTCTGTGCAGCATTGAGTTTGTAATGCCTTTGGCTATCATGCCACCAATTTGAGAGGTGGAAAATGAGGGTCTTCCACTCCCTATAAAACAAACCAGGAGTCAAGTTGGCTGCTTGCAAGTTTTTTGTAAGGGTATATGGATGGCAAAGCAAGCTTTCAAATTCTTTCACTTGCTCCCATTGAACTTCAGTCATTGTGACATCCGGGTTGGCTATGTCACTAAGGAAAGGTTTTAGGTCAAGAACATGCTGAATCAAGTATGTACTTCCCCACTGAGTTGCTTGATCCAAAATTGCCCCTTTTCCAGCATGTTAGAGCAGTAGGTGTTCTAGCAGCCACCATGACATTTTGCAACTTGCCAATAAGACTGGCTGCATGTTTTTATCTCAAGCCATCATGAATTGCCAGTTGTAGCCTTTGGACACCACAGAGCATGTGATGGATCTTGGAGGGCCTTGCAGCAGCATCCACAAATTCATATAAAGTATCACTGCCATTGTCTGAAACTTCATCATCATCAAAATCATCTTTGTTCAGCTTCTTGATGGTGCTCATCATGTTGGTGGCATTGTCAATCACGATCAATAAGACTTGTTCTTTACCAATGTCATACTCTTCCAGAATGTCCATCACTAGTTGTTGGAGATAGTAATGTGTGTGTTGGGCTTCAGTGTCTCTTACTACCAATGTGCGTGTGACCACCACTTTTCAATCATCCACAAATTGAACATTGATCGTGAAGTAATTAACACTCTGGCATGTGCAGGCATCCATCTTCAGAAAAATGAACCATCCACGAAGAAATTCCTTGAGTGCATGCTTCTGCTTTTTTGCCGCCTCCAGTACCAGACTTTGAATACTGTTCCTTTCTAATGAAACACCAAGTTTACAGGCCATTTCCCCATTCAAACCAACAAAAGCTCGGGTAGAGAAGAAGCTCAGAGGGACAGCATTCTTAACCACCATTTCAATGATGCAGCCCTTGAATTTATCTGCCATCATGGACACGGTAACTTTTCCACTCTCAAAATACTTGGTAACGAGAGCTTGATGATTTGAAGAACTTTGGCCAGGAGCAGCAGCAGCATCATCCTTACTTTCGACATCCTTTTCAGTAACAACCTTCAACACCTTGGGATGTGGTGTTGTAGATGATGCTTTAGATTTGATGTTCTGCTCTGGGCACTGGTTCCTTCGTCTGAGTAAGCACTAATTTTGGTGCCACAGGTTTTCTCCATCACTGTCACTTAGCACCTGAAAAACTTTCCATCGTCAGTGATTGAGAAATATTAAAAAACCGCGGATTTTGGCTTTGATCGCTGCGCCATCACAAAGATTGTTGATAGTGATGTGTTTCTGAAAGAAAAATATAAAATGAGGGAAAGTAAATTTATGCTGAGAGCTTTAATACATAGTACAAATGATGAAATTCATCGATATATATAATATATATATATATTATATATATATATATATATATATATATCAGTGGCAAACCATCTAGCTTCTACTTTTGCTGCTGTTTCTTCCTCTGCAGTTAGCTCCCTCATACCCACCCCTAAAAATAGTTCTTCACCATGCATGAACTACAGGTGGCACTGGCCTCTCGATGATCCCCTTGTCCTGGCTTGGACAGTATCCCTACAGCAGCGTTTCTTAACCTTTTTCGACACCAGCACCCATCTAGTTAGGTCTAGGCAGTCCAGCACCCCCTTCACCTGGTTAGTAGCAAAAAGCACCACGCAAATACAAAAATAAGAATGAGTACAATTTATAGTTGACCAATAATATTTTGATAAAAAGATATAAAGTTAAAGCAAAGTGAATATACATTTAAAAGCAGCACATTTAGAGTAAAAAATAAATGAGGAAAATTTTAAAACGATATTAAAACGAGAGACAGAATTATATTTACAAATTCAAACCTAAATACTTTCTGAATATAACAATATAATAAAATACTTGTTCTTGAATATAACAATAGATCAAGCGGCCAAAAGAAATGTTAAGAATAACAGTCAAGGAGAATTACTTACCCCTTAATCTTGGGGTCAAAATCATGCAAAAAAAAAAAAAAAGTAAATTTCTTATGATACAGTCAACATCTTCCTTAATATTAATGGTGATAATGTAAATGTGCAATCTCTCATATAATATCTGTTAATAAAATAGAAAAGATTAGGAGTTTGGTTAATGGACCTAACATATCCATACTGCACATGACAGAAGCCCTTTTCCAGCACCTCCTAAAATCGATTTCAGGACCCCCTGCGGGGGTATAAGCATGGTAGTATAGTAAATTATAGGTAATACTAATATACTTATTAGATTAAAGGAAGAAAAATATGGAATGTTTAAAATAATAAAAAACAGACTACCTTCGTTTTAAAAAAAAAAAAAAAAAAAATGACATCACTAAACACCACTCACCCACTGCCTCGCTGAGATATGTACCACACTAAGTACGAATTGATGGTAAAATAAAGAAAGGAAAAAAAAAGTTAATAGTTTACTAAACAAATTACACACATAATAATATTACTGTATGTATTATAAATATACTTTTAAGAGCTCTGTAGATATGAAATTATGCTAAATGTGTCCACATGTATACAAATTTACTCTGACAAACTTTTACCTTCTAGTAACTGTGTGTCCAATTGGATGTGAACTATGCATAAACTCCTATACAAATTATATAAGCCGTCTTAGATAAAAAATAACCTGGTAAAATGCTTTTTTATAATCAGCAGAAAAAACAAAACCTAAACAGATGTTATATTGTTAAAAAAAAACTTGGAAAATAATGTAAACATTTACTGGAAAAAAAATGGTTTCTGCACATGCCAGTGACATCACTCATGTGCCATCTATTGAGCAAAATAAAAATGGCTTAATGTGTATGTCTGGATACAAAGTTATATAAGAGAGGCATTTTTTCTCACTGAAGTATTATTAGGATTTAGGTAAGTAAAAAAAATAATTGAAGTTAGTGTGTCCAATTGATCTGAAAATATGACAAAGGGTTAAAAAGACATTCTAATCAGGTGGACATTCTGAGAAAACACTCTTGACTCCGACTCCACAACCCTGGTTTTAAGTTACTTATTTAAAAAAGTAATCTTGAGTGCAAGGGGGTAATAAGCTATTGTAATTTTATTTTCCAAGTCAATTTCTCTTGGCATATTTATATACGAGTGACATAGCCTACATTTATTGATAATTTTATGCATGTTCATCAGGGTGGTCCACAACAGCATTTTTTGGAATTTTAAATTCGGTCACATCTGCCCTTATTCTATTCCCCCACAAGAATAAACGTGCCAAATGTCTTGCTCTAGGACCTTTTTATGCACTCGCTCAAAATGAAACAATTTGAATAATGATTTGACAGTTTGACTGGAACATTTATTGAACAAGGTTAATAATGACTTGACAATTTATGATATACAGGGTGATCAAAAAGTAACGCAACCCATGGGAAAATGATTTATTTCAGAGCAAGTGCTGGAAGTGGGCACTGTTCTGTGCTTCACACAAGTGGATACGGTGATTCATGTTCTTAAAGACCCTTTGCAACGTTTCCTGTGAAATTGCATCAACACACTTCTGAATCATCACCTGCAATTCTGGAATACTGTGCGGGTGAGTGACATGTGACATATCCTCGCTTGATAGAGGATTTGTTTGGAGCACCTCTTCCATACATTTCCGTGAAGGCCTCCTGCGTCTGGGCATAGCTTCTGGAGCGAATGTACTGCGTGACAATGAATATACGCTGCTCCAAGGTGTATTTCATCTTTTTCATATATTCACCACCTACAACAGAAGGAAAAAATCAATATGTGTGTTTCTCCATGGGTTGCGTTACTTTTTGATCACCCTGTATATATATTATGAAATTATAACAGCGGAACAAATAATGCACACAGTTGATCTTTAGGTCTTCTTGAGACCAGTTTTAGTGGCTCTGAATTCCTTGCAGTGCTGAGTGACTGCGCGGAGAAGGTACTGCTTTTACACTTCATCCTTTGTGATTGTGCTGTTGAAAGTCTTAATGAGCGCAACTCCTCTTTCTGCGCAATCGTTAACCACTGCCATCTTCTTTACATGTTCCTTCATTCCTTGGTAAGCTGGATCTGTGTTCCAATCATTTGGTGTCTTGGACAGAATGATTGCGCCTGTTCACTTCCGTGCTGCATGACGAGGTTGAAGAAGATTGCTGAATGTTTAGTGGCATAGAATTCCAAAGGATTGCTCGAGGAGAACATTTTTCCGTCCACGCGTTTGAGTCCTTTTCTTTTTTCGGGAACAGCTACGATGTTGTGAGCAATCCTCTCCTTCGTGGACGCGTGAACTCGAGGATCAAAGAGTGCCAAGGGGATTAAGTGCTCAGAAATGAACCACAAATGGCGCTTCATTGTGGTAAATGCCGCGTCGTTTGTCTTTCCTGGGTGAGCTTTCAGCTGGCGCAAGAAAGTGAGGTCATTCAATGGAGCCATGTATGCAACACTGGCCTCATTCCAGTAGTGGCTGTAAAGGAGCGTGATAAACAGGCTTAGTTCCTCGATGTTCCATTTCTTGGTCTGAAGCAAGGTGAATTGATCTCTGAATAGGAACACCTGAGCGTGTAAATGGCCTTGGATCCAGTGTGTGGTGCATGGCTCCAGGGCTTCAAATTCTCACAGGACCATCAAGCTTCCCTCCCAAGAAAAGGAGGCAGAGAAGCATCAGTTCATCATAGTCGTCCTGCTGGCTCTTCTTGACAGCCTCCTTGTAGTAGTAGACCATTTCCTTCCTCTGCTCTGCTGTTTCAATGAACAGGCTGTCGGGTGCACACTCGAACTTGCTGAGATCAATGAAAACCCAGTGCTGCTTCAAGCGCTTGAATAGGCCAACTTCAGGTCCACTGGATGTTCAGAAACAAGCACCAAAGGCTGCAGCAAGGATGACTTCTACCACGTGGTGTCAGCAAGTGATCCACACCAGATCAATACCCAACTCTTTTTCAATGAGAGTACAAGTTCCAGCATGAAGTCCCGTGTTGGATGCAGTTGTATCAAAAACAAGACCTCGAACGTTGCCCCTCAAAGACCAGTCATCCACAAGCTTCAGAAGCTTCAGGCACGCCTGAGCCTGAGATGTTCCAATTGCAGCAGCTACCATTGGAACTCCAAGGAGTTTCTCTTCCCCATTACTGGTTACAAGCACAGCCACATGGTCCACCACCTCTAACCCATGGGAGATATCTGTAAGCAGCTTACTATCCTCCACCTTCCCAGTGCAAGAGAAGGGGCTCATGGGTCTTGAAAGTGGCCTGATCTTCGCGGCACACCGCTTCACGTGTACAATGTACATTCTCTCGTGTGATGAATGGTGCTGCGTGAGATTGACACTTCGTCCAAGTTGTGCCCCAGTGATTTAATAGTTGCTGTGACCACTGCCATTCCTTTCCTGTCACTGATGATGTGGTGATCCAAGGCTAAGGAAATGTCAGGCGTGATCACAGACTTCAATTGCTTAGGAGTGGAATGTTTTCATGCCAATTCCTTAAAAACTACAATATCTGAATCTGATGATTCAGATGTGCTTGAACTAGAAGCCTCCAGTTCTCCCTGGGACCATCTTGCATCCGCCTCACGCTTGACCTTCTCCTCTCGGTTCATCTCTGCCTCACACCAAATCCTCTTCCTCGTTTGTTGGTCAGCCATTTTCTTGTCAATCGGGCCAAAGCTGGAGGAAGTGGGATTATCGAGCTGAGTGACAAGGAAGTTCTTGTCCTCCTCATTCATCATGGTCTCGAGGGCGTCATGACGTGAAAGATCGAACACATCGTCAAGGTCTCGGCGAAATATGTCGTCCTTCATTCTGTAGGATGGGAAATGCTTTGTGCAGTTCTTCTTCAGCCCCTTGTATTGCTCTTACAGTTTCAGGAGCTGCTTCTCAGCGTATCTGGTATCCATCATTGGCATGACTCCAGATTCCTGGGATCTTGGGAGCATTGCTCCAGTAAATTTGACCATGAGAAAGTAAATTTGGGTTTGGGTTTTGTTCATCCGCTAGACGTTATGCAATTTTTTTGCGTATACGTTCTTGTACAAACCAATTTTTTTAAATTACAAATTTAGTTATTTTAAGTTTAGTTGGTAATTCCATATTTAACAATTATTTTTATTTTTTGTTAAGCTTCAATGTTTTGATAATTAAAATTTTATTAAAACATTTTTTTTAATAAAATTATCAGGATTGGACTATGTTCCATTGATCTTGGCCAGGTTTGATAAATTGGCCAGATAATTACTTGTGTGGTTTTAAGTAATCCACCATGACTCTAGAATTGAAAAGTTTAGTTAAGTTTAAACTTACTTTTACTTACTTTAACTTACCTACTTTTACTTACTCTTCCTTACTTTTACTAAGTTTAAAGCACTTACTTTTACTTACTTTCATTGTACTATATTTACTTACTTTTACTCACTTTTACCATACTATATTTACTAACTTTTACTTATTTTGTATTTTTTCAGGTAGTCAATAATCAATAATGGATCCTAATATTGATGAAGTGGAGAGAAAAGTGAGGGTGTTAAAAAGGGTTACTTTTGTGGTCAATGCAAGAAAAATATTCAAAGAAGCAAAACTGGGAGGAACATTTTAATTCCAAAAAAAATATTTGTTACAATACAAGAGGTCCCAGAGTTTGGGCCCACAGCTTAGATATTGCAGTAAAGAAATACCAGGATGAAGTGCAGCAAAGAGATATGGCAAAGCAGTCATTTAGTTTGTTCACAAAATGTGCTAGTGCTAGACCTCAGAAAAATGAAATTAGTGCCAAGTTCTATGTATTGATTTCCTATGTAACAAAGATTATGTTGCAAGTAGCTCAAAAAACCACAGTTAGTGCAGAATTTGTAGAAAATATATTTTATAAAGGAGGGAAAACTGTTATGTTAAGAGTGATGGAAACAATTTCTAAATTAGCTAATGGAGGAAATGCAAATGATGTAGTTTCTGAATTTAAGCACGATACCACAGGGCAGCAAAAGGAACTAACAGCTGAGGATTACATCCTAAATGAAGTTTACAAATACATCAAGAAACGTTCTGATTACTACCAGGTTGCTGAAGTTGCTAGACCATCCATAACCAGATCTGAAAGTAGTTTTACAAAAGACTCAGTGATAAATTGGCTGACAGAATATATAGAACAGCTGTGGAAAGGAATCACAGAGAGATTAAAGCATTTTGATAAAGATGGATCAACTGCCTGGAGTGAAGCACCAGCTGAAGGGACATTCTCCATTCTTGGTTACATTGTTGAACACAAAGGATCCATTAAGCCATCTCATTTGACTAAGCTGTGCAGAATTGTGAAGGAGGGTCCAGCTCCAGGCACTAGATCTGCTGTAATGATCACACAGAAAGCCATTGATCAGTGGCCAAGCATACATGGCGGTAAATTCACAACAAATGCCTACATGCAAGGTCTAACATCGTCCACTGTTGCTGCTGCAATGAATAAATAAACTTAAGATAAGTTATAAACTACATTATTGTATTATTATGTTTAGCTAAAACAATTTGTAATTGGTATGTCGTCAATTCAAGAGTTTACTATCATTAACCTATCTAGTGGTGTAAGGGAAAAAAAAGTAAATTCAGAGCTGTGCTCCAGTAAATTTTTTCAAATCTGGAGTCATGATCATTGGAACGTTTGCTTTTGTCCAAAACGGGATCAAAGCCTCAATGGTCATCACTGCACTGTTATATTCTGTCTTCCTCTCCTCCAGATGGTGGAACATGAATTTCCAGAGGACTTGAAGCTTGGTAGGGAGTCCTGACCTAGTTAACTTCTTCTCCGCCTTCCCTAGTAACCACACCTCACTGCTAGACCGTGTTTTTGATTGCTTCAGCAGCATTTCTACACATTCCTACAAAAGAAGCCAAATTTAGTCATACTATAGTAATCATGCATGATTGAGCGACCTCTTAACGACACTGTAGACCAACCATACTTCACACAGTTATTCACACTAAGGGTAGGAACAAAAGCAACAATGACCCAAAAGTGAAATCTCGGATGCTAAATTTTCCCTATGCTTGTGAACCACCCTAATGTTAATGGTGTAGAACAATTTTTTTTAAATTTCAACATTGTCTTGAATGCAGCCTTTTATATATTATGGACAGTTAGGGTGCTTTGTATCCCCCATTTATATATACAGGGTGTACATAAAGTCAGGATCTTTTTTTGTCAAATAATTATTATCTATTTTTCTTTTCAGAAGCCCTTAGAATGAATACAGAACAGCCTGTGGCAGTAGTAATTTGGGGAATCGAGGGAAAGAAATAATGACATCAGAGAGAAGTTTAGAAGGATTTCATAAGCCTGGGCCAATAGACAAGACAATACGAAAATTGGTGAACAAATTTAAATGAACAGGATCTGTAAATGATGAAGCAAGATCAGGATGACTGTGTATGTCAGATCTTACTGTGAATACAGTACGTGGAATTATCACTGAGGAGCCACGTATGTCCGTTCGTGCTGCATCACACAGACTCGGCCTCCTGATGTCATCTGTGCACAAAATTCTAAAAGTTAATTTGCAGAAGAAAAGCTATCATTTGCAGGTTTTACATGATTTACAGGAAGATTTCCCTCGATGAAGTGCTGTGTGTGCTGATCTCGTAGAACAAATCTGGAGTGATAATTTAATGGACAACATTTTCTTTAGTGATGAAGCCACTTTCCATATGTGTGGGAAAGTAAATTGCCATAGCTGTCGAATTTGGGCAGATGAAAGACCAAATGATTTCGTCCAAAATTGGGAGAGACTCGCCTAAAGTTAATGTCTGGATGGGTTTAACAAAATCTAAGGTTTATGGTCCTTTTTTCTTGGCTGAAGCTACAGTTACTGGGCTTATTTATCTGGACATGTTGCAGCAATTCCTTAAACCTCAGCTGATTGGGGATAGGATTGTTAGTACCGTCGTCTATCAACATGATGGTGCTCCTTGTCACTATGCCAAAATTGTTCAGGATTATCTAAATGGATGTTTTCCAAATCGCTGGATCGGACGCAGGGCTTTATCAAATCGCACCTCTATCAGACGAAGATTACGAGTCTTGAAAACTTACGTACACGTATATGAACTGCTGCAGATAACATAACCCCGCAAATGCTCCAGAATGTGTTTAGAAATGCTGTGGAATGATTTGAGCTGTGCAGGGATACTGATGGGCATAACGTCAAATCCTACTCTTAATTATTTAATAAATGTTACCACTTTATCATTTTATGATTGAATTCCATATAATTTCCAAGTGCTTCACAAAAATAGATCCTGACTTTGTACACCCTGTATAATAGAAGCTAGTAGTTGAGTTCTTGTTACTCAAAAATAATTTCTCATTGAATTTTGGCCACAATTACTAAAACCCTTTAATGAAGGCAATGATGTGTGAATCACATTACTTGTAAGAAATAAAGGGAGATTAAATTTGTGAATTAGGTTGTTCTTTGAGTTCTAATAATTCAAAGATAGCTAAGAAGCTGGACATTGGTTTTTAAGGTTTAAATGCACATTTTCTTTGCATAGTACCCTAAATATTTTTGTAACCCACTTAGAAATAATATAGTAGGCTTACTACTGTTAATCGTAACTTTTCCTTAATTTTCTAGGTAGTTATAGGTCCTATTCAAGATGGGGGCCTATAAATATATGCAGGAAATTTATCGTAAGAAGCAAAGTGATGTTATGAGATACCTTCTTCGTTTGAGGGCATGGCAATATCGCCATCTCAACACGCTTCATCGTGCACCAAGGCCAACTAGACCTGAAAAAGCTAGGAGGCTTGGATATAAGGCTAAGCAGGGTGAGTGATGTTTTCTCATGGCAGTTTGTTCTCCATTTAATGTTGCAAGACAGTCAAACACGTAAAAACTTTATAGTTGTGTAATGCTAAAATCATCTACAGAATTTATTAGCTGATTTATTAGTTTTGATATATTGCCAGTAGAATATGGGGGAAGAAAGGGAGAGGGTTACTGTGTACTGCTATTTCATTATTTGAAATGGCCTTCAGAGTTTCCTCTGAGACTGAATGAAAGTTATTACAGTAGCTACGATTAGGTCAATAAACTGGACAATGCATGAAAACATCAGTCATCCTACATTCTTTTTTGGTGAACTTCTGACTAAGTTTAAGTTACTGATAATCATTGTTTCTTGAATTTTTTGATCATATTTCTCTTAATTTTTTAGGTCAGATTCAATCATTGTAGCCCATTTATAGAGGTTAGTTAAGCAATATTATTATTAATGTATTATTGTTTGTTACAATCTCCAGTTGATGCAAGGCTTCCTGGTTTCTTGTATATTAAGTATTGCCAACTATATAAATACAGTATGTATCTTATTTGCAACATTTTAAATTGTTTTGTTAGGTTTATTTTAAAGCGTATCTTTATAAAAAAGCTACTTATCAAAGGCAACCTGCCGTATTTAAAAAAACACACACACACACTTTTTCTCTCTGAAGGTCATACATTTAAAAAAAAAATTTCCTAATAAAATGGGAACACTTGAAATTTGGTTCTTTTTACGAATATGGATGACATACCGTAATACTACTCGGTTTGTAGGGTAATTGCTTTCTATATTCATTTCTCACCCTATACTTTTCCAAAGTGGTAGAAAAGCATTTGTAGTAGCCTACCATAAAATATTTACATTGCCATCCGCAGTGTAATACAATATCACTCATACAGTTAAAGGTGAGTTGAACTGACAACACTAATGAGAACTTCTCTTTTTTAGGATATCTTATTTATAGGATTCGCGTTCGTCGTGGTGGTCGCAAACGCCCTGTGCCAAAAGGTTGCACCTACGGTAAACCCAAAAGCCATGGTGTCAATCAGTTGAAGCCAACACGCAACTTGCAGTCATTGGCTGAGGTGATTGTCATCGAGTTTTGTTGTGAAAATGTGTAATTTTTTAAGATTAAGAAATAAATTTAATGCGAATAACACTTATTTTAATTGTAGGAAAGGTGTGGTCGACGGCTTGGCAGTTTAAGATTGATGAATAGTTACTGGGTTGCCCAAGACTCCACCTACAAATATTTTGAAGTTATTTTGATTGATCCCTCAAGAAAATCGATTAAATCCAATGCAGCCATTAATTGGGTATGTTCTACGAAGCACAAACATCGCGAATTACGTGGCAAAACTTCCAAAGGTAGAAAGCATCGGGGATTGGGACGTGGTCACAGATTCTCCCAGACTAAGGGAGGATCCAGGAGATCCGCTTGGATTCGTAACAATACTTTACAGTTGCGTAGGAAACGTTAAAAATTATTATTATTATTTTGGATATTCAAGTAAAATTGAAAATCCTCGCCTGTTTCATTTTCCTGCGTGTTTTTAAAGATCTTAGAAAACAGCTTTGTATTGGGGGAAAAGTTGACATGGAAAGTAATGAATAAGGAGAGCTATTTGTAAGAACCTTCAGCAGTTGATTTTATGCAACTTTTGCGAAAAGTAAGAAAAATACTTTTGTTCTAAAATTAAAACTGAAAATAAATATTTCAAAACATGAATCAAAAAGAGTGATAGTTGTTGATTTAAATATAAAATTTATCTTCAGGTATGGCCTACAGAATAGAGAACTGAATTCAACTGAAATTTGAAGAAGTAACCTTACATTGGCATTTAATCTTTAAAAACATGTAGGTGAAAGGACTTTTATAACTATTAGATCATTCATTATGTAGAAAGTTGCATGCATAAGTAATAAAATCCACAACAATGAATAAATAGAATGACAAGTGATCTTAAAACCAGGTTATCTTAAGGCATTTTCACTTAATTTCAAGATCAAATGGTAGATGAAAATAGTGATGATTCCATGCACCACTCAGTATGTATAAATGGTGACTACTAGGTTTTTTACTGATTCTCGCAAAAAGGGGAAAGTCTTTGTTTTGTTGAATGAACTAAGTGAAAGTTTCCTTTTTCCAGCCTTAAAGACCCATGGTATGCACCTTCAAGAATTCATAAAAATGGTAAGTGTTCATCTCTCTTGGTTATGGATTGATTTATTTTTACTATAATTGAGTCAACTTTTATGCCAGTAGTAGTAGTAGTTTCCTGCAGTTCAGTATTAAGGCAGCTACTGGATTTAAATATCTCGGTTGTCTTGCCCTGATATTTAACGTTAAATTTTGGTACAAAGCTTTGAGGCTCTTTCATGTCTGCTCTTATCAACGCTGGTCTGTTTCAATGTTTTTTTAAATAGGTTAGCATTTGTTTTTAGAGTAAATAAAATGATGAATGTTCTTAAAATCAGGTTATCTGAAGACATTCGGAAACGAAAAATATAATGATTTCATGCACCACTCATTATGTACAGATGGTGACTACTTTTTTACTGATCCTCGCAAAAAGGGGGGACTCTTGTTGAATGAGCTAAACGAAATTTTCTTTTTCCAGTCTTACAGACCATGGCGCACACCTTCAAGGATTCATGCATTTTAAAAGAATATGGTAAGTATTCATCTATTTATTGATATTTTGCTATTATCGACACAGGTCCCAGTTTCATTTTCTTAAATAGGTTCCCATTTGTTTAGAACAATAAATAAAATGACAAATGTTCTTAAAATCAGGTTATCTGAAGATTTTTTCACTAATTTGAAGATCAAATGAAAATAGTCTTTAGGCTGTAATGATTGATCCACATTCGTGAACCCACCTTACAATCTGTTTTCTCTTCAACAGACTGTATTGCGACTAAAGCCTGGCTAGTCGAAAAGTACATGCTAAAAACGGATGTTACTGAATCAAATGAACTTTAATTTTTTGGAAATATATCAATTCAGTCGTTATGAGAGGAGCGGGCGACAAGTTTGACTTTCGTGAAATGAGGAATTATCGCGCAGAACATTTCAAAGGTGATTACTGTTTGTTGTTGCACCTTGTGTGTATATATATATACAGTGCCCGCGAAAAGTATCCGATCACTCAAGAAAATACAATATTTTCCCTTGATATTCAGAGACACGTAATTCACTTTCTATTTGTTCTAGCGACATCTGGTACTTTGAGGTTGCTCGCTGATATGAGAGCTATCCAACGCATTCTCAAATTAGTGTTCTGGTAGCCTTCGTTGCGGTGGCTGTGTCTCAAATTTTTCAGATTTCACTGTTTGTGTAAATTTCTTGATATTTTTTTTTTTTTTTACAGAAAGTGGTGTAAATAAAATTTATATATAATGTGTGCTAAAAAACAACTTAAGAGTGATTGTCGAGGTGCTATTGTTGCTTTGCATGCATGTGGGAATCACAGAGACAGATAGCTAAGGAATTAACATATCCCAAAGTACCGTTAATTTATGGGTTTCACGGCTAAGAACAATGGTGGCCTAACCACGCCAGTCCCTAAAAACGATCTGGCAGACTGAGAAAAACAAATTCGCGAACAGACAAACTTATGAACGTTTAGTATTGAAAAACCCAACAATACTGCGAAAGAAATAAAATTTAATATGAATAATTTGTTATCTGGTGTTTCTGAACGAACTATCCAGGAGCGGCTCCAAAAAGAACTCGGATTACCATCTCGCCATGCTGCTAAGAAACCGTTCATTAATGAAAAAATGTGTAAAAAACGTGTCGCATTTTGTAAAAAATACATTCATTGGACTGTTGATGACTGGAAGAAGGTTTTATTTAGCGATGAGTCGACATTTTTGACATTCAGAAGTTGTCCAAAAAAGGTTTGCCGCCTATTGGCTCAAATAGGATGGACCCTAAATACACCCTAAAGACAATGAAACACCCTCCAAGTGTGATGGTTTGGGGTTGTTTCGGTACTATGGGCGTGGAAACTTATATTTTCTCCGAAGAACACAACTATGAATGGTGCACGGTATTTAGCAATGCTACAGGATAAACTTCAATGGCAATGGCAATCCAAAGGACAAAAAACATACATGCATGATGGTGCACCATGTCACAGGGCCAAAATAGTGACAAAATGGATTACTGACGATAAATTTGATATTTTGGATTGGCCTGGTAATAGTCCAGATCTCAATCCGATAGAAAATCTGTGGCTAATAATAAAAAATAAGGTTGAATGCCACGACACTGGCTCAGTCCGAAAAATTTACAAGAGGCCATCAAAAAGGTATGGTGCAAGGAAATATCAGTGGAAGTTTGTCAAAACTTGATTAAATCCATGCCAAAACGTCTAGAACAAGTCATCCAAACCAAAGGACAGATGACAAAATACTAATATAAGGTTAGTATACATTTAAACATTGTTTTTTATGTAAAAAATACAAATTTCAAGGGTGATCGGATACTTTTCGCGGGCACTGTATATATATATATATATATATATATATATATTAATATTAAGGTAGGTTGATTTTCCGCATTTTTTTAAATATCGACTTTGGACTAGTCGAGATAGTGAGGGCTTAATATGATGATAACTGACCCCAAAAAATTTCAGATCCCTAGCTTTAACAGTTTTTTGAGGAAACCGTTTCAAAAATCGTGCCGAAAAATACCCCATTTTGCAATTTTGGCCGAAAAAAACCATGCTATTTTCATAAAAAAAAATCCTGAAAAAATTTACAATTTTATTGAAAAAAAATTTAAAAAAAAACATGTACAGAGTCAAATAGACACATTTAGATACCAAGATCATCATAATTTTCACTGTAAGATCCCTTAGAAGCAAAGGAAGGCCTCATCTGGCGGCTTAGGGCTTTGGCCAGAATGTGTGTGTGCCTTGATTCGAGTCCATAAACAGTATGGGAAGCTTCAGATGTCAGCTTCACGGCCATTTCAACACAGAATGTGAAGGCAGATCAGGCAGCTCCAGCTTGGTGCCATTCAGCAATGCTTCTTGAAGCTCCTGGTCAGAAAAGTCTTCTGTGAGAGCAGGTTCACAGATGCCACTTTGAGAAAGGTTGATTAGTTCTGACCAGTGGGTAGTTTCAATGTTGTTGGCTGTGATCTTCTTCAGCCTCTTCTTGGCTGGCTTCCCACTTCTGAAAGAATAATAAATTTATTTATTTTTTATTCCAGTTTAAGATTTAATCCCTATTAGTCTCAGAATTGCCGATTTAAAAAAAAAAAAAAAAAAAAAAAATCCAACCAACCAGAGTTAGGGTAGACTACCGTTTTTTACCCATTTTTATGAAATATCTGAAAATAAACACAATTAAATGAACGCATCATAAAATAACTTAATTTAATACATATTTTATAGGTAAATATTAAAAAATACAAAATAATACTCTAATAAACATCTATAATGCATTTACAATAAGTTTCAAGCATCGTTTTGTTAAAGCCGAATTTTAATTGATTATTTTGATGAAATAAGGTCCGATATTTTGTTCGTTTACATTGCGCGATTTTATGCGTAAAATTCGGCAATTTTACAACTTAAAAATAATTAACAATCATCAAAAAATCATTTTCACAAATATGAGTTGGTGCAACGTTTTTTTATACATTAATACCTTTCTATCTAGACTAGTCCAAGATCACAGTTCCAAAATCACCTACCCTAATATATATTATATATATATATATATATATATATATATATATAATATATATAGTGTGTGTATGCATGCATGTATTTTTGGTTAGCATATTTAAAACTTCATACATGATGAGACCCATGCACCACTCAGTATAAAAAAAAATGGTGATTCATGGCTGTCTGATGAAATGTTGGAAGTTTTTTAATTTATATAAAAAAGATTATATTAATAATTGGAGTTTTTTATCTTCAGATTTTCGAAAAGTGAGGTGCCTCACTGAAGAAACGCCCGTTTTGAAAGAATTCAGATTTATTGCATGCGGGTAGATCGTCAGAGAACTTCGAATGAACGAGTTTGTTGTCTGAGCTTGGACTCACGGAAAGGTGTTTCAATTCGCCGAGAGAACTAAATCGTGCGAAAAATCTCGCGATTGACTGGCAGGAACGACTCCGGCACTTCGAACTGGGTTGCAATTTCTCGTTAGTTTTTCTATAAATGAGTGCATTGAAACGCTTATTTTAATACGTCATAGACAGAAATGAACGAAACTGCACAATCTCGGAAGTCAACTGTGACACGAACTGAGGAAAATAAAAACAGTCGCCAAAAGCGGTCTGGGAAGAGGAGAAATTTTTTGGAGATTGTTGCTTCTGAATTACGAAACCTGCGCTCGGAACAAATTAATAGAAACTGAGACTATTCAACAGGCAATTCTAGAGATTTCAAATCTAGATCATTCTGTTCAGACCCCAGACCCCTGCACTTCATTACACAGGTTCCTCATGGCTTTCCTCAACGCCATCTCCTTCGCCTTGCACTGAGTCGAATAGAATTGAGACAGGCATATTGAGTTTGTTCACAATTGGAACCGACATGGTAGGTTTAATAAATCATTAGTTACTGTAAAGTTTTAAGTTTTTGTAATTGTATCCCGTCAAATATCCCACGTTTGTATCAAGACGATGTGTCGCGAGCAAGAATTAAGTCCTTACATCAAAGGTAAAGATCACAAATGTAGGCTGTGCATTGATGTTTCGACAGTTCTCACCTACAGAAGGTGGAACAGTAAACTAACTTTCAACCTTCTTCACTTCGTCCTTATTGTAAACCTTGAACAAAAATGCTTAATATGGGAAAGGTACCATTCACAGTATCGTATATTCTAAAAGCTTTTCGTATTTGTAGTCGAGACGAATTTTCTTGGAAATTGAGTTTTTTTTTTCTGGAATTTAAACAAGTTTGCCCCCCCCCCACCCCCCCCCCCCCCCCCCCCCCCCCATTATTGCAAAATCATGGATGAGATTTATTGCGTATTCTGAAAGCTTCATTGCAATACTAATGTTAAATGTGCGTGCGGTGGGTGAGGCTCTTTCTGGGGGATATCTTGGTCAACCGAGGATTTTCCTTTGACACATTTTCAGTAAGCCTCTTTACCGACACTATTTGTGTGTGGTGCTGGTTTTTAATTCACGCCTAAATCGTCTTTAGGCTGTAATGATTTATCCACATTCGTGAACCTATCTTACAATCTCTCTCCTCTTCAACAGACTGTATTATGACTAAAGCCTGGCTAGTCGAAAAGTATATGCTAAAAACGGATGTTGTACAAGAAGAAAAAAATTACATTACTGAATCAAATGCACTTTAATTTTTTGGAAATATATCAATTCAGTCGTTATGAGAGGAGGGGGCGACAAGCTTCACTCTCGTGAAATGAGGAATTATCGCGCAGAACATTTCAAAGGTGATTACTGTTTGTTGTTGCACCTTGTGTGTATATGTATGCATGTATTTTTTGGTTAGCATATTTAAAACTTTACATGATGAGACTCATGCACCACTCATTATAAAAAAATGGTGATTCATGGCTGTCTGATGAAATGTTGGAAGTTTTTTAATTTATATAAAAAAGATTATTAATAATTGGAGGAATTATTTATCTACAGATTTTCGAAAAGTGAGGTGCCTTACTGAAGAAAACGCCCGTTTTGAAAGAATTCAGATTTATTGCATGCGGGTAGATCGTCAGAGAACTTCGAATAAACTTGTGTTTGCTGTCTGAGCTTGGACTCGCTAGTACAAAGAGCTGCGAGAGGACTCGCGGAAAGGTGTTTCAACTCGCGAGAGAACTAAATCGTGCGAAAAATCTCGCGAGTGACTGGCAGGAATGACTCCCGCACTTCGAACTGGGTTGGAATTTCTCGTTAGTTTTTCTATAAATGAGTGCATTGAAACGCTTATTTTAATACTTCATAGACAGAAATTAACGAAACTGCACAATCTCGGAAGGGAAGTCAACTGTGACACGAACTGAGGAAAATTAAAAGTCGCCTAAAGCGGTCTGGGAAGAGGAAATTTTTTGGAGATTGCTGCTTCTGAATTACGAAACCTGCGCTCGGAACAAATTAATAGAAACAGACTAATTATTCAACACGCAATTCTAGAGATTTCAAATCTAGATCATTCTGTTAAGACCCCAGACCCCTGCACTTCATTACACAGGTTCCTCATGGCTTTCCTCAACGCCATTTCCTTCGCCTTGCACTGAGCCGAATGGAATTGAGACAAGCCTATGGAGTTTGTTCACAATTGGAACCCACATGCACTCCGAACAGAGCAACCGAGGAAGTTTTCTTTTTAACTTTCAGGGGCTCAATTTTGTCTCTACTGCGTACCCTTTTGAAAAGACGTTCTCGTGTATTCCAACGCAAAACAACGTGGGTGTGGGTGGGTGGCCGGCCGATTCGTACCTAGTGTGGTACATATCTCAGCGAGGCAGTGGGTGAGTGGTGTTATTGAGTTGGGGATGATATACCAGTAGGTGGGGTGTAGTTGCTGGGGAGTGGGTATGGGGGGGCGTGGTCTTAGACCCGTTGAAACAGGTGGGAATAAGTGAGGAAACGGGAAATCGCTTCCGCCGAAAAATGGGGTCCCCCAGCGAGCATGAATTGTTCAGAAATCGCCGCGCATACGAGCGAAGAGGTAGTCTCTGTGCACGGAGGTATGTCCTCATGAGGAGCAGACGCCGTCGGAGGGCTAGAGGGAGGTAATTGCAATCCACTTGGAGGCTGGAGAAGAGCGGAAAGCACCAGTGGCGAGGAGGAGGGCCCTATTAAGGACTGGGTCCAAGATACGGAGGCTGAACCGTATACTACACTGCCATAGTCCAGCTTCGACTGGACCATGGAAGTGTAAAGACGAAGGAGAGAGCGTCGGTCTGCGCCCCATGTTGTGTGGGAGAGGTGATCTAGTAAAGCGAGGGGACGCTGGAGGGACTGCTTCAGTTGTTTGATATGAGGAACCTAGTTGAGCCTTCGGTCTAGAATCACGCCCAAAAATCGTGTGGAGGGTATCACCTCAAGAGGATTGTCGTATAGCGTGACAGAGGGAACAGGAAGGGTTGCGGGTCTTCTTCTGCTGAAAAGCATACACTTGGACTTCGGGGTGGAGAGGCGGAAACCACCGACGTCGCCCGCCTTTCCACCCGATAGATGGCGAGCTGAATTTGCCATTGAACTACGGACGGCTCCCGCCCTGCAAAGTAGATAGCAAGGTCATCCGCGTAGATGGAAGAACGGATGTTGGGTGGAAGGCATTTTGAGACTGTTCATGACGATGGAAAAGCATAGAACACTGAGGATGCTTCCCTGTGGGACCCCGTCCATCTGCACGAAAGTGTCTGAGAGGACTGAGCCCACCCGAACTTTAAAGGTTCGGGAGGATATGAAGGTCCGCATGGCTCCTACGAGCCCTAGACTTTGGAGATGTCTAAGGATTATTGTCCGATGAGTGGTGTCGTAGGCCTTCTGTATGTCAAAAAATATTGATAGGACGAATTGTCCACTGTCGAATGCCTTCTCTACGTCACAGGCTGAGAAGCAGGAGGCGATCAGTGGTGGATCGAAATTGTCTGAGGCCGGACTGGGTAGCTGGGAAGGAATTAAAATTTTGCAGGCACAACGGATTAGGGCGATTTGTCTCTAGTTTGTGGGATCGAAGGAATCTTTGACAGGTTTGGGGATAGGGATTACGTAGGCCTCCCTCCACCGTGAGGGAAAGGTGCCCTCTATCCATATGCGGTTGTATAGGTCTAGTAGGGAATTTTGTAAGGTGGGGTGGATGTGCTGGATCATGCTGTAGGGAATACCATCCGGGCCAGGACAAGTGGATCGTCGCGAGGCCAGGTGCCGCCTGTAGTTCACGCATGATGAACAGTTGGTTGTAGGAGCTGTCTATGAACGGTGAAGAGGAGCTATTTTTAAGGGCGGGTACGGGGGAGATAACTGCAGAGGAAGAAACGGCGGCGAAACTAGAGGCTAGATGGTTTGCCACTGATTTGGACTCGTATAGGAGTCCGTCGTTAGTACCGGGGGTCGGGAGGGGACATGTCGCCTCTCGACGCCCCATACCTTCCAGATGGTAGCCGAAGGTGTGTGCGCGCGCGCGCGCGTCTTTTGTGTGTGTTGTTTTCCTTACTTTTTTTTCTTTTTCTTTTCTTTTCCTTTCTTTTTTTCTTTTCCTTTCTTTTTTTCTTTTCCTTTCTTTCTTTTTTCTTTTCCTTCCTTTCTTTTTTTCTTTTCCTTCCTTTCTTTTTTTCTTTTCCTTCCTTTCTTTTTTCTTTTCCTTCCTTTCTTTTTTCTTTCCTTCCTTTCTTTTTTTTTTTCCTTCCTTTCTTTTTTTCCTTCTTTTTCTTTCTTTTTTTCTTTTCCTTCCTTTCTTTTTTCTTTTCCTTCCTTTCTTTTTTTCTTTTCCTTCCTTTCTTTTTTTCTTTTCCTTCCTTTCTTTTTTTCTTTTCCTTCCTTTCTTTTTTTCTTTTCCTTTCTTTCTTTCTTTTTTTCCTTCCTTTCTTTCTTTTCCTTCCTTTCTTTCTTTCCTTCCTTTCCTTTCTTTTTCTTTTCTTCTTTTTCTTTTCCTTCCTTTCTTTCTTTTGGTGGCCATGAACGGTCATAGTTTGAAAATATATATACCCAAACCTGTCCGCTCTTCGTCGCAGGTGTTTCCCCCTCTTGACCAAAACTTCCCATACCCGAGCGTCTACAATTCATACTCGCTGGTGAGAGAAACTATATTTTTGGGACCTCTTTCCGAGTGACCCGTTGCCCACGTCGGGCTAAAATCATGAAAAAGAAAAACTAAAGTATTTGTCATTTACCATTACTTATTCGGACTATAGTAATCGAAATTTTCTTTATTCCAGGCTTAACGACCATGGCACACACCTTCAAGGATTTTGAAACAATATGGTAGGTTTAATAAATCATGTTATTGTAAAGTTTTAAGTTTTTGTAATTGTATCCCGTCAAATATCCCAACACGTATGAGACGGTGTGTCGTGAGCAAGAATTAAGTCCTTACATCAAAGCTAAAGGTCAAATATAGGCTGTGCATTGATGTTTCGACAGTTCTCACCTACCGAAGGTGGAACAGTAAACTAACTTTCAACCTTTTTCATTTCGTCCTTATTTTAAACCTTGAGCAAAAATACATATGGGAAAGGTACCATTCACAGTATCGTATATTCTAAAAGCTTTTCGTATTTGTAGTCGAGACGAATTTTCTTAGAAATTGAGTAGTTTTTTCTGGAATTTAAACAAATTTGACATACCCCCCCATTGTTGCAAAATCATGGATGGGATTTATTGCGTATTCTGAAAGCTTCATTGCAATACTAATGTTAAATGCGCGCGCGGTGGGTGAGGCTCTTTCTGGGGGATATCTTGGTCAACCGAGGATTTTCCTTTTTGACACTTTTTCAGTAAGGCTCTTTACCGACACTATTTGTGTGTGGTGCTGGTTTTGTTTAATTCACGCCTAAATCGTCTTTAGGCTGTAATGATTTATCCACATTCGTGAACCTATCTTACAATCTCTCTTCTCTTCAACAGACTGTATTATGACTAAAGCCTGGCTAGTCGAAAAGTATATGCTAAAAACGGATGTTGTACAACAAGAAGAAAAAAAATTACATTACTGAATCAAATGCACTTTAATTTTTTGGAAATATCAATTCAGTCGTTATGAGAGTTGGGGTGATAAGCTTGACTTTCGTGAAATGAGGAATTATCGCGCAGAACATTTCAAAGGTGATTACTGTTTGTTGTTGCACCTTGTGTGTATATGTATGCATGTATTTTTCGGTTAGCATATTTAAAACTTTACATGATGAGACTCATGCACCACTCATTATAAAAAAAATGGTGATTCATGGCTGTCTGATGAAATGTTGGAAGTTTTTTAATTTATATAAAAAAGATTATTAATAATTGGAGGAATTTTTTATCTTCAGATTTTCGAAAAGTGAGGTGCCTTACTGAAGAAAACGCCCGTTTTGAAAGAATTCAGATTTATTGCATGCGGGTAGATCGTCAGAGAACTTCGAATAAACTTGTGTTTGCTGTCTGAGCTTGGACTCGCTAGTACAAAGGGCTGCGAGAGGACTCTCAGAAAGGTGTTTCAACTCGCGAGAGAACTAAATCGTGTGAAAATCTCGCGAGTGACTGGTAGGAATGACTCCCGCACTTCCAACTGGGTTGGAATTTCTCGTTAGTTCTATAAATGAGTGCATTGAAACGCTTATTTTAATACTTCATAGACAGAAATTAACGAAACTGCACAATCTCGGAAGTCAACTGTGACACGAACTGAGGAAAATAAAAACAGTCGCCGAAAGTGGTCTGGGAAGAGGAAGTTTTTTGGAGATTGTTGCTTCTGAATTTACTAAGCCTGCGCTCGGAACAAATTAATAGAAACCGAGTAATTATTCAACGCAATTCTAGAGATTTCAAATCTAGATGATCATTCTGTTTAAACCCCTGCACTTTATTACACAGGTTCTTCATGGCTTTCCTCAACGCCATTTCCTTCGCCTTGCACTGAGCCGAATGGAATTGAGACAAGCCTATTGAGTTTGTTCACAATTGGAACCCACATGCAACCGAGGAAGTTTTTTTAAATTTCAGGGTCTCAATTTTGTCTCTACTGCGTACCCTTTTGAAAAGACGTTCTCGTGTATTCCAATGCAAAACACACACTGTGCGTGTGCGCGCGCCGGCTTACTCCCGGCCCCTTCCTTTCTCCGAGTTCTTCCCGACTCTCGGCTCCCACTTCCGCTCGATCTGGCAACGGGAGTGGGACCAGGCCACACAAAAACTCCACAAGATCAAACCGCAACTAGGATACTGGGCCTCCTCATTCCACCGGTCCCGCCATAAAGAAGTGATTCTAGCTCGTCTCCGCCTAGGAGACACGCATTACTCATGGTCGCCTTATGGCTAAATCGCCAGCCCCACTTGGCCCTACCTGCCATACCCCTATCACTGTCGTACATCTGGTCGAATGCCCAAACCTGTCCGCTCTTCGTCGCAGGTGTTTCCCCCTCTTGACCAAAACTCCCCATACCCGAGCGTCTACAATTCATACTCGCTGGTGAGAGAAGCTATATTTTTGGGACCTCTTTGCGAGTGACCCGTTGCCCACGTCGGGCTAGCATCATGAAAAAGAAAAACTAAAGTATTTGTCATTTACCATTACTTATTCGGACTATAGTGGATTTAATAATCCTAGAAGAGTTCCTTGTTCCATGCACTGTGTATCATAAAAAACTCAGGGGACCATTCTGAGTTTGTTCATATACAGGGTGTCCCAGAATTAACTATTTCAATGAAATCGGACAAATTTAATAAAAACTGACATAATTTTGTGTATTACTAAATTATGATACAAAAACAAATAGATTTATAAATCATAAGTCAAAAACTTTATTGAGAAGTTTCAACACTTGAATGTGGTAAGCCTTTTTCATCAGTGTCGAACGCAAGATTCTATGAACTATTGTCTTGGATATGTTGTCTTCGACCGGCATCCCTAACCGAAGTTGTTGGTTCATCCTCAAACAATTGTCGTACCTGTTCGGTACTGTTACGTGCTGTCCTTGGGCGTCCTCTTCCCACCTCGTCGTGTACGGATCCAGTTCTTTTAAATTTGTTCACAAGTTCACGAATCGCTTTGTATGTAGGACCGGTTCTGTGGAATCATCTTGTAAATTTTTCTCTGATTTCATTACATTGCATTCCTTTGATACGGGATGTTACAACAAAGATGCGTTCTTGTGTATTCATTATTAATAGGGTTCTGAAAGCGTGAAAATAAAACTGAAAAAAATTTAGAAATTTATACATTTTTAACATTAAACATGATAAACATAAATAAAAGTTTTTAAAAAATGTCCGATTTCACTGAAATAGTTAATTCTGGGACACCCTGTAGTGTAAAAACTAAGTGAGATTTATCCTAATGTTTATGTTGCACTTCGAATAGTATTAACAATCCCAGTTACTGTTGCTTCGGCTGAAAAGTTTCTCGCGTCTCAAACTTAAAACATATTTGCGTTCCACCATGTCTCAAGCGAGATTGCAATCATTAGCTATGTTATCAATAGAAAACGATATAACAAATTCATTAGATTATTCTCAATTAATTGAAGAGTTTAGGCTCGAAGAAAAGTAGAAAAGCATTGCTGTAATATTCAAGGAGCATCTGAACCAAATATTAAAGCATTAATATTTAGCCTAATAAGTCGATCGCTCACTATTATAAAAAATGAAATGGCAACATCTCTTATACATCACATGAAAAACGTTTGTATACTATAGAAAGTCATTACCTATAATATTATATGAATCTTAGAAATCATTCTCTTATATTTTCGATACAAATCTTGATTCATATTATAATTTATACTTATTTGTATGGTTTATTTATATTTCTTATACAATTTCCATGCGTGATTATTTTGGTTTGGTTTAATTTTTAAGTGCTGGCATAGTTCTGTCTATGCGGGATTCTAATAATGCTGGTATAGTACCGATAATTAAGTCCATATTTTCATATATATATAATATATATATATATATATATATAGGCCTAGGGCCTCGCAATTTCTAGATCTCCCTAAGGCCTCGCAACTTCTAGATCCGGCCATATATATATAATTTTTTGTTTTTTTGTTTCTCATCCTCACAAAAAGAGGAAAGTCTTTCTTTTGTTGAATGAACTATGTGAAAGTTTCCTTTTTCCACGCTTAAAGACCATGGTACACGCCTTCAAGGATTCTTGCATTTTTAAAGAATATGGTAAGGGTTTTTTTTTTTTTTTTTTAAACTAAGTGGGTCAACTTTTATGCCAGCAGTTTCCTGCAGTTCAGTAGTAAGGCAGTTACTGGATTTTACATCTTTTAATAGTAGATTTTGGTAGCTTTGGGTGTTTCCAGCTCTGCTATTATCGACACAGGTCCCAGTTTCATTGTTTCGTAAATAGGTTCGCATTTGTTTTAGAACGCGTAAAAAAAATGACAAATGTTCTTAAAATTAGGTTATCTGAGGACATTTTCACGTAATTTAAAGATTAAATGAAAATAGTGATGATTTCATGGTTTAATAAATCATTAGTTACTGTAAAGTTTTTGTAATTGTATCCCGTCAAATATCCCACATTTGTATCATAAGATGGTGTGTCGCGAGCAAGAATTAAGTCCTTACATCAAAGGTAAAGGTCACAAATATAGGCTGTGCATTGATGTTTCGACAGTTCTCACCTACTGAAGGTGGAACAGTAAACTAACTTGCAACCTTTTTCACTTCGTCGTTATTGTAAACCTTCAACAAAAATACTTAATATGGGAAAGGTACCATTCACAGTATCGTATATTCTAAAAGCTTTTCATATTTGTAGTCGAGACGAATTTTCTTGGAAATTGAGTGTTTTTTTCTGGAATTTAAACAAGTTTGCCCATACCCCCCCCCCCCCCCCCCAATTATTGCAAAATCATGGATGAGATTTATTGCGTATTCTGAAAGCATTGCAATACTAATGTTAAATGTGTGTTCGGTGGGTGAGGCTCTTTCTGTGGGATATCTTGGTCAACCGAGGATTTTCCTTTTTGACACTTTTTCAGTGAGTCTTTACCGACACTATTTGCGTGTGGTGCTGGTTTTTTTAATTCACGCCTAAATCGTCTTTAGGCTGTAATGATTGATCCACATTCGTGAACCCATCTTACAATCTGTTTTCTCTTCAACAGACTATTACGACTAAAGCCTGGCTAGTCGAAAAGTATATGCTAAAAACGGATGTTGTACAAGAAGAAAAAAATTACATTACTGAATCAAATGAACTTTAATTTTTTGGAAATATATCAATTCAGTCGTTATGAGAGGAGGGGGCGACAAGCTTGACTTTCGTGAAATGAGGAATTATCGCGCAGAACATTTCAAAGGTGATTACTGTTTGTTGTTGCACCTTGTGTGTATATGTATGCATGTATTTTTTGGTTAGCATATTTAAAACTACATGATGAGACTCATGCACCACTCAGTATAAAAAAAATGGTGATTCATGGCTGTCTGATGAAATGTTGGAAGTTTTTTAATTTATATAAAAAAGATTATATTAATAATTGGAGGAATTTTTTATCTTCAGATTTTCGAAAAGTGAGGTGCCTTACTGAAGAAAACGCCCGTTTTGAAAGAATTCAGATTTATTGCATGCGGGTAGATCGTCAGAGAACTTCAAATAAACTTGTATTTGCTGTCTGAGCTTGGACTCGCTAGTACAAAGGGCTGCGAGAGGACTCGCAGAAAGGTGTTTCAACTCGCGAGAGAACTAAATCGTGCGAAAAATCTTGCTTGCGAGTGACTGGCAGGAATGACTCCCGCACTTCCAACTGGGTTGGAATTTCTCGTTAGTTCT
Source organism: Bathynomus jamesi (assembly GCA_023014485.1). Lineage (NCBI taxonomy): Eukaryota > Metazoa > Arthropoda > Malacostraca > Isopoda > Cirolanidae > Bathynomus > Bathynomus jamesi. Next base: position 382,424 of record JAJOZX010000674.1, read on the forward strand.
ATAAATGAGTGCGTTGAAACGCTTATTTTAATACTTCATAGACAGAAATGAACGAAACTGCACAATCTCGGAAGTCAACTGTGACACGAACTGAGGAAAATAAAAACAGTCGCCAAAAGCGGTCTCGGAAGAGTAGTAGTTTTTTGGAGATTGTTGCTTCTGAATTTACTAAGCCTGCGCTCGGAACAAATTAATAGAAACAGACTAATTATTCAACAGGCAATTCTAGAGATTTCAAATATAGATGATCATTCTGTTCAGACCCCAAACCCCTGCACTTTATTACACAGGTTCCTCATGGCTTTCCTCAACGCCATTTCCTTCGCCTTGCACTGAGCCGAATGGAATTGAGACAAGCCTATGGAGTTTCAGTTCACAATTGGAACCCACATGCACTCCGAACAACTAGAGCAAATGAGGAAGTTTTCTTTTTAAATTTCAGGGGCTCAATTTTGTCTCTACTGCGTACCCTTTTGAAAAGACGTTCTCGTGTATTCCAACGCAAAACGCGTGTGTATATATATATATATATATATATATGTATATAATGATACACACAGTGCAAGGAACTCTTCTGGGATAATTAAATCCACTATAGTCCGAATAAGTAATGGTAAATGAGAAATACCATAGTTTTTCTTTTTCATGATGCTAGCCCGACGTCGGCAACGGGTCACTCGCAGATAGGTCCCATAAATATAGCTTCCCTCACCAGCTATCTGCAAAGCAGACAGGATCCAGCTGGTGAGGGAAGCTATATTTATGGGACTTCTCTGCGAGTGACCCATTGCCCACGTCGGGCTAGCATCATGAAAAAAAACTGGTATTTGTCATTTACCATTACTTATTCGGACTATAGTAGATTTAATTATCCCAGAAGAGTTCCTTGTTCCATGCACTGTCTGTGTGTATCATAAAAAACTCAGGGGACTATTCTGAGTTCACACGCACCCCACCTTACAAAATTTCCTACCAGACCTATACAACCGCATATGGATAGAGGGCACCTTTCCCTCACGGTGGAGGGAGGCCTACGTAATCCCTATCCCCAAACCCGGCAAAGATTCCCTTGATCCCACAAACTACAGACCAATCGCCATAATGTGTTGTGCCTACAAAATTTTGGAAAAAATGGTCGCGACGCGACTATCGTTCTTCCTCGAAAATAGTAATTCCTTCCCAGCTACCCAGTCCGGCTTCAGACAACTTCGATCCACCACTGATCCCCTCCTGCTTCTCAGCCGTGACATACAGAATGCATTCGCCAGTGGACAATTCGTCCTATCAATATTTTTTGACATCCAGAAGGCCTATGACACAACTCATCGGCCAATAATCCTTAGACAGCTCCAAAGTCTAGGGCTCGTAGGAGCCATGCCGACCTTCATCAGGGGCTTCCTATCCTCCCGAACCTTTAAAGTTCGGGTGGGCTTAGTCCTCTCACACACTTTCGTGCAGATGGACGGGGTCCCACAGGGAAGCATCCTCAGTGTTCTATGCTTTTCCATCGTCCTGAACACAGTCTCAAAATGTCTTCCACCCAACGTCCGTTCTGCTATCTACGCGGATGACCTTGCAATCTACTTTGCACGGCGGGAGCCGTCCGTAGTTCAACGGCAAATTCAGCTCGCCATCTACCGGGTGGAAAGGTGGGCGACATCGGTGGGCCGCCTCTCCACCCCGAAGTCCAAGTGTATGCTTTTCAGCAGAAGAAGACCCGCAACCCTTCCTGTTTCCTCTGTCACGCTATACGGCAATCCTCTTGAGGTGGTACCCTCCACGCGATTTTTGGGAGTGATTCTAGACCGAAGGCTGAACTGGGTTCCTCATATCAAACAATTGAAGCAGTCCCTTCAGCGTCCCCTCGCTCTACTAGATCACCTCTCCCACACCACATGGGGCGCAGACCGACGCGCGCTCCTTCTTTACACTTCCATGGTCCAGTCGAAGCTGGACTATGGCAGTTTAGTATACGGTCAGCCTCCAACACCTGCCTCCGTATCTTGGACCCAGTCCTTAATAGGGGCCTCCGCCTCGCCACTGGTGCTTTCCGCGCTTCTCCAGCCTCCAGCCTTCAAGTGGATTGCAATTACCTCCCTCTCGCCCTCCGACGGCGTCTGCTCCTCATGATGACACCTCCGTGTACAGAGACTACCCTCTTCGCTTGTATGCGCGGCGATTTCTGAACTCCCACCCCAGGGACGGAGCTGGCACTTCACTGAAGAGGTCCGCTCTTTCCTTGACTGTTCTAACATGCCTGTCCCCTCAATTATCCCCATTTCATACCACATTTCCCCACCCCCCCCCCCCCCCCCCCCCCCGGCTCCTCACCCCTATTAAATTCTGCAGGGACCTGTGTGCTCTACCGAAGAATACAACGAGTGCTATGGTATACAGGTCACTTTTCCGTGAACATGCAACCCAACATCCGGGCACAGTCGCCATTTATACAGATGGTTCCCGTTCGGAGGCTGGTGCGGCCGCTTCAGCGGTGATATTGACCCAACCACTTTTTCGAGGCGTCAGCTTGCCCCGCGAGACCTCCGTTTTCTCGGTAGAACTTTTCGCGATTAAGGAGGCCCTAGACATAGTGCGCACTCACTCTGCCAGCTCTTTCGTCATATATTCGGATTCCCAAAGCGCACTTCTCTCCCTAGAGAGATGTAACCCCCCTTCATCCGCTCGTCTGTACCATTCAGCAAATTTTCCATTTTTTAACAGCCTTCCGACACGACAATCGCCTTCTGCTGGGTCCCGGCACATTGTCGGCATCCAGGGTAACGAGGAGGCGGACGCCACGGCAAAGTTGGCCTGCTTACTACTGGCCTCCTCCCGGCCTCTTCTTTCACCGACTTCTTCCCGATTCCGGTCCCATTTCCGTTCCATTTGGCAACGGGAATGGGACCAGGCCACACAAAACAAACTTCATAAGATCAAACCGCAAGTAGGATACTGGGCCTCCTCCTCCCACCGGTCCCGACATAAAGAAGTGATTATACCCCGGCTCCGCATAGGAGACACACGCATTACTCATGGTCACCTAGTGGCTAAATCGCCAGCCCCGCTCTGCCCTACCTGTCATACTCCCATCACTGTCGTACATCTACTGGTCGAATGTCCAAACTTGTCCGCTCTTCGTTGTAGATTTTTCCCTCACTTGGCCGAAATTCCCATACCCGAGCGTCTACAATTCATGCTCGCTGAGGGCCCCCATTTTTCGGAGGAAGCGATTTCCCGTTTCCTCACTTATTCCCACCTGTTTCAACGGGTCTGAGACCAGGCCCCCCATACCCACTACCCAATAACTGAACACTACACCCCCCTGGTATATCATCCCCAACTCAGTAACACCACTCGTCCACTGCCTCGCTGAGATATGTACCACACTAGGTACGAATCGGCGGTAAAATAAATAAAGGAAACAAAAAGAAAAGCGTAGGTACGTACGTTGCTTGTACCCTGTGGTGAATGGACGTGTTGTTTTGCTCTCTATTTAACACACAAATTAGAAGGGAATAATCTACTCGGCGGTTTATTCTGTTTGCCCCCGAAAGTGTGTAAAGTATCAGTGAATCCGTGCATATAAATCATAGTGAAATGCATTAAAATTAAGAAAGTGCAATACAGTTTACATAATTTATCACCAATTTCAACGTATATATTCAAAATGAAATATGGTTGGCATTCGAGAAAGTTTGAAACATAGCAGGAAAAAGGTCAGAAAACCCTCAAAATACCCTAGACCATCGAAAGGAAAGAAACGGAATAAAAATAAATAAATAAATATAATTTGTGTGGGTATTTCTTCTTACGCTAATTAAGGAATAGCATAGATATGGGTCCAAATTCTCACTTAATCTGTAATTTGTGCAATTTAGTAACAACGGAAAACCTAGCGGTTAGATGTGATTTCTGCCAACGATTAAACGACTTTAATTGCATGAATTGGAATGATAGGGAAATAACTCGTCTCGAACGCGAAACACGTCGTGGGGATCAAGTTTCGGTGTGGCGCATGTACACACTGTAAATTCTTTCGCGGTCTTTAAAGAAATGGAGATAGCATACTCGAAAGTTACAAAAAAGAATGAAATAATGGGCCCGGAATGGTCCCAACGAAAAACAGAGACAGAGAGAGTTACAAGGAGTTACAAGGAAAAGAAGTACCTCAAAAGGCCTTGCGGCCCATACCGAGAGAGAGAGAGAGAGAGAGAGAGAATTTAATAAATAACGATATAAACAATATAATACGGAAGGAAGACATAGATGAAAGGAAAGAAATAACAAAGTTGCGAAGTAGACAAACGGTCGAACGATCGAAATGATAAAAAGATAACTAAAAATGTAGAAAATAAATAGCCAAAGAAAAATAATGATAATGCCAAAACTAAGAACTTGGAAAATATTAAGAAAGCAGAAGCGTAGAAAATATCGTATGCAAATACTACGCGAAAGGAAACTGCAGATATCGGGATGGGCAATGCATATATGCACATCCCACATTATGCAAAATGCATTACACAAGTGGATACTGCAAGTTTGATAAGAAATGCACGTGCCACCATCTTACGGTCTGCAACACTTATCAAAGATATGGGAGTTGCAAATACAAAAAAAAAAATGCCGATACCACCACCCTCAAAGGATCGCAACGAGGGAACAGAAAAAAACGAACATCAAAGAAGAGGCAATTTTTTAGACGCAGCCAATACATTTCAGCTGCTAAATACTCCAGCAATTACAAAACCAGCTGACAAATAGAAATCCGAGAGCCGGACAGAAGGTATGAACAAAGGCACTTCATGGGTTATCGGGACAACAGGTACCGACAAAGATAGAGGTAAATTCTCGGAGGACCACAAGGCAACGAAACCGGCACCCCCATTGGAAAACAAATCGGAACCACCTGTATGCGAAAAAGAAAAAATAAAAATAATCCTAGCAACATACAGGGCCTTAAATCAAACCATTCCACGAACAAAGTTGTATACCTGAAAGGATTCATGCAAGAAGCCGGAGCAGACTTTGCATGCCTCACGGAAACTCATCTAAAGGGCTGCCAGGCGAACTGAAAATTGAGTCATGTATTGACAAAAAAGAAATGCAAATTGACAACTATAACATCCTCCGAGCCGACAGAACAGTGAGACGTAGAATGTGTAGCAGCAAAAATTGAAAAATTAAATATGGTACTAATTGTAATGTACAGACCCCCAAACACGCCAACCTCAAAATTTTCAGATTCCATTACAGAGGTAAGAAACTTAGTGAAATATCTACTCTCTCCAACCCCAAATATTTTTCTCTGGTGATTTTAATTTCCCATTCATGAAATATAAAAGGATAGGAAAAAATACATGTATACACCAGGACAAGGGGGGTACACGAGAAGACCAAGAGCAGGTGAAAATGCTACTACCTTTAGCTGATGAATTTGTTAACGCAAGAAATAACAGAAAAAACAAAAAAAAAACAACTGCCTAGATTTGGTAATCACAAACAACGGTAATGTAATTGATGTAGAAATATCCCCAACTATATCAGATCACATCATCATCATTGAAATAATAACTAATATAAAGGCAACAGGAAAGGAAAGAACACGCTCAACAGGAAGAAGCAAATTCGAAATTTTTATTTTTCACTCCAAAGCTATAAACGAAAGATGTGACATTCAGCATGGAAGTAATAGATTGGAAAACCATTTTCGAGGCCAAGACAACGGAAGAGATGCTAATGAGGTTAGAGGAGAAGACTTTAGAAATTGTGGAAAAACATGTCCCAAAGATACAACAAAGAGGAAAGAGAAGCAGGTTCGGAAGACAAAAGAGGGCATTGTTCCGAGAGTGAGTGCAAAATCAAGTAATTGTAAAGATGACATCAGAAAAATATTAAATTATAAACTACAAAGTATCGATGTTGTCATACAGGAACTAATCGAGAAGCATACAGAAAAAGATGGTGACGACGCTATAGAAGCGATAAAGGCTAACTCAAAGTACTTCTATAATTTCGCAAAAAGGAAGTCGAAAAACCATGCGACTAGCGGACCTTTGAAAAATGAGAACAGTGATTTATCTGATGATCCAACAGAAGAGTGTGAAATATTAAAAGCTCAGTATGAATCATCTTTCAGTATTCCAAAAACTGACAAATTGATATGCGGTAGAAACGCGGTTTTTGAAGAAGAACCACAAGGGGAAAGTATAACGGATTTCGACTTTACGACGGATGCTATTACACAAGCCATAGGGAAACTAAAAACACACTCAGCGGCAGGACCGGATAAATGGAATGCCACACTGATCAAAAATGATCAAAAACTGCAAGAATGCAATCGCTGAGCCCCTATACTGGATATGGAGATGATCATTAGACACGGGAGAAATACCGGGCATCCTGAAGAGCGCGAACATAGTCCCAATATATGAAGGAGATCGATTCGAGGCCAAACACTATAGGCCAGTGTCGCTTACATCTCATCTCGCTAAAATATTTGAAAGAATAGTTACAGAAAATCTGTGACTTTTTGGAAACTCGGAAAAAATTAAATGATAACCAACATGGGTTTCGGTCAGGCAGATCATGCCTATCACAACTAATGGAACACTACAACAACGTTATTGATTCACTTGAAAGTAATGAAAACTATGATGTACTATACACAGACTTTGCTAAAGCGTTCGACATGTGTGACCACGGAATCATAATACATAAACTGAAATATATGGGAATAACAGGAGAAGTAGGGAAATGGATATATAATTTCCTTAGTGAGCGGAGGCAAGTCGTTACAGTACAAGGAGTATCTTCATCAGAATCAGAGGTCCTCAGCTCGGTACCACAAGGAACAGTATTAGCTCCACTACTCTTCATATGTAACTTACATAGATGAGGACGTTACCAGAGACAGCACAGTAACATCTTTTGCAGATGACACAAAGATCAGTAGAAAAATAAGAAACCCAGAAGACATACGATCTCAACAAACCGACATAAACAAAATCTACAAGTGGACGGAAGACAACAATATGAAGTTTAACACCGATAAATTTCAGCTATTACGATACGGAAAAAGAGAGGACCTAAAATCCATGGAATATTATACCCCAAATGGACAGGAAATTCAGAGAAATTCCAGAGCAAAAGATTTAGGGGTTGTAATGACATAATGCGAAATTTGAAACAAAGTAAGATAGCATAAACAGAGCAAAGAGAATAACTGGTCACATATTGAGAACCTTTAAAGGAAGGGATAGGAATGTAATGATTCCTCTACTGAAAACCCTGATAATACCTAAATTGAAATACTGCTCGGTCCTAACATCCCCATATGAAAAAGAAGACATTAGGCAGCTGAAGGGGATCCAAAGAAGCTTCACAGCCAAGATCAATGGGTGCAAAGAACTAAATTACTGGGAAAGGTTACGAGAACTAGACCTATATTCACTGGAAAGGGGAAGAGAGAGAGATACACCATTATTTACACTTGGAAAATAATGGAGAAACTAGTCCCTAATCTTACTCTGAATCCCATAACTCCCCAAACAACGGTGGAAAGTAGAAACGGTAGACTGTGTCATATTCCCAAATTGAAGGCGAGACAGGGAACATCCTTAACCCTGAAAGAAAATAGTTTTGTAGTGAGAGGACCAAAACTGTTCAATCAGTTGCCCAAAGACCTAAGAAACACGAAGGGAGTTGCAGTGGGAATCTTCAAAAGAAGACGACGCCTGGCTCAAAACAATCCCCGATGAGCTGGGCTTACCTGGCTACGTGAGGTGGAGAGCGCAAGAATCCAACGCACTACTTCACCAGGCCAACTCGAGAGGAGGGGCGACAAGCTCATGTTATGTGCCTTGAAAAGTGGACGCTCAATTCTGCCAGTTGAGGTTTAAGTTTTGTTTTTTGGCTAAAAATATAATAGTTACCCCTTTTTCTTTGCTGTATTCAATCTGACGTGAAGGCAGCGAGTCTTTTGCTTATATTGAGGTTCTAAATGTAGCTGGGCTAGGCTGCTTTAAACCCTAGATCTATGTCCCAAAGCTGGATCCTGTCTGCTTTGCAGATAGCTGGTGAGGGAAGCTATATTTATGGGACCTTTGCGAGTGACCCGTTGCCCACGTCGGGCTAGCATCATGAAAAAGAAAAACTATGGTATTTGTCATTTACCATTATTCGGACTATAGTGGGTTTAATTATCCTAGAAGAGTTCCTTGTTCCATGCATGGTCTGTGTGTATCATAATATATATATGATACAAGGAAACACGAAGTCCGAGCGCTTTCGTGGTATATTCACATTATCAAGGAGAAACAGAAAATAGACGGAGATTACAAAGTAAATGAGTTAAATAAACAAGCAAAAAAATTCACAATCGGCACCTCAAATTAAAGGCAATAAAGCCCTCTAAAGATTTTTTCAATTGATAACAATCTGTAGGTTGCGAAATTACTAAATATAAAAGAACTATATAGTTGAAATTAGACAAAAAACCAATACAGAGAACAAAAATTATTATAATGGTTATTAACACTAATATCTAATTAAGTGGCAAGAATTTAATGAAAACAAATAAACATAACATAATCTGTAGGCTGCTAAATTACTAAATATAAAAGAACTATATAGATGAAATTAGACAAAAAAACAGTACAGAGAACAAAAATTATTATAATGGTTATTAACACTAATATTTAATTAAAGCAGGAAATTAAGTGGCAAGAATTTAATGAAAACAAAGGGAATGGTGCCATCGTCTTGCAGAATATTACAAAATTTCTACAAACAGTGGAAAAATTTTCCAAAAGCAAACCAGTTGAAAAGTCCAATAAACCCCCCAGCAACCAAAGATTATACACGAAAGAATATTACAAAATAGACAAGAATGTTAACAGTTCTTAAAATAATATTTATTTATTTAACCAGGGCAAACCGTTAAGGGGCAAGAATGCGGTCAAGAAAACAATAGGCCCTTCGCCACCTTTCTAACAATGCACGAGTCTAATTTATACAGCCCAGGGCTAATATTAAGGACCAAGTCCGCATTATTCTTGATCACACTTGATTCCAGTATATTTCTGCTAACAATAGATTTACTAAACCTTAACTTGGAAGCATTTTTCCAGTCAATGGGATGATTAGTATCTCTTACGTGAATGAAAATGGCGTTAGATTCCTGGCCACTTCTTATACTGTATTGATGCTGTTTAATACGTAACTCAAAGATCTTACCAGTTTGGCCAATGTAAAATTTATTACATATTGTGCAAGGGATTTTATACACAACCCTGTTCACTTAAAGGGGAGTTCTTAATCAATGAATTCTTAATTACATCTAAATTTTTGAACGCAATATTTACGTTAAAAGTCCTCAGCAGATTCGGCAGATCAAGGAAATTTTCTCTGAATGGTAACACAAACATTTTTTGTGTTATAAGGAATCTTATCCTTTACTTCGTAGAAGGTTTTCTTTGCCATTTTTAAGGACTTATCTATGCAGTTCTTTGGGTATTTTAAATCAAAAGCAATTTTGTATATTTTACTAATTTCGTCGTCAATGAACTCTGGGCTACAAATTCGTAGGCCTCTTAGGAACAAAGTAGAAAGAACGGATCGTTTTACATTAATGTGGTGATCAGAATAATAATGTATATAGAAACAATTATTAGTGGGTTTTCTGTAAATATTGTACTTAAACTTTTTTCCAGACATATATATTAAAACATCTAAAAAAAGGGATCGAAGAATCTTTTTCTATTTCAACTGTAAAATTGATAGAGGGAGTTAAATTATTAAGTTTGGGTAAGAATTCATCGAGGTTTAAGGTCACTGGCTAAAGACAAAGAACATCATCTACATATCTAAACCATGGAACATAATTTGGCAGAATCTTCCTTAGTAACTTACTTTCAAAAAACTCCATATATAAGTTACTCAAAATGGGGGGGAGAGGGTTTCCCATCGCCATACCAAATTTCTGCCTAAAATATTCATTATCGAACACAAATTTTGAGTCTACTATGCGCAGCTTAATTAATTCTATAATTGTAGCCACAGGTAATGGCAAATTATGCTTAACCAATTCTTCCGAAAGAAACACTAATAGATCCTCCACCGGGACTTGTCAATAAAGCGGTAACGCTTACCAATCTAAAATTGTAATTGACACTGATACTATTTAATTTTTCCACAACGTCTACATTATTATTTGTGTGTGATTGTGAAATTGTGCCGAGGAGAGGATTAAGAATGGAGACAAGCCATTTGGATAGCTTATATGAGATAGATCCTATAGAACTAACAATAGGCTTTGCAGGATTATTTGGCTTATGAGTTTTAATCAGGCCATACATAAATATTATTTTAAGAACTGTTAGCATTCTTGTGTGTCTATTTTAATTGTAATATTTCTTTCGTGTATAATCTTTGGTTGCTGGGTGGTTTGTTGGACTTTTCAACTGGTTTGCTTTTGGGAAAACAATTTTTCCAGACTGTTTGTAGAAATTTTGTAATGTTCTGTAGGACGATGGCACCATTCCCTTTGTTTTCATTAAATTCTTGCATCTTAATTTCCTGCTTTAATTAAATATTAGTGTTAACCATTATAATAATTTTTGTTCTCTGTACTGGTTTTTTGTCTAATTTCATCTATATAGTTATTTTATATTTAGTAATTTAGCAGCCTACAGATTATCAATTGAAAAAAATCTTTAGAGGGCTTTATGGCCTTTAATTTGAGGTGCCGATTGTAAATTTTTTTGCTTGTTTATTTAACTCATTTACTTTGTAATCTCCGTCTATTTTCTGTTTCTTCTTGATAATGTGAATATATCACGAAAGCGCTCGGACTTAGTGTTTCCTTTTCCCTGTGGTTGTTTGCTTATTAATAAGATCACGTGTTATTCTGTGATTTTAGTGCATAATGGATACCACGCGCCACTTCGAGACCTCTTTGCTCTTCCCTGGCCTAGCACTGTTTGTTTCTACCTTTTGTTGTTCTTTAGTTAAGTCACACAAGCGAAAGGTTCACCTGATATTTCTAAGATGTCTAAGTGAACAAGTTCTCCCCACCTCTTTACTCCCTAATAGACTTCTGAATTTGAGAGAACGCCCCTTCGATGAATTCCAGAGAATAGTGTTGCAGAAGCATATAGAAATTACTAAGATTGAAGTCGAAGAAACTTTTAAAGTTACCAGGGCGAGAAGATATAGTTTTGATAGGGCAATTCCACCTGAATGGAAACAACGGTTACTGGACTATTGTTATAACAAACTTAGACAGAATGTAGTGATGTGGAAAGGAAACTGGATATTAAATTACAAATTCTAATTGAAAGAAGTGATTGGACTAAGGATGCTAACCCCGGATTTGTGATAAATCTATTAGATAAAGTGTTAAATAAAAATATGGTTACGGCTTTCTGTAATTTAGAAAAATATAATGATTTACCTATAGAGGATGTGAATATTTGTAAAGGTATAGTATATAGTGCCATGTCTAAACCCTCTATTCCAAATTGTCCACAGAGGTTTTTCGACTTATGAAGCTTTAAGAAAAGATCAGAATCTACATATAACCAAAGCTGATAAATCAAATGCCTTAGTGATCCTCAATAAAGACGTTTATCTAGGAAAAATGTATGATCTTTTGAATGATGCGGACACTTACGTGAAATTAAGGAACAATCCCTTTGAAACTGTGAACAGTGCATTTAACAAGAAAATTAAACAACTTTTGAAGGGTAATGAAACATTACTTAAAACAGTTTGAGTACTTCGCCGTCATTATCCTATATGTATGGCCTGATTAAAACTCATAAGCCAAATAATCCTGCAAGGCCTATTGTTAGTTCGATAGGATCTATCTCATATAAGCTATCCAAATGGCTTGTCTCCATTCTTAATCCTCTCCGGCACAGTTTCACAATCACACACAAATAATAATGTAGACCTTGTGGAAAAATTAAATAGTATCAGTGTCAATTACAATTTTAGATTGGTAAGATTTTATGTTACCGCTTTATTTACGAGAGTCCCGGTGGAGGATCTATTAGTGTTTCTTTCGGAAGAATTGGTTAAGCATAATTTGCCATTACCTGTGGCTACAATTATAGAATTAATTAAGCTGCGCATAGTAGACTCAAAATTTGTGTTCAATAATGAATATTTTAAGCAGAAATTTGGTATGGCGATGGGAAACCCTCTCTCCCCCATTTTGAGTAACTTATATATGGAGTTTTTTTGAGAGTAAGTTATTAAGGAAGATTCTGCCAAATTATGTTCCATGGTTTAGATATGTAGGTGATGATCTTTGTCTTTGGCCAGTGACCTTAAATCTCGATGAATTCTTACCCAAACTTAATAATTTAACTCCCTCTATCAATTTTACAGTTGAAATAGAAAAAGATTCTTCGATCCCTTTTTTAGATGTTTTAATATATAGGTCTGGAAAAAAGTTTAAGTACAATATTTACAGAAAACCCACTAATAATTGTTTCTATATACATTATTATTCTGATCACCACAATGTAAAACGATCCGTTCTTTCTACTTTGTTCCTGAGGCCTACGAATTTGTAGCCCAGAGTTCATTGACGACAAAATTAGTAAAATATACAAAATTGCTTTTGATTTAAAATACCCAAAGAACTGCATAGATAAGTCCTTAAAAATGGCAAAGAAAACCTACGAAGTAAAGGATAAGATTTCTTAACACAAAAAATGTTTGTTACCATTCAGAGAAAATTTCCTTGATCTGCCGAATCTGCTGAGGACTTTTAACGTAAATATTGCGTTCAAAAATTTAGATGTAATTAAGAATTCATTGATTAAGAACTCCCCTTTAAGTGAACAGGGTTGTGTATAAAATCCCTTGCACAATATGTAATAAATTTTACATTGGCCAAACTGGTAAGATCTTTGAGTTACGTATTAAACAGCATCAATACAGTATAAGAAGTGGCCAGGAATCTAACGCCATTTTCATTCACGTAAGAGATACTAATCATCCCATTGACTGGAAAAATGCTTCCAAGTTAAGGTTTAGTAAATCTATTGTTAGCAGAAATATACTGGAATCAAGTGTGATCAAGAATAATGCGGACTTGGTCCTTAATATTAGCCCTGGGCTGTATAAATTAGAATCGTGCATTGTTAGAAAGGTGGCGAAGGGCCTATTGTTTTCTTGACCGCATTCTTGCCCCTTAACGGTTTGCCCTGGTTAAATAAATAAATATTATTTTAAGAACTTAAAATTTTTTGTGTCTATTTTAATTGTAATATTTCTTTCGTGTATAATCTTTGGTTGCTGGGGGGTTTATTGGACTTTTCAACTGGTTTGCTTTTGGGAAAAATTTTTCCACTGTTTGTAGAAATTTTGTAATATTCTGCAAGACGATGGCACCATTCCCTTTGTTTTCATTAAATTCTTGCCTCTTAATTTCCTGCTTTAATTAAATATTAGTGTTAATAACCATTATAATAATTTTTGTTCTCTGTACTGGTTTTTTGTCTAATTTCATCTATATAGTTCTTTTATATTTAGTAATTTAGCAGCCTACAGATTATCATCAATTGAAAAAATCTTTAGAGGGCTTTATGGCCTTTAATTTGAGGTGCCGATTGTGAATTTTTTTTGCTTGTTATTTAACTCATTTACTTTGTAATCTCCGTCTATTTTCTGTTTCTCCTTGATAATGTGAATATATCACGAAAGCGCTCGGACTTCGTGTTCCTTTTCCCTGTGGTTGTTTGCTTATTAATAAGATCACGTGTTGTTCTGTGATTTTAGTGTGTATATATATATATATATATATGGTGTGTGAATATATATATATATATATATATATATATATATATATATATATATATTATATATATATTAGGGTGTTTCATAAATTAAAAGTTTGGAAAAATTTTAATCCACATGGATCCCCTTGTTCCATTTGCTGAGGAGACTGATAAACCGAAGTATTAATTCAATAGTTTAAAGTTTACGGGTCCCCAGTTTGATGCTCTGGCAGATCATAAACGGAAAAAATTAAACAAAAATCTGTCAATGAATTTTTATTCAACAAACGAGTACCATTTCACTACACATTTTCACAAAGATACAAAAAACATAACCACTTCTTGCGAATCATTTGTCAATGAAATCCTTCTTGGTTTTATTCGGGTATTTCGCCCTATGCTGCATCACAGTTTTGAGGTAGTCGTCACATCCTGTGAGATCAGATTCCTGCGTCGCTTCTTGGTATTTCCCTTGGAGGAGGATGGAAAAACTTCCGCGGTTGGATCAACGACATCTGAGTCAGTCTCTGACGAAGTTGAAATCACTAAAGCCCCCGTATCTTCTGCAGCTCCTTGTTCCTTCCTGGCCTTCTCCTGTTGTTCCTTAATCTTGTCCAGCCTCTTCCTTTTCCTAATCTCCTTATAGTGAAGCTTCATGTCAACAGGGCCCATGCTGCAGGAATTTGGATCTTCACGCTGCATGTCGAGAAAGTGGATGTCCTCCTGATTCTTCATCATTTCCTTAGCCTGTGAATGAGCAATGTCCATGATCTTCGCTATTGCCTCCTTGAACATCGCCTCCTTCACTCGGAAGGACTCTGCTTTATGTGACTTGTGCTTCACAAGCCGGTCGTATTCCTTGAGAAGGGATTCCATCTTCCTCAAGGCCGAATCTCGACGCATCATGGGGATTCTCGCTCTTTCCCAAAATATGAGACAGGCATCCAGGCACAGGTTCAGGCATTTAGTACGTCCAAATTTTTGCTCCTTTTGGTGGTAAAAGTACTTTTTGAGTACTTGCAACTGAGTTGGAAGGCCACTTGATGTGATGTTCGCATCCGTCTGGCCAATAAGAAACACTTCTGTTTTCGCTCTGGTAGACACCTGGAAAAGAAAACAAACTAAATAATTTCACATCGTAATTAATTTCATTAATTAAATAAAGAAAAGCAGTAACTGGGACTCGAACCAGTGTCATAGCCGTTTGGCGGCATCGCTCAAGTCGGCGTACACAGCACGCTATCCACTACACCATCTAGGGCAGGGGTGGGGAAACTTTTCAGTACCAAGGGCGAAAATCGATAACATAAAGAACACCGCGGGCGTCTGGCAAATTTTAAGCTTATATACAGCGTGTCCCAAAGAAATGTGTACCCACTTTGTTCGATAATACCATCTATGAGGATAATAAATATATTACTTTTTATGTTTTTTAATAAAGAATTTTCTCCTGAATCTAAATATGTAATTTTTTATTAAAAATTGAAGAACAAAAACGTTACAGATGTTTAAATTATAATTATTATTTTCGAGACTTCATGTGCGATATTTTCTAATATTTTAACAGACTGTTTTGAAATACTTATGTTTAGTGTTGATATTGAAGCATAAATGTTGTAATTATTAGTTAATTAAAAAAATTTACAAATTCCATGGTTAAATGACACTTTATCTAAGATGTTCGACGTCTTCCAGAACGTTGTTTTTGTAAGTTTTGCACAGTGCCGTCGGTTTCAAACTTATCTCGTATATGTGCAAAAATATTAGAAAATATCGCACATGAAGTCTCGAAAATAATAATTATAATTTAAACATCTGTAACTTTTTTGTTTTTCAATTTTTAATAAAAATAATTACATATTTAGATTCAGGAGAAACTTCTTTATTAAAAAACATATAAAAAGTAATATATTTATTATCCTCATAGCTGGTATTATCGAACAAAGTGGGTATACATTTCTTTGGGACACGCTGTATATAAGATGTATTTTTAAAAGCTATTTGCTGGGCTGTAAATAAATAATTTTTAGTAAATAATAAATACCTAAGCGGGCGAATTGAAATTAGCTCGTGGGCGAAATTTCGCCCGCGGCCGAGGGTTTCCCCACCCCTGATCTAGGGAGTGGATAGCGTGCTGTGTACGCCGACTTGAGCGATGCCGCCAAACGGCTATGACACTGGTTCGAGTCCCAGTTACTGCTTTTCTTTATTTATAAAACTGATACGTGTACACTACGTTCTCTTTGACAATTCATTAATTAAATAAATTTCAATACCGCAGTAAAATTACATTAATTAGTATAAAATAATTACCAGCTTAGTTGTCCAATATGCAACAGACTAATTAATTTCATGTAATATTAATAATAAATATCACTACCACAGTAAAATGACAGAAATTAAATAATAATAAATTTCAATACCACAGTAAAATGAGATAATTAGTAGCATATATAATTACCTCCATAGTTGTCCAATAGGCTATACAACACGAACCGCTCAAGTGACGAAGAAAATCGTCTTCACTGCAGGCAGGCGAGAAATGAACTGACAAAAAGTCGTCAAAGTTGGGGACCTCTAAATGCAGCGCATCTGGTTCAAACTTGCACAAACGTGTTTCTTGTTCTTTAGAATGCGGAGAAACGTGTGGATTAAAACTCCAAGCTCATTTTTATTTTACCCTATAGGTATGAAACACCCTAATATATATATATGTGTGTGTGTATATATATATATATACAGGGTGGGCCGTAAGTTTCCATACATAGGAAAAATTAAACGTTTGTTTTTATGTTTCAGATACCCTAAGAATATGCGTTTGACGTAAGATCTTGTTTACTGATGAAGCAAATTTTTACGTCAATGGAGAGGTTAATCGGCAAAACATACGTTATTGGAGTAATGCTAACCCTAACTGGCTGAGTCCGACGAAGATGCAAGGTGCGGGTAAAGTGATGGTGTGGGCCGGGATATGGGGTGACAGAATTATTGGACCAATTTTGTCAGTGGAAATCTTAATGCCGAAAGGTATCTTAACATGTTGCAAGAAGAGATTTTCCCATCCCTGCTAAACGAGGAAGGTAACTTCCCAGTTTACTTCCAGCAAGATGGAGCTCCATCTCATTATGGTCTTCACGTGCGTCGGTATTTGGATCAGCAGTTTCCGGATGCTTGGATTGGTCGGCGTGGTCCTGTGGAGTGGCCTCCCAGATCCCCAGATCTCACCCCCTTGATTTCTATCTTTGGGGGCACTTGAAGGCCATGGTGTATCAGGAAAAGATACGAGACATAAATCATCTAAAGGAACGTATCACCAACGCCATTACAAGCATAACGTCAACTGTGCTAATGCGTGTTCATCAACAGTGGGGAACACGTATTGAAATGTGTTTTCAAAACAATGGCAACCATGTAGAGCATATTATATAAATAAAAATGGTTGTCCATAAAAAAATGTTTATTTTTCCTATGTATGGAAACTTACGGCCCACCCTACCCTGTATGTAATAAATATATATATATATATATATATATATATATATATATATATATATATATATAATATATATATATATATATATATATATATATATATATATATCTGATACGTTGAGAGCTCAATATGAATCAGTTTTCAGTACCCCAAAAAGTGACAGCGATACCTGACATAAATGCATTCTTTGAAGAGGAATTGCAAGGAGAGTATATAACAGACTTTGAGTTTACACCAGAAGATGTAGCGAGAGCTATAGAACAAATGAAACTACATTCAGCTGCAGGTCCGGACAATTGGAACGCATTATTGATTAAAAACTGTAAAAATGAAATAGCTACACCTTTATACTGGGTATGGAGAACATCCCTAGACACTGGGGAAATACCGAGCATCTTGAAAAGAGCAAACATTGTCCCTATATATAAAGGAGGGGACAGATCTCGAGCAAAGAGCTATAGACCAGTGTCATTGATGTCCCACCTCACCAAAGTATTTGAAAGAATAGTTAGAGAGAAAATTTATGATTTCCTGGAGACACGGGAAGATTCAACGAAAATCAGCATGGATTCCGATCAGGTAGATCATGCCTATCACAACTAATAGAGCACTACAACAATATCCTAGATGCATTGGAAGGCAATGACAACTACGATGTTATATACACAGATTTTGCTAAAGCTTTCGATAAATGTGACCATGGTATAATAGGACATAAAATTAAAGACATGGGAATAACAGGCAAAGTGGGAAAATGGATCTACAACTTCCTTAGTGATCGCCTGCAGGTCGTCAAAATTCAAGGTATATCATCATCAGAATCGGAAGTACGCAGCTCAGTACCACAAGGGACAGTACTGGCCCCACTCCTGTTCATTATCATGCTAACAGACATAGACAGCGGAGTAAACAGCAATAGTATAGTAACATCCTTTGCAGACGATACAAAGATCACCAGAAAAATCAGTGATGTACATGACGTGGAGGCCTTGCAGAGGGACACGAACAAAATATACAAATGGTCAGAAGACAACATGATGTCATTCAACGCCGAGAAATTTCAACTCTTGAGATATAGTAGAAAAGAAGAACTTACAGACTGCATATTATGCTCCAGATAGACAGGAAATTCAGAGAAGCATGAAAGCGATCGATCTCGGGATAATAATGACAGATGATGCGAAATTCGAAACACAAAATCAGATAGCGATAAATAAAGCAAAAAGAGTCGCCAGACAGGTTCTAAGAACGTTCAAGAGAATGGACAGGACAGTAATGATTCCCCTGCTAAAAACACTGATTATACCAAAACTTGAATACTGCTCAGTTTTGACGTCCCCATATAAAAGAAGAAACTAATAAACGAAGAAACGCAAAGGCATTTCACAGCCAAGATTGATGGCTGCAAAGAACTCAACTACTGGGAAAGACTACGTAAACTAAATCTGTACTCACTGGAAAGAAGAAGAGAGAGGTACATCATAATCTACATATGGAAAATGATCGAAAAACTGGTACCAAACCTAAAACTAAACCCAATTACCATTCAAACAACACTGGAAAATAGGAAAGGCAGAATGTGTAGTGTTCCCAAATTAAAAGCGCAACAAGGGACCTCAACCCTGAAGGAAAATAGCTTGGTTGTCAGGGGGCCAAGACTTTTCAACCAGCTTCCTAAGGGCCTCAGAAACGTAACGGGGATCAAAGTTGAAGTCTTCAAGAAAAGACTGGATGCCTGGCTCAGGACAGTACCAGATGAGCCGGGCGTGCCTGGCTATGTACGGTGGAGAGCGCAAGAAAGTAACTCGCTCCTCCACCATGCCAGACCTAGAGGCGGGGCCACGAGCTTGACCTCCGTGTGAAGAGAGACCAACACACGAAACAACATAAGGTTCATAAGGTATATATATATATATATAGTGTATATATAATGACGGCCTGCTTACTGCCGGCCTTCTCCCGGCCCCTCCCTTTCTCCGAGTTCTTCCCGACTCTTCGCTTCCACTTTCGCTCCATCTGGCAACGGGAGTGGGACCAAGCCACACAAAAACTCCACAAGACCAAACCGCATCTAGGATACTGGGCCGCCTCATTCCACCGGTCCCGCCATAAAGAAGTGATTCTAGCTCGTCTCCGCCTAGGAGAGAGACGCATTACTCATGGTCACCTTATGGCTAAATCGCCATACCCCTGTCACTGTCGTACATCTCTTAGTCGAATACCTAAACCTGTCCGCTCTTCATCGCAGGTGTTTCCCCTCTTGACCAAAACTCCCATACCCGAGCGTCTACAATTCATACTCGCCGAAGGCCCCCACTTTTCAACGGAAGCGATTTTACTTTTCCTCACTTAATGTATTCCCATCTGCTTCATCGGGTCTAAGACCATACCCCTCCTACCCACTATCCAGCAACCGAACCTTACTCACCCCCCTAGTCTACCATCCCCAACTCAGTAACACCACACACCCACTGCCTCGCCGAGATATGTCCCACTTTCACTAGGTATGAATCGGCGGTAAATTAAAGGGAAAAAAAAAAATATATATATATATATATCGATGATTTTATGTTCTTATATGCTAAACGACATTACGCTTTCTTTTTATCTAGGTATGCTTGAACATACTCAAAATTGTTTATCAGGTGCAAAATTGCCAAGTAATGGGGATGTTATGAGGTACTATCTACATTTACTTCAGTCGATTAAGAATAAGCACAAGGCTGCTCAGTTGACGATAGCGGAAGTGGAAACTTTTTGGAAGAAGGCGAGGATTCCACTGCGGTCAGTTCAACATGCAGTGAAACAGTTTGATGACGGGATCTTTTGAAAAAAAATCCGTTCCGGAAGACGGATACACAAAGGAAGAAAGAAGAAGAGTTGAAATCCGGCTTTGATGACCTTTTCGACCTTGCTCACCAAAATGCTATGGTGGTGTTGACGAATGAGGAGGATAAAGCGTTCCTTTTGGCAGAGAGAGAGAAGGGCAGAAGAGCCTCCATTGCTGGAATTGATATGACTGGCTAAAAAGGAGGAAGCAGCTACGAAGAAGCGAATTTGGAATGATGAATTTAAGAAGAGACATGAAATAGAGAATCTCGTACTTAACAGAAAAATCGTCCTGGAATCATCATCATCCACGGGTGAGAACACCACGGATTCAGAGAATGAAGGAGCTGTTGGAGTCGTCGTAGTGTCATCACCTCGTCCAAAAAGAGGCTGCAAAAATATCCTTCATCCAGAAGTTCTTTCGTCGTTGGATAGCACTAAAACTAGTGACCGTGATGCGGTCTCCATTGCGTCAGTGATCAGTTGTCAAAGATCTTCGAGTAGTGAATGACACTGCTGAAAGGGGAAGTGCATTGATGCAGGATACCATTCTCAAAGGCATATCAGACTCTTCTTGCAACCTTTAAATAAGGGTTTTTTTGTGCTAACTTTTCAGTTCAATTTCTTATCACCTTTAATTTTAATGAAAGTATTTTTTGTTGTTTAAAAATCATGTATTAATTGAATGAAATAAATAAAAAAAACGATGGGGCTTTGCAAACGGTATGGGGATCTAATAAGCTAAATTTGATTATATCACAGGCAACAAATTTCAACTTTTTTTTTGTTACAGACACGTGAACTACTGATTCCTACTAAAGCGCTGATGCTGATTTCAGATCTGATATCAAAATTTCTCTATCACGTCCAGATTTTGTGTAACCGAAAACTCCTATTTTTCATTTTTTTTCTCACCCGCTTCTATTACGAAAGCCGTCTAAGCTACTTTTCCGTGCCACGTTTTATGTTAAGCATACTTAGCATAATTAGTGAACAGGGATGTCTTTCCTCCTTTATTCTGGCTTAAGACAGACAGCGGAATTCCGCTGGCGGAGTTACCACCCTTGCGCCCAACCATCCACCCAAAGCGCGTTAGTATTTTGTTACTACTGAAAGGCAAATTCCTGTTCTTAAGTGAAACTTTGGTGTGTCCTCTTCCTTTGTCGCTTGTAGGATGACGAGCTCTCCTTCTGCAGGAACCAACAATAATCTCCCATCATATTTGGGTTGAAATTACCTTGGTATCTGTTTTCCATAACTGAGATCTGTTGGTGGAAGCGCTCACCATGCTCGTCACTTACAGCCCCAAGGTTGGCCGGGAAGAAGTCAAGATGAGAATGTAAAAAATGAATTTTCAAAGACATTCTGCATCCCATTATTTCATAAGATTTAAGCATGTTTTCTACGAGTTTACGGTGGTTTTCAGCTTTGTGGTTTCCAAGAAAATTTTTGACAACTTCAACGAAAGATGTCCATGCTCCTAGTTCATTCTCATTTAGGTTAGATGGAAACGATGAGTCGTGGATGACACTGCGGATCTGTGGTCCAGTGAAAACTCCAGCTTCTAGCTTAGCATCTGTCAATATTCCTTTGAATTTATCCTTTAAATATTGGAAACCACTACCTTGATGATCCATACCCTTCACGAAATTTTTCATAAGGCCACGTTTAATGTGAAGTGGTGGAAGATGTACTTTCTGAGGGTCAATAAGTGCTGGGTGTTTCACATTGTATTTACCAACAACATGTTCAGTTCTAGATGGCCAATCATGTTTTTTGTAGTGGTTCTTGTCATCTCTGCTGTTCCATAGACACAAAAAGCACATATGCTTTGTGTAGCCCAACTGTAACCCAAGAAGTAATGATACAACTTTAAGGTCGCCACAAATATTCCATGTGTGGTCCTTATATTTGATGAGTCTTAGCAGCAGTTTCATCGATTCATAAGTCTCATTAAGGCCAGTGGCATGTGCTACAGGTATTGAAGGTTTTTCATTGCCGTTGTGCAGTAATACAGCTTTAAGGCTAGCTTTACTAGTCACTGAACAGTCTCCATTCTTTTGGATCATAGTGACAGCCAATCCCTTGCATCAGACCACTGATATCGTGGCAGAAACAAACGTTTTCTTCCTGTAAGTAAAATGATGAAAACTGCAAATGGCGATGGCGGAAATGGGAAACTTTGGTGTTTGGTTGGAGAAGATTAAATTCTTGAAGTCTTGAACCAAGCAACTCTGCCTTTTCTTTTGGTAATTCCAAATCGCGCACTAAGTCATTTAACTCCGCTTGACTTAACAAATGTGGGGAAATATTTGCATCTGGAACATATATGCCATCTTTCCCTGTTTCTATATCACTAGCAGAATCTTCAGATGAACTGCTGTCTGTTATCGTTGCTGGTGGAACTGGTGGTGGATTTGTTTCATCATGTGGTACTGGTTTCATTGCTGATTCGCAGTTTGGGTACGTGATCTTTGATTTGTTTTTCTTTGTGAAACCAGCAATCTTTGTCAAACAAAAATAACAATCATTGAAGTGATTTTTCGGCTCACGCCAAACCATGGGGACTGAGAACGGCATAGCTTTTCTTTTACCATTCATCCAAGCTATTAACATTGCATTGCACTGTGCACAGCAAATATGTGGTGCCCAGTCCCTCTGTTGGTCTCCTAACTTAGTCAAAATAACACTTGTAGGCAAGTTTAATCTTTGTTGTTATGTTTCTACGTTGTGGCTTAGGTGTATATTGTCCACAGACAAAGCAGAAGTTGTCTGGGTGATTTACACAAGCACGTCTATTTGATGCCATTTTGAATTACCATACAATATCTGAAAAAACGTAGAAAGTAATTATTACGATGTGCAAAATAAAAAGAAATACACACCGTAGTACAAAACAAATGCTATAAAAACACACAAGTCACCACAACCTGTCACTTGCTCATCAGCAGAGAGCTTCAACAACCGTTCTGCTTGTCTGACCGTTGGGCCGTTGCCCGTTACTATGCTCTTGACTCAGTGTTGCCAACTCGGGATAAATTTTATTTATCAAAATTGTTCGAATTTGTATATAGTTGGCAAAAAAAATTGCTTTAACCTTGAAAAGCAAGTTTCATATTACTGGCATTAAGCCGATTAAAACCAAAATCTGGACGTGGTAGAAAATTTTACTAAAAGTGATTTGCATTTTACACAAATTCTAGACGTGATAGAAAAAATCTAATTATAGATTTGAAATCAGCATACCGAAATTAGCTAGGAGCACCTATTTGGTCTTCTGTAACAAAATCTTTGCTACCTAGTGAATTATCTGCAAAGTTGTGCCCAGCTCAAATCACATTATTTTGAGTCCCATCGCCGCAGAACTGCATTGGGATGTTCCAAGGTAATGGTCATACCCATTACATATGTAAAGATTATTAATTTTATACATCTAGTTCACAAAATGAAGTGAAATTTTAATAGCAACCAAGCTTGTTAAAAATATAGGATCATATGTAGAATTCGGACCCCTAACAAGGTTGGGGTCCGAATTCTACATTAGCGGAAGGATGGGGTCTGTATTCTCCATTTGGCTTGTTTAAGCTACTCTTTAACTATTTGAGTTTCTACATTTGCCTTAACATCCGAGGCCATGTTTAAGCTACGCTTTAACTATTCGAGTCAGTTTTAAAGCAATGCATGGATGTAGGAGATCACACTTAAATTCATACTTAGACGAATTTATGTGGCATGAAAGACACACAAACAATACGTTTTTCCAATTTTGTGATACCATTTTTTCACAATATCCTTTTAATTAAACTTTCACTTAAGATTGGATCAAATGTAGAATTCGGACCCCAGCCTTCTTTAGTTGGCTTTGTAAGGCTGACTAACGAAAATATCATGACCTTACCTAACCAATCGTCAAGGGCGTACAGTTAACCTAACGATTGGTTAGGTTAGGTTGTGATATTTTCGTTAGTTAGCCTTATAAAGCTAACTAAAGAAGGCTGGGGTCCGAATTCTACATTTGATATAAGATTTTACAATTGTGTGATTTTAATGGTTTTTATTTGTGATAATAATAATAAAATTTTCTATGAACCTTAAATTGTTTATTGATGTCCTTATACGATTCGTTTGGGGTCTGGCTTCTATAATCTATACATTAGGGGAAAGTTGGGGTCTGGATTCTACATTAGGGGAAAGTTGGGGTCTGTATTCTCCATTAGGGTTACCTGGGGTCCGAATTCTACATGATCCATATATATATATATATATATATATATATATGATACACACAGACAGTGCATGGAACAAGGAACTCTTCTGGGAAAATTAAATCCACTATAGTCCGAATAAGTAATGGTAAATGACAAATACCATAGTTTTTCTTTTTCATGATGCTAGCCCGACGTGGGCAACGGGTCACTCGCAAAGTTCCTTGTTCCATGCACTGTCTGTGTGTATCATAAAAAACTCAGGGGACCATTCTGAGTTCATTCCCATATATATATATATATATATATACATTCAACTGCAAAGAACACGCAGTATAAATAACGTAAAGAACGACGCTTGTTCTTTGCAGTTGAATGTATATAATGTTACGGCATGCGGGAGGTGCCCCCTTGGGGCATTGGTTTCTGCGAGTATGTAGAAGAATTACGGCATTTGGAAGAGTAAAGTCCATGGTGTAATGGTATCGCGTCTGACCGGCAATCGGAAGATCCCGGGTTCGATTCCCAGGTGGTTACTTCATTTTTTCATTTGTTCTGTTTTCTCTCTCTCGTCTTGCGCGGAATATCTCCTATACAAGCGTCGTTCTTTACGATATATATATATATATATATATATATATATGAATAGAAACGACATAAGTATTAAGGAACGTTTCTGCACACGTTCCTTAATACTTATGTCGTTTCTATTCATTTATATACTGCGTGGTCATTGCAGTTATATATATATATATATATGCAAACCCACAAAAAAGATTCGCGAATAGAATTGTTTTTTTTCCTTGAGTTTGCATAATTCATTCATTGCACGTGTTTGTGAAATTCATCCCATATATATATATACATATATTCACAAACAGCACGTGATCTTTTTAATAAGCAAGGAACCACCGGGAAACGGAAAATAAAACGCGAAGTCCAAGCGCTTTCTTGATATATTCACATCTTCAGGGACAAGGGGGGGAGAGGCAGAATACTATGTTAAATGTGTTCGGTGGGTGAGACTCTTTCTGGGGGATATCTTGGTCAACCCGAGGATTTTCCTTTTTGACATTTCTGCAGTGATGCCGGTTTAATTCAAGCCTAAATCGTCTTTTGGCTGTAATGATTGATCCACATTCGTGAACCCATCTTACAATCTCGGTTTTCTCTTCAACATAATCATCAAAACAATCTAAGACTTCCCCCAGTAGACCACTTAATCTGAAGGCTACTAAAATATCGAATACATGAAAAAAAACAAAAGAAATTATACAATTAAAATGTACACAAAAATGATAAGTATAGTGATTCCCCATTTTACAAAACACTTTTACAATTTTATTTACTTTATTCAAGTGCTCTTTATCTTTGCTCTCTCTTTATACTCGTTTTCAGTGTTATTTATAAAGACGGGTAGACATGGACGCCATTATGATTTCGAAACAATGCGAAGGAGACGAGACACACTTTACTGTTTTCTGACACTTTTATTTATGCCGAAATACTTTAAACGAACGGAATAATGAGAGAGAGAGTTACAAGTAGTTACAAGGAAAAGAAGTACCTCAAAACTCAGGCAGAGCTGGGCACTTGCGTTTTTTTGCGGTACTGCGGTACTACTAGCGCACTACCAAACCGGTACCGCATAACGCAGTACCGCAAAGGATCGCTGAAAGTACAGCAGTACCGCTACCGCATTCAAATTTCCCGCGGTACTTTCCGCGGTACCGACCAACACGGTAGTACCGCAGTACCGCAAAAAAAACCGCAAGTGCCCAGCTCTGCCCGGGCGGGTCAAAAGGCCTTGCGGCCCATACCGAGGAGGTACCAATGGCAACGGGTGCCAGGGAAAATTCTGTAAAAGTTTATTTTTCTTTCAACTATCCTAGCAGTAGTAGAAAACTGGATAGAAAAGTAGAAGGCTCTCTCCCCACCCTCCGCTCCCTCCCTGCCAGAGGCAGGTACGGAAAAAGGTTGAAGAAAATACCTTGACCCTGGAAAAGTAGCCAAGGAAATTTTACAGGAAAGTGGAGAATATATAAATAGCTCTATATTTAGTTTGCTCACATGAGAGTATTCAGTACTTTGTCTAGCCTATTTTTAAACAGATTTACACTTTGACTGGAAACAACCTCTGAGGGAAGTTGGTTCCAGATATTAACTATTTTATAGGAAAAGAAATTTCCGCAGACTGAGGTCCTAAATGTCTTTACACACTCAAATAGTGTGCAAGATTTGGTCTACCCTTTTCTTGAACTGATCCACAGAGGAACTGTTCACAACTTCCGAAGGTAACCTGTTCCATGTGTCACAGATCTTATACGTAAAGTAATTCCCACACACACTAGTCCTAAACCGTTTCAAATCCAACTTCCAACCATTGTTGCGAGTTGGGGTATCATTTAAACTAAACATACTTCTAAAATCGACATCGTTGAACCCGCGTAAGAGCTTGAAAACCTCGATCAGTTGACCGCGCAGCCTCCGAGTTTCAAGCGAAAACAAGTTCAGGGCGCGTAACCGTCGATTGTAGCCCATATGCCTAACGGAAGGGATTAATTTTGTGGCCCTCGCCTGCACTCGCTCCAGCCTCTCAATATCTTTCCTGAGGGTGGGCGACCAGAAATGCACAGCATACTCCAGGTGCGGCGCCGAACAAGGGAATTGTACAGTGAGAGCACAATCTCCTTGTTCCGAAACTGAAATTGCCTCCTGATATAACCCAATAGTTTCTGGGCTTTCTTTTCCATCTCTACGCACTGTTTCGTAAACTTAAGGTCGCTGCTAATTAGCACACCCAAGTCCTTTTCTAAATCAGTCACCTCGATATTACTACCCAACATCGAGTAGTCCGACTTGGGATTGGCGTAGCCAATGTGCATCACTTTGCATTTACCCAAGTTAAACGGCATTTGCCATTTTTCGGACCACTCTCCTATCCTACCTAGGTCCGCACGCAGTTCCTCGATCGCTTCGGGTGTCCCAACATTGGCCCCAAGCTTGGTGTCATCAGCGAATATGGCGATCCGACTGACGATGCCACCGTCGATATCATTTATGTAAATGATAAACAACAGCGGCCCCAAAACGGAACCCTGAGGAACCCCACTAGTGACCGAGGCCCAACCCGAACTAGCACCTTTAATTACAACCCTCTGCCGCCTATTCTTCAGCCAGTTTTCAAGCCACCTACCTATTTCCCCACCGATACCCAGCGCGCGCACTTTCGCCATTAGCCGGCGGTGAGGTACCATATCAAAGGCTTTCTGAAAGTCGAGATAAAGTATATCAATCGCCCTACTCTTATCGTACTCACCCAACATGACGTGGAAAAACTCGAGCAAGTTGGTGAGACTCGACCTATGCCGTCTAAACCCATGTTGGGAGTCCACAAGCAGGCCTTGCGGCGCATACCGAGGAGGTACCAATGGCAACGGGTGCCAGGGAAAATTTTGTATTTTTCTTTCAACTATCCTAGCAGTAGTAGAAAATTGGATAGAAAAGTAGAAGGCTCTCTCCCCACCCTCCGCTCCCTCCCTGCCAGAGGCAGGTATGGAAAAAGGTTGAAGAAAATACCTTGACCCTGGAAAAGTAGCCAAGGAAATTTTACAGGAAAGTGGAGAATATATAAATAGCTCTATATTTAGCTTGCTCACAGAGACACCGAGCAAGCAAACTCCTAAATGTCTTTACACACACAAATAGTGTGCAAGATTTCGTCTAACCTTTTCTTGAACTGATCCACAGAGGAACTGTTCACAACTTCCGAAGGTAACCTGTTCCATGTGTCACAGATCTTATACGTAAAGTAATTCCCACACACACTAGTCCTAAACCGTTTCAAATCCAACTTCCAACCATTGTTGCGAGTTGGGTTATCATTTAAACTAAACATACTTCTAAAATCGACATCGTTGAACCCTCGTGAGAGAGAGAGAGATTTTAAATAAACTACAACATTCTAATACGAAAAGCACCCATTCGGGAAACATCCCGCCCGAAGACGAGGGCATTGTCTCAGCCTTTTTGGCACGTTTTAGCGTTGCCAATTCGTATTTTTATACAAACATTTATAATTTCTTACTAAACAAACCATTATTAAATTCTTATAAACAAAACATTTAATTCTTAATACACTATATAAGCTATTAAAAATATTGGGTCAATCCCAGAATAGGCACCTTGCAAGGAATTAAATAAAAAAAACCTGATGATTACAAAATTTATTGTTTATACAAAGTTTATTACAAATGTAATAAAGGCAAAGTTATAAAAGGTTTAAAGTGGTTTAATGAATAAAGAAAAATTTTAGATATAAATTCCTGCAAGATGAGCCCAATGTTTCTGAATCCATCTGAAGCAAATCTATCTTGCCACATAAATTAGGTTAGGTTAGGTTAGTTTAGTTTAGTTTAGTTTAGTTTAGAGTTGATTTTTTCAAATATTGATAAAAACAATGAAATTATATCTCTAAAAACTTTAGATTTTTTCTCCTCAATCCCAGATTAAGCACCTGTGTTTTGCCTCAATCCCAGATTAAGCACCTAAAAATGATTTCGGGTGCCTATTCTGGGATTGATCCAAAATATTTAATTAAGTGGCAAGAATGCGGTAGTCTAAGGAAAAAGACGTTGCGCAATCATCAGCACCCGCTGCTTCCAGAATATGCCACCACCTATTGGGAAAACTAAAAAAATTTCCCAATAGGCAACATAATCTAAAAACAATCTAAAACTTCCCAATACATAACTTAATCTAAAGGCTACTACACTGAGCGGCAGAAAAAGCGGCCCGCATGAAATATCGTGAAAAGTAAATTGATTGTTCTTAATATTAGTCCTGGCCTTTACAAATTAGATTCATACATTGTCAGAAAGGTGGTGGAATATTCTGTAAGCAGCGCGTGTCGATGTTTGCGCCACGTCTTTTTTCCCTAAACTACCGCATTCTTGCCACTTAATCGCTTGTTTTAATTGCTTGCTACCGTCTGGACTACATTTTCGAATTTTAAAACTTTTATAAACAGAAGTTTGACCACTTTTTCGCTTTTCGCGATATTCCAAGTGGGCCGATTTTTCTGCCGCTCAGTGTAAAATATCGAATACATAAAAAAAGCTCTATAAAAGAAATTATATAATTAAAGTGTACACATAAAAATTATATGTTATTAAAGTTAATATTTGTATAATTAAAACAAGCAATTAAGTGGCAAGAATGAATGTGGTAGTCTAGGGAAAAAAGACGTGGCGCAATCATCGACACGCGCTGCTTCCGGAATATTCCACCACCTTTCTGACAATGTATGAATCTAGTTTGTAAGGACCAGGACTAATATTAAGAACATAATCAAAATTGTTCTTGATCACACTCGATTCAATTATATTTCTACCAACAAACGATTTACTAAAAATTAATTTGGAGGCATTTTTCCAGTCAATTGGATGGTTAGTATCTCTTACGCGAATGAAAATGGCGTTAGATTCCTGGCCGGTTATGCCGTATTTATGCTGCTTAATACGTAATTCTAGGGTCTTGCCAGTTTGATCAATTAAAATTTATTACATAATGTGCATGGAATTTTATATACACAACCCTGTTCATTTAAAGGAGAGTTTTTATTCAATATATTCTTAATTATATCTAAATTTCTGAACGCGATATTTACGTTAAAAGTGCTCAGCAATTTCGACAGTTCAAGGAAATTTTCAGTAAATGGTAATGCTAAGACATTTTTAGTGGTATAAGGAGTTTTGTCTTTTACCTCGTAGAAAGTTTTCTTTGTAATTTTTAAGGATTTATCTATGCAGTTCTTTGAATATTTTAAATCAAACGCAATTTTATATATTATACTAATTTCATCATCAATGAACTCTCGGCTACACATTCGTAAGCATCTTAGGAACAAAGTAGAAAAAATGGGTTGTTGTTGTTGTTGTTGTTGTTGTTGTTTAGCCCACCCTGATCGAGCAAGCCGGCAGGACGCAGGTAACCGATCGCTCTCTTCGGAGTGGACCAGAGGTTCAGCGCACTAGTAGTGATGTTGTGTTCGTTGTTGTGCTAGAGCGGTACAGTCTGTCATAATGTGTTCAATTGTTTGTGGTGTGTCCTGGCACAGGTGGCAGGTGTCGTCTATGGAGTTGTCTAGTCTGTGTTTATATGTTAGTAAGTTGGGGTGATGTCCACATCGGAATCGTGCTAAGTTAACTCGATCCGATCTGCTCAGGCTGATCTCTGACCTGTTAATGGGTGGCGGCTTTGCACCTAGGACCGCATTCGGACCGAGTCGTGTCAGTGCTTTGTGGGTTAGGTGTGTGTGTATGTGTGATTCAGGTTAACTGAATGTCCGGTTAGGTTAACTGAATGTCCGGTTAGGTTGTCATGATATTTTTGTTAGTTTAAAATTTAAATGAAATTGATGAGAGCAAACTTTTCTGGTTAATTTTGAGGTGTTTTGTACGAAACTGCCATCTGTTTCCTGTGCAAATGCGTTACTTAGGTTCTAGCAAACAATCAAAAGCACTTACCGGTGCTTTGAATTAGGTATTCCTTGAAGCCTACCGTTTTATTCCTGTGTCCCACAAACAGCCTACCTAACTCTCTCTTACATTACCAATTTAGAAGCTATAGACATTACCCTAACTATACTTAAGTACGAACAACTTCCTACCCGATTGTCACCTTAGAAACATCACCTAATTATACTCAGCACCAAAGATTAGGTCAGATAGGAAAAAACATGTCTAGGCCAGACCAAAGCAATACGAACAGCCGCGTTGGTTCGTTTATGACTTGCTCTTGCCATTCAGCTTAGATTTAGTGATATTTACCCTTTAGTGACTTTTAGACTATATACATATATATACATACACGTCACCTCACTCCTCCCCTACAAGTTTAGTCTGTCAGGCGGATGAGGGACCCTAGACGACCTGCGGAGCGGGGTTGATGTAGTAGGATTAGGTGCAACCTGTATAGGCGGGCAAGTTGAACCATTTTCCGGAGGATCAGTTCTCTCTTCCGGAAGACTCTGGTCCTTCTGCACTTCACGTTCCCATATCTGGTCCTGATGGCGTTTAATAGAACGACCATCTTCTAGTTGGCACTTGAAGGAAACAGGGCCCGTTCTCTCCTGCACAGTTGCAGGAACCCATTTTGGTCCAGCCCCATAGTTGCGAATCACAACTGGATCATTAGGTTTCGCTTCTAGAACTCTCCCTCTTTTAGTGTCGTGGTACAACTTCTGTTTTTTCTGATGGCGTAAAACTCGTTGTGTAACGTTTCGTTTGGACGTAACAAATCGAAAACTGAACGAATTCCCCGGCCAATCAGAAGTTTAGAGGGAGACACCCCCGTCGTGGTGTGTGGTGTTATTCAATATTTAAACAAAAATTTATCCAACACCACTTGCATTTCCTCCCCACGAGAATGACGCAAGGCCGACTTGAAAGTACGGACCATGTTTTCCGCGAGACCGTTAGTAGACGGGTGGAAAACACTAGACCGGACATGTCTAATGCCATTTAGGTGGACGAAGGAACGAAATTCCTCACTGGTAAAACAAGTACCATTGTCGGAAACCAGGACTACGGGTAAACCCCATCGAGCGAAAACTGAACGGAGTAAGCGAATAGTAACACCCGAAGTCGTGGAAGTGGTTGGAAAAATTTCCACCCACTTAGAGTAGGCGTCCACAATGACTAGGAAATAAATATTATTTATAGAACCTGCATAGTCAACATGGATCCTATGCCACGGTATAGTAGGCCATTCCCAAGGATGAAGTGGACTTTTCCTTGGGAGATCTCTGTTCTCTAGGCAGCTTTGACAGGAACGAACCAATGATTCGAGTTCTCCATCTAAACCAGGCCACCAGAAATAAGCTCTCGCCAGCTCTTTCATTTTTGTTGCGCCCATGTGTTCAGCGTGAAGTTCCTTCACTAAATTCGACCTGCCTTTATTTGGAATAATCACTCTGTGGCCCCATAAGAGACAACCATTTTGAATAGAGAGGCCAGACTGACGCTGAATAAAAGGCTGTAATTCACTCTCAACCTTAGTAGGCCAACCAACTGAGCAGAAATGGATGACCCTAGACAGAATAGGGTCTGATTTTGTCCACTGCTCTATTTGTACTGCAGATACTGGAGTGGATTCCAAAAACTCCACCAAGTGAACCCATTCTGTAGGTATAGGTACACAATCATTTGGATTTTCTAAGGGCAACCTACTTAGCGCATCAGCCGTACCTAGAAGTTTACCTGACCGATGTACTAAGTCAAATTTATAGGCTTGTAGAATCAGTGCCCATCGTTGAATCCTACCTGAGGCCATAACTGGAATATTTTTATTAGATGAAAATAAACCTAAAAGAGGCTTATGGTCAGTAATTAGTTTAAATTCATGACCCCATAGATAGAAATGAAATTTTTTTATTGCAAATACTAGGGCTAATGCTTCACGTTCCACTTGTGCATATCGTCTTTCCGTCTCAGTTAGTGTTCTAGAAGCAAAACAGATAGGCCTATCTACACCATCAATGTGGTGAGATAACACTGCCCCAATTCCATAAGAACTGCTGTCTGCTGAAACTACGAGAGGAAGTTTAGGATCATAATGCACTAGGAGAGTGGACTTTAGTAGTACGTCCTTGGAAGCCTCAAATGCTTCCTTTTGAGTTTTCTCCCATCTCCACTGTTCCCCAGATCGTAATAGCTTATTTAGGGGTTCAAGGAAAGTCGATGCATTAGGCAAAAATTTCCTATAAAAGTTTAGGAGACCTAAATAAGCTTGTAACTGTGTGATGTTTTGTGGAGGTGGTGCCTTTTCTATTGCTTCTAGTTTATCCACCGTTGGATGAATGCCTGAGGCATCTATGCGGAACCCTAAATATGAAACCTCGTTAGTGACCCATGAACACTTTTCTCTTTAGCTTAAGTCCAGCATCCCGGAGTCTTTTTAGAACCGTGGTTAATCTAGTTAGGTGTTCTTTTTTAGTCGAACCTGAAATGAGGACATCATCTAGAAAGCAAAGTACCCCTGGAATGTGACCTAGAACTTGGTCCATTGTCCTCTGAAAAAATACCCGGAGCCGATGCTATTCCATAGCATAGCCTATTGTACTTATATAGGCCTCGGTGCGTATTTATGATAGTTAATTCTTTAGAGTTTTCATCTAAACTTAGTTGAGCATAGGCTTGGGACATATCGAGTTTTGTGAAATATTTACCCCCAGCAAGAGAGCTAAATAATTCATCAGGCTTGGGTATAGGATAGCAATCTAGAAGGACGGCTCTATTTGCTGTTAAACGGTAATCCCCACATAACCGCACGGACTTGTCCGGTTTTAGTACAGGAACTACTGGGGCAGCCCACTTAGCGTGTGTGACTGGTTCAATAATTTTATCTTTTAGCAGCCTGTCAATTTCTAAATCCACCTTCTCCCGCAGTGCATGCGCAATTGAACGAGCCTTACAAAATTTCGGAGTTACATTAGGGTTGCGAAAAATGCTCTGTATGAATTGGTCCACAATTAACCCACCCCTTATATCTCCAGTCTAACTATAGAGTAGATCAAGTCTAGCCTAGAGGGGTCAGCCTAGAGATTCCGGAAATGGTCCAGAGCGGGCAGATAAATTGAGGTCCACAGTAGGATTCCTCACAAGAATTAGGTTAGGGCAATCTACCTTCACCTTTGTTAAGCTATGAGTTGATGCTGGGTCTTAGGCCACAATGTAGGCCTAACTTGTCTGACCCAGCTTAATTTAATGCTTATAACTTACTGGTGTAAAAACTCAATTAGTCACTTACTTTTTGTTATCGGAGTGTCTCCCTTCTCCGGTTATGTTTTCGAGAGCGCACTTTTCTGGTACGTCCTCTCGCCCCGTTCTTCGTTTCGTTCTGCCTTTTGTTCTCCTTTTCGCGGGGCTTCTCGTACCAGCGTTGTCTTGGTTTATTCTCGGTTGGTTGAGCGGTATGTATCTCCACTACGAGCAACGCTCCTCCCACACAGTTATATAATACTAGTGTGGAGAATAACTCTGGTGAGCAACCAATTGGTTTCATCCACCCAGTTATTGACATAAAAGGAATTTAATGATTGTTAGATTAACTACCTACCTACTCAGTGAACCATTTTCGTTACCTCCCAACTACCCACTCATCAGTTTTCCATATACTGGGGGCCCCGGGAGATAAAAATTTTGGTGTCATTGTCACCAATTTTTGTCTGAGTGTAGACTAGCTAACTATTTAACTGTAAATGCCTGTTAATCTGATTAACAGTGCCTATCCTCACCTTCTCATGGAGAAGGTGTAGCATTTAATTAGAAGATAAAATATACATCCATAGGATGAAACTGTCTATGGTCTTTACCATAAGAAAAGAAAAATGAAAGTTAGAAGATAAAATTACAATTCCCCAGCATCTATTTTTTGTTGTAAAAATAGTCGCGCTTTTAATGCTGTTTGTCGCTGAGGTCTTGTGTCTGTCAATGTTGTAGTAGGATGCGTTACCACTCCTACTGTCAAAGGAATAGTTACTGGAAGTTCAGTGTCTCCAGTTGTTACTGTCAGTGGAGAAGGTTCTCCAAAGTCCATTGTTTTGGGTCCAGACTCTAAAGGGTACAAAAGAGAAATGTCTCTTGTTGTGTCACCCGTTGAAGTCCTTAATTTGACCACTCTTGTTACCCCATCTGCCCCTGGTCTGAGTTCTGAAACTCTAGCCAGAGGCCAGTTTTGTCTTGGAGTACTGTCATGTATGAGAACAAGGTCCCCTACCTTAATTGTGTCAGACCAATCCTTCTTAGTCATTTGTTTATGTCTCTCCCTTAGACCCATCAAGTACTCATTTTTCCACTGTTTAATGAAATGAGCTTTAACTCTAGTTAAATGTTGTAACTTAGTCTGGAGCTCATCATGTCGTTGAGTCCAGTTTGGGTCTTCTGAAGAGTCTATATTGTAGTCCGGCAGGAGACTAACTTGTTCTCCCCGAATCAAATGATTTGGAGTTAATGGTTCTGGGTCATTAATGTTGTCACTCACATAAGTGAGTGGCCTATTGTTAATGATGTTCTCAATCTCAGCCAGGAGAGTGAGTAACCCAAATAAGTGTATCTGTTTTTTGCCAATTGCTTTCTTCAAGCAATTCTTTACTGTTTGTATATTCCTCTCCCAGATAGAACCATACCAAGGAGAGGCAACTGGAATATACTTCCACTTTATGTTTTGATTTTGTATATATAATTGTGTGATTTCATTGCTTAACAAGTCGTGGATGACTTGTTCACCAGCTTTGAAATATGTAGCATTGTCAGTCCAAACTGTCTTGGGTACTGAATGTCGTGCACAGAATCTCTTAAAGACAGCAACAAAAGATTCTGCTGTTAGGTCCTCCACAACATCCAAATAAACAGCTCGTGAGGCTGCACATGTAAACAGTACAATGTACATTTTTTGTTCCGTGTCACCCACCCCTACAGTCAATGCTCCTGTATAGTCAATGCCTACAGTCTCAAAGGGTCTGTTGAGAGTAACTCTCTCCTCTGGCAAAGCAGGAGGATTTGGTTTCCTATAGGGCCTAGCATGAATACGCCTACATGTGACACACTCACTCAGGACTGTTTTAACAGTGATCCTTCCCTTGGGTATCCAATAAGTTTTTCTTAATGTAGTTAGTGTCTGTGGTACCCCCATATGATATACATCATTGTGTATTTTTCTGATGATTAATGTTGTCAAATAGCTAAATCTAGGTAAAAGGATTGGATTTTTGCTTTTGTATGACAGTTTTGATTTGTCTAATCTCCCTTTACACCTTAGAAGGCCTTCCTCATCTCTGAACAAGTTTAGATCCACAACTACTGATGGTACAGGTTCTTTTGTTTGTTTCCCATTTGTTAAGAATTCTAACTCTTTATTGTACTCTTTTTGTTGGGCCTGGCCTATCCAATATTGGGTTGCAACTTCTGTATAATTATGATTGTTTTTATTTAGCTGTTTGTTAATTGTAGCTAAACAGTTGTGAGCAAACCTCAAACAGTAGGCTGTCACCCTGACAAGTTTGTTGAAATCAGAATACTTTTCATAATTAGTGATTGGTTCAACCTTTTCATTTGAAAAGATTAAATTTAATGTCAAGTTAACTTGTTCCACAGGCCATTGGTCTGTATACAGAGCCACTTAGGTCCCATAAACCAAGTTTTGTTTGACTTCAACAACTTGTAGGATAAACCTCTGGTCAGAAAGTCTGCTGGATTCTGTTTAGTTGGAACATAGTGAAAGTTTACTTGTAGGCTTTCATTAGCGTCAGCTATTTCTTTTAGCCTATTTCTTACAAAGATATTCTTACTATTCATGCTATCATTCCGTATCCAGGCAAGACAAATCTGACTGTCAAGCCAGACGTGGATATTAGTTATGAACACATCATAGTAAGCATCCTTAAGCAATGAAATGGTTTTAATGGCTAATGTAGCAGCCAATAGTTCCAACTGAGGTATGGTTCGGGTAGGTTTGAGAGGTGCAACTTTCCCTTTTGCATAAATTAGATGACTTTCTGTAGGGCTTACAAGATACGCACAGCACCCATAAGCTTGTGTGCTTGCATCAGCAAACACATGAAGCCTCTGGGGCTTATCCCTAAACCCACAGCACCTTTGAATTTTAATGTTCTGCACTTTTGTTAAATCAGTAGCTAACTTCTTCCAAGATTTTTGATTTTCATTTGTTATTGGATCATCCCACCCAACATTTGTCCTCCAAATTTCTTGGAGGAGAATCTTTGATTTTATTGTTGAAGGCAGGAATAGACCCATAGGATCAAAAATTTTGGAAGCCTCTGATAATATTTGTCTTTTAGTATTTGCTTCCTCATCAAGTTTAAAACCTTTAGTACAGATTGAATCATGACTGTTAGAAGTTGCATCAAATACCAGTTCATACCTAAAGTTTTAACTCTGTCTGATGGCTCAGTAAGACCATTATTATCTTTAAAATCTTTTTGTTTAAATCCTCATTATTTGAAATCCACTCTCTAAGTTCAAAGTTACCTTGTTGCATAATGTTTTGAGAGTGTTCATAGACTTCAGATAATTCAGATTTTGTTGTCGTTGAGCCTATTAGATTGTCTACGTAAAAATGTTCCTTAAGGAAGTTCAATGTTAGAGAGTTATTAAACTGGTTTAAATGATGTTTAATTGTCAATGCTAATAGGCTAGGTGAGCAATTGGCTCCAAACAACACAACATTAAATCTATAGGTTATGAACCCTTTATTCAAATCAAATGGATCCTTGAACCATAAGAACCTAAGTTGGTTCTTATCATATTCATTTTAAGATTTATTCTCAAAAATGCCTTCGAAATGTCACTTTGTACAGCATATTTGTCTAACCTGAACCTCAGTAAGATCTTCACAAGGTCAGAAATGAGATTAGGACCCT
This sequence comes from Bathynomus jamesi, assembly GCA_023014485.1. Taxonomy (NCBI): domain Eukaryota; kingdom Metazoa; phylum Arthropoda; class Malacostraca; order Isopoda; family Cirolanidae; genus Bathynomus; species Bathynomus jamesi. The sequence continues at coordinate 420,182 of JAJOZX010000674.1, forward strand.
CAATCAAGCAATCATTCAAGCTGTTTATCACTGTCTTTGAGGCTACAATTATATACTACTCTAAGTTTTGTTGTTGGGGCATCTTGTCGATAAACCCCCTGTGGGTTAAATAATGACAACCATCTTTTTTAAAAGGGTTATCTGTTACTTCTTCAATGAAGCCTTTCTGTAGCTGTTCTTTGAAGACATTATTATATATTTTACATTATTTTCTGTTTGAGTTTTTTCATTACTTTATATAAATGTCCTTTAGCTACTTTGAGATTATCTCTTAAAGTTGGACAATTTATTTTCCAAGGTAACTCAATAAAATAACTATTGTCTTTACACTGAATGGTGTCTTCAAATCTTTCTACCATTAACTGATCTTCTGAAGTTTGATGGTGTCATGTATACCCACAGATTCTAGTAACCATAAAGTTTGAATTGCCTCATCCAAAGTTTCATTTGATAATGATGAATTAATGTTCTCAGTTGAGATAATATTATTCAAAGTGTTGCTATTCTTACAGGTGTTATGTAGGACTGAGTTGAGGCACATAGTATTTGTTGGTCATGCACTGTTTTGGTTTAGGTCTAGGTTGTAGTCTGATAGGTCACCCAAAGGGGCTATCCTGATGGAGTCTGAATAGCTATACCATTACCTATCTCTACTATGCCCTTATGAATAAGATTAATATAATCTGCCCCTATTAGCATTTCAATGTTAGCTATTGTGTTGTTAGTGATATGTCTATCAGCTATTTTGTAGTGTTTTTTCAAATGATTTATGGTTTGTTCTAGTTTGGGTATAACCAGTTTGTTTTGTCCTACTTTAGAAATAATAACTGCTTCAATTTTCTTGAATTTACTTTCTAAATGTAGTTCCAGGTCAATTGTCTTATAGCTATTTTTGTCCGAGTTATCCTTAACAAAGGACGCAATATTGAAGTTTTGTTCATTCGGGTTTGGTGTCAAACCCAATTTATTAACTAAATTTTTTGAAACAAATGTTTGTTGAGAACAACAGTCTAAGACATCTCACTGGAGTGGTACTACCCTCACTATTCACTAAGTCCAAAGTAATAGTTGGTAAAAGAATCTCAGTGTTTCTTGTTACATTGTTTGAACAAGCAGAATGTCCCATGAAAGTGGCATTTCTTGATTACCTTTGTTTGGGGGAGGTATCTTTTGAGTTTGAGTACTATTATTTGGACACTTTGGTGAATCACACATTGATGAGACATGTCGTAAACTTTTACAAAACTTACACTTGAATCTTAACCTAGATTTACAGTCTTTCTTATAATGTCCCTGGCCAGTACACTTTTTACACAGGTTCAACTGTTCACATCTTTTAGCCCTTTGGTTAAAATCTGAATATTTGTCACACCCAGTACTACTGTGTTCATTACTTGCACAAAATTTGCAATATGGTGTGTAAGTTGAGGCAGCAGTTACATTAAAGTTCTGTAATGTAGGTGTTCGTGTTTTGTAGTTGGTCACATTTGATTCTACAATATCAAGTTTTGTCTGTTTGGCTGTAGCTAGTTGGTCTCTGGGAACAGTCTTTGGTTTATCCATAGTCTGGGTCTTATGTGTTGGAAAATCTCTCAAGTTGTAATTAGTTAGGATATTGGGGAAGTGTTGTCTTATTTGTGTTAAATTAGGATAATTTTCTCCCGTCTTTAGAATTAAATTATCTTTAACCCTCGAAGGAAGGCACCTAAGTACTATGCTTTGTATAAGCCAAGATGAAGTTTTAATATCTATCTCATTGCTAACCAGTTGTCCTATAATAGCTTCTAATTTTGTATAAAAATTTTCCATATCACTATGGTTATCTTTTATGGGTGCAAATTCAAAAATTTGTTGAGATAATTCATATATAATCACATCATTATTAACGTAATTACGTTTTAAAAGATCAATAGCTACTTCATATGAATCCCCTACGGCTGGTAAATAGGCTATCAGGTTATGGCTGGGCCTTTAAGAGAACTAGTTAAGTAACTAAACTTTTCAACAGTTGAAATATAAGGTTTATTACCTATTAAATTCTCAAATTTGTCAATGAAAGATGGGAATTGTACCGTGTCCCCTTCAAATGTTGGTATTTGCAAAATGGGTAACTGAGCCCTCAATTCTTGTGACTCAGGATTTTGCATGCCACTTAAATTTTGTTGAAGGTTAGCCCTACTTTGATTAAAATCAGAATTAGGTTTTTTTGGTGTTAAGTCAGTCAACCGAGACCGTAGTTCCCTTATTTGCTGTTCAATTGAGCTTACCTGATCATCATCATCAGCGTAAAGGTCTATCAATTGTTCTTCAGCCATTTCGGATTCAACTAACTCTGAAATACTCTCATTAATGGCTATTATTTCCTTCTTTTTAATTTCTAATTTAATAATTACACTCTCTATATTTTTCTTACCTGGTTGTGTAATATTGTTAAAAGTGTTCACAGCCTTTGTAACAGCTCCCAACTTTGCCCCCCTTTCCTTTTTAACTTTTTCAATTCTGCACTGTCCATGTCTAAGTCAAAATTGTTTAACTGGGGATCGTAATGAAATATAGGACAAGAAGAAATTACCAGAGAAGAGAGAGCACAGACAAAACAGTCAAGTTCAAATTTGGTTTAATCCCCCCCAAGTACTTGTGTGTCACTCAGGTCTAAGCTTATTAGAGAATGAGACTCCTTTAATGTAAATGTTTCCTAGTTAGGCCCTAGGTTGTAGACCTAATTAGGCTTGCTCAGGTTAGGCTTAGGCTAGACCATTTAGCCTAATTCTGCAATTTTTGTTAAGTAAGCTTAAGGTTTGTAAATTCCCCACACACGGACCACCAATGCGAAAAATGCTCTGTATGAATTGGTCCACAATTAACCCACCCCTTATATCTCCAGTCTAACTATAGAGTAGATCAAGTCTAGCCTAGAGGGGTCAGCCTAGAGATTCCGGAAATGGTCCAGAGCGGGCAGATAAATTGAGGTCCACAGTAGGATTCCTCACAAGAATTAGGTTAGGGCAATCTACCTTCACCTTTGTTAAGCTATGAGTTGATGCTGGGTCTTAGGCCACAATGTAGGCCTAACTTGTCTGACCCAGCTTAATTTAATGCTTATAACTTACTGGTGTAAAAACTCAATTAGTCACTTACTTTTTGTTATCGGAGTGTCTCCCTTCTCCGGTTATGTTTTCGAGAGCGCACTTTTCTGGTACGTCCTCTCGCCCCGTTCTTCGTTTTCGTTCTGCCTTTTGTTCTCCTTTTCGCGGGGCTTCTCGTACCAGCGTTGTCTTGGTTTATTCCTCGGTTGGTTGAGCGGTAATGTATCTCCACTACCGAGCACGCTCCTCCCACACAGTATATAAATACTAGTGTGGAGAATAACTCTGGTGAGCAACCAATTGGTTTCATCCACCCAGTTATTGACATAAAAGGAATTTAATGATTGTTAGATTAACTACCTACCTACTCAGTGAACCATTTTCGTTACCTCCCAACTACCCACTCATCAGTTTTCCATAAGGGTCTACTTCTATGCAGACCTGATGGCCCTTTAGGTTGCCTACTTCAGGCCCAAAAATAGAAGAAAACTCCCTTAACAATGAGTCTATGTCAGATGGATATGAGAGTGTATGCACATCTGCCTGACCCCTTGGCAAGATTTTGTCAATTGGCATTTTCAAAGCATCAATCCAATCACGGCCTAGTAGAGTAGGCCCTTGCTCATCCACCACTAAAAGGGTTAAAGGATGAGACAAAGTTTTCTGGTTGAGTGTAACTGTGACGTATGCTTCTCCACAAATAGGTATTTGTATGTCTCCATATTTTTTTAAAATCGTTTTAGATGCATGTAGTTTAGGTGTGTTTTTGAAAATCTTATCAAAAACTACCTTGGACATGACCGTCCGGGCAGCACCCGTATCCAATTCTAGAGGAACTGTAATTCCATTTAGGCCTACCTCTACAATATATGGGCCTGTATTTTCCCACTTTGCTGCTCATAGAATAGGTACTCCACTCCAATGTTCGAAGTATTTCCCTTTTGAGGATTTATACTAGAAATGTTAAAATTAGAATTTTCACCCTTTGTTTTCTTTGAAAAACACACTTTAGCTATGTGGCCTATTTTACTACAGTTTCGGCAAACTGCTTCTTTAAAAGGGCAATCTTTCTTCCAATGGTGTTTTCCACACCCTGTACATGGCTTGGAAGGCTTAGTAGAATTAGTAGGCTTAGTCGTATTCGCCTCATACCTTTTATTTGCCTGTCTAGTAGGCTCGTTAGGTCTGCCAGGCCTCGAAGATTTAAAGCTATTTACGTGTTGGGCTTTACTACTATGATTTCCAAAAGCTCTAACATCTTTAGCAGCTGCTTCTCTAGCCGTAGCTATTTCTACAGCCTGACTAAAAGTTAGGTCCTGTATGGCTAATAGGGCTCTCTGGGTAGACTCCTCTTTGAGACCCATTACAAACCTATCTCTTAGCATTTCATCTAATTTGTCCCCAAATTTACAAGTACGGCTATGGCTTTTATTCCTGCAACAAACTCTGCAATGCTTTCATTTCCCGTCTGATGCCTTGAATAAAATTTGAAACGTTCATAGATGAGAACTACTCGGGGTTTGTAGTGATCGGTTAGGGCCTGTACCAATTCATTATAGGTGCAAGTTTCCGGTGCTTTAGGAGAAACTAGGTCCATAACTAAACCAAACGTTTTAGGGCCTATTATAGTTAAAAAGGTAGGTACTTTCTTAGCATCCGGAATGGAATTTGCCTCGAAAAACAACCTCACCCTAGTGGCATAAGCTTCGAAGTCCTCCCCATTGTCTTCGTAGGGGCTTATATGGCCAATCACCGACATGCTAGAGCAAAACCGAATTTGGCCAAATCACGTGAAGTAGGTTAGGTTAGGTTAGGTTTAAATTTGGTCTAGTTACTCCCCAGTTAGGGCTGAATAGTGCATTTTATTAGAGTTAGGGCTGAGTAGGAATTAGTTTTAGAGTTAGGGCTGAGTAGGAATTAGTTTTAGAGTTAGGGCTGAGTAGGAATTAGTTTTAGAGTTAGGGCTGAGTAGGAATTAGTTTTAGAGTTAGGGCTGAGTAGGAATTAGTTTTAGAGTTAGGGCTGAGTAGGAATTAGTTTTAGAGTTAGGGCTGAGTAGGAATTAGTTTTAGAGTTAGGGCTGAGTAGGAATTAGTTTTAGAGTTAGGGCTGAGTAGGAATTAGTTTTAGAGTTAGGGCTGAGTAGGAATTAGTTTTAGAGTTAGGGCTGAGTAGGAATTAGTTTTAGAGTTAGGGCTGAGTAGGAATTAGTTTTAGAGTTAGGGCTGAGTAGGAATTAGTTTTAGAGTTAGGGCTGAGTAGGAATTAGTTTTAGAGTTAGGGCTGAGTAGGAATTAGTTTTAGAGTTAGGGCTGAGTAGGAATTAGTTTTAGAGTTAGGGCTGAGTAGGAATTAGTTTTAGAGTTAGGGCTGAGTAGGAATTAGTTTTAGAGTTAGGGCTGAGTAGGAATTAGTTTTAGAGTTAGGGCTGAGTAGGAATTAGTTTTAGAGTTAGGGCTGAGTAGGAATTAGTTTTAGAGTTAGGGCTGAGTAGGAATTAGTTTTAGAGTTAGGGCTGAGTAGGAATTAGTTTTAGAGTTAGGGCTGAGTAGGAATTAGTTTTAGAGTTAGGGCTGAGTAGGAATTAGTTTTAGAGTTAGGGCTGAGTAGGAATTAGTTTTAGAGTTAGGGCTGAGTAGGAATTAGTTTTAGAGTTAGGGCTGAGTAGGAATTAGTTTTAGAGTTAGGGCTGAGTAGGAATTAGTTTTAGAGTTAGGGCTGAGTAGGAATTAGTTTTAGAGTTAGGGCTGAGTAGGAATTAGTTTTAGAGTTAGGGCTGAGTAGGAATTAGTTTTAGAGTTAGGGCTGAGTAGGAATTAGTTTTAGAGTTAGGGCTGAGTAGGAATTAGTTTTAGAGTTAGGGCGGCGGGACCTACGCTATAGTACGGTAGCTTACCCACACAAACAAACCAAATCGGACGACCCACTAGGCTACATCCAATTTTCCAAATAACCACTTGAACCCAATAAGCCAAATCCCATCCTCGTCGCCAAATGTGATAGCGTGGGGTAGACACCCCAGTTAGGTTACTTAGGTTCTAGCAAACAATCAAAAGCACTTATCGGTGCGTTGAATTAGGTATTCCTTGAAGCCTACCGTTTTATTCCTGTGTCCCACAAACAGCCTACCTAACTCTCTCTTACATTACCAATTTAGAAGCTATAGACATTACCCCTAACTATACTTAAGTACGAACAACTTCCTACCCGATTGTCACCTGAGAAACATCACCTAATTATACTCAGCACCAAAGATTAGGTCAGATAGGAAAAAACATGTCTAGGCCAGACCAAAGCAATACGAACAGCCGCGTTGGTTCGTTTATGACTTGCTCTTGCCATTCAGCTTAGATTTAGTGATATTTACCCTTTAGTGACTTTTAGACTATATACATATATATATATATATACATACACGTCACCTCAGCCATTTCTTACAAAACACCTCAAAATGGACCAGAAAAGTTTCTCATCATACAAACAGACTGGGTGTAAAAATGAACAATTACAGAAATTTTTATTGTGGGCACACTAGGGGCCACTTCGGCCCATCAAGGTGGCTCCACTATGTAAAAACTGCATGTACATTGGCAACAACCAATTTTTACGAAACTAATTAATTATCAATTTAAAACTAGAGAGAGAATCTCTGGATCCAGAGGATCAGTCATAATAGGCTACTATCCACAAATATGTTACTCTCTATAGGTGTGAAAAATGCTCTGTATGAATTGGTCCACAATTAACCCACCCCTTATTTCTCCACTCTAACTATAGAGTAGATCAAGTCTAGCCTAGAGGGGTCAGCCTAGAGATTCCGGAAATGGTCCAGAGCGGGCAGATAAATTGAGGTCCACAGTAGGATTCCTCACAAGATTAGGTTAGGGCAATCTACCTTCACCTTTGTTAAGCTATGAGTTGATGCTGGGTCTTAGGTCACAATGTAGGCCTAACTTGTTTGACCCAGCTTAATTTAATGTTATTAACTGTTTGGTGTAAAAACTCAATTAGTCACTTACTTTTAGTTATTGGAGTCTCTCCCTTCTCCGGTTGGATTTTTGTCGAGAGCGTACTTTGCTGGTACGTCCTCTCGCCCCGTTCTTCGTTTTCGTTCTCCTCTTTGCGGGGCTTTCTGTACCAGCGTTGTCTTGGTTTATTCCCGGTTGGTTGAGTGGTAATGTATCTCCATTACTAAGCACGCTCCTCCCACACAGTATATAAATACTAGTGTGGAGAATAACTCTGGTGAGCAACCAATTGGTTTCTTCCACCCAGTTATTGACATAAAAGGAATTTAATAATTGTTAGATTAACTACCTACCTACTCAGTGAACCATTTTCGTTACCTCCCAACTACCCACTCATCAGTTTTCCATATACTGGGGGCCCCGGGAGATAAAAATTTTGGTGTCATTGTCACCAATTTTTGTCTGAGTGTAGACTAGCTAACTATTTAACTGTAAATGCCTGTTAATCTGATTAACAGTGCCTATCCTCACCTTCTCATTGAGAAGGTGTAGCATTTAATTAGAAGAGAAAATATACACCCATAGGATGAAACTGTCTATGGTCTTTACCATAAGAAAAGAAAAAATGAAAGTTAGAAGATAAAATTACAATTCCCCAGCATCTATTTTTTGTTGTAAAAATAGTCGCGCCTTTAATGCTGTTTGTCGCTGAGGTCTGTGTCTGTCAATGTTGTAGTAGGATGCGTTACCACTCCTACTGTCAAAGGAATAGTTACTGGAAGTTCAGTGTCTCCAGTTGTTACTGTCAGTGGAGAAGGTTCTCCAAAGTCCATTGTTTTGGGTCCAGACTCTAAAGGGTACAAAAGAGAAATGTCTCTTGTTGTGTCACCGTTGAAGTCCTTAATTTGACCACTCTTGTTACCCCGTCTGCCCCTGGTCTGAGTTCTGAAACTCTAGCCAGAGGCCAGTATTGTCTTGGAGTACTGTCATGTATGAGAACAAGGTCCCCTACCTTAATTGTGTCAGACCAATCCTTCTTAGTCATTTGTTTATGTCTCTCCCTTAGACCCATCAAGTACTCAGTTTTCCACTGTTTAATGAAATGAGCTTTAACTCTAGTTAAATGTTGTAACTTAGTCTGGAGCTCATCATGTCGTTGAGTCCAGTTTGGGTCTCTGAAGAGTCTATATTGTAGTCCGGCAGGAGACTAACTTGTTCTCCCCGAATCAAATGATTTGGAGTTAATGGTTCTGGGTCATTAATGTTGTCACTCACATAAGTGAGTGGTCTATTGTTAATGATGTTCTCAATCTCAGCCAGGAGAGTGAGTAACCCAAATAAGTGTATCTGTTTTTTGCCAATTGCTTTCTTCAAGCAATTCTTTACTGTTGTATATTCCTCTCCCAGATAGAACCATACCAAGGAGAGGCAACCGGAATATACTTCCACTTTATGTTTGAATTTTTTATATATAATTGTGTGATTCATTGCTTAACAAGTCGTGGATGACTTGTTCACCAGCTTTGAAATATGTAGCATTGTCAGTCCAAACTGTCTTTGGTACTGAATGTCGTGCACAGAATCTCTTAAAGACAGCAACAAAAAGATTCTGCTGTAAGGTCCTCCACAACATCCAAATAAACAGCTCGTGAGGCAGCACATGTAAACAGTACAATGTACATTTTTTGTTCAGTGTCACCCACCCCTACAGTCAATGCTCCTGATAGTCAATGCCTACAGTCTCAAAGGGTCTGTTGAGAGTAACTCTCTCCTCTGGCAAAGCAGGAGGATTTGGTTTCCTATAGGGCCTAGCATGAATACGCCTACATGTGACACACTCACTCAGGACTGTTTAACAGTGATCCTTCCCTTGGGTATCCAATAAGTTTTTCTTAATGTAGTTAGTGTCTGTGGTACCCCCATATGATATACATCATTGTGTGTTTTTCTGATTATTAATGTTGTCAAATAGCTAAATCTAGGTAAAAGGATTGGATTTTTGCTTTTGTATGACAGTTTTGATTTGTCTAATCTCCCTTTACACCTTAGAAGGCCTTCCTCATCTCTGAATAAGTTTAGATCCACAACTACTGATGGTACAGGTTCTTTTGTTTGTTTCCCATTAGTTAAGAATTCTAACTCTTTATTGTACTCTTTTTGTTGGGCTTGGCCTATCCAGTATTGGGTTGCAACTTCTGTATAATTATGATTATTTTTATTAGCTGTTTGTTAATTGTAGCTAAACAGTTGTGAGCAAACCTCAAACAGTAGGCTGTCACCCTGACAAGTTTGTTGAAATCAGAATACTTTTCATAATTAGTGATTGGTTCAACCTTTTCATTTGAAAAGATTAAATTTAATGTCAAGTTAACTTGTTCCACAGGCCATTGGTCTGTATCACAGAGCCACTTAGGTCCCATAAACCAAGTTTTGTTTGACTTCAACAACTTGTAGGATAAACCTCTGGTCAGAAAGTCTGCTGGATTCTGTTTAGTTGGAACATAGTGAAAGTTTACTTGTAGGCTTTCATTAGCGTCAGCTATTTCTTTTAGCCTATTTCTTACAAAGATATTCTTACTATTAATGCTATCATTCCGTATCCAGGCAAGACAAATCTGACTGTCAAGCCAGACGTGGATATTAGTTATGAACACATCATAGTAAGCATCCTTAAGCAATGAAATGGTTTTAATGGCTAATGTAGCAGCCAATAGTTCCAATTGAGGTATGTTCGGGTAGGTTTGAGAGGTGCAACTTTCCCTTTTGCATAAATTAGATGACTTTCTGTAGGGCTTACAAGATACGCACAGCACCCATAAGCTTGTGTGCTTGCATCAGCAAACACATGAAGCCTCTGGGGCTTATCCCTAAACCCACAGCACCTTTGAATTTAATGTTCTGCACTTTTGTTAAATCAGTAGCTAACTTCTTCCAAGATTTTTGATTTTCATTTGTTATTGGATCATCCCACCCAACATTTGTCCTCCAAATTTCTGGAGGAGAATCTTTGATTTTATTGTTGAAGGCAGGAATAGACCCATAGGATCAAAAATTTTGGAAGCCTCTGATAATATTTGTCTTTTAGTATTTGCTTCCTCATCAAGTTTAAAACCTTTAGTACAGATTGAATCATGACTGTTAGAAGTTTCCAAATACCAGTTCATACCTAAAGTTTTAACTCTGTCTAATGGCTCAGTAAGACCATTATTATCCTTTAAAATCTTTTGTTTAAATCCTCATCATTTGAAATCCACTCTCTAAGTTCAAAGTTACCTTGTTGCATAATGTTTTGAGAGTGTTCATAGACTTCAGATAATTCAGATTTTGTTGTCGTTGAGCCTATTAGATTGTCTACGTAAAAATGTTCCTTAAGGAAGTTCAATGTTAGAGAGTTATTAACTGGTTTAAATGATGTCTAATTGTCAATGCTAATAGGCTAGGTGAGCAATTGGCTCCAAACAACACAACATTAAATCTATAGGTTATGAACCCTTTATTCAAATCAAATGGATCCTTGAACCATAAGAACCTAAGTGGTTCTTATCATATTCATTTTTAAGATTTATTCTCAAAAATGCCTTTGAAATGTCACTTTGTACAGCATATTTGTCTAACCTGAACCTCAGTAAGATCTTCACAAGGTCAGAAATGAGATTAGGACCCTCAATCAAGCAATCATTCAAACTGTGTTTATCACTGTCTTTGAGGCTACAATTATATACTACTCTGAGTTTTGTTGTTGGGGCATCTTGTCGATAAACCCCCCTGTGGGTTAAATAATGACAACCATCTTTTTTAAAAGGGTATCTGTTACTTCTTCAATGAAGCCTTTCTGTAGCTGTTCTTTGAAGACATCATTATATGATAGAATATTGTTATCTTGTTTGAGTTTTTTCATTACTTTATATAAATGTCCTTTAGCTACTTTGAGATTGTCTCTTAAAGTTGGACAATTTATTTTCCAAGGTAACTCAACAAAATAACTATTGTCTTTGCACTGAATGGTGTCTTCAAATCTTTCTACCATTAACTGATCTTCTGAAGTTTGATGTGTGTCATGTATACCCACAGATTCTAGCAACCATAAAGTTTGAATTGCCTCATCCAAAGTTTCATTTGATAATGATGAATTAATGTTCTCAGTTGAGATAATATTATTCAAAGTGTTGCTATTCTTACAGGTGTTATGTAGGACTGAGTTGAGGCACATAGTATTTGTTGGTCATGCACTGTTTTGGTTTAGGTCTAGGTTGTATTCTGATAGGTCACCCAAAGGGGCTATCCCTGATGGAGTCTGAATAGCTATACCATTACCTATCTCTACTATGCCCTTATGAATAAGATGAATATAATCTGCCCCTATTAGCATTTCTATGTTAGCTACTGTGTTGTTAGTGATATGTCTATCAGCTATTTTGTAGTGTTTTTTCAAATGATTTATGGTTTGTTCTAGTTTGGGTATAACCAGTTTGTTTTGTCCTACTTTAGAAATAATAACTGCTTCAATTTTCTTGAATTTACTTTCTAAATGTAGTTCCAGGTCAATTGTCTTATAGCTATTTTTGTCCGAGTTATCCTTAACAAAGGACGCAATATTGAGGTTTTGTTCATTCGGGTTTGGTGTCAAACCCAATTTATTAACTACATTTTTTTGAAACAAATGTTTGTTTGAGAACAAAGTCTATAAGACATCTCACTGGAGTGGTACTACCCTCACTATTCACTAAGTCCAAAGTAATAGTTGGTAAAAGAATCTCAGTGTTTCTTGTTACATTGTTTGAACAAGCAGAATGTCCCATGAAAGTGGCATTTTCTTGATTACCTTGTTTGGGGGAGGTATCTTTTGAGTTTGAGTATTATTGTTTGGACACTTTGGTGAATCACACATTGATGAGACATGTCGTAAACTTTTACAAAACTTACACTTGAATCTTAACCTAGATTTACAGTCTTTCTTATAATGTCCCTGGCCAGTACACTTTTTACACAGGTTCAACTGTTCACATCTTTTAGCCCTTTGGTTAAAGTCTGAATATTTGTCACACCCAGTACTACTGTGTTCATTACTTGCACAAAATTTGCAATGTGGTGTGTAAGTTGAGGCAGCAGTTACATTAAAGTTCTGTAATGTAGGTGTTCGTGTATTATAGTTGGTCACATTTGATTCTCCAGTATCAAGTTTTGTCTGTTTGGCTGTAGCTAGTTGGTCTCTGGGAACAGTCTTTGGTTTATCCATAGTCTGGGTCTTATGTGTTGGAAAATCTCTCAAGTTGTAATTAATTAGGATATTGGGGAAGTTTTCTCTTATTTGTTCTAAATTAGGATAATTTTCTCCCGTCTTTAGAATTAAATTATCTTTAACCCTCGAAGGAAGGCACCTAAGTACTATGCTTTGTATAAGCCAAGATGAAGTTTTAATATCTATCTCATTGCTAACCAGTTGTCCTATAATAGCTTCTAATTTTGTATAAAAATTTTCCATATCACTATGGTTATCTTTTATGGGTGCAAATTCAAAAATTTGTTGAGATAATTCATATACAATCATATCTTTATAATGTAATTACGTTTTAAAAGATCAATAGCTACTTCATATGAATCCCCTACGGCTGGTAAATAGGCTATTAGGTTAGGCTGGGCCTTTAAGGGAACTAGTTAAGTAACTAAACTTTTCAACAGTTGAAATATAAGGTTTATTACCTATTAAATTCTCAAATTTGTCAATGAAAGATGGGAATTGTACCGTGTCCCCTTCAAATGTTGGTACTAGCAAAATGGGTAACTGAGCCCTCAATTCTTGTGACTCAGGATTTTGCATGCCACTTAAATTTTGTTGAAGGTTAGCCCTACTTTGATTAAAATCAGAATTAGGTTTTTTTTGGTGTTAAGTCAGTCAACCGAGACCGTAGTTCCCTTATTTGCTGTTCAATTGAGCTTACCTGATCATCATCATCAGCGTAAAGGTCTATCAATTGTTTCTTCAGCCATTTCGGATTCAACTAACTCTGAAATACTCTCATTAATGGCTATTATTTCCTTCTTTTTAATTTCTAATTTAATAATTACATCTCTATATTTTTCTTACCTGGTTGTGTAATATTGTTAAAAGTGTTCACAGCCTTTGTAACAGCTCCCAACTTTGCCCCCCTTTTCTTTTTTAACTTTTTCAATTCTCACTGTCCATGTCTAAGTCAAAATTTGTTTAACTGGGGATCGTAATGAAATAGAGGACAAGAAGAAATTACCAGAGAAGAGAGAGAGCAGACAAAACAGTCAAGTTTAAATTTGGTTTAATCCCCCCCCAGTACTTGTGTGTCACTCAGGTCTAAGCTTATAAGAGAATGAGACTCCTTTAATGTAAATGTTTCCTAGTTAGGCCCTAGGTTGTAGACCTAATTAGGCTTGCTCAGGTTAGGCTTAGGCTTAGGCTAGTCCATTTAGCCTAATTCTGCAATTTTTGTTAAGTAAGGTTAAGGTTTGTAAATTCCCCACACACGGACCACCAATGCGAAAAATGCTCTGTATGAATTGGTCCACAATTAACCCACCCCTTATTTCTCCAGTCTAACTATAGAGTAGATCAAGTCTAGCCTAGAGGGGTCAGCCTAGAGATTCCGGAAATGGTCCAGAGCGGGCAGATAAATTGAGGTCCACAGTAGGATTCCTCACAAGATTAGGTTAGGGCAATCTACCTTCACCTTTGTTAAGCTATGAGTTGATGCTGGGTCTTAGGTCACAATGTAGGCCTAACTTGTTTGACCCAGCTTAATTTAATGTTATTAACTGTTTGGTGTAAAAACTCAATTAGTCACTTTTAGTTATTGGAGTCTCTCCCTTCTCCGGTTGGATTTTTGTCGAGAGCGTACTTTGCTGGTACGTCCTCTCGCCCCGTTCTTCGTTTTCATTCTCCTCTTCGCGGGGCTTTCTGTACCAGCGTTGTCTTGGTTTATTCCCGGTTGGTTGAGCGGTAATGTATCTCCATTACCGAGCACCGCTCCTCCCACACAGTATATAAATACTAGTGTGGAGAATAACTCTGGTGAGCAACCAATTGGTTTCTTCCACCCAGTTATTGACATAAAGGAATTTAATAATTGTTAGATTAACTACCTACCTACTCAGTGAACCATTTTCGTTACCTCCCAACTACCCACTCATCAGTTTTCCATAATAGGTATCTATTTATAACTGACATGCAAATATATCAGATCCAAAGAATCCAGTCAATTTCATTATGGTATCCATCAATACCAGTACTTTGCCAACCAAAAATAAGTCGTCCATATCAATTGTGGTTCAAGTCACAATTTACAACCATATTACATTACAATATATATTTTAGGAGGAAAAGTGTAGGTATGGCTGTAAAGACTGTACAGTAATGTAGAAATGTGTGTGCACCCATTTTGGGTCTCTCATTTAAAGGTGTTTGTGGGGCAAGTGAAGATCATGAGTTTTTCAATACCTCACAGTACTATTGGGGGCACTGCTTGGCAGAGGAATCTCTTTAAATCGGGTATGTAAGGACAGAGTATCCCCTAACCCAAGATGCTGCCACCATATATCCCACAATACTTGTTGAGCTATAGGATTTATCACCTAAATGCACATAATATATATGAAGTAAACTAGTACCATTCATGCAATAAAAATGGGCTTAAACACTATCACCAGATGTCCCTTGCAGACATCAAACTATTCAACCTTCTTTTGAAAGAATCAAGTGTATCTGAAGTCACCACTACTTCTGTCAGACTTCCAAAACTTAATTACTCTGTTTGTAAAACTTTTCTTAAATTTGTTCTACATTTTGGCTTAAATAATTTCATACTATGACCTCTAGTCTGGTTATTGTGATCTTTAATGAAAAGAGAATCAAAATCTATCTTATCAACATGGGCGCCCGCAGGTAGGGGCAAGGGGGGGCGCGCTTGCCCCCCCCTGGAAATGCCAAGAAAATATATTAAATATTTTCTAAGAAAATATTTATATCCTAAAACTTGCTGAAAAGTATCCAACTGCCTCCTAAAGGGTGAAAATTTTTATTTGTGTGCATGATAAAACGTTCCTGCCTTTTATATTTGTTCAGAAGTCCCCCCTTAAAATTATCATGTGCATTGTATGTATACAATATATATTTGCATTTTCCATTACAGAAAATGCAACACTAAACTTGCTTAGAATTAACCTGCTGGTTCCTAAGGGGTCAAAAGTTTTTGCTTGCTCCGGTCCCTACCTATTAATACATTAAATTTTGCCCCCCTTGGAAAAAATCCTGCGGGCGCCCATGTATCCAAACCCTTTTATCATTTTATGCACCTCTATCATATCACCTCTTAACCTCTTCCTTTTTATTGAAAACATGTTTAGATACGCCAGTCTTTCCTTATATGTCAATTGTCTTAGAGATGGATCATTCTTGTTGCTTGTTTCTGTACTTTTTTCCAGTTTTTCAATATCTTGTATCAAATAGGGACTATTAAATTGAATACAGTATTCAAGGAGGGGTCTCACATATGAAATGTATAGTTGCTTTATAATATTGGATGATTTGTATTCAATGTGTGTGTGCATGAGATTGAGTCTAGCATTTACTTTATTTCTGATTACCATACAGTGATTCAAGGGTTTAAGTTCATTAGTCACAGTGACACCCGAGTTTTTCTCTTTATCATCATTTTTAATCAAATTCCACTCATATTGTATTCAAATTCTAGATTTTTTGGCCCAATATGCATAACCTTGCACTTATCAACATTAAATTTCATCTCCCACTTATCTGCCCTGGCTGTTACTCTAAGTCTTTTTGTATTGTCATTGCTCCTGCTACTGACTTAAACATTATTGTTAAAAAGTGGTTAGAAATAACCGCATATATTTCCAAATAAAATATAAACAAAATAAATAAAAATAACAACCCTCGTTTCTAACCAACTAGTGAAGTTGGGTTTTCCCTAATTAACAAAAAGAAGAAAAAAAAAGTTTCCGAGATAAAGAAAAAGAGAGCTTTGTCTATTCTTGAAAAATTTTGACTGCATGAAGCTGGTAGCGGGCTAGTTTTTTCGAAAAGTAAAATTCTCGTGGTTCCCCAACTAACTGGGCAACTTAAAGTCAACCTTTAAACCTCACAACCTTTAAACCTCACAACCTTTAAATCTTATCCTTAATAACCACTGCAATTAAACAAAAACCCTGTTTAACTAAATAGATGCCTATCAGAACTAGGTATAAGTAAGTTAATTAAAGAAAATAACTAAGAGAAAAACTAGGTACCTAGAAGAAACTCGAACCGGGCTACAACTGCCCTAACTCAATAATTAAATGGCTGTTATAGCCCCTATTAAAACTTAAAGGCAATATAGCCCTAACTTAACGAGTAAAACCTTCAAAACCTTAAACCTTTAACCCTTTCACTCACTGGGTAGACAATTGTGTAGCTGAAAAATAAGCCATATTGATTCTTATATAACCACACACAAAGGCAAATTTCTTTTTTACCCTGTCATAATTCGTGAGCGAAACGGTTAAAAACAAAAACTTAAGGGCAATACAGCCCTAGCCTAACTTAACCTGCAAAACCTAGGTCTGGGAAATAGCCCCTACAAATAAATAACCAAGCAGTGTGTTCAGTGGCGGTCCTAGCTTACATGACGCCCTGGGCGAACCTCACCTTCAGCGCCCCCCCCCCCCCCGTTCGCCAACACACACACATTCGAATCCCCCCAAATAAAGGACAGAACATAACTCTTTCACAAAATAACTTTTTATTGACTAATTGTTGGAACTTCAGAACCAAAACAAAAGACTCAAATTTCTGAATTTTACAAATCCTTCATCACGTAAATAGAATAACTCACTTAAGAGAATGTAATTATGATACTATGAACAGGAAAAATATAAATTAAATTGCACAACTGCCATAAATAAACTAGAGAATCAAATTTCTAAATTGTACAAAGCTCTATCACATAAATAGAATAAGACACTTAAGAGAGGGTAATTATTATGCTACACTTTGAACAAGAAACAAAATAAATTGCACACAGCACAACTGCCATCTAAAGCCTGACTCTTCTTACCTTCCTGATGCAAAGTCATTGATCTTTTATTATTTATTTTATTTTATTTTTTTATTTTCATTATTTCTTTATTTATATTTTTTCTTATTTTTATTTTTATTTTTTTTGCAGGCGCTCAGCCGCCCTCCACAAATGCCGCCCTGTGCGGCTGCCCATATGAGGAACTGCCCTGAATATGGGCAGCCGCACAGGGCGGCATTTGTGGAGGGGCGGCATGAGCGCCTGCAAAAAAAATAAAAATAAAATAATAAAAGAAATAGAAATAAAAAAATAAAATAAAATAAATAATAAAAGATCAATAAATATATTTTTATTAATAAAAAAACCCATCTATTGCATTTCCATAAACCTTCCCCATAAAAGACCTAAACAATGCAAATGCTTCCAGATTAAGATATTGGGAATAAAGGGCCCATACTTTAACATATGTAATGTTCTTTTTCTGGGTTTGGTTAAATAGTGAAATGTATATTATTTATTACAGAACGAATCTTCCACACTAAGCCACTAAGGTCTGTCAAATAACCGCAAATGGATAAGAAGAGGTCAAGCTATCAGGTGCTCAGTTTAGAAAAAAGAGGAAAGAAGAAGAGGAGAAACGAGCAAAGAATAAAGGGTATAGAGCTTATGTCATCTACTCTTCACTGCTATATTGCACTGCTATTTTGTGATATGCTTTCTGAGTCATTTGAAGTGTACTATTATGTTATATAATTAGCCATTAACCAAGGAGGTTGTATTATTCATTTGTTTCCTATTCTAAAAGTTTAATAAATTGTTGGCTTAATAACATGGTAAATTAATTGTACTAGCCTATTCATGCATTGGTCTGTTATGTTTCTATTTTACTATTTGCAGGGGCACTTTTGAAATATTTTGGAACACCCTCTGCCACTAGCCAGGATGAGAAGCCGTCTACTTCTGCCATTATTGAGGCTGAGGAGCCATCTACCTCCTCAGCCTCACATATGTCTCCACAAATGCAGTCTGATCCTGAGGATGAAGACCCATTTGCTTCTACTTCTCCCCGGCAGGACTCTTCAGGTGAGTTTGTGTGCACATATGTCTGTGTATGTGTGTGCATCCCTGCAAAGCATTTTGCAAACAGTTATAAATTATAATGTTATTATCACTGGGTCTGGGTTACTGGGTATGTGTGGTGTTTCACCACCATAATTCCATACCACCACCACCATAACAAAGTGCTGTGAATAATGTGTTATCTAACTTAGGTGTGTATACTAATGAGTAATGCTCTTGTTCTTTCTATTAGAAAGGCCTGGAACAGAATCACCTCCTGAGGATGAGTCTCTGTCCACCGACCCTGCTAACTGGCCTTCAGTTCTGACTGAGAGAATTCGGACACAACTGGTTTCCAGGGGACCAAGTCAAGTACCATCTGACTTTGTATTCCCTAGAAACGACAGTGACGGAAGAAGTTTCCACCATCAATACTTCAGGAAGTCATTGGTTAGTGGGGAAAATATAACAGAAGTTGGTTGGTCTATTCCTTAAAAAACAACAGCCTTTTCTGTTTCTGTTGTACATTATTTCCAAGAGGAAAATAAATTTAACAAGTTTGGGACTCTCGGACTGGAAGCATGCAAGCTCATTGCTCACATCACATGACAACAGTTCAGAACACCTAAATTCTATGAAAATCTGGAAAGAACTGGCAGTGAGGATGAGAAAGGGGGAGACCATTGACAAGCTGTTGCTGAAGCAGAGAGGAGCTTTTCAAAGCTGAAGCTCATCAAATCCTACCTGAGGTCAACTATGTCACAGGAACGCCTTACCGGTCTGGCCATCATCAGTATAAATCATACAATTGCTGAGCAGATTTCATATGATGATTTAATTCATGACTTTGCATCAAGGAAGGTAAGAAGAGTCAGGCTTTAGATGGCAGTTGTACTGTGGTGCAATTTATTTTGTTTCTTGTTCAAAGTGTAGCATAATAATTACCCTCTCTTAAGTGTCTTATTCTATTTATGTGATAGAGCATTTGTACAATTTAGAAATTTGATTCTCTAGTTTATTTATGGCAGTTGTGCAATTTAATTTGTATTTTTCCTGTTCATAGTATCATAATTACATTCTCTTAAGTGAGTTATTCTATTTACGTGATGTGAAGGATTTGTAAAATTCAGAAATTTGAGTCTGTTTTGGTTCTGAAGTTCCAACAATTAGTCCAATAAAAAGTTATTTTGTGAAAGAGTTATGTCTGTCCTTTATTTTGGGGGGATTCGAATGTGTGTGTGTTGGCGAACAGGGGGGGGGGGGGGGGCGCTGAAGGTGAGGTTCGCCCAGGGCGTCATGTAAGCTAGGACCGCCACTGAGTGTGTTAAATAATAACTTAAAACTTAACAAATAAAATTCAAACCTGGAAACTAAATGAAACTTATGGATTAGTTAGAAACAGAAAGGGTAACGTTCAACTGGCAACTTCATTTTTGGTACGGTAAGTCTAAATTAATTTTAATGAATTTGGCTTCACCATAGTTAGTAATCTGGCTGCTGACCAAATTTTAACCTGAAAACCACTGCAACCTACAGTGAAAAAGTCTGTAGCTATGTTGACTGTGTCTAAATAGGCCATTATTATTTCTATAATTACTGTCTTTATTTAAAGTAAAGGTAATTTTTTACTATCAGTCCGGTCTCTGGAAACTGAAAATAAAGTTTGCCATAAGACTCTACATTTTTTTAAACAACTTTTATTAAGTACAATATGAAGGCAAATGCCGATTAAAGCTATAAAATTAATGTTAAGAAATTATTTTTTTGAGCGATAAAATCGCGGATCATGTTTTTGGGAGTGATAAAATGGCCGATCCCACAAAGGTTAGGAAGGTACCGCTAACAAAATTGGGTGGTTTGACTTACTCATAAGATTTTAGTGTCACGATGGCGTTGGTTTGCGACGGTTGTAATTATTCACTGTGTTTAACTTCATGCAAATTTTTTGATGATGAAGAGGCTGCATATAATTTTTATGTAGAACACGGTGTGTTGCTAAAATAATTTATTTGCCCTAAGAAAAACAAGGAAGATATTGTTTGTGGTAATAAGTATGTGTTCGATAAAAAACAGAAAAGTATTTCGTTGCCATAGGTAAGAGTAGTACCTAAAATTAGGTTAGGTTAGGTTAGGTTAGTATAGTTTTACGGTATATATAATATATACAGTGAATATATACAATGTTCGTTTTACTACATATACAGTGCCCGCGAAAAGTATCCGATCACTCAAGAAAATACAAAATTTAATATGAATAATTTGTTATCTGGTGTTTCTGAACGAACTATCCAGGAGCGGCTCCAAAAAGAACTCGGATTACCATCTCACCATGCTGCTAAGAAACTGTTCATTAATGAAAAAATGCGTAAAAAACGTGTCGCATTTTGTAAAAAATACATTCATTGGACTGTTGATGACTGGAAGAAGGTTTTATTTAGCGATGAGTCGACATTTTTGACATTCAGAAGTTGTCCAAAAAAGGTTCGCCGGCCTATTGGCTCAAATAGGATGGACCCTAAATACACCCTAAAGACAATGAAACACCCTCCAAGTGTGATGGTTTGGGGTTGTTTCGGTTACTATGGGCGTGGAAACTTATATTTTCTTCCGAAGAACACAACTATGAATGGTGCACGGTATTTAGCAATGCTACAGGATAAACTTCCAATGGCAATGGCAATCCAAAGGACAAAAACATACATGCATGATGGTGCACCATGTCACGGCCAAAATAGTGACAAAATGGATTACTGACAATAAATTTGATATTTTGGATTGGCCTGGTAATAGTCCAGATCTCAATCCGATAGAAAATCTGTGGCTAATAATAAAAAATAAGGTTGAATGCCACGACACTGGCTCAGTCGAAAAATTACAAGAGGCCATCAAAAAGGTATGGTGCAAGGAAATATCAGTGGAAGTTTGTCAAAACTTGATTAAATCCATGCCAAAACGTCTAGAACAAGTCATCCAAACCAAAGGACAGATGACAAAATACTAATATATGGTTAGTATACATTTAAACATTGTTTTTTATGTAAAAAATACAAATTTCAAGGGTGATCGGATACTTTTCACGGGCACTGTATATATAAATGTATATATATATATATATATATATATATATATATGTACCTTTTAGGTCACTTATGTTGGTTGTTTCTACAATTTCCATAATTTATATATCAATGGATTCGTTTTTACATCGTGAATGCGCCCTAGATAGTCTCTACTGAAGGAATTACCCGCATTTTAGGGTATTTTTTCACACTTATACCCCAAAACAAACTTCGTGTCCTAACTTAGTTTTGGGCCAGTTCCCTCACTTGAGACTATCCAAATCGCATTCCTGGTGTAATAACGAATCCATTGATCTATAAATTATGGGAATTGAAGAGACTGGACTGATAGTAAAAAATTACCAAAGTAAACTTAACCTTAATATTACACCTAAACCTAAATAATCTCAAAAAAAAAAAAAAGTTTTTCATTAAAGTTTTCAATAATTATGGCCTAATTTTGGGTTATTATATAGAAAATGGCGCAACCCGAAATATGATGTAAAAAACATTTTATTAGGTCAATTTCGATGTGCTGAAGCCAAATCTATTAACCATTTGGTGTGCAAATTACATTTTTACAGATTATAAATAAAATTACAAATTTTTGAAGTTCATTCATTTGCCCATCATTTATGTTTTGGTTCCAATAATTTTGCTCCGCGAGTCAAAGTAGTTCTTAACAGAAGCAATTTTATAACCCTTTTAAAATGCGCCCTTTTAATGTTTGTATAGCAATGGAGTGTGAAGGGTGTTCTGTTAGATACATTGAAGCTATTGTAAAGTGTTACAAAAATGATGAAGAAGCAATTCTATTTTTCCAAAAACATAGTGTTTTGCTTTCTGAGTTGTGCCCAACGTGTGGTTATTTTACTCTTAGGTTAGGTTAGGTTAGTTTTCATGTGCTTGTTAGCCATTTTTTAGGCAAATGCTTCAAAATAAGAGTAAAATATAAATAACATTTACTCTAATTTGAAGCATTTGCACACCAAATGGTTAACAGATTTGGCTTCAGCACATTGAAATTGACCTAATAAAATGTTTTTTACATCATACTTCGGGTTGCGCCATTTTCTATATAATTACCTAATTTTGTATCAGCAAATTTTGAGGTTTTACATGATAGGCCTTTCTCTAAATCATTTATATAGACAACAAAAAGCAGAGGTCCCAGCACAGACCCCTGGGGGACTCCGCTTCATACAGGTCTCCAAGTAGACTTATTTCCATTTAGATGAACTCTCTTTTCTGTTTCTCAGTCATTCTTCTATCCAGTCAGCTATATGACCTCTTATACCATGGGCTCTAACTTTTACCAACAATTTTGTATGAGCAACAGTATCAAATGCATTTGCAAAGTCTAAGTATACTATATCTACTGGCTCTTTATTGTCCAAATGCAATAGGACTCCATCATAAAATTCAATCAAGTTGGTTAGATAGGATCTTCCATTTTGAAAGCCATGCTGGCTATCATTTATGAGGTTGCACCCTTCAAGGAACTTGGTAACTTTACCTCTAATGATACTTTTGAGTAATTTGCAAATAATGTTGGTGAGGCTGATGGGTCTGTAGTTTTTTTGCCAAGTTTCTATTTCCTTTTTTAAAGATTGGAGCCACATTTGCTTTCTTCCAATCCTGGAATTTCAGTACATATCAATGATTTATTAAAAATAATTTCTAGTGCCTGTGCTATATTCTTTTTGGCAGATTTTATGACTATTGGATGCATTTCGTCTGGCCCTGGAGATTTTTCCATTTTTAATTTATCTCTTGCTTTTAGGATATCTAGTTTTGTTACCCTTAATTCATTTATTTCTCTATCTTGCCCTGGTAGTATAAGATCAGGAATATTATTGAAATTTTCATTTGTGAATACTAATGAGAAGTATTTGTTCAGTTATTTCAAGATCATCTATAATTTTATCTATATGGAGGGGCCAATTTTCTTTCACTCTACTTTTCAAATTGAAGTGACTGAAAAACTTCTTTGGTTTGTTTTTTGAATTCTTGGCTAGGCTTTTTTCCAGGTCTCATTTGCTATCTCTGATTGCTTTCTTGCAAATGCTTCTTTTACTTTTATATATTTCAGAGTCTGTGCCATTTTTAGTTCTTTTGAATTTATGAAATGCTTTTGTTTTTTCTCTGATTGCTCTTTTTACATTGCAGTTTATCCAAGGTTTTTTATTTTTTCCAGTTCTGATTTTACACTGTGGGATATGCTTCCTTTGTATGTTCATTATCATACTTTTAAATTTTTCCTACATACTAGTTACTGTCTGTTCAGGCTGTAGAATATCTGTCCAATTTATTTGACACAGATCATTTACTAGTCCATTTATATTTCCTCTTTTAAAATCTAGGATTTCTACTTTTTCACTAGGTCTTGAATTACAAGCAATATTAAACCGAAGGATACGATGATCACCTGAACCTAGTGTTTCTGAAACTGATATATCCTGGAAGGTATCTGGATTATTTGTTAGAATTAAATCTAGAATGGCATTGGCCCTGGTTGGCTCCTTTACTAACAGTTAAACCATTCTCAATTATACAGTCTAAGAATCTCTCATTACTTTCTGGTGTTTGTAATATTTCCCAGTCTCTATGCCTATAGGGTCATTCTCTGTCAGATCAACCAAAAAAAATTGAAATTAACACCCTCATCTCTCATATTTTGCTGAAATTTGGTTTATAGGGAGTTTGTGAGCCCTGAATCCATTTCTGAAATTATAAGGTCAATCCGACCAATGGTTCAAGAGATATGACCTCGGGCAATTTGAGGTCACTCGCGAGGTTACTAACATTTGGCGAGCCATAACTTGGGTAATAATTGTCATAATTATATAAAAGTATATATATTTAGAATCAGAAAATGACAAGGAATCCAAATATGCAAGTTTTAGAACTCTAGGTTGAAAAATAAAAAAGTTACACTGTAACCAAAATTTGAGGTCACGATTTGACCTCTGGGGTATCAAATGAGAATTTTTTTTTTAAATGTAAAAAATGAAGGCATAGGCATTGGCTATTAGAATCAGCAAAAAAAAGTTTGTTTATGTTAGTATTTTTCATGTAACTAACATATAAGTGAACACCATATTCATAAGTTGTGCGTCAATTCTACCTATTTTTTCACACTTAAGCTCATAATTTGACCTATAGAAATTAAAATTACATTTTTTATAGATATAAAAAACAAAGTCAGAGTTCTTGACTAATAGAAACAATCATAAAAAGTTTGTTTATGTTGGTACTTTTCATGTAACTAACTTATAAGTGAACACCATATTTATAAATTGCTTGTCATTTCAAGGAATTTTTATATCTTAGCTATCAATTTGACCTCAAGCTCCAAGAATTTAATAAAAATTGTATTTCACTGCTAATCTACACTGGCAATAATAGTTATAATAGTGAAAGGGGAAGACTAAGCTCACATGTAGCCTAAACAAACCTGTTGAAACATGTTGCTACTTGTCTAAGTGCAGAATCAACACAGATAGTTGCAAAATTCCTTGTCTACAGGTTAGTACAGTTCCAGCCAGCACTGTGGGTGGCTGGTGGGTATGGTGTTTTAATGAGCCTCAGAGACTATCAAGGCCTAAAATATTAAGTGTGTATAGCTATATATTTTCTAAAAAAAATATATTACCTAATTGTAAATCCTATATCTTTACAGATCAAAATACAATGGTTCGGCACTTGAAATACTGCCAGGACCCTATTCAAAACACAAGAAACGCATAACAATCAATCTTAGAAAAGTGACTGATGTACTTGTTGAAAAATGTGCTGGAAGAGTGAAAAAAGGCTCATTGTTGTGTGTGAACTGCTGGACACTGATAATGAAAAACCCCACTATACTTAGTACCACTGAAAACAACGAGTCTGAGCAGGATTCAAATGAATCATCTACTATCAGTGGCTTGAGTAACATCTCTTCAATTCAAGATCTGGACAATGACAGTGATTGCTTGATAAAGGAAAATCCTTCAACTTCAGTTGAACCAGTTCTAGCATTTCTGGACCAAACACCAGTTAAAAAAAGTAAGTAATAAATTAATATAATAACTTATACTTTACTACAAGGTCTGTTTGATCTACTATATAGCCAATTATATAGCATTTAAGGTACTATAATTAATATTTAATTACTAATATTCAGGTGTGTGAAACCTTTTTTTTCTGTTCTTTTCAGAAGGGCTGTCATTAAGCCAGAAAAAGCGCAAGGCTCGTGGTAAGCTATCATCTGCTCAGAAACACCTGAAGGAGAGGCTAGAAGTCAGTTATGGTGTTCAAATTACCGAGGAGGTAAGTGATACTTCAAAACCTGAAACTAAATCTGAAAAACATCTAGACAAATTAATGAATGAATTGAAACAGTCATTCCTGGAGAGCAAATGTCACCATCACAAACTACAAATATTGACACACTCACCATACACAATTGAAAAAACAGCTAGTTTCTTTCAAACTACAACATACATGGTGAAAAGAAGCCGTTCACTTAAATCAGAACATGGAATCCTTCCGAAGATTCCACTAATGAGCAAAGGAAAAGTGATATCTGAAGAACACAAAGATATAGTTAGAAGATTCTATGAGTCAGAAGAGGTTAGTCGTATGTGTCCTGGCCAAAAGGATTGCGTGAAAGTTATCAGTGCTGAAGGTGCAATGAAGGTGCAAAAACGATTGGTCCTCAGGAATTTAAGAGAGATGTTTGAACTATATAAAAATTATGAAAAGAATCCCAAAATAAGATTTTCCACATTTGCAAAATTACGGCCATCATATTGTGTGCTTGCCGGTAGTGGTGGGACTCATTCTGTCTGTGTCTGCACATACCATCAAAATCCAAAATTGCAGCTGGCTGCATTGGGAGAAAGAGGTCTTTCATACAAGGATCTTATGGATTACAGTGTCTGCAGTACAGAAAGAGAGACTTGCATGATGCAACTTTGCAATGATTGCCCAAGAGAAGAGGGTGTCCTGGATTTTCTTGAGTTACTTGACAGTGTGAAATCAGCTCCAAATGAAATATCTTACAAGCAATGGGTGACTGTTGACCGTTGTACAATGGTTGATAAGGTGGAGCCACTTCATGAATACTTATCATCCCTAAGCATGAAAATATCCCGCATGGTTCGTCATCACTTTGTTGCTCAGCAACAATCACAGTACTTCAAGCAGTTGAAAGAAACACTACCACCTCAGAGCGAGGTAGTTATAGTAGGTGATTTCTCTGAGAATTATTCTTTCATTGTCCAGGATGCTGCCCAAGGGTTTCACTGGGACAATTCACAGTGTACAGTTCACCCTTTTGTCATCTATTATAGATCATCTGCAGACCAGGAACTTAGCCATTTTAGTGTCTGTTTCTTATCTGCATCACTAAAACACAACACTATAATGGTTTACTCATTCATATTGAAGCTTATGACATATGTTAAATTCAGATGCCCACAATTGAAGAAGGTGCACTATTTCTCAGATGGATGTGCTGGCCAATATAAGAACAGATACAACTTCACAAATCTCTGTTACCATGAAGAGGATTTTGGTCTGTCTTGTGAATGGCACTTCTTTGCTACATCCCATGGCAAAAATGCATGTGATGGGATTGGAGGAACAGTGAAAAGAGCTACTGCTCGTGCCAGTTTGCAGAGAACTACAGAGAGGCAAATTCTTACACCAGAACACGTGTTTCAGTTTTGTGAAGAAAACTTGAGCAAGAAGATAAATTTTTTCTTTGTAACTACAGCTGATTTGAAAGATGCAGAAGAACGGTTGGAACATCGATTCAAGGATAGTAGGGCTATTCCTGGAACTCAGAAATATCATAGATTTGTTCCCCTAAACAAGGAAGAACTGATTGTGTATCCCATTTCAAGTGGCATTGGAGAAAAGAAAAGAATAAGGAAAAGTCATTTTACTAATGAACCTGCAATGCTTGGTAACCTAAAATGTGTCAAACCAGGAGAGTATGTGGCTGCATTTATGACATGCAAGTTTGGTATGGAATTGTGGAGGAATATTGTGAAGAGTTTGATGATTTCACTGTGAACTTTCTACATCCCTCTGGGTCACCAGGATCAAGTGCATATTATTATCCATCAAACAAGGATTCATGTGCAGTGCCAGGACATCATATATTAACTGTAATGAGTTGTCCTACCCTAAGAGGAGGCAGCAGAATTCAATACATTTTTCCACAAAAAGAAATTGATGAGAGCATCGAGCATGCAAAAATTGTATTAGGCTAGCACATGAATCCTCTAAGTAGGTCTTCCCCTTTCACTATTATAACTATTATTGCCAGTGTAGATTAGCAGTGAAATACAATTTTACATTTTTTGCCTTTGTTTTTATATCTATAAAAAAATGTAATTTTAATTTCTATAGGTCAAATTATGAGCTTAAGTGTGAAAAAATAGGTAGAATTGACGCACAACTCATGAATATGGTGTTCACTTATATGTTAGTTACATGAAAAATACTAACATAAACAAACTTTTTTTTGCTGATTCTAATAGCCAATGCCTATGCCTTCATTTTTACATTTAAAAAAAAAATTCTCATTTGATACCCCAGAGGTCAAATCGTGACCTCAAATTTTGGTTACAGTGTAACTTTTTTATTTTTCAACCTAGAGTTCTAAAACTTGCATATTTGGATTCCTTGTCGTTTTCTGATTCTAAATATATATACTTTTATATAATTGTGACCATTATTACCCAAGTTATGGGTCGCCAAATGTTAGTGACCTCGCAAGTGACCTCAAATTTCCCGAGGTCATATCTCTTGAACCGTTGGTCGGATTGACCTTATAATTTCAGAAATGGATTCAGGGCCCACAAACTCCCTATAAACCAAATTTCAGCAAAATCTGAGAGATGAGGGTGTTAGACACTGGTTGATCTGACAGAGAATGACCCTATAATTGAAATCTCCAACAATAATAATAATGCTTGTCATTGCTTTATTTATTTCATCTAAGTTTATTTTCTACATACTTATTTCCTTTACTTTTGGGGATTCCTCCAACTGAACATCCCTCAGGTGGTCTATAGATACCCCCTATCCTGATTTTCCTGGCATTTTTATGCCCAATATCTATTCATACAGATTCAACTATTTCTTCTTTAACGGAGGTAACTTCAACTGGATTCTTTGGTAGTTAGGTCAATACCAGATCCTTTTTCTATAATTTTATTACTAATTCTATTTATCCCTGCACCTGGATAATGGTAAGCTATGCTACCTCTAAGTAATTTAGATCCTAGGCCCCTCACTTGAGTCACCTATAATGGATGCTGGTTCAAACACGCCTATAGCTTTAGTGCCTAGGTTTATACGAGTGGATTATTATTACTAAAATTTTTTTATAGAAAATGAATGAAATCTATTTGTTAATTCTATTAAAACATTTTCATTTGGTTTTAAAATCCTTGGTTTCCAGGTTTTCTTTGGCATTTCCCACTCATTTGGCCAATTTTGCATTGACCTATGTTGCTAAGTTAGGTCCTAGGCTTAAAAATTTTGTTGACTCACTAACTTTGATAGGGTACTATCAAGTTATATCAAAATAGTTACTCAGGTTACCATGAACAGAAATACAGTTGTCATTGCATGGCCCAAACATGTATTTCTGTTCATTTGCACAAGAAATGAAGGCCACACCCGAACAGAGCACACCAAAATACACATTATAGCCAAAACAGGAAATATATATTATTAAAAAAAGTACATTTGAACCAATTTGCACAACGTAAGATATTTTTTCTTAGTCAGTTTTGAATGGCAATTCAATATATTATACTTTTTTGATCGTGCGTGAGTGGGTGAAAAGATGAATATTAACCTAAAATTATTTAAACTGGTAAATTTTTAGTGTATATTACAGGCTTTGTAAATCAAAATTGTTTTTCTGATGGTTTTTTGATGCGGTTTGAATGAAGGTTAATTTCGTTCAAACAAAAAAAAATAATTGGGAAAATATTTTAATATATAACCTAACCTAAAATTACAAAATTCCTCAAAAGCCTGTAATGTAATTTTGTCAAAAAAATACCTAAACAAAGTAGGGTGTTCTTCCACTTTCCCTGTGTTAAATTAATTTACGGTTAATTGAATGCCTGGTTAGGTCAACTGTATGCTCTTAATGATTGGTTAGGTTAAGTTGAATTTTTTAGTTTTAATAAAAATTGGTAAATATTGGTTTTATAATAAGAGCAAACTTTTCCAAAACTTTTCCAAAAAAATCATTTTTTTATTTTTGTTACCCTAAAAAAATGATATATTTAGAAACTACAGTTAATTTTACATATTTTATCATTTAAGACTTACTACACTACCACAATTAGGAGCTGAGATATTTACGTTTGAAAATTATTGGTTTTTTCATTTCACCAAATTTGGTCAAGCCATAAAATTTGACCAACTTGACCAATTTTCAAAAAAATTTAGAAATTTGTAATTTGGACCTAAACCAACCCTCACACCAAGTTTCATGAATTTTGAAGAGGTTACTGTGTACTTCATTTGTCTATTTCTTGTAGAATTACCCAGCAGCCAATAGGATGTCATTGTCCAGTACTCACCAGTAGACTACTTTTTCTGTGCAGCATTGAGTTTGTAATGCCTTTGGCTATCATGCCACCAATTTGAGAGGTGGAAAATGAGGGTCTTCCACTCCCTATAAAACAAACCAGGAGTCAAGTTGGCTGCTTGCAAGTTTTTTGTAAGGGTATATGGATGGCAAAGCAAGCTTTCAAATTCTTCACTTGCTCCCATTGAACTTCAGTCATTGTGACATCCGGGTTGGCTATGTCACTAAGGAAAGGTTTTAGGTCAAGAACATGCTGAATCAAGTATGTACTCCCCCACTGAGTTGCTTGATACAAAATTGCCCCTTTTCCAGCATGTTGCTTCAGTAGAGCAGTAGGTGTTCTAGCAGCCACCATGACATTTTGCAACTTGCCAATAAGACTGGCTGCATGTTTTTATCTCAAGCCATCATGAATTGCCAGTTGTAGCCTATGGACACCACAGAGCATGTGATGGATCTTGGAGGGCCTTGCAGCAGCATCCACAAATTCATATAAAGTATCACTGCCATTGTCTGAAACTTCATCATCATCAAAATCATCTTTGTTCAGCTTCTTGATGGTGCTCATCATGTTGGTGGCATTGTCAATCACGATCAATAAGACTTGTTCTTTACCAATGTCATACTCTTCCAGAATGTCCATCACTAGTTGTTGGAGAGTGTGTTGGGCTTCAGTGTCCCTTACTACCAATGTGCGTGTGACCACCACTTTTCAATCATCCACAAATTGAACATTGATCGTGAAGTAATTAAAACACTGGCATGTGCAGGCATCCATCTTCAGAAAAATGAACCATCCACAAAGAAATTCCTTGAGTGCATGCTTCTGCTTTTTTGCCTCCTCCAGTACCAGACTTTGAATACTGTTCCTTTCTAATGAAACACCAAGTTTACAGGCCATTTCCCCATTCAAACCAACAAAAGCTCGGGTAGAGAAGAAGCTCAGAGGGACAGCATTCTTAACCACCATTTCAATGATGCAGCCCTTGAATTTATCTGCCATCATGGACACGGTAACCTTTCCACTCTCAAAATACTTGGTAACGAGAGCTTGATGATTTGAAGAACTTTGGCCAGGAGCAGCAGCAGCATCATCCTTACTTTCGACATCCTTTTCAGTAACAACCTTCAACACCTTGGGATGTGGTGTTGTAGATGATGCTTTAGATTTGATGTTCTGCTCTGGGCACTGGTTCCTTCGTCTGAGTAAGCACTAATTTTGGTGCCACAGGTTTTCTCCATCACTGTCACTTAGCACCTGAAAAACTTTCCATCGTCAGTGATTGAGAAATATTAAAAAACCGCGGATTTTGGCTTTGATCGCTGCGCCATCACAAAGATTGTTGATAGTGATGTGTTTCTGAAAGAAAAATATAAAATGAGGGAAAGTAAATTTATGCTGAGAGCTTTAATACATAGTACAAATGATGAAATTCATCTGATATATATATATATATATATATATATATATATATATATCAGTGGCAAACCATCTAGCTTCTACTTTTGCTGCTGTTTCTTCCTCTGCAGTTAGCTCCCTCATACCCACCCCTAAAAATAGTTCTTCACCATGCATGAACTACAGGTGGCACTGGCCTCTCGATGATCCCCTTGTCCTGGCTTGGACAGTATCCCCTACAGCAGCGTTTCTTAACCTTTTTCGACACCAGCACCCCATCTAGTTAGGTCTAGGCAGTCCAGCACCCCCTTCACCTGGTTAGTAGCAAAAAGCACCACGCAAATACAAAAATAAGAATGAGTACAATTTATAGTTGACCAATAATATTTTGAATAAAAAGATATAAAGTTAAAGCAAAGTGAATATACATTTAAAAGCAGCACATTTAGAGTAAAAAATAAATGAGGAAAATTTTAAAACGATATTAAAACAGAGACAGAATTATATTTACAAATTCAAACCTAAATACTTTCTTGAATATAACAATATAATAAAATACTTGTTCTTGAATATAACAATAGATCAAGCGGCCAAAAGAAATGTTAAGAATAACAGTCAAGGAGAATTACTTACCCCTTAATCTTGGGGTCAAAATCATGCAAAAAAAAAAAAAAAGTAAATTTCTTATGATACAGTCAACGTCTTCCTTAATATTAATGGTGATAATGTAAATGTGCAATCTCTCATACAATGATATCTGTTAATAAAATAGAAAAGATTAGGAGTTTGGTTAATGGACCTAACATATCCATGCTGCACATGACAGAAGCCCTTTTCCAGCACCTCCTAAAATCGATTTCAGGACCCCCTGCGGGGGTATAAGCATGGTAGTATAGTAAATTATAGGTAATACTAATATACTTATTAGATTAAAGGAAGAAAAACATGGAATGTTTAAAACAATAAAAAACAGACTACCTTCGTTTTAAAAAAAAAAAAAAAAAATGACATCACTAAACACCACTCACCCACTGCCTCGCTGAGATATGTACCACACTAAGTACGAATTGATGGTAAAATAAAGAAAGGAAAAAAAAAGTTAATAGTTTACTAAACAAATTACACACACCAATAATATTACTGTATGTATTATAAATATACTTTTAAGAGCTCTGTAGATATGAAATTATGCTAAATGTGTCCACATGTATACAAATTTACTCTGACAAACTTTTACCTTCTAGTAACTGTGTGTCCAATTGGATGTGAACTATGCATAAACTCCTATACAAATTATATAAGCCGTCTTAGATAAAAAATAACCTGGTAAAATGCTTCTTTATAATCAGCAGAAAAAACAAAACCTAAACAGATGTTATATTGTTAAAAAAAAACTTGGAAAATAATGTAAACATTTACTGGAAAAAAAATGGTTTCTGCACATGCCAGTGACATCACTCATGTGCCATCTATTGAGCAAAATAAAAATGGCTTAATGTGTATGTCTGGATACAAAGTTATATAGAGAGAGGCATTTTTTCTCACTGAAGTATTATTAGGATTTAGGTAAGTAAAAAAAATAATTGAAGTTAGTGTGTCCAATTGATCTGAAAATATGACAAAGGGTTAAAAAGACATTCTAATCAGGCGGACATTCTGAGAAAACACACACAGCTTCACGCCTAGAAAATTCTGAGAAACCATGTGCAATTGAAAATTTCAAGGAAACGCGTGTAGTTTTAAGATTTGGAGTTGGGGGATTTGTACCGACTCCAACTTCACCCAAAAATAACACTCTTGACTCCACAACCCTGGTTTTAAGTTACTTATTTAAAAAAGTAATCTTGAGTGTAAGGGGGTAATAAGCTATTGTAATTTTATTTTCCGAGTCAATTTCTCTTGGCATATTTATATACGAGTGACATAGCCTACATTTATTGATAATTTTATGCATGTTCATTAGGGTGGTCCACAACAGCGTTTTTTTTAAATTTTAAATTCGGTCACATCTGCCCTTATTCTATTCCCCGACAAGAATAAACGTGCTAAATATCTCTGCTCTAGGACCTTTTTATGCACTCGCTCAAAATGAAACAATTTGAATAATGACTTGACAGTTTGACTGGAACATTTATTGAACAAGGATAATAATGACTTGACAATTTATGATATACAGGGTGATCAAAAAGTAATGCAACCCATGGGAAAATGATTTATTTCAGAGCAAGTGCTGGAAGTGGGCACCGTTCTGTGCTTCACACAAGTGGATACGGCGATTCATGTTCTTAAAGACCCTTTGCAATGTTTCCTGTGAAATTGCATCAACACACTTCTGAATCATCACCTGCAATTCTGGAATACTGTGCGGGTGAGTGACATATGTGACATATCCTCGCTTGATAGAGGATTTGTTTGGAGCACCTCTTCCATACATTTCCATGAAGGCCTCCTGCGTCTGGGCATAGCTTTTGGAGTGAATGTACTGCGTGACAATGAATATACGCTGCTCCAAGGTGTATTTCATCTTTTTCATATATTCACCACCTGCAACAGAAGGAAAAAATCAATTATGTGCGTTTCTCCATGGGTTGCGTTACTTTTTGATCACCCTGTATATATATTATGAAATTATAACCGGAACAAATAATGCACACAGTTGATCTTTAGGTCTTCTTGAGACCAGTTTTAGTCGGCTCTGAATTCCTTGCAGCGCTGAGTGACTGCGCGGAGAAGGTACTGCTTTTGCGCTTCATCCTTTGTGATTGTGCTGTTGAAAGCCTTAATGAGCGCAACTCCTCTTTCTGTGCAATCGTTAACCACTGCCATCTTCTTTACATGTTCCTTCATTCCTTGGTAAGCTGGATCTGTGTTCCAATCATTTGGTGTCTTGGACAGGAATGATTGCGCCTGTTCACTTCCGTGCTGCATGACGAGGTTGAAGAAGATTGCTGAATGTTTGGTGGCATAGAATTCCAAAGGATTGCTCGAGGAGAACATTTTTCCGTCCACGCGTTTGAGTCCTTTTCTTTTTTCGGGAACAGCTACGATGTTGTGAGCAATCCTCTCCTTCGTGGACGTGTGAACTCGAGGATCAAAGAGTGCCAAGGGGATTAAGTGCTCAGAAATTAACCACAAATGGCACTTCATCGCGGTAAATGCCGCGTCGTTTGTCTTTCCTGGGTGAGCTTTCAGCTGGCGCAAGAAAGTGAGGTCATTCAATGGAGCCATGTATGCAACACTGGCCTCATTCCAGTAGTGGCTGTAAAGGAGCGTGATAAACAGGCTTAGTTCCTCGATGTTCCATTTCTTGGTCTGAAGCAAGGTGAATTGATCTCTGAATAGGAACACCTTGAGCGTGTAAATGGCCTTGGCCATCCATCGTGTGTGGTGCATGGCTCCAGGGCTTCAAATTCTCACAGGACCATCAAGCTTCCCTCCCAAGAAAAGGAGGCAGAGAAGCATCAGTTCATCATAGTCGTCCTGCTGGCTCTTCTTGACAGCCTCCTTGTAGTAGTAGACCATTTCCTTCCTCTGCTCTGCTGTTTCAATGAACAGGCTGTCGGTGCACTCTCGAACTTGCTGAGATCAATGAAAACCCAGTGCTGCTTCAAGCGCTTGAATAGGCCAACTTCAGGTCCACTGGATGTTCAGAAACAAGCACCAAAGGCTGCAGCAAGGACGACTTCTACCACCACGTGGTGTCAGCAAGTGATCCACACCAGATCAATACCCAACTCCTTTTCAATGAGAGTACAAGTTCCAGCATGAAGTCCCGTGTTGGATGCAGTTGTATCAAAAACAAGACCTCGAACGTTGCCCCTCAAAGACCAGTCGTCCACAAGCTTCAGGCACGCCTGAGCCTGAGATGTTCCAATTGCAGCAGCTACCATTGGAACTCCAAGGAGTTTCTCTTCCCCATTACTGGTTACAAGCACAGCCACACGGTCCACCACCTCTAACCCATGGGAGATATCTGTAAGCAGCTTACTATCCTCCACCTTCCCAGTGCAAGAGAAGGGGCTCATGGGTCTTGAAAGTGGCCTGATCTTCGCGGCACACCGCTTCACGTGTACAATGTACATTCTCTCATGTGACGAATGGTGCTGCGTGAGATTGACACTTCGTCCAAGTTGTGCCCCAGTGATTTAATAGTTGCTGTGACCACTGCCATTCCTTTCCTGTCACTGATGATGTGGTGATCCAAGGCTAAGGAAATGTCAGGCGTGATCACAGACTTCAATTGCTTAGGAGTGGAATGTTTTCATGCCAATTCCTTAAAAACTACAGTATCTGAATCTGATGATTCAGATGTGCTTGAACTAGAAGCCTCCAGTTCTCCCTGGGACCATCTTGCATCCGCCTCGCGCTTGACCTTCTCCTCTCGGTTCATCTCTGCCTCACACCAAATCCTCTTCCTCGTTTGTTGGTCAGCCATTTTCTTGTCAATCGGGCCAAAGCTGGAGGAAGTGGGATTATCGAGCTGAGCGACAAGGAAGTTCTTGTCCTCCTCATTCATCATGGTCTCGAGGGCGTCATGACGTGAAAGATCGAACACATCGTCAAGGTCTCGGCGAAATATGTCCTCCTTCATTCTGTAGGATGGGAAATGCTTTGTGCAGTTCTTCTTCAGCCCCTTGTATTGCTCTTACAGTTTCAGGAGCTGCTTCTCAGCGTATCTGGTATCCATCATTGGAACGTTTGCTTTTGTCCAAAACGGGATCAAAGCCTCAATGGTCATCACTGCACTGTTATATTCTGTCTTCCTCTCCTCCAGATGGTGGAACATGAATTTCCAGAGGACTTGAAGCTTGGTAGGGAGTCCTGCCCTAGTTAACTTCTTCTCCGCCTTCCCTAGTAACCACACCTCACTGCTAGACCGTGTTTTTGATTGCTTCAGCAGCATTTCTACACATTCCTACAAAAGAAGCCAAATTTAGTCATACTATAGTAATCAGTCATTAGTGAGACACGTCATGCATGATTGAGCGACCTCTTAACGACACTGTAGACCAACCATACTTCACACAGTTATTCACACTAAGGTAGGAACAAAAGCAGCAATGACCCAAAAGTGAAATCTCGGATGCTAAATTTTCCCTATGCTTGTGAACCACCCTAATGTTAATGGTGTAGAACAATTTTTTTTAAAATTTCAACATGGTCTTGAATGCAGCCTTTTATATATTATGGACAGTTAGGGTGCTTTGTATCCCCCATTTATATATACAGGGTGTACATAAAGTCAGGATCTTTTTTTGTCAAAATTATTATTATTATCTATTTTTTTTCAGAAGCCCTTAGAATGAATACAGAACAGCCTGTGGCAGTAGTAATTTGGGGAATCGAGGGAAAGAAATACAATGACATCAGAGAGAAGTTTAGAAGGAGATTTCATAAGCCTGGGCCAATAGACAAGACAATACAAAATTGGTGAACAAATTTAAATGAACGGGATCTGTAAATGATGAAGCAAGATCAGGACGACTGTGTATGTCAGATCTTACTGTGAATACAGTACAAAAATTGGTGAACAAATTTAAATGAACGGGATCTGTAAATGATGAAGCAAGATCAGGACACTGTGTATGTCAGATCTTACTGTGAATACAGTACGCGGAATTATCACTGAGGAGCCACGTATGTCCGTTCATGTCTGCATCACACAGACTCGGCCTCCCAATGTCATCTGTGCACAAAATTCTAAAAGTTAATTTGCAGAAGAAAAGCTATCATTTGCAGGTTTTACATGATTTACAGGAAGATTTTCCTTGACGAAGTGCTGTGTGTGCTGATCTCGTAGAACAAATCTGGAGTGATAATTTAATGGACAACATTCTCTTTAGTGATGAAGCCACTTTCCATATGTGTGGAAAAGTAAATCGCCATAGCTGTCGAATTTGGGCAGATGAAAGACCATATGATTTCGTCCAAAATTGGGAGAGAGACTCGCCTAAAGTTAATGTCTGGATGGGTTTAACAAAATCTAAGGTTTATGGTCCTTTTTTCTTGGCTGAAGCTACAGTTACTGGGCTTATTTATCTGGACATGTTGCAGCAATTCCTTAAACCTCAGCTGATTGGGGATAGGATTGTTAGTACCGTCGTCTATCAACATGATGGTGCTCCTTGTCACTATGCCAAAATTGTTCAGGATTATCTAAATGGATGTTTTCCAAATCGCTGGATCGGACGCGGGAGCAACAGACCTTGGCCAGCGAGATCACCAGATTTAACCCCTTTAGATTTCTTTGCATGGGCTTTATCAAATCGCACCTCTATCAGACGAAGATTACGACTCTTGAAAACTTACGTACACGTATATGAACTGCTGCAGATAACATAACCCTGCAAATGCTCCAGAATGTGTTTAGAAATGCTGCGGAACGATTTGAGCTGTGCAGGGATACTGATGGGCGTAACGTCAAATCCTACTCTTAATTATTTAATAAATGTTACCACTTTATCATTTTAGGATTGAATTCCATATAATTGCCAAGTGCTTCACAAAAATAGATCCTGACCTTGTACACCCTGTATAATAGAAGCTAGTAGTTGATTTCTTGTTACTCAAAAATAATTTCTCATTGAATTTTGGCCACAATTACTAAAACCCTTTAATGAAGGCAATGATGTGTGAATCACATTACTTGTAAGAAATAAAGGGAGATTAAATTTGTGAATTAGGTTCTTTGAGTTCTAATAATTCAAAGATAGCTAAGAAGCTGGACATTGGTTTTTAAGGTTTAAATGCACATTTTCTTTGCATAGTACCCTAAATATTTTTGTAACCCACTTAGAAATAATATAGTAGGCTTACTACTGTTAATCGTAACTTTTCCTTAATTTTCTAGGTAGTTATAGGTCCTATTCAAGATGGGGGCCTATAAATATATGCAGGAAATTTATCGTAAGAAGCAAAGTGATGTTATGAGATACCTTCTTCGTTTGAGGGCATGGCAATATCGCCATCTCAACACGCTTCATCGTGCACCAAGGCCAACTAGACCTGAAAAAGCTAGGAGGCTTGGATATAAGGCTAAGCAGGGTGAGTTTGATGTTTTCTCATGGCAAGTTTGTTCTCCATTTAATGTTGCAAGACAGTCAAACACGTAAAAACTTCCCAAAACTTTATAGTTGTGTAATGCTAAAATCATCTACAGAATTTATTAGCCGATTTATTAGTTTTGATATATTGCCAGTAGAATATGGGGGAAGAAAGGGAGAGGGTTACTGTGTACTGCTATTTCATTATTTGAAATGGCCTTCAGAGTTTCCTCTGAGACTGAATGAAAGTTATTACAGTAGCTACGATTAGGTCAATAAACTGGACAATGCATGAAAACATCAGTCATCCTACATTCTTTTTTGGTGAACTTCTGACTAAGTTTAAGTTAGATAATCATTGTTTCTTGAATTTTTAGATCATATTTTACTCTTAATTTTTTAGGTCAGATTCAATCATTGTAGCCCATTTATAGAGGTTAGTTAAGCAATATTATTATTAATGTATTATTGTTTGTTACAATCACCAGTTCATGCAAGGCTTCCTGGTTTCTTGTATATTAAGTATTGCCAACTATATAAATACAGTATGTATCTTATTTGCAACATTTTAAATTTAGTTTTGTTAGGTTTATTTTAAAGCGTATCTTTATAAAAAAGCTACTTATCAAAGGCAACCTGCTGTATTTAAAAACACACACACACCCTCTTTCTCTCTCAAGGTCATACATTTTTAAAAATTTTTTCCTAATAAAATAATAACACTAAATTTGGTTCTTTTTACGAAGATGGATGACATACCGTAATACTACTCAATTTGTAGGGTAATTGCTTTCTATATTCATTTCTCACCCTATACTTTTCCAAAGTGGTAGAAAAGCATTTGTAGTAGCCTACCATAAATATTTACATTGCCATCCGCAGTGTAGTACAATATCACTCATACAGTTAAAGGTGAGTTGAACTGACAACACTAATGAGAACTTCTCTTTTTTAGGATATCTTATTTATAGGATTCGCGTTCGTCGTGGTGGTCGCAAACGCCCTGTGCCAAAAGGTTGCACCTACGGTAAACCCAAAAGCCATGGTGTCAATCAGTTGAAGCCAACACGCAACTTGCAGTCGTTGGCTGAGGTGATTGTCATTGTTTTGTTGTGAAAATGTGTAATTTTTTAAGATTAAGAAATAAATTTAATGCGAATAACACTTATTTTAATTGTAGGAAAGGTGTGGTCGACGGCTTGGCAGTTTAAGATTGATGAATAGTTACTGGGTTGCCCAAGACTCCACCTACAAATATTTTGAAGTTATTTTGATTGATCCTTCAAGAAAATCGATTAAATCCAATGCAGCCATTAATTGGGTATGTTCTACGAAGCACAAACATCGCGAATTACGTGGCAAAACTTCCAAAGGTAGAAAGCATCGGGGATTGGGACGT
The DNA here is from genome assembly GCA_023014485.1 of Bathynomus jamesi. Classification (NCBI taxonomy): domain Eukaryota; kingdom Metazoa; phylum Arthropoda; class Malacostraca; order Isopoda; family Cirolanidae; genus Bathynomus; species Bathynomus jamesi. Next base: position 459,846 of record JAJOZX010000674.1, read on the forward strand.
GGTCACAGATTCTCCCAGACTAAGGGAGGATCCAGGAGATCCGCTTGGATTCGTAACAATACTTTACAGTTGCGTAGGAAACGTTAAAAATTATTATTATTATTTTGGATATTCAAGTAAAATTGAAAATCCTCGCCTGTTTCATTTTCCTGCGTGTTTTTAAAGATCTTAGAAAACAGCTTTGTATTGGGGGAAAAGTTGACATGGAAAGTAATGAATAAGGAGAGCTATTTGTAAGAACCTTCAGCAGTTGATTTTATGCAACTTTTGCGAAAAGTAAGAAAAATACTTTTGTTCTAAAATTAAAACTGAAAATAAATATTTCAAAACATGAATCAAAAAGAGTGATAGTTGTTGATTTAAATATAAAATTTATCTTCAGGTATGGCCTACAGAATAGAGAACTGAATTCAACTGAAATTTGAAGAAGTAACCTTACATTGGCATTTAATCTTTAAAAACATGTAGGTGAAAGGACTTTTATAACTATTAGATCATTCATTATGTAGAAAGTTGCATGCATAAGTAATAAAATCCACAACAATGAATAAATAGAATGACAAGTGATCTTAAAACCAGGTTATCTTAAGGCATTTTCACTTAATTTCAAGATCAAATGGTAGATGAAAATAGTGATGATTCCATGCACCACTCAGTATGTATAAATGGTGACTACTAGGTTTTTTACTGATTCTCGCAAAAAGGGGAAAGTCTTTGTTTTGTTGAATGAACTAAGTGAAAGTTTCCTTTTTCCAGCCTTAAAGACCCATGGTATGCACCTTCAAGAATTCATAAAAATGGTAAGTGTTCATCTCTTTGGTTATGGATTGATTTATTTTTACTATAATTGAGTCAACTTTTATGCCAGTAGTAGTAGTAGTTTCCTGCAGTTCAGTATTAAGGCAGCTACTGGATTTAAATATCTCGGTTGTCTTGCCCTGATATTTAACGTTAAATTTTGGTACAAAGCTTTGAGGCTCTTTCATGTCTGCTCTTATCAACGCTGGTCTGTTTCAATGTTTTTTTTAAATAGGTTAGCATTTGTTTTTAGAGTAAATAAAATGATGAATGTTCTTAAAATCAGGTTATCCGAAGACATTCGGAAACGAAAAATATAATGATTTCATGCACCACTCATTATGTACAGATGGTGACTACTTTTTTACTGATCCTCGCAAAAAGGGGGGACTCTTGTTGAATGAGCTAAACGAAATTTTCTTTTTCCAGTCTTACAGACCATGGCACACACCTTCAAGGATTCATGCATTTTAAAAGAATATGGTAAGTATTCATCTATTTATTGATATTTTGCTATTATGACACAGGTCCCAGTTTCATTTTCTTAAATAGGTTCCCATTTGTTTAGAACAATAAATAAAATAAATGTTCTTAAAATCAGGTTATCTGAAGATTTTTCACTAATTTGAAGATCAAATGAAAATAGTCTTTAGGCTGTAATGATTGATCCACATTCGTGAACCCATCTTACAATCTGTTTTCTCTTCAACAGACTGTATTGCGACTAAAGCCTGGCTAGTCGAAAAGTATATGCTAAAAACGGATGTTGTTAAAAAAAAAAAAAAAAAATTTACATTACTGAATCAAATGAACTTTAATTTTTTGGAAATATATCAATTCAGTCATTATGAGAGGAGGGGCAACAAGCTTCACTTTCGTGAAATGAGGAATTATGCACAGAACATTTCAAAGGTGATTACTGTTTGCTGCACCTTGTGTGTGTGTATATATATATATATATATATATATATATATATATATATATATATATATATATATATATATATATAAAGGTAGGTTGATTTTCCGCATTTTTGTAAATATTGACTGGACTAGTCGAGATAGTCACGGCTTAATATGATGATAACTGACCCCAAAAAATTTCAGATCCCTAGCTTTAACAGTTTTTTTGAGGAAACCGTTTCAAAAATCGTGCCGAAAAATACCGCATTTTGCAATTTTTGGCCGAAAAAAAACATGCTATTTTCATAAAAAAAAATCCTGAAAAAAGTTAATTTTATTGAAAAAAATTAAAAAAAACGTACAGAGTCAAATAGACACATTTAGATCCCAAGATCATCATAATTTTCACTGTAAGATCCCTTAGAAGCAAAGGAAGGCCTCATCTGGCGGCTTAGGGCTTAGGGCTTTGGCCAGAATGTGTGTGTGCCTTGATTCGAGTCCATAAACAGTATGGGAAGCTTCAGATGTCAGCTTCACGGCCATTTCAACACACTGAGAATGTGAAGGCAGATCGATCAGGCAGCTCCAGCTTGGTGCCATTCAGCAATGCTTCTTGAAGCTCCTGGTCAGAAAAGTCTTCTGTGAGAGCAGGTTCACAGATGCCACTTTGAGAAAGGTTGATTAGTTCTGACCAGTGGGTAGCTTCAATGTTGATGGCTGTGATCTTCTTCAGCCTCTTCTTGGCTGGCTTCCCACTTCTGAAAGAATAATAAATTTATTTATTTTTTATTCGTTTAAGATTTAATCCCTATTAGTCTCAGAATTGCCGATTTAAAAAAAAAAAAAAAAACATCCAACCAACCAGAGTTGGGGCAGACTTCCGTTTTTTACCCATTTTTATGAAATATCTGAAAATAAACACACTTAAATGAACGCATCATAAAATAACTTAATAATATTTTATAGGTAAATATTAAAAAATACAAAATAATACTCAATAAACATCTATAATGCATTTACAATAAGTTTCAAGCATCGTTTTGTTAAAGCCTAATTTTAATTGATTATTTTGATGAAATAAGGTCCGATATTTTGTTTGTTTACATTGCGCGATTTTATGCGTAAAATTCGGCAATTTTACAACTTAAAAATAATTAACAATCATCAAAAAATCATTTTCACAAATATGAGTTGGTGCAACGTTTTTTTATACATTAATACCTTTCTATCTAGACTAGTCCAAGATCACAGTTCCAAAATCAACCTACCCTAATATATATATATATATATTATATATATATAATATATATATATATATATATATATATATATATATACATACTGTGTATGCATGCATGTATTTTTTGGTTAGCATATTTAAAACTTCGTACATGATGAGACTCATGCAACCACTCAGTATAAAAAAAAAAATGGTGATTCATGGCTGTCTGATGAAATGTTGGAAGTTTTTTAATTTACAGTATATAAAAAAGATTATATTAATAATTGGAGTTTTTTATCTTCAGATTTTCGAAAAGTGAGGTGCCTTACTGAAGAAACGCCCGTTTTGAAAGAATTCAGATTTATTGCATGCGGGTAGATCGTCAGAGAACTTCGAATGAACGAGTTTGTTGTCTGATTCATGTTCCCAAAGCTGGATCCTGTCTGCTTTGCAGATAGCTGGTGAGGGAAGCTATATTTATGGGACCTCTTTGCGAGTGACCCGTTGCCCACGTCGGGCTAGCATCATGAAAAAGAAAAACTATGGTATTTGTCATTTACCATTACTTATTCGGACTATAGTGGATTTAATTTTTCCCAGAAGAGTTCCTTGTTCCATGCACTGTCTGTGTGTGTATCATATATTTTATATATATATATATAATATATATATATATATATACTGTGTATGTATGCATGCATGCATTTTTTGGTTAGCATATTTAAAACTTCATACATGATGAGACTCATGCACCACTCAGTATAAAAAAAAAAAAAAATGGTGATTCATGGCTGTCTGATGAAATGTTGGAAGTTTTTTAATTTATATAAAAAAGATTATATTAATAATTGGAGTTTTTTATCTTCAGATTTTCGAAAAGTGAGGTGCCTCACTGAAGAAACGCCCGTTTTGAAAGAATTCAGATTTATTGCATGCGGGTAGATCGTCAGAGAACTTCGAATGAACGAGTTTGTTGTCTGAGCTTGGACTCACGGAAAGGTGTTTCAATTCGCCGAGAGAACTAAATCGTGCGAAAAATCTCGCGATTGACTGGCAGGAACGACTCCGGCACTTCGAACTGGGTTGCAATTTCTCGTTAGTTTTTCTATAAATGAGTGCATTGAAACGCTTATTTTAATACTTCATAGACAGAAATGAACGAAACTGCACAATCTCGGAAGTCAACTGTGACACGAACTGAGGAAAATAAAAACAGTCGCCAAAAGCGGTCTGGGAAGAGGAGAAATTTTTTGGAGATTGTTGCTTCTGAATTACGAAACCTGCGCTCGGAACAAATTAATAGAAACTGAGACTATTCAACAGGCAATTCTAGAGATTTCAAATCTAGATCATTCTGTTCAGACCCCAGACCCCTGCACTTCATTACACAGGTTCCTCATGGCTTTCCTCAACGCCATCTCCTTCGCCTTGCACTGAGTCGAATAGAATTGAGACAGGCATATTGAGTTTGTTCACAATTGGAACCGACATGGTAGGTTTAATAAATCATTAGTTACTGTAAAGTTTTAAGTTTTTGTAATTGTATCCCGTCAAATATCCCACGTTTGTATCAAGACGATGTGTCGCGAGCAAGAATTAAGTCCTTACATCAAAGGTAAAGATCACAAATGTAGGCTGTGCATTGATGTTTCGACAGTTCTCACCTACCGAAGGTGGAACATTAACTAACTTTCAACCTTCTTCACTTCGTCCTTATTGTAAACCTTGAACAAAAATGCTTAATATGGGAAAGGTACCATTCACAGTATCGTATATTCTAAAAGCTTTTCGTATTTGTATCGAGACGAATTTTCTTGGAAATTGAGGTTTTTTTCTGGAATTTAAACAAGTTTGCCATCCCCCCCATTATTGCAAAATCATGGATGAGATTTATTGCGTATTCTGAAAGCTTCATTGCAATACTAATGTTAAATGTGTGCGCGGTGGGTGAGGCTCTTTCTGGGGGATATCTTGGTCAACCGAGGATTTTCCTTTGACACTTTTTCAGTAAGCCTCTTTACCGACACTATTTGTGTGTGGTGCTGGTTTTTAATTCACGCCTAAATCGTCTTTAGGCTGTAATGATTTATCCACATTCGTGAACCTATCTTACAATCTCTCTCCTCTTCAACAGACTGTATTATGACTAAAGCCTGGCTAGTCGAAAAGTATATGCTAAAAACGGATGTTGTACAAGAAGAAAAAAATTACATTACTGAATCAAATGCACTTTAATTTTTGGAAATATCAATTCAGTCGTTATGAGAGGAGGGGGCGACAAGCTTCACTTTCGTGAAATGAGGAATTATCGCGCAGAACATTTCAAAGGTGATTACTGTTTGTTGTTGCACCTTGTGTGTATATGTATGCATGTATTTTTTGGTTAGCATATTTAAAACTTTACATGATGAGACTCATGCACCACTCAGTATAAAAAAAATGGTGATTCATGGCTGTCTGATGAAATGTTGGAAGTTTTTTAATTTATATAAAAAAGATTATTAATAATTGGAGGAATTATTTATCTTCAGATTTTCGAAAAGTGAGGTGCCTTACTGAAGAAAACGCCCGTTTTGAAAGAATTCAGATTTATTGCATGCGGGTAGATCGTCAGAGAACTTCGAATAAACTTGTGTTTGCTGTCTGAGCTTGGACTCGCTAGTACAAAGAGCTGCGAGAGGACTCGCGGAAAGGTGTTTCAACTCGCGAGAGAACTAAATCGTGCGAAAAATCTCGCGAGTGACTGGCAGGAATGACTCCCGCACTTCGAACTGGGTTGGAATTTCTCGTTAGTTTTTCTATAAATGAGTGCATTGAAACGCTTATTTTAATACTTCATAGACAGAAATTAACGAAACTGCACAATCTCGGAAGGGAAGTCAACTGTGACACGAACTGAGGAAAATAAAAAGTCGCCTAAAGCGGTCTGGGGAGAGGAAATTTTTTGGAGATTGCTGCTTCTGAATTACGAAACCTGCGCTCGGAACAAATTAATAGAAACAGACTAATTATTCAACAGGCAATTCTAGAGATTTCAAATCTAGATCATTCTGTTCAGACCCCAGACCCCTGCACTTCATTACACAGGTTCCTCATGGCTTTCCTCAACGCCATTTCCTTCGCCTTGCACTGAGCCGAATGGAATTGAGACAAGCCTATGGAGTTTGTTCACAATTGGAACCCACATGCACTCCGAACAGCTAGAGCAACCGAGGAAGTTTTCTTTTTAACTTTCAGGGGCTCAATTTTGTCTCTACTGCGTACCCTTTTGAAAAGACGTTCTCGTGTATTCCAACGCAAAACAACGTGGGTGTGGGTGGGTGGCCGGCCGATTCGTACCTAGTGTGGTACATATCTCAGCGAGGCAGTGGGTGAGTGGTGTTATTGAGTTGGGGATGATATACCAGTGGGGGGGGTGTAGTTGCTGGGGAGTGGGTATGGGGGGGCGTGGTCTTAGACCCGTTGAAACAGGTGGGAATAAGTGAGGAAACGGGAAATCGCTTCCTCCGAAAAATGGGGTCCCCCAGCGAGCATGAATTGTTCAGAAATCGCCGCGCATACAAGCGAAGAGGTAGTCTCTGTGCACGGAGGTATGTCCTCATGAGGAGCAGACGCCGTCGGAGGGCGAGAGGGAGGTAATTGCAATCCACTTGGAGGCTGGAGAAGAGCGGAAAGCACCAGTGGCGAGGAGGAGGGCCCTATTAAGGACTGGGTCCAAGATACGGAGGCTGAACCGTATACTACACTGCCATAGTCCAGCTTCGACTGGACCATGGAAGTGTAAAGACGAAGGAGAGAGCGTCGGTCTGCGCCCCATGTGGTGTGGGAGAGGTGATCTAGTAGAGCGAGGGGACGCTGGAGGGACTGCTTCAGTTGTTTGATATGAGGAACCTAGTTGAGCCTTCGGTCTAGAATCACGCCCAAAAATCGTGTGGAGGGTATCACCTCAAGAGGATTGTCGTATAGCGTGACAGAGGGAACAGGAAGGGTTGCGGGTCTTCTTCTGCTGAAAAGCATACACTTGGACTTCGGGGTGGAGAGGCGGAAACCACCGACGTCGCCCGCCTTTCCACCTGGTAGATGGCGAGCTGAATTTGCCGTTGAACTACGGACGGCTCCCGCCCTGCAAAGTAGATAGCAAGGTCATCCGCGTAGATGGAGGAACGGATGTTGGGTGGAAGGCATTTTGAGACTGTTCATGACGATGGAAAAGCATAGAACACTGAGGATGCTTCCCTGTGGGACCCCGTCCATCTGCACGAAAGTGTCTGAGAGGACTGAGCCCACCCGAACTTTAAAGGTTCGGGAGGATATGAAGGTCCGCATGGCTCCTACGAGTCCTAGACTTTGGAGATGTCTAAGGATTATTGTCCGATGAGTGGTGTCGTAGGCCTTCTGTATGTCAAAAAATATTGATAGGACGAATTGTCCACTGTCGAATGCATTCTCTATGTCACGGGCTGAGAAGCAGGAGGCGATCAGTGGTGGATCGAAACTGTCTGAAGCCGGACTGCGTAGCTGGGAAGGAATTACTATTTTCGAGGGAGAACTATAGTCGCGTCGCGACCATTTTTTCCAAAAATTTTGCAGGCACAACGGATTAGGGCGATTTGTCTCTAGTTTGTGGGATCGAAGGAATCTTTGACAGGTTTGGGGATAGGGATTACGTAGGCCTCCCTCCACCGTGAGGGAAAGGTGCGCTCTATCCATATGCGGTTGTATAGGTCTAGTAGGGAATTTTGTAAGGTGGGGTGGATGTGCTGGATCATGCTGTAGGGAATACCATCCGGGCCAGGACAAGTGGATCGTCGCGAGGCCAGGTGCCGCCTGTAGTTCACGCATGATGAACAGTTGGTTGTAGGAGCTGTCTATGAACGGTGAAGAGGAGCTATATTTAGGGGCGGGTACGGGGGAGATAACTGCAGAGGAAGAAACGGCGGCGAAACTAGAGGCTAGATGGTTGGCCACTGATTTTGGCTCGTATAGGAGTCCGTCGTTAGTCCCGAGTACCGGGTGTCGGGAGGGGACATGTCGCCTCTCGACGCCCCATACCTTCCAGATGGTAGCCGAAGGTGTGTGTGTGCGCGCGCTTCTTTTGTGTGTTCTTTTCCTTTCCTTTTCCTTCCTTTTTGCTTTTTTCTTTCTTTTCCTTCCTTTCTCTCTCTCTCTCTTCTTTTCCTTTCTTTTTTTCTTTTCCTTTCTTTTTTCTTTTCTTCTTTTTTTCTTTTCCTTTCTTTTTTTCTTTTCCTTTCTTTTTTTTCCTTCTTTTCCTTCCTTTCTTTTTCTTTTTTTCTTTTCCTTTCTTTTTTCTTTCCTTTTCTTTTTTTCTTTTCCTTTTTCTTTTTTTCTTTTCCTTTCTTTTCCTTTCTTTCTTTTTTTCTTTTCCTTTCTTTTCCTTTTTCTTTTTTTCTTTTCCTTTCTTTTCCTTCCTTTCTTTTTTTCTTTTCCTTCCTTTCTTTTTTTCTTTTCTTTTCTTTTCTTTTCCTTCCTTTCTTTTTTCTTTTCCTTCCTTTCTTTTTTCTTTTCCTTCCTTTCTTTTTCTTTTCCTTCCTTTCTTTTTTTCTTTTCCTTTCTTTCTTTTTTCTTTCCTTTCTTTTCCTTCCTTTCTTTTTTTCTTTTCCTTCCTTTCTTTTTTTCTTTTCCTTCCTTTCTTTTTTTCTTTTCCTTTCTTTTTTCCTTTTCCTTTCTTTTTTCTTTTCCTTTCTTTTCCTTCCTTTCTTTTTTTCTTCTTTTCCTTCCTTTCTTTTTTTCTTCTTTTCCTTCCTTTCTTTTGGTGGCCATGAGCGGTCATAGTTTGAAAACATATATGCCCAAACCTGTCCGTTCTTCGTCGCAGGTGTTTCCCCCTCTTGACCAATACTCTCCATACCCGAGCGTCTACAATTCATACTCGCTGGTGAGAGAAGCTATATTTTTGGGACCTCTTTGCGAGTGACTCGTTGCCCACGTCGGGCTAGCATCATGAAAAAGAAAAACAAGTATTTGTCATTTACCATTACTTATTCGGACTATAGTAATTGAAATTTTCGTTATTCCAGGCTTAACGACCATGGCACACACCTTCAAGGATTTTGAGAGAATATGGTAGGTTTAATAAATCATTAGTTACTGTAAAGTTTTTGTAATTGTATCCCGTCAAATATCCCACATTTGTATCATAAGATGGTGTGTCGCGAGCAAGAATTAAGTCCTTACATCAAAGGTAAAGGTCACAAATATAGGATGTGCATTGATGTTTCGACAGTTCTCACCTACCCAAGGTGGAACAGTAAACTAACTTTCAACCTTTTTCACTTCGTTCTTATTGTAAACCTTGAACAAAAATACGTATGGGAAAGGTACCATTCACAGTATCGTATATTCTAAAAACTTTTTGTAGTAGAGACGAATTTTCTTGGAAATTGAGTAGTTTTTTCTGGAATTTAAACAAATTTGACACCCCCCCATTGTTGCAAAATCATGGATGGGATTTATTGCGTATTCTGAAAGCTTCATTGCAATACTAATGTTAAATGTGTGTGCGGTGGGTGAGGCTCTTTCTGGGGGATATCTCGGTCAACCGAGGATTTTCCTTTTTGACACTTTTTCAGTAAGCCTCTTTACCGACACTATTTGTGTGTGGTGCTGGTTTTGTTTAATTCACGCCTAAATCGTCTTTAGGCTGTAATGATTTATCCACATTCGTGAACCTATCTTACAATCTCTCTTCTCTTCAACAGACTGTATTATGACTAAAGCCTGGCTAGTCGAAAAGTATATGCTAAAAACGGATGTTGTACAAGAAAAAAAATTACATTACTGAATCAAATGCACTTTAATTTTTTGGAAATATCAATTCAGTCGTTATGAGAGTTGGGGGCGATAAGCTTGACTTTCGTGAAATGAGGAATTATCGCGCAGAACATTTCAAAGGTGATTACTGTTTGTTGTTGCACCTTGTGTGTATATGTATGCATGTATTTTTTGGTTAGCATATTTAAAACTTTACATGATGAGACTCATGCACCACTCAGTATAAAAAAAATGGTGATTCATGGCTGTCTGATGAAATGTTGGAAGTTTTTTAATTTATATAAAAAAGATTATATTAATAATTGGAGGAATTTTTTATCTTCAGATTTTCGAAAAGTGAGGTGCCTTACTGAAGAAAACACCCGTTTTGAAAGAATTCAGATTTATTGCATGCGGGTAGATCGTCAGAGAACTTCGAATAAACTTGTGTTTGCTGTCTGAGCTTGGACTCGCTAGTACAAAGGGCTGCGAGAGGACTCACAGAAAGGTGTTTCAACTCGCGAGAGAACTAAATCGTGCGAAAAATCTTGCGAGTGACTGGCAGGAATGACTCCCGCACTTCCAACTGGGTTGGAATTTCTCGTTAGTTCTATAAATGAGTGCATTGAAACGCTTATTTTAATACTTCATAGACAGAAATGAACGAAACTGCACAATCTCGGAAGTCAACTGTGACACGAACTGAGGAAAATAAAAACAGTCGCCGAAAGTGGTCTGGAGGAAGTTTTTTGGAGATTGTTGCTTCTGAATTTACTAAGCCTGCGCTCGGAACAAATTAATAGAAACTGAGTAATTATTCAACAGGCAATTCTAGAGATTTCAAATCTAGATGATCATTCTGTTCAAACCCCTGCACTTTATTACACAGGTTCCTCATGGCTTTCCTCAACGCCATTTCCTTCGCCTTGCACTGAGCCGAATGGAATTGAGACAAGCCTATTGAGTTTCAGTTCACAATTGGAACCCTCATGCAACCGAGGAAGTTTTCTTTTTAACTTTCAGGGTCTCAATTTTGTCTCTACTGCGTACCCTTTTGAAAAGACGTTCTCGTGTATTCCAATGCAAAACACACACTGTGCGTGTGCGCGCGCCGGCTTACTCCTGGCCCCTTCCTTTCTCCGAGTTCTTCCCGACTCTCGGCTCCCACTTCCGCTCGATCTGGCAACGGGAGTGGGACCAGGCCACACAAAAACTCCACAAGATCAAACCGCAACTAGGATACTGGGCCTCCTCATTCCACCGGTCCCGCCATAAAGAAGTGATTCTAGCTCGTCTCCGCCTAGGAGACACGCATTACTCATGGTCGCCTTATGGCTAAATCGCCAGCCCCGCTCTGCCATACCCCTATTACTGTCGTACATCTGGTCGAATGCCCAAACCTGTCCGCTCTTCGTCGCAGGTGTTTCCCCCTCTTGACCAAAACTCCCCATACCCGAGCGTCTACAATTCATACTCGCTGGTGAGAGAAGCTATATTTTTGGGACCTCTTTGCGAGTGACCCGTTGCCCACGTCGGGCTAGCATCATGAAAAAGAAAAACTAAAGTATTTGTCATTTACCATTACTTATTCGGACTATAGTGGATTTAATCATCCTAGAAGAGTTCCTTGTTCCACGCACTGTGTGTGTATCATAAAAAACTCAGGGGACCATTCTGAGTTTGTTCATATACAGGGTGTCCCAGAATTAACTATCTATTTCAATGAAATCGGACAAATTTAATAAAAACTGACATAATTTTGTGTTTATTACTAAATTATGATACAAAAACAAATAGATTTATAAATCATAAGTCAAAAACTTTGAGAAGTTTCAACACTTGAATGTGATAAGTAGGGCAGTCAAAAGTTGACCGAAAAAATTAAGAAAGTTGACCTTACGAATTGAAAAAATTGACTTATAAAGTTGCCTTTACTTTCAATAATAAAAACGATACTTTAATTACTTATTCTTGCTCTTCTACATCAGTTGACCGATTGTGGTAAATTATGAAGTATTTGCCGACATTTTCTGGCAAAAATTGCGATCCTTACTTAATAATTTATTAAGCATGGAGAAAGATCTCTCTACAGCGGCAATAGATCCAGCAAGTATGTTCAAATATTTTGAGCCCCTTACTTCACTTTCATCAACAATTAGGAAAACTAATTTACCCTCTAGCAAATGTTTTATTCCACTTAACTCGCTTTCTGCCTGTTTCATTGCTATTGATCTGCAAGTTGACACGCAAGGCACTGCTACACCTAATTCAGAGAACAATTGTTTCACATGAGGGTTGCTCAACTTATGAAGAGGTATGTTGGCTGACAGAAATGTAGGCACAAGTTTTTCCAAAAAATCTGAAGACTTGTACTTTAAAAGGGTTTGCGTCTTTTCATTTCCACATTTTGGTCTATACCACGCTGGTGCTTTTGGGTAGAGCGATGTTTATCCACAAAAAAGGATTTGTCATGCTTGACCACAACACAACAAATCTGACAGTATAGCTCATTTTTTCCTGAACAAATGAATTCATTAGGATATTTTGCAATTATAGCGCGCACTTTAGCAATAGAACTAACTGCAACTTTTGGCATTTTAAATATCTGAAATCAAAAGAAATCGAAATCAGTGAAATCACAAATCAGAAAAAATCACAAATAAAAAATGGTAACCAGTAACCACAATACATACAACACAACCACATCCAAAACCAGAACGGGCATAACTGAATAAGACAAATACGAGCAGCGAAGTTGCCAGTTAACCAAAAAAGATGCCAATTTTTAGTTATTTTAATTATTTATTCCAAAAATTGACTTTATTTGCCTCATTGCTATTTTTTGACCTAACAGGTAAAAGTTGACTTTTGGTTGACCTATTAACTTTGGTAATATACCCCCTACAGGTGTTTTTATTGCATTTTCAGTCGTTTCAGCGAAAAGTGCCCCATAGGAAACAATTTGACTTTATTGACTTTTGACCGCCCTAGTGATAAGCCTTTTTCATCAGTGTCGAACGCAAGATTCTATGAACTGTTGTCTTGGATATGTTGAGTCTTCGACCGGCATCCCTAACCGAAGTTGTTGGTTTATCCTCAAACAATTGTCGTACCTGTTCGGTACTGTTACGTGCTGTCCTTGGGCGTCCTCTTCCCACGTCGTGTACGGATCCAGTTCTTTTAAATTTGTTCACAAGTTCACGAATCGCTTTGTCTGTAGGACCGGTTCTGTGGAATCTTCTTGTCAATTTTTCTTTCATTACATTGCATTCCTTTGATACGGGATGTTACAACAAAGATGCGTTCTTGTGTATTCATTATTAATAGGGTTCTGAAAGAGAGTGAAAATAAAACTGAAAAAATTATGAAATTTTTTTTAGAAATTTATACATTTTTAACACATTAAACATGATAAACATAAATAAGTGTTTTTAAAAAATGTCCGATTTCACTGAAATAGTTAATTCTGGGACACCCTGTAGTGTAAAAACTAAGTGAGATTTATCCTAATGTTTATGTTGCACTTCGAATAGTATTAACCATCCCAGTTACTGTTGCTTCGGCTGAAAAGTTTCTCGCGTCTCAAACTTATTAAAACATATTTGCGTTCCACCATGTATCAAGCGAGATTGCAATCATTAGCTATGTTATCAATAGAAAACGATATAACAAATTCATTAGATTATTCTCAATTAATTGAAGAGTTTAGCTCGAAGAAAAGTAGAAAAGCATTGCTGTAATATTCAAGGAGCATCTGAACCAAATATTTAGCCTAATAAGTCGATCGCTCACTATTATAAAAAATGAAATGTCAACATCTCTTATACGTCACATGAAAAACGTTTGTATACTATGGAAAGTCATTACTTATAATATTATATGAATCTTAGAAATCATTCTCTTATATTTTCGATACAAATCTTGATTCATATTATAATTTATACTTATTTGTATGGTTTATTTATATTTCTTATACAATTTCCATGCGTGATTATTTTGGTTTGGTTTAATTTTTAAGTGCTGGCATAGTTCTGTCTATGCGGGATTCTAATATTGCTGGTATAGTACCGATAATTAAGTCCATATTTTCATATATATATATTATATAATATATATATATATATATAGGCCTAGGGCCTCGCAATTTCTAGATCTGCCTAAGGCCTCGCAACTTCTAGATCCGGCCATATATATATAATTTTTTATTTATTTTTTGTTTCTCATCCTCACAAAAAGAGGAGTCTTTCTTTTGTTGAATGAACTAAGTGAAAGTTTCCTTTTTCCAGGCTTAAAGACCATGGTACACGCCTTCAAGGATTCTTGCATTTTTAAAGAATATGGTAAGTTTTTTTTTTTTTTTAAACTAAGTGGGTCAACTTTTATGCCAGCAGTTTCCTGCAGTTCAGTAGTAAGGCAGTTACTGGATTTTAGATCTTTTAATAGTAGATTTTGGTAGCTTTGGGTGTTTCCAGCTCTGCTATTATCGACACAGGTCCCAGTTTCATTGTTTCGTAAATAGGTTCGCATTTGTTTTAGAACGCGTAAAAAAAATGACATGTTCTTAAAATTAGGTTATCTGAGGACATTTTCACGTAATTTAAAGATTAAATGAAAATAGTGATGATTTCATGGTTTAATAAATCATTAGTTACTGTAAAGTTTTTGTAATTGTATCCCGTCAAATATCCCACATTTGTATCATAAGATGGTGTGTCGCGAGCAAGAATTAAGTCCTTACATCAAAGGTAAAGGTCACAAATATAGGCTGTGCATTGATGTTTCGACAGTTCTCACCTACTGAAGGTGGAACAGTGAACTAACTTGCAACCTTTTTCACTTCGTCGTTATTGTAAACCTTCAGCAAAAATACTTAATATGAGAAAGGTACCATTCACAGTATCGTATATTCTAAAAGCTTTTCGTATTTGTAGTCGAGACGAAATTTTCTTGGAAATTGAGTTTTTTTTTCTGGAATTTAAACAAGTTTGCCCCCCCCCCAATTATTGCAAAATCATGGATGAGATTTATTGCGTATTCTGAAAGCTTCATTGCAATACTAATGTTAAATGTGTGTTCGGTGGGTGAGGCTCTTTCTGTGGGATATCTTGGTCAACCGAGGATTTTCCTTTTTGACACTTTTTCAGTGAGTGTCTTTACCGACACTATTTGTGTGTGGTGCTGGTTTGTTTAATTCACGCCTAAATCGTCTTTAGGCTGTAATGATTGATCCACATTCGTGAACCCATCTTACAATCTGTTTTCTCTTCAACAGACTATTACGACTAAAGCCTGGCTAGTCGAAAAGTATATGCTAAAAACGGATGTTGTACAAGAAGAAAAAAATTACATTACTGAATCAAATGCACTTTAATTTTTTGGAAATATATCAATTCAGTCGTTATGAGAGGAGGGGGCGACAAGCTTCACTTTCGTGAAATGAGGAATTATCGCGCAGAACATTTCAAAGGTGATTACTGTTTGTTGTTGCACCTTGTGTGTATATGTAATATGTATTCATGTATTTTTTGGTTAGCATATTTAAAACTACATGATGAGACTCATGCACCACTCAGTATAAAAAAAAATGGTGATTCATGGCTGTCTGATGAAATGTTGGAAGTTTTTTAATTTATATAAAAAAGATTATATTAATAATTGGAGGAATTTTTTATCTTCAGATTTTCGAAAAGTGAGGTGCCTTACTGAAGAAAACGCCCGTTTTGAAAGAATTCAGATTTATTGCATGCGGGTAGATCGTCAGAGAACTTCAAATAAACTTGTGTTTGCTGTCTGAGCTTGGACTCGCTAGTACAAAGGGCTGCGAGAGGACTCACGGAAAGGTGTTTCAACTCGCGAGAGAACTAAATCGTGCGAAAAATCTTGCGAGTGACTGGCAGAAATGACTCCCGCACTTCCAACTGGGTTGGAATTTCTTGTTAGTTCTATAAATGAGTGCATTGAAACGCTTATTTTAATACTTCATAGACAGAAATGAACGAAACTGCACAATTTCGGAAGTCAACTGTGACACGAACTGAGGAAAATAAAAACAAGTCGCCAAAAGCGGTCTGGGAAGAGAAGTTTTTTGGAGATTGTTGCTTCTGAATTTACTAAGCCTGCGCTCGGAACAAATTAATAGAAACTGAGACTAATTATTCAACAGGCAATTCTAGAGATTTCAAATCTAGATGATCATTCTGTTCAGACCCCAAACCCCTGCACTTTATTACACAGGTTCCTCATGGCTTTCCTCAACGCCATTTCCTTCGCCTTGCACTGAGCTGAATGGAATTGAGACAAGCCTATGGAGTTTCAGTTCACAATTGGAACCCACATGCACTCCGAACAACTAGAGCAACCAAGGAAGTTTTCTTTTTAAATTTCAGGGGCTCAATTTTGTCTACTGCGTACCCTTTTGAAAAGACGTTCTCGTGTATTCCAACGCAAAACGCGTATATATATATATATATATATATATATATATATATATATATATATATATATATATATATATATGATACAGACAGTGCAAGGAACTCTTCTGGGATAATTAAATCCACTATATCCGAATAAGTAATGGTAAATGACAAATACCATAGTTTTTCCTTTTCATGATGCTAGCCCGTCGTCGGCAACGGGTCACTCGCAGATAGGTCCCATAAATATAGCTTCCCTCACCAGCTATCTGCAAAGCAGACAGGATCCAGCTGGTGAGGGAAGCTATATTTATGGGACTCTGCGAGTGACCCGTTGCCCACGTCGGGCTAGCATCATGAAAAAGAAAAACTGGTATTTGTCATTTACCATTACTTATTCGGACTATAGTAGATTTAATTATCCCAGAAGAGTTCCTTGTTCCATGCACTGTCTGTGTGTATCATAAAAAACTCAGGGGACTATTCTGAGTTCACACGCACCCCACCTTACAAAATTTCCTACTAGACCTATACAACCGCATATGGATAGAGGGCACCTTTCCCTCACGGTGGAGGGAGGCCTACGTAATCCCTATCCCCAAACCCGGCAAAGATTCCCTTGATCCCACAAACTACAGACCAATCGCCCTAATGTGTTGTGCCTGCGAAATTTTCGAAAAAATGGTCGCGACGCGACTATCGTTCTTCCTCGAAAATAGTAATTCCTTCCCGGCTACCCAGTCCGGCTTCAGACAATTTCGATCCACCACTGATCCCCTCCTGCTTCTCAGCCGTGACATACAGAATGCATTCGACAGTGGACAATTCGTCCTATCAATATTTTTTGACATCCAGAAGGCCTACGACACAACTCATCGGCCAATAATCCTTAGACAGCTCCAAAGTCTAGGGCTCGTAGGAGCGATGACGACCTTCATCAGGGGCTTCCTATCCTCCCGAACTTTTAAAGTTCGGGTGGGCTCAGTCCTCTCAGACACTTTCGTGCAGATGGACGGGGTCCCACAGGGAAGCATCCTCAGTGTTCTATGCTTTTCCATCGTCATGAACACAGTCTCAAAATGTCTACCACCCAGCATCCGTTCTTCCATCTACGCGGATTACCTTGCAATCTACTTTGCAGGGCGGGACCCGTCCGTAGTTCAACGGCAAATTCAGCTCGCCATCTACCGGGTGGAAAGGTGGGCGACATCGGTGGGTTTCCGCCTCTCCACCCCGAAGTCCAAGTGTATGCTTTTCAGCAGAAGAAGACCCGCAACCCTTCCTGTTTCCTCTGTCACGCTATACGGCAATCATCTTGAGGTGGTACCCTCCACGCGATTTTTGGGAGTGATTCTAGACTGAAGGCTCAACTGGGTTCCTCATATCAAACAACTGAAGCAGTCCCTTCAGCGTCCCCTCGCTCTACTAGATCACCTCTCCCACACCACATGGGGCGCAGACCGACGCGCGCTCCTTCGTCTTTACACTTCCATGGTCCAGTCGAAGCTGGACTATGGCAGTGTAGTATACGGTTCAGCCTCCAACACCTGCCTCCGTATCTTGGACCCAGTCCTTAATAGGGGCCTCCGCCTCGCCACTGGTGCTTTCCGCTCTTCTCCAGCCTCCAGCCTTCAAGTGGATTGCAATTACCTCCCCCTCGCCCTCCGACGGCGTCTGCTCCTCATGAGGACATACCTCCGTGTAGAGAAACTACCCTCTTCGCTTGTATGCGCGGCGATTTCTGAACTCCCACCCCAGGGACGGAGCTGGCACTTCACTGAAGAGGTCCGCTCTTTCCTTGACTGTTCTAATATGCTTGTCCCCTCAATTATCCCCATTTCATACAACATTTCCCCCTCCCCCCTGGCTCCTCACCCCTATTAAGTTCTGCAGGGACCTGTGTGCTCTACCGAAGAATACGATTGCTACGGTATACAGGTCACTTTTCCGTGAACATGTAACCCAACATCCGTGCACAGTCGCCACTTATAAGGATGGTTCCCGTTCGGAGGCTGGTACGGCCGCTTCAGCGGTGATATTAAGGAGGCCCTAGACATATTGCGCACTCACTCTGCCAGCTCTTTCGTCATATATTCAGATTCCCAAAGCGCACTTCTCTCCCTAGAGAGATGTAACCCCCCTCTTCCGCTCGTCTGTACCATTCAGCAAATTTTCCATTTTTTAACAGCCTTCCGACACAAGACAATCGCCTTCTGCTGGGTCCCGGCACATGTCGGCATCCTGGGTAACGAGGAGGCGGACCCCACGGCAAAGTTGGCCTGCTTACTACTGGCCTCCTCCCGGCCTCTTCCTTTCACCGACTTCTTCCCGACTCTCCGCTCCCATTTCCGTTCCATTTGGGAATGGGACCAGGCCACACAAAACAAACTTCATAAGATCAAGCCGCAAGTAGGATACTGGGCCTCCTCCTTCCACCGGTCCCGACATAAAGAAGTGATTATACCCCGGCTCCGCATAGGAGACACACGCATTACTCATGGTCACCTAATGGCTAAATCGCCAGCCCCGCTCTGCCCTACCTGTCATACTCCCATCACTGTCGTACATCTACTGGTCGAATGTCCAAACTTGTCCGCTCTTCGTTGTAGATTTTTCCTCACTTGGCCGAAATTCCCATACCCGAGCGTCTACAATTCATGCTCGCTGAGGCCCCCCCATTTTTCGGAGGAAGCGATTTCCAGTTTCCTCACTTATTCCCTCCTGTTTCAACGGGTCTGAGACCAGGCCCCCCATACCCACTACCCAATAACTGAACACTACACTCCCCCCTGGTATATCATCCCCAACTCAGTAACACCACTCACCCACTGCCTCGCTCGCTGAGATATGTACCACATAGGTACGAATCGGCGGTAAAATAAATAAAGGAAAAAAAAAAAACGTACGTACGTACGTTGCTTGTATCCTGTGGTGAATGGACGTGTTGTTTTGCTCTCTATTTAACACCCAAATTAGAAGGGAATAATCTACTCGGCGGTTTATTCTGTTTGCACCCGAAAGTGTATAAAGTATCGGTGAATCCGTGCATATAAATCATAGTGAAATGCATTAAAATTAAGAAAGTGCAATACAGTTTACATAATTTATCACCAATTTCAACGTATATATTCAAAATGAAATATGGTTGGCATTCGAGAAAGTTTGAAACAAAGCAGGAAAAAGGTCAGAAAACCTCGGGAATAGCATGGATATGGGTCAAATTCTCACTTAATCTGTAATTTGTGCAATTTAGTAACAACGGAAAACCTAGCGATTAGATGTGATTTCTGCCAACGATTAAACGACTTTAATTGCATGAATTGGAATGATAGGGAAATAACTCGTCTCGAACGCGAAACACGTCGTGGGGATCAAATTTCTGTGTGGCGCATGTACACAGACCGTAAATTCTTCGCAGTCTTTAAAGAAATGGAGATAGCAGACTCGAAAGTTACAAAAAAGAATGAAATAATGGGGACGCATGGGTCCGGAATGGTCCCAACGAAAAACAGGCTGGATGAGAGAGGGGACGAAATAACGAACAATAATTTAATAAATAACGATATAAACAATATAATACGGAAGGAAGACAGATGAAAGGAAAGAAATAAGTAAAAGTTGCGAAGTAGACAAACGGTCCAACGAGCGAAATGATAAAAAGATAACTAAAAACGTAGAAAATAAATAGCCAAAGAAAAATAATAATGCCAAAACTAAGAACTTGGCAAATAATAAGAAAGCAGAAGCGTAGAAAATATCGTATGCAAATACTACGCGAAAGGAAACTGCAGATATCGGGATGGGCAATGCATATATGCACATCCCACATTATGCAAAATGCATTACACAAGTGGATACTGCAAGTTTGATAAGAAATGCACGTGCCACCATCTTACGGTCTGCAACACTTATGAAAGATATGGGAGTTGCAAATACAAAAAAAAAATGCCGATACCACCACCCTCAAAGGAACGCAACAAGGGAACAGAAAAAAAAACGAACATCAAAGAAGAGAGGCAATTTTTTAGACGCAGCCAATACATTTCAGCTGCTAAATACTCTCCAGCAATTACAAAACCAGCTGACAAATATAAATATAGAAATCCGAGAGCCGGACAGAAGGTACGAACAAAGGCACTTCATGCGTTATCGGGACAACAGGTACCGACAAAGATAGAGGTAAATTCTCGGAGGACCACAAGGCAACGAAACCGGCACCCCCATTGGAAAACAAATCGGAACCACCTGTATGCGAAAAAGAAAGAGAAAAAATAAAAATAATCCTAGTAACATACAGGGCCTTAAATCAAACCATTCCACGAACAAAGTTGTGTACCTGAAAGGATTCATGCAAGAAGCCGGAGCAGACTTTGCATGCCTCACGGAAACTCGTCTAAAGAGCTGCCAGGCGAACTGTGAAAATTGAGTCCTGTATTGACAAAAAAGAAATGCAAATTGACAACTATAACATCCTCCGAGCCGACAGAACAGTGAGACGGAAAGGAGGATGTGCTATTTACACACGCGAAAGGCACATAGCAGAAATGGCTGTAAGTACCTCAGACAACTACGTAGAATGTGTAGCAGCAAAAATTGAAAAATTAAATATGGTACTAATTGTAATGTACAGACCCCCAAACACGCCAACCTCAAAATTTTCAGATTCCATTACAGAGGTAAGAAACTTAGTGAAATATCTACACACACCAACCCCAAATATTTTTCTCTGTGGTGATTTTAATTTCCCATTCATGAAATATAAAAGGATAGGAAAAAATGTATGTATACACCAGGACAAGGGGGTACACGAGAAGACCAGGAGCAGGTGAAAATGCTACTACCTTTAGCTGATGAATTTGTTAACGCAAGAAATAACAGAAAAAACAAAAAAAAACCAACTGCCTAGATTTGGTAATCACAAACAACGGTAATCTAATTGATGATGTAGAAATATCCCCAACTATGATATCAGATCACATCATCATTGAAATAATAACTAATATAAAGGCAACAGGAAAGGAAAGAACACGCACAACAGGAAGAAGCAAATTCGAAATTTTTATTTTTCACTCCAAAGTTATAAACTGGAAAGATGTGACATTCAGCATGGAAGTAATAGATTGGAAAACCATTTTCGAGGCCAAGACAACGGAAGAGATGCTAATGAGTTAGAGGAGAACGTTAGAAATTGTGGAAAAACATGTCCCGAAGATACAACAAGAGGAAAGAGAAGCAGGTTCGGAAGACAAAAGAGGGCATTGTTCCGAGAGAGAGAGAGAGAGAGTGCAAAATCAAGTAATTGTAAAGATAACAGAAAAATATTAAATTATAAACTACAAAGTATCGATGTTGTCATACAGGAACTAATCGAGAAGCATACAGAAAAAGATCGTGACGACGCTATAGAAGCGATAAAGGCTAACTCAAAGTACTTCTATAATTTCGCAAAAAGGAAGTCGAAAAACCATGCGACTAGCGGACCTTTAAAAAATGAGAACAGTGATTTATCTGATGATCCAACAGAAGTGTCTGAAATATTAAAAGCTCAGTATGAATCAACGTTCAGTATTCCAAAAACTGACAAATTGATATGCGGTAGAAACGCGTTTTTTGAAGAAGAACCACAAGGGGAAAGTATAACGGATTTCGACTTTACGACGGATGATATTACACAAGCCATAGGGAAACTAAAAACACACACAGCGGCAGGATCGGATAAATGGAATGCCACACTGATCAAAAATGATCAAAAACTGCAAGAATGCAATCGCTGAGCCCCTATACTGGATATGGAGACGATCATTAGACACGGGAGAAATACCGGCATCCTCAAGAGCGCGAACATAGTCCCAATATATGGAGGAGGAGATCGATTCGAGGCCAAAAACTATAGGCCAGTGTCGCTTACATCTCATCTCGCTAAAATATTTGAAAGAATAGTTGGACAGAAAATCTATGACTTTTTGGAAACTCGGAAAAAATTAAATGATAACCAACATGGTTTCGGTCAGGAGATCATGCCTATCACAACTAATGGAACACTACAACAACGTTATTGATTCACTTGAAAGTAATGAAAACTATGATGTACTATACACAGACTTTGCTAAAGCGTTCGACAAGTGTGACCACGGAATCATAATACATAAACTGAAATATATGGGAATAACAGGAAAAGTAGGGAAATGGATTTATAATTTCCTTAGTGAGCGGAGGCAAGTCGTTACAGTACAAGGAGTATCTTCATCAGAATCAAAGGTCCTCAGCTCGGTACCACAAGGAACAGTATTAGCTCCACTACTCTTCATATGTAACTGACATAGATGAGGACGTTACCAGAGACAGCACAGTAACATCTTTTGCAGATGACACAAAGATCAGTAGAAAAATAAGAAACCCAGAAGACATAGGATCTCTACAAACCGACATAAACAAAATCTACAAGTGGACGGAAGACAACAATATGAAGTTTAACACCGATAAATTTCAGTTATTACTATACGGAAAAAGAGAAGACCTAAAATCCATGGAATATTATACCCCAAATGGACAGGAAATTCAGAGAAATTCCAGAGCCAAAGATTTAGGGGTTGTAAAGAAGACATTAGGCAGCTGAAGGGGATCCAAAGAAGCTTCACAGCCAAGATCAATGGGTGCAAAGAACTAAATTACTGGGAAAGGTTACGAGAACTAGACCTATATTCACTGGAAAGGAGAAGAGAGAGAGATACACCATTATTTACACTTGGAAAATAATGGAGAAACTAGTCCCTAATCTTACTCTGAATCCCATAACTCCCCAAACAACGGTGGAAAGTAGAAACGGTAGACTGTCATATTCCCAAATTGAAGGCGAGACAGGGAACATCCTTAACCCTGAAAGAAAATAGTTTTGTAGTGAGAGGACCAAAAGTGTTCAATCAGTTGCCCAAAGACCTAAGAAACACGAAGGGAGTTGCAGTGGGAATCTTCAAAAGAAGACTAGACGCCTGGCTCAGAACAATCCCCGATGAGCTGGGCGTACCTGGCTATGTGAGGTGGAGAGCGCAAGAATCCAACTCACTACTTCACTAGGCCAACTCGAGAGGAGGGGCGACAAGCTCATGTTATGTGCCTTGAAAAGTGGACGCTCAATTCTGCCAGTTGAGTTTTAAGTTTTGGTTTTTGGCTAAAAATATAATAGTTACCCATTTTTCTTTGCTGTATTCAATCTGACGTGAAGGCAGCGAGTCTTTTGCTTATATTGAGGTTCTAAATGTAGCTGGGCTAGGCTGCTTTAAACCCTAGATCTATGTCCCAAAGCTGGATCCTGTCTGCTTTGCAGATAGCTGGTGAGGGAAGCTATATTTATGGGTAGGCTGACCATATTTCCTTGACAAAAACGGGATATTGGGATGGCACAAAAGGGACGGGGTTATGTAATATTCTGTATTCATGAAAAAGTAAGTACATAAACATATTGAGCTTACAATTATTCTTCAGTGACAGAACCCATACAAAACGGTACGTATGGCCAGCCTATTTATGGGACCTTTGCGAGTGACCCGTTGCCCACGTCGGGCTAGCATCATGAAAAAGAAAAACTATGGTATTTGTCATTTACCATTATTCGGACTATAGTGGGTTTAATTATCCTAGAAGAGTTCCTTGTTCCATGCACCGTCTGTGTGTATCTATATATAT
This sequence comes from Bathynomus jamesi, assembly GCA_023014485.1. Taxonomy (NCBI): domain Eukaryota; kingdom Metazoa; phylum Arthropoda; class Malacostraca; order Isopoda; family Cirolanidae; genus Bathynomus; species Bathynomus jamesi. The sequence goes on from JAJOZX010000674.1 coordinate 483,639, forward strand.
ATATATGATACAAGCAAACAACCACAGGGAAAAGGAAACACGAAGTCCGAGCGCTTTCGTGATATATTCACATTATCAAGGAGAAACAGAAAATAGACGGAGATTACAAAGTAAATGAGTTAAATAAACAAGCAAAAAAATTCACAATCGGCACCTCAAATTAAAGGCCATAAAGCCCTCTAAAGATTTTTTTCAATTGATAACAATCTGTAGGCTGCTAAATTACTAAATAGAACTATATAGATGAAATTAGACAAAAAACCAATACAGAGAACAAAAATTATTGTGGTTATTAACACTAATATCTAATTAAAGCAGGCAATAGATAACATAGATAATCTGTAGGCTGCTAAATTACTAAATATAAAAGAACTATATAGATGAAATTAGACAAAACCAGTACAGAGAACAAAAATTATTATAATAGTTATTAACACTAATATTTAATTAAAGCAGGAAATTAAGTGGCAAGAATTTAATGAAAAAGGGAATGGTGCCATCGTCTTACAGAATATTACGAAATTTCTACAAACAGTCTGGAAAAATTGTTTTCCCAAAAGCAAACCAGTTGAAAAGTCCAATAAACCCCCCAGCAACCAAAGATTATACACGAAAGAAATATTACAATTAAAATAGAGACATAAGAATGTTAACAGTTCTTAAAATAATATTTATTTATTTAACCAGGGTAAACCGTTAAGGGGCAAGAATGCGGTCAAGAAAACAATAGGCCCTTCGCCACCTTTCTAACAATGCACGAGTCTAATTTATACAGCCCAGGGCTAATATTAAGGACCCAAGTCTGCATTATTCTTGATCACACTTGATTCCAGTATATTTCTGCTAACAATAGATTTACTAAACCTTAATTTGGAAGCATTTTTCCAGTCAATGGGATGATTAGTATCTTACGTGAATGAAAATGGCGTTAGATACCTGGCCACTTCTTATACTGTATTGATGCTGTTTAATACGTAACTCAAGGGTCTTACCAGTTTGGCCAATGTAAAATTTATTACATATTGTGCAAGGGATTTTATATACACAACCCTGTTCACTTAAGGGGAGTTCCTAATCAATGAATTCTTAATTACATCTAAATTTTTGAACGCAATATGTACGTTGAAAGTCCTCAGCAGATTCGGCAGATCAAGGAAATTTTCTCTGAATGGTAACACTAAAACATTTTTCGTTATAAGGAATCTTATCCTTTACTTCGTAGAAGGTTTTCTTTGCCATTTTTAAGGACTTATTTATGCAGTTCTTTGGGTATTTTAAATCAAAAGCAATTTTGTGTATTTTACTAATTTCGTCGTCAATGAACTCTGGGCTACAAATTCGTAGGCCTCTTAGGAACAAAGTAGAAAGAACGGGTCGTTTTACATTAATGTGGTGATCAGAATAATAATGTATATAGAAACAATTATTAGTGGGTTTTCTGTAAATATTGTACTTAAACTTTTTTCCAGACATATATATTAAAACATCTAAAAAAGGGATCGAAGAATCTTTCTATTTCAACTGTAAAATTGATAGAGGGAGTTAAATTATTAAGTTTGGGTAAGAATTCATTGAGATTTAAAGTCACTGGCCAAAGACAAAGAACATCATCTACATATCTAAACCATGGAACATAATTTGGCAGAATCTTCCTTAATAACTTACTTTCAAAAAACTCCATATATAAGTTACTCAAAATGGGGGGGGAGAGGGTTTCCCATCGCCATACCAAATTTCTGTCTAAAATATTCATTACACTAGGCAACAAAGATTTTGTTACAGAAGACCAAATAGGTGCTCCTAGCTAATTTCGGTATGCTGATTTCAAATCTATAATTAGATTTTTTCTATCACGTCTAGATTTTGTGTAAAATGCAAATCACTTTTAGTAAAATTTTCTACGACGTCCAGATTTTGGTTTTAATCGGCTTAATGTTAATGCCAGTAATATGAAACTTGCTTTTCAAGGTTAAAGCAATTTTTTTTGCCAACTAAATACAAATTCGAACAATTTTGATAAATAAAATTTATCCCGAGTTGGCAACACTGAGTCAAGAGCATAGTAACGGGCAACGGCCCAACGGTCAGTCGCTACGTGACAGTCAAGCAGAACGGTTGTTGAAGTTCTCTGCTGATGAGCAAGTGACAGGTTGTGGTGACTTGTGTGTTTTTATAGCATTTGTTTTGTACTACGGTGTGTATTTCTTTTATTTTGCACATCGTAATAATTACTTTCTACGTTTTTTCAGATATTGTATGGTAATTCAAAATGGCATCAAATAGACGTGCTTGTGTAAATCACCCAGACAACTTCTGCTTTGTCTGTGGACAATATACACCTAAGCCACAACGTAGAAACATAACAACAAAGATTAAACTTGCCTACAAGTGTTATTTTGACTAAGTTAGGAGACCAACAGAGGGACTGGGCACCACATATTTGCTGTGCACAGTGCAATGCAATGTTAATAGCTTGGATGAATGGTAAAGAAAAGCTATGCCGTTCTCAGTCCCCATGGTTTGGCGTGAGCCGAAAAATCACTTCAATGATTGTTATTTTTGTTTGACAAAGATTGCTGGTTTCACAAAGAAAAACAAATCAAAGATCACGTACCCAAACTGCGAATCAGCAATGAAACCAGTACCACATGATGAAACAAATCCACCACCAGTTCCACCAGCAACGATAACAGACAGCAGTTCATCTGAAGATTCTGCTAGTGATATAGAAACAGGGAAAGATGGCATATATGGAAAACTTATGAGTGGGTAGTTGGGAGGTAACGAAAATGGTTCACTGAGTAGGTAGGTAGTTAATCTAACAATTAATAAATTCCTTTTATGTCAATAACTGGGTGGATGAAACCAATTGGTTGCTCACCAGAGTTATTCTCCATACTAGTATTTATATACTGTGTGGGAGGAGCGTGCTCGGTAATGGTGATACATTACCGCTCAAACCAACGAGGAATAAACCAAGACAACGCTGGTACAAGAAGCCCCGCGAAGAGGAGAACAAAGGGAGAACGAAAACGAAGAACGGGGCGAGAGGGCGTACCAGCAAAGTACGCTCTCGAATGAGACAACCGGAGAAGGGAGAGACTGCAATAACAAAAAGTAAGTGACTAATTGAGTTTTAACACCAAACAGTTAAGAACATTAAATTAAGCTGGGTCAAACAAGTTAGGCCTACATTGTGACCTAAGACCCAGCATCAACTCATAGCTTAACAAAGGTGAAGGTAGATTGCCCTAACCTAATCTTGTGAGGAATCCTACTGTGGACCTCAATTTATCTGCCCGCTCTGGACCATTTCCGGAATCTCTAGGCTGACCCCTCTAGGCTAGACTTGATCTACTCTATAGTTAGACTGGAGAAATAAGGGGTGGGTTAATTGTGGACCAATTCATACAGAGCATTTTTCGCATTGGTGGTCCGTGTGTGGGGAATTTACAAACCTTAACCTTACTTAACAAAAATTGCAGAATTAGGCTAAATGGTCTACCCTAAGCCTAACCTGAGCAAGCCTAATTAGGTCTACAACCTAGGGCCTAACTAGGAAACATTTACATTTAAGGAGTCTCATTCTCTTATAAGCTTAGACCTGAGTGACACACAAGTACTTGGGGGGGATTAAACCAAATTTAAACTTGATTGTTTTGTCTGCTCTCTCTCTTCTCTGGTAATTTCTTCTTGTCCTCTATTTCATTACGATCCCCAGTTAAACAATTTTGACTTAGACATGGACAGTGAGGAATTGAAAAAGTTAAAAAAGAAAAGGGGGGCAAAGTTGGGAGCTGTTACAAAGGCTGTGAACACTTTTAACAATATTACACAACCAGGTAAGAAAAATATAGAGTGTGTAATTATTAAATTAGAAATTAAAAAGAAGGAAATAATAGCCATTAATGAGAGTATTTCAGAGTTAGTTGAATCCGAAATGGCTGAAGAACAATTGATAGACCTTTACGCTGATGATGATGATCAGGTAAGCTCAATTGAACAGCAAATAAGGGAACTACGGTCTCGGTTGACTGACTTAACACCAAAAAAACCTAATTCTGATTTAATTAAAGTAGGGCTAACCTTCAACAAAATTTAAGTGGCATGCAAAATCCTGAGTCACAAGAATTGAGGGCTCAGTTACCCATTTTGCTAGTACCAACATTTGAAGGGGACACGGTACAATTCCCATCTTTCATTGACAAATTTGAGAATTTAATAGGTAATAAACCTTATATTTCAACTGTTGAAAAGTTTAGTTACTTAACTAGTTCCCTTAAAGGCCCAGCCTATAACCTAATAGCCTATTTACCAGCCGTAGGGGATTCATATGAAGTAGCTATTGATCTTTTAAAACGTAATTACATTAATAAAGATATGATTGTATATGAATTATCTCAACAAATTTTTGAATTTGCACCCATAAAAGATAACCATAGTGATATGGAAAATTTTTATACAAAATTAGAAGCTATTATAGGACAACTGGTTAGCAATGAGATAGATATTAAAACTTCATCTTGGCTTATACAAAGCATAGTACTTAGGTGCCTTCCTTCGAGGGTTAAAGATAATTTAATTCTAAAGACGGGAAAAAATTATCCTAATTTAGAACAAATAAGAGAAAACTTCCCAATATCCTAATTAATTACAACTTGAGAGATTTTCCAACACATAAGACCCAGACTATGGATAAAGCAAAGACTGTTCCCAGAGACCAACTAGCTACAGCCAAACAGACAAAACTTGATACTGGAGAATCAAATGTGACCAACTATAATACACGAACACCTACATTACAGAACTTTAATGTAACTGCTGCCTCAACTTACACACCACATTGCAAATTTTGTGCAAGTAATGAACACAGTAGTACTGGGTGTGACAAATATTCAGACTTTAACCAAAGGGCTAAAAGATGTGAACAGTTGAACCTGTGTAAAAAGTGTACAGGCCAGGGACATTATAAGAAAGACTGTAAATCTAGGTTAAGATTCAAGTGTAAGTTTTGTAAAAGTTTACGACATGTCTCATCAATGTGTGATTCACCAAAGTGTCCAAACAATAATACTCAAACTCAAAAGATACCTCCCCCAAACAAAGGTAATCAAGAAAATGCCACTTTCATGGGACATTCTGCTTGTTCAAACAATGTAACAAGAAACACTGAGATTCTTTTACCAACTATTACTTTGGACTTAGTGAATAGTGAGGGTAGTACCACTCCAGTGAGATGTCTTATAGACTGTGGTTCTCAACAAAATTTGTTTCAAAAAATGTAGTTAATAAATTGGGTTTGACACCAAACCCGAATGAACAAAACCTCAATATTGCGTCCTTTGTTAAGGATAACTCGGACAAAAATAGCTATAAGACAATTGACCTGGAACTACATTTAGAAAGTAAATTCAAGAAAATTGAAGCAGTTATTATTTCTAAAGTAGGACAAAACAAACTGGTTATACCCAAACTAGAACAAACCATAAATCATTTGAAAAAACACTACAAAATAGCTGATAGACATATCACTAACAACACAGTAGCTAACATTGAAATGCTAATAGGGGCAGATTATATTAATCTTATTCATAAGGGCATAGTAGAGATAGGTAATGGTATAGCTATTCAGACTCCATCAGGGATAGCCCTTTTGGGTGACCTATCAGAATACAACCTAGACCTAAACCAAAACAGTGCATGACCAACAAATACTATGTGCCTCAACTCAGTCCTAATAACACCTGTAAGAATAGCAACACTTTGAATAATATTATCTCAAAGACAACAAAATCTGAATTATCTGAAGTCTATGAACACTCTCAAAACATTATGCAACAAGGTAACTTTGAACTTAGAGAGTGGATTTCAAATGATGAGGATTTAAACAAAAAGATTTTAAAGGATAATAATGGTCTTACTGAGCCATTAGACAGAGTTAAAACTTTAGGTATGAACTGGTATTTGGATGCAACTTCTAACAGTCATGATTAGTGATGTTAAAAAACCGTTTTTTTTATGTCCATGTTGTTTTTTTTGTTTTTTTTTGTCGTTTTTTTTTGTTTTTTATTGTTTTTTTTGTTTTTTTTTGTTTTTTTTAATAATTAATATAGATATTGCCAATTTAATTATAAGGTATACTTTTGCAATGATATATATTATAAAAATAAATAAATAAATAATAAAATAGGCCATATGGTACCAGTATAGAATGCCCTTTTCAGCCTATTTACAGAAAAAACTGGCCTCTTTCTTGCACTGAAAGTCTTGTATCTTGAGATCCGTTAAACTTGCGAGAACACTGGCTGGGAGCTGACTGCCCATTGTCCAACCTTTCCAGGACTCTCCCATCCATGCCTCAGATTTTGAATCTCCCACTTAACTATCCTTTAGACCCGCGATGACATATTTTCCCCCCCGAGACCATCCATATATATACATACACATACACCCATATACATATATACCAATATATACATAAATACTTATATACACATATTTATATCTATTATATACCCCATACATACACATACATCCAGAATTCCAGATACATACGCACGCATACTCACATATATACCTACACAAACTCATACACCTCTATTTCGCCCTTTCATTACCTCCGAGATCATTTAGCACATACAGTAATATCCATACAGCCAAAAGAAACTGATTAAGCACAGACAGAGCAGCAAAGCTTGTATTTATATCCCAAAATGCAAAATTCCAAGAAAGTGAAGTAAAACATGGTGCTACATTGGCTTCGTCAACATCCAAATCTGCAATAAGTACCAGTACCTGTGATATTGAAACTATATGCTCTAATCAATCTAGTGATAATGATTCTTCAATGGAAATAGAATCAGATAATGAAAGTTAAACAGCATTAGGTTAACACAAAGGTTAAAGAAAGAGATGAATATTTTTATTTTTTTTATTTTTCTATTTGGAATATATATACACACACTGGTATTCTTGCCAATCACAATTATATATATTGTTTTATACCAGTATTATGTATTTTTTATTTTGTATATTATACCAGTACCTGTGATATTGAAACTAGCATATATGCTCTACCCATCTAGTGATGATTCTTCCATGGAAATGAAGGTTAAAACAACATTAGGTTAACAAAAAGGTTAAAAAAAAGGTGAATATTTTCCTTTTCTATCTGGAATATATATACTGGTACTCTTGCCAATCACAATTATGTATATTGTTTGAAACGAGGAAGAATGTTTTATGTTCTAGTTAAAAAATATATATACCGTACATATAAAAAAATGAGGGTTTGTTTTTCCTTTCTATTATATACTTTTTGCGTGATTCAATTTTTCTAAAAGATGACTATATAGTATATATACTAGGTATAACCGTATAAGCATGGTAGTATAGTAAATTATAGGTAATACTAATATACTTATTAGATTAAAGGAAGAAAAATATGGAATAAGTTTAAAACAATAAAAAACAAAAAAAACAAAAAAAACAGACTACCTTCGTTTTAAACAAAAAAACGACAAAAAAAACAAAAAAAACGACACAATAAAAAACGACTCACATCACTAGTCATGATTCAATCTGTACTAAAGGTTTTAAACTTGATGAGGAAGCAAATACTAAAAGACAAATATTATCAGAGGCTTCCAAAATTTTTGATCCTATGGGTCTATTCCTGCCTTCAACAATAAAATCAAAGATTCTCCTCCAAGAAATTTGGAGGACAAATGTTGGGTGGGATGATCCAATAACAAATGAAAATCAAAAATCTTGGAAGAAGTTAGCTACTGATTTAACAAAAGTGCAGAACATTAAAATTCAAAGGTGCTGTGGGTTTAGGGATAAGCCCCAGAGGCTTCATGTGTTTGCTGATGCAAGCACACAAGCTTATGGGTGCTGTGCGTATCTTGTAAGCCCTACAGAAAGTCATCTAATTTATGCAAAAGGGAAAGTTGCACCTCTCAAACCTACCCGAACCATACCTCAATTGGAACTATTGGCTGCTACATTAGCCATTAAAACCATTTCATTGCTTAAGGATGCTTACTATGATGTGTTCATAACTAATATCCACGTCTGGCTTGACAGTCAGATTTGTCTTGCCTGGATACGGAATGATAGCATTAATAGTAAGAATATCTTTGTAAGAAATAGGCTAAAAGAAATAGCTGACGCTAATGAAAGCCTACAAGTAAACTTTCACTATGTTCCAACTAAACAGAATCCAGCAGACTTTCTGACCAGAGGTTTATCCTACAAGTTGTTGAAGTCAAACAAAACTTGGTTTATGGGACCTAAGTGGCTCTGTAATACAGACCAATGGCCTGTGGAACAAGTTAACTTGACATTAAATTTAATCTTTTCAAATGAAAGGTTGAACCAATCACTAATTATGAAAAGTATTCTGATTTCAACAAACTTGTCAGGGTGACAGCCTACTGTTTGAGGTTTGCTCACAACTGTTTAGCTACAATTAACAAACAGCTAAATAAAAATAATCATAATTATACAGAAGTTGCAACCCAATAATGGATAGGCCAAGCCCAACAAAAAGAGTACAATAAAGAGTTAGAATTCTTAACTAATGGGAAACAAACAAAAGAACCTGTACCATCAGTAGTTGTGGATCTAAACTTGTTCAGAGATGAGGAAGGCCTTCTAAGGTGTAAAGGAGATTAGACAAATCAAAACTGTCATACAAAAGCAAAAATCCAATCCTTTTACCTAGATTTAGCTATTTGACAACATTAATAATCAGAAAAACACACAATGATGTATATCATATGGGGTACCACAGACACTAACTACATTAAGAAAAACTTATTGGATACCCAAGGGAAGGATCACTGCTAAAACAGTCCTGAGTGAGTGTGTCACATGTAGGCGTATTCATGCTAGGCCCTATAGGAAACCAAATCCTCCTGCTTTGCCAGAGGAGAGAGTTACTCTCAACAGACCCTTTGAGACTGTAGGCATTGACTATACAGGAGCATTGTAGGGGTGGGTGACACTGAACAAAAAATGTACATTGTACTGTTTACATGTGCTGCCTCACGAGCTGTTTATTTGGATGTTGTGGAGGACCTTACAGCAGAATCTTTTGTTGCTGTCTTTAAGAGATTCTGTGCACGACATTCAGTACCAAAGACAGTTTGGACTGACAATGCTACATATTTCAAAGCTGGTGAACAAGTCATCCACGACTTGTTAAGCAATGAAATCACACAATTGTATATACAAAATACAAACATAAAGTGGAAGTATATTCCGGTTGCCTCTCCTTGGTATGGTTCTATCTGGGAGAGGAATATACAAACAGTAAAGAATTGCTTGAAGAAAGCAATTGGCAAAAAACAGATACACTTATTTGGGTTACTCACTCTCCTGGCTGAGATTGAGAACATCATTAACAATAGACCACTCACTTATGTGAGTGACAACATTAATGACCCAGAACCATTAACTCCAAATCATTTGATTCGGGGAGAACAAGTTAGTCTCCTGCCGGACTACAATATAGACTCTTCAGAAGACCCAAACTGGACTCAACGACATGATGAGCTCCAGACTAAGTTACAACATTTAACTAGAGTTAAAGCTCATTTCATTAAACAGTGGAAAACTGAGTACTTGATGGGTCTAAGGGAGAGACATAAACAAATGACTAAGAAGGATTGGTCTGACACAATTAAGGTAGGGGACCTTGTTCTCATACATGACAGTACTCCAAGACAATACTGGCCTCTGGCTAGAGTTTCAGAACTCAGACCAGGGCAGACGGGGTAACAAGAGTGGTCAAATTAAGGACTTCAACGGGTGACACAACAAGAGACATTTCTCTTTTTTACCCTTTAGAGTCTGGACCCAAAACAATGGACTTTGGAGAACCTTCTCCACTGACAGTAACAACTGGAGACACTGAACTTCCAGTAACTATTCCTTTGACAGTAGGAGTGGTAACGCATCCTACTACAACATTGACAGACACAAGACCTCAGCGACAAACAGCATTAAAGGCGCGACTATTTTTACAACAAAAAATAGATGCTGGGGAATTGTAATTTTATCTTCTAACTTTCATTTTTTCTTTTCTTATGGTAAAGACCATAGACAGTTTCATCCTATGGATGTATATTTTCTCTTCTAATTAAATGCTACACCTTCTCCATGAGAAGGTGAGGATAGGCACTGTTAATCAGATTAACAGGCATTTACAGTTAAATAGTTAGCTAGTCTACACTCAGACAAAATTGGTGACAATGACACCAAAATTTTTATCTCCCGGGGCCCCCAGTATATGGAAAACTTATGAGTGGGTAGTTGGGAGGTAACGAAAATGGTTCACTGAGTAGGTAGGTAGTTAATCTAACAATTAATAAATTCCTTTTATGTCAATAACTGGGTGGATGAAACCAATTGGTTGCTCACCAGAGTTATTCTCCATACTAGTATTTATATACTGTGTGGGAGGAGCGTGCTCGGTAATGGTGATACATTACATTACCGCTCAACCAACCGAGGAATAAACCAAGACAACGCTGGTACAAGAAGCCCGCGCGAAGAGGAGAACAAAGGGAGAACGAAAACGAAGAACGGGGCGAGAGGACGTACCAGCAAAGTACGCTCTCGAATGAGACAACCGGAGAAGGGAGAGACTGCAATAACAAAAAGTAAGTGACTAATTGAGTTTTAACACCAAACAGTTAAGAACATTAAATTAAGCTGGGTCAAACAAGTTAGGCCTACATTGTGACCTAAGACCCAGCATCAACTCATAGCTTAACAAAGGTGAAGGTAGATTGCCCTAACCTAATCTTGTGAGGAATCCTACTGTGGACCTCAATTTATCTGCCCGCTCTGGACCATTTCCGGAATCTCTAGGCTGACCCCTCTAGGCTAGACTTGATCTACTCTATAGTTAGACTGGAGAAATAAGGGGTGGGTTAATTGTGGACCAATTCATACAGAGCATTTTTCGCAGCATATATGTTCCAGATGCAAATATTTCCCCACATTTGTTAAGTCAAGCGGAGTTAAATGACTTAGTGCGCGATTTGGAATTACCAAAAGAAAAGGCAGAGTTGCTTGGTTCAAGACTTCAAGAATTTAATCTTCTCCAACCAAACACCAAAGTTTCCCATTTCCGCCATCGCCATTTGCAGTTTTCATCATTTTACTTACAGGAAGAAAACGTTTGTTTCTGCCACGATATCAGTGGTCTGATGCAAGGGATTGGCTGTCGCTATGATCCAAAAGAATGGAGACTGTTCATTGACTCTAGTAAAGCTAGCCTTAAAGCTGTATTACTGCACAACGGCAATGAAAAACCTTCAATACCTGTAGCACATGCCACCGGCCTTAATGAGACTTATGAATCGATGAAACTGCTGCTAAGACTCATCAAATATAAGGACCACACATGGAATATTTGTGGCGACCTTAAAGTTGTATCATTACTTCTTGGGTTACAGTTGGGCTACACAAAGCATATGTGCTTTTTGTGTCTATGGAACAGCAGAGATGACAAGAACCACTACAAAAAACATGATTGGCCATCTAGAACTGAACATGTTGTTGGTAAATACAATGTGAAACACCCAGCACTTATTGACCCTCAGAAAGTACGTCTTCCACCACTTCACATTAAACTTGGCCTTATGAAAAATTTCGTGAAGGGTATGGATCATCAAGGTAGTGGTTTCCAATATTTAAAGGATAAATTCAAAGGAATATTGACAGATGCTAAGCTAGAAGCTGGAGTTTTCACTGGACCACAGATCCGCAGTGTCATCCACGACTCATCGTTTCCATCTAACCTAAATGAGAATGAACTAGGAGCATGGACATCTTTCGTTGAAGTTGTCAAAATTTTCTTGGAAACCACAAAGCTGAAAACCACCGTAAACTCGTAGAAAACATGCTTAAATCTTATGAAATAATGGGATGCAGAATGTCTTTGAAAATTCATTTTTTACATTCTCATCTTGACTTCTTCCCGGCCAACCTTGGGGCTGTAAGTGACGAGCATGGTGAGCGCTTCCACCAACAGATCTCAGTTATGGAAAACAGATACCAAGGTAATTTCAACCCAAATATGATGGGAGATTATTGTTGGTTCCTGCAGAAGGAGAGCTCGTCATCCTACAAGCGACAAAGGAAGAGGACACACCAAAGTTTCACTTAAGAACAGGAATTTGCCTTTCAGTAGTAACAACAAAATACTAACGCGCTTTGGGTGGATGGTTGGGCGCAGGGGTGGTAACTCCACCAGCGGAATTCCGCTGTCTGTCTTAAGCCAGAATAAAGGAGGAAAGACATCCCTGTTCACTAATTATTTAAGTATGCTTAACATAAAACGTGGCACGGAAAAGTAGCTTAGACGGCTTTCGTAATAGAAGCGGGTGAGAAAAAAAATGAAAAATAGGGGTTTTCGGTTACACAAAATCTGGACGTGATAGAGAAATTTTGATATCAGATCTGAAATCAGCATCAGCGCTTTAGTAGGAATCAGTCGTTCACGTGTCTGTAACAAAAAAAAAGTTGAAATTTGTTGCCTAGTGTTATTGAACACAAATTTTGAGTCTACTATGCGCAGCTTAATTAATTCTATAATTGTAGCCACAGGTAATGGCAAATTATGCTTAACCAATTCTTCCGAAAGAAACACTAATAGATCCTCCACCGGGACTCTTGTAAATAAAGCGGTAACGCTTACCAATCTAAAATTGTAATTGACACTGATACTATTTAATTTTTCCACAACGTCTACATTTTTATTTGTGTGTGATTGTGAAATTGTGCCGAGGAGAGGATTAAGAATGGAGACAAGCCATTTGGATAGCTTATATGAGATAGATCCTATAGAACTAACAATAGGCCTTGCAGGATTATTTGGCTTATGAGTTTTAATCAGGCCATACATAAATATTATTTTAAGAACTGTTAACATTCTGGTGTGTCTATTTTAATTGTAATATTTCTTTCGTGTATAATCTTTGGTTGCTGGGGGGTTTATTGGACTTTTCAACTGGTTTGCTTTTGGACAATTTTCCCAGACTAGAAATTTTGTAATATTCTGTAAGACGATGGCACCATTCCCTTTGTTTTCATTAAATTCTTGCCTGTTAATTTCCTGCTTTAATTAAATATTATTGTTAATAACCATTATAATATTTTTTGTTCTCTGTACTGGTTTTTTGTCTAATTTCAACTATATAGTTCTTTTATATTTAGTAATTTAGCAGCCTACAGATTGTTATCAATTGAAAAAATCTTTAGAGGGCTTTATGGCCTTTAATTTGAGGTGTCGATTGTGAAATTTTTTGCTTGTTTATTTAACTCATTTACTTTGTAATCTCCGTCTATTTTCTGTTTCTCCTTGATAATGTGAATGTATCACGAAAGCGCTCGGACTTCGTGTTTCCTTTTCCCTGTTGTTGTTTGCTTATTAATAAGATCACGTGTTATTCTGTGATTTTAATGCATAATGGATACCACGCGCCACTTCGAGACCTTCTCTTTGTTCTTCCCTGGCCTAGCACTGTTTGTTTTTACTTTTGTTCTTTAGTTAAATCACACAAGCGAAAGGTTCACCTGATATTTCTAAGATGTCTAAGTGAACAAGTTCTCCCCACCTCTTTACTCCCTAATAGACTTCTGAATTTGAGAGAACGCCCCTTCGATGAATTCCAGAGAATAGTGTTGCAGAAGCATATAGAAATTACTAAGATTGAAGTCGAAGAAACTTTTAAAGTTACCAGGGCGAGAAGATATAGTTTTGATAGGGCAATTCCACCTGAATGGAAACAACGGTTACTGGACTATTGTTATAACAAACTTAGACGAGAATGTAGTGTTGTGGAAAGGAAACTGGATATTAAATTAAAAATTCTAATTGAAAGAAGTGATTGGACTAAGGATGCTAACCCCGGATTTGTGATAAATCTATCAGATAAAGTGTTAAATAAAAATATGGTTACGGCTTTCTGTAATTTAGAAAAATATAATGATTTACCTATAGAGAATGTGAATATTTGTAAAGGTATAATATATAGTGCCATGTCTATGAAGCTTTAAGAAAAGATCGGAATCTACATATAACCAAAGCTGATAAATCAAATGCCTTAGTGATCCTCAATAAAGACGTTTATCTAGGAAAAATGTATGATCTTTTGAATGATGCTGACACTTACGTGAAATTAAGGAACAATCCCCTTGAAACTGTGAACAGTGCATTTAACAAGAAAATTAAACAACTTTTGAAGGGTAATGAAATATTACTTAAAACAGTTTTTGAGTACTTCACCCGTCATTATCCTATATGTATGGCCTGATTAAAACTCATAAGCCAAATAATCCTGCAAGGCCTATTGTTAGTTCTATAGGATCGATCTCATATAAGCTATCCAAATGGCTTGTCTCCATTCTTAATCCTCCCTTCGGCACAATTTCACAATCACACACAAATAATAATGTAGACCTTGTGGAAAAATTAAATAGTATCTGTGTCAATTACAATTTTAGATTTGTAAATAAAGCGGTAACATCAAAGCTTACCAGACTCCCGGTGGAGGATCTATTAGTGTTTCTTTCGGAAGAATTGGTTAAGCATAATTTGCCATTACCTGTGGCTACAATTACAGAATTAATTAAGCTGCGCATAGTAGACTCAAAATTTGTGTTCGATAATGAGTATTTTAGGCAGAAATTTGGTATGGCGATGGGAAACCCTCTCTGCCCTTTTGAGTAACTTATATATGGAGTTTTTTGAAAGTAAGTTATTAAGGAAGATTCTGCCAAATTATGTTCCATGGTTTAGATATGTAGATGATGATCTTTGTCTTTGGCCAGTGACTTTAAATCTCAATGAATTCTTACCCAAACTTAATAATTTAACTCCCTCTATCAATTTTACAGTTGAAAAAGATTCTTCGATCCCTTTTTTAGATGTTTTAATATATAGGTCTGGAAAAAAGTTTAAGTACAATATTTACAGAAAACCCACTAATAATTGTTTCTATATACATTATTATTCTGATCACCACATTAATGTAAAACGACCCGTTCTTTTTACTTTGTTCCTAAGAGGCCTACGAATTTGTAGCCCAGAGTTCATTGACGACGAAATTAGTAAAATATACAAAATTGCTTTCGATTTAAAATACCCAAAGAACTGCATAGATAAGTCCTTAAAAATGGCAAAGAAAACCTTCTACGAAGTAAAGGATAAGATTCCTTATAACAAAAAATGTTTGTGTTACCATTCAGAGAAAATTTCCTTGATCTGCCGAATCTGCGAGGACTTAACGTAAATATTAATTAGATGTAATTAAGAATTCATTGATTAAGAACCCCTTTAAGTGAACAGGGTTGTGTATATAAAATCCCTTGCACAATATGTAATAAATTTTACATTGGCCAAACTGGTAAGACCCTTGAGTTACGTATTAAACAGCATCAATACAGTATAAGAAGTGGCCAGGAATCTAACGCCATTTTCATTCACGTAAGAGATACTAATCATCCCATTGACTGGAAAAATGCTTCCAAATTAAGGTTTAGTAAATCTATTGTTAGCAGAAATATACTGGAATCAAGTGTGATCAAGAATAATGCGGACTTGGTCCTTAATATTAGCCCTGGGCTGTATAAATTAGACTCGTGCATTGTTAGAAGGGTGGCGAAGGGCCTATTGTTTTCTTGACCGCATTCTTGCCCCTTAACGGTTTGCCATGGTTAAATAAATAAATAGTATTTTAAGAACTGTTAACATTCTTATGTCTCTATTTTAATTGTAATATTTCTTTCGTGTATAATATTTGGTTGCTGGGGGGTTTATTGGACTTTTCAACTGGTTTGCTTTTGGGAAAACAATTTTTCCAGACTGTTTGTAGAAATTGTAATATTCTGTAAGATGATGGCACCATTCCCTTTGTTTTCATTAAATTCTTGCCACTTAATTTCCTGCTTTAATTAAATATTAGTGTTAATAACCATTATAATAATTTTTGTTCTCTGTACTGGTTTTTTGTCTAATTTCATCTATATAGTTTTTATATTTAGTAATTTAGCAGCCTACAGATTGTTATCTATTTGTTTTCATTAAATTCTTGCCACTTAATTGCCTGCTTTAATTAGATATTAATGTTAATAACCATTATAATAATTTTTGTTCTCTGTATTGGTTTTTTGTCTAATTTCATCTATATAGTTCTATTTAGTAATTTAGCAGCCTACAGATTGTTATCAATTGAAAAATCTTTAGAGGGCTTTATGGCCTTTTATTTGAGGTGCCGATTGTGAATTTTTTTGCTTGTTTATTTAACTCATTTACTTTGTAATCTCCGTCTATTTTCTGTTTCTCCTTGATAATGTGAATATATCACGAAAGCGCTCGGACTTCGTGTTTCCTTTTCCCTGTGGTTGTTTGCTTATTAATAAGATCGTGTTATTCTGTGATTTTAGTGCGTATATATATATATATATATATATATACAGGGTGGGCCGTAAGTTTCCATACATAGGAAAAATAAACATTTTGTTATGGACAACCATTTTTATTTATAATATGCTCTACATGGTTGCCATTGTTTTGAAAACACATTTCAATACGTGTTCCCCACTGTTGATGAACACGCATTAGCACAGTTGACGTTATGCTTGTAATGGCGTTGGTGATACAGTACGTTCCTTTAGATGATTTATGTCTCGTATCTTTTCCTGATACACCATGGCCTTCAAGTGCCCCCAAAGATAGAAATCAAGGGGGGTGAGATCTGGGGATCTGGGAGGCCACTCCACAGGACCACGCCGACCAATCCAAGCATCCGGAAACTGCTGATCCAAATACCGACGCACGTGAAGACCATAATGAGGTGGAGCTCCATCTTGCTGGAAGTAAACTGGGAAGTTACCTTCCTCGTTTAGCAGGGATGGGAAAATCTCTTCTTGCAACATGTTAAGATACCGGCACCTTGCATCTTCGTCGGACTCAGCCAGTTAGGGTTAGCATTACTCCAATAACGTATGTTTTGCCGATTAACCTCTCCATTGACGTAAAAATTTGCTTCATCAGTAAACAAGATCATACGTGAAACGCATATTCTTAGGGTATCTGAAACACAAAAACAAACGTTTAATTTTTCCTATGTATGGAAACTTACGGCCCACCCTGTATAACCTTACAAAGGTTCCGCGTGATGATTTATCATTTCGCGAAGGTCAAGCTTGTCGCCCCTCCTCTCGAGTTGGCCTGGTGAAGTAGAGAGTTGGATTCTTGCGCTCTCCACCTCACATAGCCAGGTACGCCCGGCTCATCAGGGATTGTTCTGAGCCAGGCGTCTAGTCTTCTTTTGAAGATTTCCACTGCAACTCCCTTCGTGTTTCTTAGGTCTTTGGGCAACTGATTAAACAGTTTTGGTCCTCTCACTACAAAACTATTTTCTTTCAGGGTTAAGGATGTTCCCTGTCTCGCCTTCAGTTTGGGAATACGACACAGTCTACCGCTTCTACTTTCCATCGTTGTTTGGGGAGTTATGGGATTCAGAGTAAGATTACGGACTAGTTTCTCCATTATTTTCCAAGTGTAAATAATGGTGTATCTCTCTCTTCTCCTTTCCAGTGAATATAGCCTTTATATAGGTCTAGTTCTCGTAACCTTTCCCAGTAATTTAGTTATTTGCACCCATTGATCTTGGCTGTGAAGCTTCTTTGGATCCCCTCCAGCTGTCTAATGTCTTCTTTTTTATATGGGGAAGTTTGGACCGAGCAGTATTCTAATTTGGGTATTATCAGGGTTTTCAGTAGAGGAATCATTACATTCCTATCCCTTCGTTTAAAAGTTCTCAATATCTGACCCGTTATTCTCTTTGCTCTGTTTACTGCTATCTTATTTTGTGTTTCAAATTTCGCCTCATCTGTCATTACAACCCCTAAATCTTTTGCTCTGGAATTTCTCTGAATTTCCTGTCCATTTGGGGTATAATATTCCATGCACTTTAGGTATTCTCTTTTTCCGTACCGTAATAGCTGAAATTTCTCGGTGTTAAACTTCATATTGTTGTCTTCAGTCCACTTGTAGATTTTGTTTATGTCGGTTTGTAGAGATCCTATGTCTTCTGGGTTTCTTATTTTTCTACTGATCTTTGTGTCATCCGCAAAGGATGTTACTGTGCTGTCTCTGTTAACGTCCTCATCTATGTCAGTTAGCATGATTATGAAGAGTAGTGGAGCTAATACTGTTCCTTGTGGTACTGAGCTGAGGACCTCTGATTCTGATGAAGATACTCCTTGTACTGTAACGACTTGCCTCCGCTCACTAAGGAAATTATATATCCATTTCCCTACTTTTCCTGTTATTTCCATATATTTCAGTTTATGTATTATGATTCCGTGGTCACACTTGTCGAACGCTTTAGCAAAGTCTCTGTATAGTACATCATAGTTTTCATTACTTTCAAGTGAATCAATAATGTTGTTGTAGTGTTCCATTAGTTGTGATAGGCATGATCTGCCCGATCGAAACCCGTGTTGGTTATCATTGAATTTTTTCTGAGTTTCCAAAAAGTCATAGATTTTCTGTCTAACTATATATATATAAATAAATAAATATAAATAATGACGGCCTGCTTACTGCCGGCCTTCTCCCGGCCCCTCCCTTTCTCCGAGTTCTTCCCGACTCTTCGCTCCCACTTCCGCTCCATCTGGCAACGGGAGTGGGACCAGGCCACACAAAAACTCCACAAGACCAAACCGCATCAAGGATACTGGGCCGCCTCATTCCACCGGTCCCGCCATAAAGAAGTGATTCTAGCTCGTCTCTGCCTAGGAGAGAGACGCATTACTCATGGTCACCTTATGGCTAAATCGCCATACCCCTGTCACTGTCGTACATATCTTAGTCGAATGCCTAAACCTGTTCGCTCTTCGTCGCAGGTGTTTCCCTCTTGACCAAAACTCCCATACCCGAGCGTCTACAATTCATACTCGCCGAAGGCCCCCACTTTTCAACGGAAGCGATTTTACTTTTCCTCACTTACTGTATTCCCATCTGCTTCATCGGGTCTAAGACCATACCCCTCCTACCCACTATCCAGCAACCGAACCTTACTCACCACCCTAGTCTACCATCCCCAACTCAGTAACACCACCCACCCACTGCCTCGCCGAGATATGTCCCACTTTCACTAGGTATGAATCGGCGGTAAATTAAAGGAGGGTAAAAAAATAAAAAATAAAAAAAAATAAAAAAAAATATATATATATATACATATACATTTAACTGCAATGACCACGCAGTATATTAACGTATAGAAACGACGTAAGTATAGAGGAGTGTTCTGCACACGAGGAAGAGAAATAACAAACAAATGAAAAATAAGGCACCCGCCCGGGAATCGAACCCAGGATCTTCCGATTGCCGGTCAGACGTGCTAACCACTACACTACGGAGCCACGATAATCAGAAGTTGTAATTCTCCTACATAGGGCAGAAACCAATGCCTTGAGAGGGCACCCTCGCAAATCGTGAATATGTACATTTAACTGCAATGACCACGCAGTATATTAACGTATAGTGGTTAGCACGTCTGACCGGCAATCGGAAGATCCTGGGTTCGATTCCCGGGCGGGTGCCTTATTTTTCATTTGTTTGTTATTTCTCTTCCTCGTGTGCAGAACACTCCTCTATACTTACGTCGTTTCTATACGTTAATATACTGCGTGGTCATTGCAGTTAAATGTACATATTCACGATTTGCGAGGGTGCCCTCTCAAGGCATTGGTTTCTGCCCTATGTAGGAGAATTACAACTTCTGATTATCGTGGCTCCGTAGTGTAGTGGTTAGCACGTCTGACCGGCAATCGGAAGATCCTGGGTTCGATTCCCGGGCGGGTGCCTTATTTTTCATTTGTTTGTTATTTCTCTTCCTCGTGTGCAGAACACTCCTCTATACTTATGTCGTTTCTATACATATATTATATATATATATATATATATATATATTATATATATATATATATATCCCTTAAGTGATGCGAAGATTTTAAGATTTTTTTCCCTCACCCTTCAGTTGGATTCTATGTCACTAGAAAATAACACGCACAAAATTTTAGAGAGATATAAGTATATATAGGGTGTGCTCAAGGACTTCAAACTTTCTCTCTCGACTCTCTCGTATATTATAGTAGCGATGATTTTATGTTCTTATATGCTAAACGACATTACGCTTTCTTTTTATCTAGGTATGCTTGAACATACTCAAAATTGTTTATCAGGTGCAAAATTGCCAAGTAATGGGGATGTTATGACTCAGGCAAAGCTGGGCACTTGCGGGTTTTTTTGCGGTACTACCGCACTACCAAACCGGTACCGCATAACGCAGTACCGCAAAGGATCGCTGAAAGTACAGCAGTACCGCTACCGCATTCAAATTTCCCGCGGTACTTTCCGCGGTACCGACAAACACGGTAGTACCGCAGTACCGCAAAAAAAACGCAAGTGCCCAGCTTTGGACTTATGAGGTACTATCTACATTTGCTTCAGTCGATTAAGACTAAGCACAAGGCTGCTCAGTTGACGATAGCGGAAGTGGAAACTTTTTGGAAGAAGGCGAGGATTCCACTGCGGTCAGTTCAACATGCAGTGAAACAGTTTGATGACGGGATCTTTTGAAAAAAAATCCGTCCCGGAAGACTGATACACAAAGACACAAAAGAAGAAAGAAGACGAGTTGAAATCCGGCTTTGATGACCTTTTCGACGTTGCTCACTAAAATGCTATGGTGTTTATGACGAATGAGGAGGATAAAGCGTTCCTTTTGGCAGAGAGAGAAGGGCAGAAGAGGCTCCATTGCTGGAATTGATATGACTGGCTAAAAAGGAGGAAGCAGCTACGAAGAAGCGAATTTGGAATGATGAATTTAAGAAGAGACATGAAATAGAGAATCTCGTACTTAACAGAAAAATCGTCCTGGAATCATCATCATCCACGGGTGAGAACACCACGGATTCAGAGAATGAAGGAGCTGTTGGAGTCGTCGTAGTGTCATCACCTCGTCCAAAAAGAGGCTGCAAAAATATCCTTCATCCAGAAGTTCTTTCGTCGTTGGATAGCACTAAAACTAGTGACCGTGATGCGGTCTCCATTGCGTCAGTGATCAGTTGTCAAAGATCTTCGAGTAGTGAATGACACTGCTGAAAGGGGAATTGCATTGATGCAGGATACCATTCTCAAAGGCATATCAGACTCTTCTTGCAACCTTTAAATAAGGGTTTTTTTGTGCTAACTTTTCAGTTCAATTTCTTATCACCTTTAATTTTAATGAAAGTATTTTTTGTTGTTTAAAAATCATGTATTAATTGAATGAAATAAATTAAAAAAAAACGATGGGGCTTTGCAAACAGTATGGGGATCTAATAAGCTAAATTTGATTATCTGCAAAGTCGTGCCCAGCTCAAATCACATTATTTTGAGTCCCATCGCCGCGGAACTGCATTGGGATGTTCCAGGGTAATGGTCATACCCATTACATATGTAAAGATTATTAATTTTATACATCTAGTTCACAAAATGAAGTGAAATTTTAATAGCAACCAAGCTTGTTAAAAATATAGGATCATATGTAGAATTCGGACCCCTCCCAAGGTTGGGGTCCGAATTCTACATTAGCGGAAGGTTGGGGTCTGTATTCTCCATTTGGCTTGTTTAAGCTACTCTTTAACTATTTGAGTTTCTACATTTGCCTTAACATCCGAGGCCATGTTTAAGCTACGCTTTAACTATTCGAGTCAGTTTTAAATCAATGCATGGATGTAGATCACATTTAAATTCATACTTAGACGAATTTATGTGGCATGAAAGACACATAAACAATACGTTTTTCCAATTTTGTGATACCATTTTTTTCAATATCCTTTTAATTAAACTTTCACTTAATAAGATTGGATCAAATGTAGAATTTGGACCCCAGCCTTCTTTAGTTAGCTTTATAAGGCTAACTAACGAAAATATCATGACCTAACCTAACCAATCGTCAAGGGCGTACAGTTAACCTAACGATTGGTTAGGTTAGGTTAGGTTAGGTTAGGTTAGGTTGTGATATTTTCGTTAGTTAGCCTTATAAAGCTAACTAAAGAAGGCTGGGGTCCGAATTCTACATTTGATATAAGATTTTACAATTGTGTGATTTTAATGGTTTTTATTTGTGATAATAATAATAAAGCTTTCTATGAACTTTTAAATTGTTTATTGATGTCCTTATACGATTCGTTTGGGGTCTGGCTTCTATAATCTATACATTAGGGGAAAGTTGGGGTCTGGATTCTACATTAGGGGAAAGTTGGGGTCTGTATTCTCCATTAGGGTTACCTGGGGTCCGAATTCTACATGATCCTATATACAGGGTGGGCCGTAAGTTTCCATACATAGGAAAAATTAAACGTTTGTTTTTATGTTTCAGATACCCTAAGAATATGCGTTTGACGAAAGAGCAACGAATTGAATTGGTCCTGTGGAGTGGCCTCCCAGATCGCCAGATCTCACCCCCTTGATTTCTATCTTTGGGGGCACTTGAAGGCCATGGTGTATCAGGAAAAGATACGAGACATAAATCATCTAAAGGAACGTATCACCAACGCCATTACAAGCATAACGTCAACTGTGCTAATGCGTGTTCATCAACAGTGGGGAACACGTATTGAAATGTGTTTTCAAAACAATGGCAACCATGTAGAGCATATTATATAAATAAAAATGGTTGTCCATAAAAAAATGTTTATTTTTCCTATGTATGGAAACTTACGGCCCACCCTGTATATATATATATATATATATATATATATATATGCAAACCCACAAAAAAGATTCGCGATTAGAATTGTTTTTCTTTTTCCTTGTGAGTTTGCATAATTCATTCATTGCACGTGTTTGTGAAATTCATCCCATATATAGTACAGGGTGTCCCGTAAGTCTGGACCCATAGGGATTTATAATATATTTTTTATTATGTTATTATTATTATTTTATTACTATTATTTTATTATTATTATTTTTTTATTATTTTTTATTATGATTTTTATTTGTGGGGCCACTTGAAAGCCAAAGTGTACGAGGTCAAACTTCAGAACATTTTCCACCTTAAAGCACGCATTGTGGAGGCGTGTCAAGAAATTTCTGCGACTGTGATTCAGAAAGTGCTGTCGCAGTGGAGATTGCGTCTTTCAACTATGTGTGCGACACAACGGCGGACACTTTGAACAGATTATGTAATAAATTTTTGGACTATTTTGTAATTTATTATTTTTCCCTATGGGTCCAGACTTACGGGACACCCTGTATATTCACAAACAGCACGTGATCTTTTAATAAGCAAGGAATCACAGGGAAACGGAAAATAAAACGCGAAGTCCAAGCGCTTTCTTGGTATATTCACATCTTCAGGGACAAGGGGGGGAGAGGCAGAATTTACAAAGTACATGGTTTTTCTCTGGAATTTAAGCAAATTTGCCATAACTCCCCAATTATTGCAAGATCATGGATGAGATTGTTTATTGCGTATTCTGAAAGCTTCATTTGACAGTTCTGCAGTGATGCGGTTTAATTCAAGCCTAAATCGTCTTTTGGCTGTAATGATTGATCCACATTCGTGAACCCATCTTACAATCTCGGTTTTCTCTTCAACATAATCATCAAAACAATCTAAGACTTCCCCCAGTAGACCACTTAATCTGAAGGCTACTAAAATATCGAATACATGAAAAAAAACAAAAGAAATTATACAATTAAAATGTACACAAAAATGATAAGTATAGTGATTCCCCATTTTACAAAACACTTTTACAATTTTATTTACTTTATTCAAGTGCTCTTTATCTTTGCTCTCTCTTTATACTCGTTTCAGTGTTATTTATAAAGACGGGTAGACATGGACGCCATTATGATTTCGAAACAATGCGAAGGAGACGAGACACACTTTACTGTTTTCTGACACTTTTATTTATGCCGAAATACTTTAAACGAACGGAATAATGAGAGAGAGAGTTACAAGTAGTTACAAGGAAAAGAAGTACCTCAAAACTCAGGCAGAGCTGGGCACTTGCGTTTTTTGCGGTACTGCGGTACTACTAGCGCACTACCAAACCGGTACCGCATAACGCAGTACCGCAAAGGATCGCTGAAAGTACAGCAGTACCGCTACCGCATTCAAATTTCCCGCGGTACTTTCCGCGGTACCGACCAACACGGTAGTACCGCAGTACCGCAAAAAAAAACGCAAGTGCCCAGCTCTGCCCGGGCGGGTCAAAAGGCCTTGCGGCCCATACCGAGGAGGTACCAATGGCAACGGGTGCCAGGGAAAATTCTGTAAAAGTTTATTTTCTTTCAACTATCCTAGCAGTAGTAGAAAACTGGATAGAAAAGTAGAAGGCTCTCTCCCCACCCTCCGCTCCCTCCCTGCCAGAGGCAGGTACGGAAAAAGGTTGAAGAAAATACCTTGACCCTGGAAAAGTAGCCAAGGAAATTTTACAGGAAAGTGGAGAATATATAAATAGCTCTATATTTAGTTTGCTCACATGAGAGTATTCAGTACTTTGTCTAGCCTATTTTTAAACAGATTTACACTTTGACTGGAAACAACCTCTGAGGGAAGTTGGTTCCAGATATTAACTATTTTATAGGAAAAGAAATTTCCGCAGACTGAGGTCCTAAATGTCTTTACACACTCAAATAGTGTGCAAGATTTGTCTACCCTTTTCTTGAACTGATCCACAGAGGAACTGTTCACAACTTCCGAAGGTAACCTGTTCCATGTGTCACAGATCTTATACGTAATTCCCACACACACTAGTCCTAAACCGTTTCAAATCCAACTTCCAACCATTGTTGCGAGTTGGGTTATCATTTAAACTAAACATACTTCTAAAATCGACATCGTTGAACCCTCGTAAGAGCTTGAAAACTTCGATCAGTTGACCACGCAGCCTCCGAGTTTCAAGCGAAAACAAGTTCAGGGCGCGTAACCGTCGATTGTAGCCCATATGCCTAACGGAAGGTAAACTTTGTGGCCCTCGCCTGCACTCGCTCCAGCCTCTCAATATCTTTCCTGAGGGTGGGCGACCAGAACTGCACAGCATACTCCAGGTCGGCGGCGAACAAGGGAATTGTACAGTGAGAGCACAATCTCCTTGTTCCGAAACTGAAATTGCCTCCTGATATAACCCAATAGTTTCTGGGCTTTCTTTTCCACCTCTACACACTGTTTCGTAAACTTAAGGTCGCTGCTAATTAGCACACCCAAGTCCTTTTCTAAATCAGTCGCCTCGATTTAGAGAGAGAGAGAGAGAATATATATATATATATATTTTAAATAAACTACAACATTCTAATACGAGACGCACTCATTCGGGACACATCCCGCCCGAAGACTCGAGGACATTGTCTCAGCCTTTTTGGCACGTTTTAGTGTTGCCAATTCGTATTTTTACAAACATTTATAATTTCTTACTAAACAAACCATTATTAAATTCTTATAAACAAAACATTTAATTCTTAATACACTATATAAGCTATTAAAAATATTTAATTAAGTGGCAAGAATGCGGTAGTCTAAGGAAAAAGACGTTGCGCAATCATCAGCACCCGCTGCTTCCAGAATATGCCACCACCTATTGGGAAAACTAAAAAAAATTCCCAATACGCAACATAATCTAAAACAATCTAAAACTTTCCCAATACATAACTTAATCTAAAGGCTACTACACTGAGCGGCAGAAAAATCGGCCCACATGAAATATCGTGAAAAGTAAATTGATTGTTCTTAATATTAGTCCTGGCCTTTACAAATTAGATTCATACATTGTCAGAAAGGTGGTGGAATATTCTGTAAGCAGCGCGTGTCGATGTTTGCGCCACGTCTTTTTTCCCTAAACTACCGCATTCTTGCCACTTAATTGCTTGTTTTAATTGCTTGCTACCGTCTGGACTACATTTTCAAATTTTAAAACTTTTATAAACAGAAGTTTGACCACTTTTTCGCTTTTCGCGATATTCCAAGTGGGCCGATTTTTCTGCCGCTCAGTGTAAAATATCGAATACATAAAAAAAGCTCTATAAAAGAAATTATATAATTAAAGTGTACACATAAAAATTATATATTAAAATTAATATTTGTATAATTAAAACAAGCAATTAAGTGGCAAGAATGAATGTGGTAGTCTAGGGAAAAAAGACGTGGCGCAATCATCGACACGCGCTGCTTCCGGAATATTCCACCACCTTTCTGACAATGTATGAATCTAGTTTGTAAGGACCAGGACTAATATTAAGAACATAATCAAAATTGTTCTTGATCACACTCGATTCAATTATATTTCTACCAACAAACGATTTACTAAAAATTAATTTGGAGGCATTTTTCCAGTCAATTGGATGGTTAGTATCTCTTACGCGAATGAAAATGGCGTTAGATTCCTGGCCGGTTATGCCGTATTTATGCTGCTTAATACGTAATTCTAGGGTCTTGCCAGTTTGATCAATGTAAAATTTATTACATAATGTGCATGGAATTTTATATACACAACCCTGTTCATTTAAAGGAGAGTTTTTATTCAATATATTCTTAATTATATCTAAATTTCTGAACGCGATATTTACGTTAAAAGTGCTCAGCAATTTCGACAGTTCAAGGAAATTTTCAGTAAATGGTAATGCTAAGACATTTTTAGTGGTATAAGGAGTTTTGTCTTTTACCTCGTAGAAAGTTTTCTTTGTAATTTTTAAGGATTTATCTATGCAGTTCTTTGAATATTTTAAATCAAACGCAATTTTATATATTATACTAATTTCATCATCAATGAACTCTCGGCTACACATTCGTAAGCATCTTAGGAACAAAGTAGAAAAAATGGGTTGTTGTTGTTGTTGTTTTTGTTTAGCCCACCCTGATCGAGCAAGCCGGCAGGACGCAGGTAACCGATCGCTCTCTTCGGAGTGGACCAGAGGTTCAGCGCACTAGTGATGTTGTGTTCGTTGTTGTGCTAGAACGGTACAGTCTGTCATAATGTGTTCAATTGTTTGTGGTGTGTCCTGGCACAGGTGGCAGGTGTCGTCTATGGAGTTGTCTAGTCTGTGTTTATATGTTAGTAAGTTGGGGTGATGTCCACATCGGAATCGTGCTAAGTTAACTCGATCCGATCTGCTCAGGCTGATCTCTGACCTGTTAATGGGTGGCGGCTTCGCACCTAGGACCGCATTCGGACCGAGTCGTGTCAGTGCTTTGTGGGTTAGGTGTGTGTGTATGTGTTTTCTGTACTGTGTGATGTCTGTGTGATTCAGGTTAACTGAATGTCCGGTTAGGTTAACTGAATGTCCGGTTAGGTTGTCATGATATTTTCGTTAGTTTAAAATTTAAATGAAATTGATGAGAGCAAACTTTTCTGGTTAATTTTGAGGTGTTTTGTACGAAACTGCCATCTGTTTCCTGTGCAAATGCGTTACTTAGGTTCTAGCAAACAATCAAAAGCACTTACCGGTGCGTTGAATTAGGTATTCCTTGAAGCCTACCGTTTTATTCCTGTGTCCCACAAACAGCCTACCTAACTCTCTCTTACATTACCAATTTAGAAGCTATAGACATTACCCCTAACTATACTTAAGTACGAATAACTTCCTACCCGATTGTCACCTTAGAAACATCACCTAATTATACTCAGCACCAAAGATTAGGTCAGATAGGAAAAAACATGTCTAGGCCAGACCAAAGCAATACGAACAGCCGCGTTGGTTCGTTTATGACTTGCTCTTGCCATTCAGCTTAGATTTAGTGATATTTACCCTCTAGTGACTTTTAGACTATATACATATATATACATACACGTCACCTCACTCCTCCCCTACAAGTTTAGTCTGTCAGGCGGATGAGGGACCCTAGACGACCTGCGGAGCGGGGTTGATGTAGTAGGATTAGGTGCAACCTGTATAGGCGGGCAAGTTGAACCATTTTCCGGAGGATCAGTTCTCTCTTCCGGAAGACTCTGGTCCTTCTGCACTTCAAGTTCCCATATCTGGTCCTGATGGCGTTTAATAGAACGACCATCTTCTAGTTGGCACTTGAAGGAAACAGGGCCCGTTCTCTCCTGCACAGTTGCAGGAACCCATTTTGGTCCAGCCCCATAGTTGCGAATCACAACTGGATCATTAGGTTTCGCTTCTAGAACTCTCCCTCTTTTAGTGTCGTGGTACAACTTCTGTTTTTCTGATGGCGTAAAACTCGTTGTTGTAACGTTTCGTTTGGACGTAACAAATCGAAAACTGAACGAATTCCCCGGCCAATCAGAAGTTTAGAGGGAGACACCCCCGTCGTGGTGTGTGTGTGTGTATTCAATATTTAAACAAAAATTTATCCAACACCACTTGCATTTCCTCCCCACGAGAATGACGCAAGGCCGACTTGAAAGTACGGACCATGTTTTCCGCGAGACCGTTAGTAGACGGGTGGAAAACACTAGACCGGACATGTCTAATGCCATTTAGGTGGACGAAGGAACGAAATTCCTCACTGGTAAAACAAGTACCATTGTCGGAAACCAGGACTACGGGTAAACCCCATCGAGCGAAAACTGAACGGAGTAAGCGAATAGTAACACCCGAAGTCGTGGAAGTGGTTGGAAAAATTTCCACCCACTTAGAGTAGGCGTCCACAATGACTAGGAAATAAGTATTATTTATAGAACCTGCATAGTCAACATGGATCCTATGCCACGGTATAGTAGGCCATTCCCAAGGATGAAGTGGACTTTTCCTTGGGAGATCTCTGTTCTCTAGGCAGCTTTGACAGGAACGAACCAATGATTCGAGTTCTCCATCTAAACCAGGCCACCAGAAATAAGCTCTCGCCAGCTCTTTCATTTTTGTTGCGCCCATGTGTTCAGCGTGAAGTTCCTTCACTAAATTCGACCTGCCTTTATTTGGAATAATCACTCTGTGGCCCCATAAGAGACAGCCATTTTGAATAGAGAGGCCAGACTGACGCTGAATAAAAGGCTGTAATTCACTCTCAACCTTAGTAGGCCAACCAACTGAGCAGAAATGGATGACCCTAGACAGAATAGGGTCTGATTTTGTCCACTGCTCTATTTGTACTGCAGATACTGGAGTGGATTCCAAAAACTCCACCAAGTGAACCCATTCTGTAGGTATAGGTACACAATCATTTGGATTTTCTAAGGGCAACCTACTTAGCGCATCAGCCGTACCTAGAAGTTTACCTGACCGATGTACTAAGTCAAATTTATAGGCTTGTAGAATCAGTGCCCATCGTTGAATCCTACCTGAGGCCATAACTGGAATATTTTTATTAGATGAAAATAAACCTAAAAGAGGCTTATGGTCAGTAATTAGTTTAAATTCATGACCCCATAGATAGAAATGAAATTTTTTTACTGCAAATACTAGGGCTAATGCTTCACGTTCCACTTGTGCATGTCGTCTTTCCGTCTCAGTTAGTGTTCTAGAAGCAAAACAGATAGGCCTATCTACACCATCAATGTGGTGAGATAACACTGCCCCAATTCCATAAGAACTGCTGTCTGCTGAAACTACGAGAGGAAGTTTAGGATCATAATGCACTAGGAGAGTGGACTTTAGTAGTACGTCCTTTGAAGCCTCAAATGCTTCCTTTTGAGTTTTCTCCCATCTCCACTGTTCCCCAGATCGTAATAGCTTATTTAGGGGTTCAAGGAAAGTCGATGCATTAGGCAAAAATTTCCTATAAAAGTTTAGGAGACCTAAATAAGCTTGTAACTGTGTGATGTTTTGTGGAGGTGGTGCCTTTTCTATTGCTTCTAGTTTATCCACCGTTGGATGAATGCCTGAGGCATCTATGCGGAACCCTAAATATGAAACCTCGTTAGTGACCCATGAACACTTTTCTCTCTTTAGCTTAAGTCCAGCATCCCGGAGTCTTTTTAGAACCGTGGTTAATCTAGTTAGGTGTTCTTTTTTAGTCGAACCTGAAATGAGGACATCATCTAGAAAGCAAAGTACCCCTGGAATGTGACCTAGAACTTGGTCCATTGTCCTCTGAAAAATACCCGGAGCCGATGCTATTCCATAGCATAGCCTATTGTACTTATATAGGCCTCGGTGCGTATTTATGATAGTTAATTCTTTAGAGTTTTCATCTAAACTTAGTTGAGCATAGGCTTGGGACATATCGAGTTTTGTGAAATATTTACCCCCAGCAAGAGAGCTAAATAATTCATCAGGCTTGGGTATAGGATAGCAATCTAGAAGGACGGCTCTATTTGCTGTTAAACGGTAATCCCCACATAACCGCACGGACTTGTCCGGTTTTAGTACAGGAACTACTGGGGCAGCCCACTTAGCGTGTGTGACTGGTTCAATAATTTTATCTTTTAGCAGCCTGTCAATTTCTAAATCCACCTTCTCCCGCAGTGCATGCGCAATTGAACGAGCCTTACAAAATTTCGGAGTTACATTAGGGTCTACTTCTATGCAGACCTGATGGCCCTTTAGGTTGCCTACTTCAGGCCCAAAAATAGAAGAAAACTCCCTTAACAATGAGTCTATGTCAGATGGATATGAGAGTGTATGCACATCTGCCTGACCCCTTGGCAAGATTTTGTCAATTGGCATTTTCAA
This sequence comes from Bathynomus jamesi, assembly GCA_023014485.1. NCBI lineage: Eukaryota > Metazoa > Arthropoda > Malacostraca > Isopoda > Cirolanidae > Bathynomus > Bathynomus jamesi. Next base: position 514,294 of record JAJOZX010000674.1, read on the forward strand.
AGCATCAATCCAATCACGGCCTAGTAGAGTAGGCCCTTGCTCATCCACCACTAAAAGGGTTAAGGATGAGACAAAGTTTTCTGGTTGAGTGTAACTGTGACGTATGCTTCTCCACAAATAGGTATTTGTATGTCTCCATATTTTTTAAAATCGTTTTAGATGCATGTAGTTTAGGTGTGTTTTGAAAATCTTATCAAAAACTACCTTGGACATGACCGTCCGGGCAGCACCCGTATCCAATTCTAGAGGAACTGTAATTCCATTTAGGCCTACCTCTACAATATATGGGCCTGTATTTTTCCCACTTTGCTGCTCATAGAATAGGTACTCCACTCCAATGTTCGAAGTATTTCCCTTTTGAGGATTTATACTAGAAATGTTAAAATTAGAATTTTCACCCTTTGTTTTCTTTGAAAAACACACTTTAGCTATGTGGCCTATTTTACTACAGTTTCGGCAAACTGCTTCTTTAAAAGGGCAATCTTTCTTCCAATGGTGTTTTCCACACCCTGTACATGGCTTGGAAGGCTTAGTAGAATTAGTAGGCTTAGTCGTATTCGCCTCATACCTTTTATTTGCCTGTCTAGTAGGCTCGTTAGGTCTGCCACGCCTCGAAGATTTAAAGCTATTTACGTGTTGGGCTTTACTACTATGATTTCCAAAAGCTCTAACATCTTTAGCAGCTGCTTCTCTAGCCGTAGCTATTCTACAGCCTGACTAAAAGTTAGGTCCTGTATGGCTAATAGGGCTCTCTGGGTAGACTCCTCTTTGAGACCCATTACAAACCTATCTCTTAGCATTTCATCTAATTTGTCCCCAAATTTACACGTACGGCTATGGCTTTTTATTCCTGCAACAAACTCTGCATGCTTTCATTTCCCGTCTGATGCCTTGAATAAAATTTGAAACGTTCATAGATGAGAACTACTCGGGTTTGTAGTGATCGGTTAGGGCCTGTACCAATTCATTATAGGTGCAAGTTTCCGGTGCTTTAGGAGAAACTAGGTCCATAACTAAACCAAACGTTTTAGGGCCTATTATAGTTAAAAAGGTAGGTACTTTCTTAGCATCCGGAATGGAATTTGCCTCGAAAAACAACCTCACCCTAGTGGCATAAGCTTCGAAGTCCTCCCCATTGTCTTCGTAGGGGCTTATATGGCCAATCACTGACATGCTAGAGCAAAACCGAATTTGGCCAAATCACGTGAAGTAGGTTAGGTTAGGTTTAAATTTGGTCTAGTTACTCCCCAGTTAGGGCTGAATAGTGCATTTTATTAGAGTTAGGGCTGAGTAGTAATTAGTTTTAGAGTTAGGGCTGAGTAGTAATTAGTTTTAGAGTTAGGGCTGAGTAGTATTAGTTTTAGAGTTAGGGCTGAGTAGTAGTTTTAGAGTAGGGTAGTAGTTATTTAGAGTTAGGGCTGAGTAGGAATTAGTTTAGAGTTAGGCTGAAGTAGGAATTTAGTTTTAGATAGGGGCTGAGTAGGAATTAGTTTAGTAGTTAGGTTGAGTAGGAATTAGTTTTAGAGTAGGGCTGAGTAGGAATTAGTTTTAGAGTTAGGGCTGAGTAGGAATTAGTTTTAGAGTTAGGGCTGAGTAGGAATTAGTTTTAGAGTTAGGGCTGAGTAGGAATTAGTTTTAGAGTTAGGGCTGAGTAGGAATTAGTTTTAGAGTTAGGGCGGCGGGACCTACGCTATAGTACGGTAGCTTACCCACACAAACAAACCAAATCGGACGACCCACTAGGCTACATCCAATTTTCCAAATAACCACTTGAACCCAATAAGCCAAATTAACCCAATGAGCCAAATTTAACCCAATGAACAAAATTTAACCAAATGAGCCAAATCCCATCCTCGTCGCCAAATGTGATAGCGTGGGGTAGACACCCAGTTAGGTTACTTAGGTTCTAGCAAACAATCAAAAGCACTTATCGGTGCGTTGAATTAGGTATTCCTTGAAGCCTACCGTTTTATTCCTGTGTCCCACAAACAGCCTACCTAACTCTCTCTTACATTACCAATTTAGAAGCTATAGACATTACCCCTAACTATACTTAAGTACGAACAACTTCCTACCCGATTGTCACCTTAGAAACATCACCTAATTATACTCAGCACCAAAGATTAGGTCAGATAGGAAAAAACATGTCTAGGCCAGCCCAAAGCAATACGAACAGCCGCGTTGGTTCGTTTATGACTTGCTCTTGCCATTCAGCTTAGATTTAGTGATATTTACCCTTTAGTGACTTTTAGACTATATACATATATATATATACATACACGTCACCTCAGCCATTTCGTACAAAACACCTCAAAATGGACCAGAAAAGTTTCTCATCATACAAACAGACTGGGTGTAAAAATGAATAATCACAGAAATTTTTATTGTGGGCACACTAGGGGCCACTTCGGCCCATCAAGGTGGCTCCACTATGTAAAAACTGCATGTACATTGGCAACAACCAATTTTTACGAAACTAATTAATTATCAATTTAAAACTAGAGAGAGAATCTCTGGATCCAGAGGATCAGTCATAATAGGCTACTATCCACAAATATGTTACTCTCTATAGGTATCTATTTATAACTGACATGCAAATATATCAGATCCAAAGAATCCAGTCAATTTCATTATGGTATCCATCAATACCAGTACTTTGCCAACCAAAAATAAGTCGGTCCATATCAATTGTTGATCAAGTCACAATTTACAACCATATACATTACAATATATATATTTAGGAGGAAAAGTGTAGGTATGGCTGTAAAGACTGTACAGTAATGTAGAAATGTGTGTGCACCCATTTTGGGTCTCTCATTTAAAGGTGTTTGTGGGGCAAGTGAAGATCATGAGTTTTTCAATACCTCACAGTACTATTGGGGGCACTGCTTGGCAGAGGAATCTCTTTAAATCGGGTATGTAAGGACAGAGTATCCCCTAACCCAAGATGCTGCCACCATATATCCCACAACACTTGTTGAGCTATAGGATTTATCACCTAAATGCACATAATATATATGAAGTAAACTAGTACCTTCATGCAATAAAAATGGGCTTAAACACTATCACCAGATGTCCCTTGCAGACATCAAACTATTCAACCTTCTTTTGAAAGAATCAAGTGTATCTGAAGTCACCACTACTTCTGTCAGACTTCCAAAACTTAATTACTCTGTTTGTAAAACTTTTCTTAAATTTGTTCTACATTTTGGCTTAAATAATTTCATACTATGACCTCTAGTCTGGTTATTGTGATCTTTAATGAAAAGAGAATCAAAATCTATCTTATCCAACCATGGGCGCCCGCAGGTAGGGGCAAGGGGGGCGGCGCTTGCCCCCCCCCTGGAAATGCCAAGAAAATATATTAAATATTTTCTAAGAAAATATTTATATCCTAAACTTGCTGAAAAGTATCCAACTGCCTCCTAAAGGGTGAAAATTTTTATTTGTGTGCATGATAAAAGGTTCCTACCTTTTTATTTGTTCAGAAGTCCCCCCTTAAAATTATCATGTGCATTGTATGTATATACAATATATATTTGCATTTTCCATTACAGAAAATGCAACACTAAACTTGCTTAGAATTAACCTGCTGGTTCCTAAGGGGTCAAAAGTTTTTGCTTGCTCCGGTCCCTACCTATTAATACATTAAATTTGCCCCCCTTGGAAAAAATCCTGCGGGCGCCCATGTATCCAACCCTTTTATCATTTTATGCACCTCTATCATATCACCTCTTAACCTCTTCCTTTTTATTGAAAACATGTTTAGATACGCCAGTCTTTCCTTATTGTCAATTGTCTTAGAGATGGGATCATTCTTGTTGCTTGTTTCTGTACTTTTTCCAGTTTTTCAATATCTTGTATCAAATAGGGACTATTAAATTGAATACAGTATTCAAGGAGGGGTCTCACATATGAAATGTATAGTTGCTTTATAATATTGGATGATTTGTATTCAATGTGTGTGTGCATGAGATTGAGTCTAGCATTTACTTTATTTCTGATTACCATACAGTGATTCAAGGGTTTAAGTTCATTAGTCACAGTGACACCCGAGTTTTTCTCTTTATCATCATTTTTAATCCAAATTCCATTCATATTGTATTCAAATTCTAGATTTTTTGGCCCAATATGCATAACCTTGCACTTATCAACATTAAATTTCATCTCCCACTTATCTGCCCAGGCTGTTACTCTAAGTCTTTTTGTATTGTCATTGCTCCTGCTACTGACTTAACATTATTGTTAAAAAAGTGGTTAGAAATAACCGCATATATTTCCAAATAAAATATAAACAAAATAAATAAAAATAACAACCCTCGTTTCTAACCAACTAGTGAAGTTGGGTTTCCCTAATTAACAAAAAGAAGAAAAAAAAAAGTTTCCGAGATAAAGAAAAAGAGAGCTTTGTCTATTCTTGAAAATTTTTGACTGCATGAAGCCGGTAGCGGGCTAGTTTTTTCGAAAAGTAAAATTCTCGTGGTTCCCCAACTAACCGGGCAACTTAAAGTCAACCTTTAAACCTCACAACCTTTAAATCTTATCCTTAATAACCACTGCAATTAAACAAAAACCCTGTTTAACTAAATAGATGCCTATCAGAACTAGGTATAAGTAAGTTAATTAAAGAAAATAACTAAGAGAAAAACTAGGTACCTAGAAGAAACTCGAACCGGGCTACAACTGCCCTAACTCAATAATTAAATGGCTGTTATAGCCCCTATTAAAACTTAAAGGCAATATAGCCCTAACTTAACGAGTAAAACCTTCAAAACCTTAAACCTTTAAAAACAAAAACTTAAGGGCAATACAGCCCTAGCCTAACTTAACCTGCAAAACCTAGGTCTGGGAAATAGCCCCTACAAATAAATAACCTAGCAGTGTGTTCAGTGGCGGTCCTAGCTTACATGACGCCCTGGGCGAACCTCACCTTCAGCCCCCCCCCCCCCCTTGTTCGCCAACACACACACATTCGAATCCCCCCAAAATAAAGGACAGGACACAACTCTTTCACAAATAACTTTGGTACTTGTGGGTTCTCTGTCGCCACTTTTTTAATATTTTGTTATTTATTTATTTTTATATATTAAGAGGAGGATTCTTTATACTGTACGGCATTGATATTGGTTAGGTTAAGTCGTGCTAGTTTGGTTAAATAAAAACTTTTTAATATTTTTTTTATTTAGTTATTTTTATATATTAAGAGAAGAGGATTCTTTATACTGTACGGCATTGATGATTGGTTAGGTTAAGTTTTGTGCTAGTTTGGTTAAATAAAACGGTATTTAACCAAACTAGCACGACTTAACCTAACCAATCGTCATTGCCGTACAGTATAAAGAATCCTCTTCTCTAATATATAAAAATAAATAAATAAAAAAAATATTAAAAAGTGGCGCAGATACCCACAAGTACCATAACTTTTTATTGGACTAATTGTTGGAACTTCAGAACCAAACAAAGACTCAAGTTTCTGAATTTTACAAATCCTTCATCACGTAAATAGAATAACTCACTTAAGGATGTAATTATATACTATGAACAGGAAAAATATAAATAAATTGCACACTTGCCATAAATAAACTAGAGAATCAATTTCTAAATTGTACAATGCTCTATCACATAATAGAATAAGACACTTAAAGAGAGGGTAATTATTATGCTACACTTTGAACAAGAACAAAAATAAATTGCACCACAGCACAACTGCCATCTAAAGCCTGACTCTTCTTACCTTCCTTGATGCAAAGTCATTGATCTTTTATATTTTTTATTTTATTTTTTATTTTTATTTATTTCTTTATTTATTTATTCTTATTTTTATTTTTTTTGCAGGCGCTCATGCTGCCTCTCCACAAATGCTGCCCTGTGCGGCTGCCCATATGAGGAACCGCCACTGAATATGGGCAGCCGTACAGGGTGGCATTTGTGGAGGGGCGGCATGAGCGCCTGCAAAAAAAAATAAAAATAAGAATAAAGAAATAAAGAATAAATAAAAATAAAATAAAATAAATAATAAAAGATCAATAAATATATTTTTATTAATAAAAACCATCTATTGCATTTTCCATAAACCTTCCCATAAAAGACCTAAACAATGCAAAATGCTTCCAGATTAATATTATTGGGAATAAAGGCCCATACTTTAACATATGTAATATTATTTTTCTGGGTTTGGTTAAATAGTGAAATGTATATTATTATTTACAGAATGAATCTTCACACTAAGCCACTAAGGTCTGTCAAATACCGCAAATGGATAAGAAGAGGTCAAAGCTATCAGGTGCTCAGTTTAGAAAAAAGAGGAAAGAAGAAGAGGAGAAACGAGCAAAAGATAAAGGTATAGAGCTATGTCATCTACTCTTCACTGCTATATTGCACTGCTATTTTGTGGATATAAGCTTTCTGAGTCATTTGAAGTGTACTATTATGTAGATATTAGCCATTAACCAAGGAGGTTGTATTATTCATTTGTTTCCTATTCTAAAAGTTTAATAAATTGTGCTTAATACATGTTAAATTAATTGTACTAGCCTATTCATGCATTGGTCTGTTATGTTCTATTTTACTATTTGCAGGGGCACTTTTGAAATATTTTGGAACACCCTCTGCCACTAGCCAGGATGAGAAGCTGTCTACTTCTGCCATTATTGAGGCTGAGGAGCCATCTACCTCCTCAGCCTCACATATGTCTCCACAAATGCAGTCTGATCCTGAGGATGAAGACCCATTTGCTTCTACTTCTCCCCGCAGGACTCTTCAGGTGAGTTTGTGTGCACATATGTCTGTGCGTGTGTGTGTATGTGTGTGCATCCCTGCAAAGCATTTTGCAAACAGTTATAAATTATAATGTTATTATCACTGGGTCTGGGTTACTGGGTATGTGTGGTGTTTCACCACTATAATTCCATAACACCACCACCATAACAAAGTGCTGTGAATAATGTGTTATCTAACTTAGGTGTGTATACTAATGAGTAATGCTCTTGTTCTTTCTATTAGAAAGGCCTGGAGCAGAATCGCCTCCTGAGGATGAGTCTCTGTCCACCGACCCTGCTAACTGGCCTTCAGTTCTGACTGAGAGAATTCGGACATAACTGGTTTCCAGGGGACCAAGTCAAGTACCATCTGACTTTGTATTCCCTAGAAACGACAGTGACGGAAGAAGTTTCCACCATCAATACTTCAGGAAGTCATTGGTTAGTGGGGAAAATATAACCAGAAGTTGGTTGGTCTATTCCTTAAAAAACAACAGCCTTTTCTGTTTCTGTTACATTATTTTCCAAGAGGAAAATAAATTTAACAAGTTTGGGACTCTTGGACTGGAAGCATGCAAGCTCATTGCTCACATCACATGACAACAGTTCAGAACACCTAAATTCTATGAAAATCTGGAAAGAACTGGCAGTGAGGATGAGAAAGGGGGAGACCATTGACAAGCTGTTGCTGAAGCAGAGAGGAGCTTTTCAAAGCTGAAGCTCATCAAATCCTACCTGAGGTCAACTATGTCACAGGAACGCCTTACCAGTCTGGCCATCATCAGTATAAATCATACAATTGCTGAGCAGATTTCATATGATGATTTAATTTATGACTTTGCATCAAGGAAGGTAAGAAGAGTCAGGCTTTAGATGGCAGTTGTGCTGTGGTGCAATTTATTTTGTTTCTTGTTCAAAGTGTAGCATAATAATTACCATCTTAAGTGTCTTATTCTATTTATGTGATAGAGCATTTGTACAATTTAGAAATTTGATTCTCTAGTTTATTTATGGTAGTTGTGCAATTTAATTTGTATTTTTCCTGTTCATAGTATCATAATTACATTCTCTTAAGTGAGTTATTCTATTTACATGATGGAGGATTTGTAAAATTCAGAAATTTGAGTCTGTTTTGGTTCTGAAGTTCCAACAATTAGTCCAATAAAAAGTTATTTTGTGAAAGAGTTATGTCTGTCCTTTATTTTGGGGGGATTCGAATGTGTGTGTGTTGGTGAATGGGGGGGGGGGGGGGGCACTGAAGGTGAGGTTCACCCAGGGCGTCATGTAAGCTAGGACCACCACTGAGTGTTAAATAATAACTTAAAACTTAAATAAAATTCAAACCTGGAAACTAAATGAAACTTATGGATTAGTTAGAAACAGAAAGAGTAACATTCAACTGGTAACTTCATTTTTGGTACGGTAAGTCTAAATTAATTTTAATGAATTTGGCTTCACCATAGTTAGTAATCTGGCTGCTGACCAAATTTTAACCTGAAAACCACTGCAACCTACAGTGAAAAAGTCTGTAGCTATGTTGACTGTGTCTAAATAGGCCATTATTATTTCTATAATTACTGTCTTTATTTAAAGTAAAGGTAATTTTTTACTATCAGTCCGGTCCCTGGAAACTGAAAATAAAGTTTGCCATAAGACTCTTTACATTTTTTTAAACAACTTTTATTAAGTACAATATGAAGGCAAATGCCGATTAAAGCTATAAAATTAATGTTAAGAAATTATTTTTTTGAGCGATAAAATTGCGGATCATGTTTTTGGGAGTGATAAAATGGCTGATCCCACAAAGGTTAGGAAGGTACCGCTAACAAAATTGGGTGGTTTGACTTAAACTCATAAGATTCTAGTGTCACGATGGCGTCGGTTTGCGACGGTTGTAATTATTCACTGTGTTTAACTTCATGCAAATTTTTTGATGATGAAGAGGCTGCATTTAATTTTTATGTAGAACACGGTGTATTGCTAAAATAATTTATTTGCCCTAAGAAAAACAAGGAAGATATTGTTTGTGGTAATAAGTGTGTGTTCGATAAAAAACAGAAAAGCATTTCGTTGCCATAGGTAAGAGTAGTACCTAAAATTAGGTTAGGTTAGGTGGGTTAGGTTAGGTTAGTATAGTTTTACGGTATATATAATATATACAGTGAATATATACAATGTTCGTTTTACTATATATATATAAATATATATATATATATATATATATATATATATATATATACCTTTTAGGTCACTTATGTTGGTTGTTTCTACAATTTCCATAATTTATATATCAATGGATTCGTTTTTACATCGCGAATGCGCCCTAGATAGTCTCTACTGAAGGAATTACCCGCATTTTAGGGTATTTTTTCACACTTATACCCCAAAACAAACTTCGTGTCCTAACTTAGTGTTGGGCCAGTTCCCTCACTTGAGACTATCCAAATCGCATTCCTGGTGTAATAACGAATCCATTGATCTATAAATTATGGGAATTGAAGAGACTGGACTGATAGTAAAAAATTACCAAAGTAAACTTAACCTTAATATTACACCTAAACCTAAATAATCTCAAAAAAAAAAAAAAAGTTTTTCATTAAAGTTTTCAATAATTATGGCCTAATTTTGGGTTATTACAGTATATAGAAATGGCGCAACCCGAAATATGATGTAAAAAACATTTTATTAGGTCAATTTCGATGTGCTGAAGCCAAATCTGTTAACCATTTGGTGTGCAAATTACATTTTTACAGATTATAAATAAAATTACAAATTTTTGAAGTTCATTCATTTGCCCATCATTTATGTTTTGGTTCCAATAATTTTGCTCCGCGAGTCAAAGTAGTTCTTAACAGAAGCAATTTTATAACCCTTTTAAAATGCGCCCTTTTAATGTTTGTATAGCAATGGAGTGTGAAGGGTGTTCTGTTAGATACATTGAAGCTATTGTAAAGTGTTACGAAAATGATGAAGAAGCAATTCTATAATTTTTGAAGTTCATTCATTTGCCCATCATTTATGTTTTGGTTCCAATAATTTTGCTCCGCGAGTCAAAGTAGTTCTTAACAGAAGCAATTTTATAACCCTTTTAAAATGCGCCCTTTTAATATTTGTATAGCAGTGGAGTGTGAAGGGTGTTCTGTTAGATACATTGAAGCTATTGTAAAGTGTTACGAAAATGATGAAGAAGCAATTCTATTTTTCCAAAAACATAGTGTTTTGCTTTCTGAGTTGTGCCCAACGTGTGGTTATTTTACTCTTAGGTTAGGTTAGGTTAGTTTTCATGTGCTTGTTAGCCATTTTTTAGGCAAATGCTTCAAAATAAGAGTAAAATATAAATAATATTTACTCTAATTTGAAGCATTTGCACACCAAATGGTTAACAGATTTGGCTTCAGCACATCGAAATTGACCTAATAAAATGTTTTTTACATCATACTTCGGGTTGCGCCATTTTCTATATAATTACCTAATTTTGTATCAGCAAATTTTGAGGTTTTACATGATAGGCCTTTCTCTAAATCATTTATATAGACAACAAAAAGCAGAGGTCTCAGCACAGACCCCTGGGGGACTCCGCTTCATACAGGTCTCCAAGTAGACTTATTTCCATTTAGATGAACTCTGTTTTCTGTTTCTCAGTCATTCTTCTATCCAGTCAGCTATATGACCTCTTATACCATGGGCTCTAACTTTTACCAACAATTTTGTATGAGCAACAGTATCAAATGCATTTGCAAAGTCTAAGTATACTATATCTACTGGCTCTTTATTGTCCAAATGCAATAGGACTCCATCATAAAATTCAATCAAGTTGGTTAGATAGGATCTTCCATTTTGAAAGCCATGCTGGCTATCATTTATGAGGTTGCACCCTTCAAGGAACTTGGTAACTTTACCTCTAATGATACTTTTGAGTAATTTGCAAATAATGTTGGTGAGGCTGATGGGTCTGTAGTTTTTTTGCCAAGTTTCTATTTCCTTTTTTAAAGATTGGAGCCACATTTGCTTTCTTCCAATCCTGGAATTTCAGTACATATCAATGATTTATTAAAAATAATTTCTAGTGCCTGTGCTATATTCTTTTTGGCAGATTTTATGACTATTGGATGCATTTCGTCTGGCCCTTGAGATTTTTCCATTTTTAATTTAGCTCTTGCTTTTAGGATATCTAGTTTTGTTACCCTTAATTCATTTATTTCTCTATCTTGCCCTGGTAGTATAAGATCAGGAATATTATTGAAATTTTCATTTGTGAATACTAATGAGAAGTATTTGTTCAGTTATTTCAAGATCATCTATAATTTTATCTATATGGAGGGGCCAATTTTCTTTCACTCTACTTTTCAAATTGAAGTGACTGAAAAACTTCTTTGGTTTGTTTTTTGAATTCTTGGCTAGGCTTTTTTCCAGGTCTCATTTGCTATCTCTGATTGCTTTCTTGCAAATGCTTCTTTTACTTTTATATATTTCAGAGTCTGTGCCATTTTTAGTTCTTTTGAATTTATGAAATGCTTTTGTTTTTTCTCTGATTGCTCTTTTTACATTGCAGTTTATCCAAGGTTTTTTATTTTTCCAGTTCTGATTTTACACTGGGATATGCTTCCTTTGTATGTTCATTATCATACTTTTAAATTTTTCCTACATACTAGTTACTGTCTGTTCAGGCTGTAGAATATCTGTCCAATTTATTTGACACAGATCATTTACTAGTCCATTTATATTTCCTCTCTTAAAATCTAGGATTTCTACTTTTTCACTAGGTCTTGAATTACAAGCAATATTAAACCGAAGGATACGATGATCACCTGAACCTAGTGTTTCTGAAACTGATATATCCTGGAAGGTATCTGGATTATTTGTTAGAATTAAATCTAGAATGGCATTGGCCCTGGTTGGCTCCTTTACTAACAGTTAAACCATTCTCAATTATACAGTCTAAGAATCTCTCATTACTTTCTGGTGTTTGTAATATTTCCCAGTCTCTATGCCTATAATTGAAATCTCCAACAATAATAATAATGCTTGTCATTGCTTTATTTATTTCATCTAAGTTTATTTTCTACATACTTATTTCCTTTACTTTTGGGGATTCCTCCAACTGAACATCCCTCAGGTGGTCTATAGATACCCCCTATCCTGATTTTCCTGGCATTTTTATGCCCAATATCTATTCATACAGATTCAACTATTTCTTCTTTAACGGAGGTAACTTCAACTGGATTCTTTGGTACAGTTAGGTCAATACCAGATCCTTTTTCTATAATTTTATTACTAATTCTATTTATCCCTGCACCTGGATAATGGTAAGCTATGCTACCTCTAAGTAATTTAGATCCTAGGCCCCTCACTTGAGTCACCTATAATGGATGCTGGTTCAAACACGCCTATAGCTTTAGTGCCTAGGTTTATATGAGTGGATTATTATTACTAAAAATTTTTTATAGAAAATGAATGAAATCTATTTGTTAATTCTATTAAAACATTTTCATTTGGTTTTAAAATCCTTGGTTTCCAGGTTTTCTTTGGCATTTCCCACTCATTTGGCCAATTTTGCATTGACCTATGTTGCTAAGTTAGGTCCTAGGCTTAAAAATTTTGTTGACTCACTAACTTTGATAGGGTACTATCAAGTTATATCAAAATAGTTACTCAGGTTACCATGAACAGAAATACAGTTGTCATTGCATGGCCCAAACATGTATTTCTGTTCATTTGCACAAGAAATGAAGGCCACACCCGAACAGAGCACACCAAAATACACATTATAGCCAAAACAGGAAATATATATTATTAAAAAAAAGTACATTTGAACCAATTTGCACAACGTAAGATATTTTTTCTTAGTCAGTTTTGAATGGCAATTCAATATATTATACTTTTTTGATCGTGCGTGAGTGGGTGAAAAGATGAATATTAACCTAAAATTATTTAAACTGGTAAATTTTTAGTGTATATTACAGGCTTTGTAAATCAAAATTGTTTTTCTGATGGTTTTTTGATGCGGTTTGAATGAAGGTTAATTTCGTTCAAACAAAAAAAAATAATTGGGAAAATATTTTAATATATAACCTAACCTAACCTAAAATTACAAAATTCCTCAAAAGCCTGTAATGTAATTTTGTAAAAAAAATACCTAAACAAAGTAGGGTGTTCTTCCACTTTCCCTGTGTTAAATTAATTTACGGTTAATTGAATGCCTGGTTAGGTCAACTGTATGCTCTTAATGATTGGTTAGGTTAAGTTGAATTTTTTAGTTTTAATAAAAATTGGTAAATATTGGTTTTATAATGAAGCAAACTTTTCCAAAACTTTTCCAAAAAATCATTTTTTTATTTTTGTTACCCTAAAATAATGATATATTTAGAAACTACAGTTAATTTTACATATTTTATCATTTAAGACTTACTACACTACCACAATTAGGAGCTGAGATATTTACGTTTGAAAATTATTGGTTTTTTCATTTTACCCAAATTTGGTCAAGCCATAAAATTTGACCAACTTGACCAATTTTCAAAAAAATTTAGAAATTTGTAATTTGGACCTAAACCAACTCTCACACCAAGTTTCATGAATTTTGAAGAGGTTACTGTGTACTTCATTTGTCTATTTCTTGTAGAATTACCTAGCAGCCAATAGGATGTCATTGTCCAGTACTCACCAGTAGACTACTTTTTCTGTGCAGCATTGAGTTTGTAATGCCTTTGGCTATCATGCCACCAATTTGAGAGGTGGAAAATGAGGGTCTTCCACTCCCTATAAAACAAACCAGGAGTCAAGTTGGCTGCTTGCAAGTTTTTTGTAAGGGTATATGGATGGCAAAGCAAGCTTTCAAATTCCTTCACTTGCTCCCATTGAACTTCAGTCATTGTGACATCCGGGTTGGCTATGTCACTAAGGAAAGGTTTTAGGTCAAGAACATGCTGAATCAAGTATGTACTCCCCCACTGAGTTGCTTGATCCAAAATTGCCCCTTTTCCAGCATGTTGCTTCAGTAGAGCAGTAGGTGTTCTAGCAGCCACCATGACATTTTGCAACTTGCCAATAAGACTGGCTGCATGTTTTTATCTCAAGCCATCATGAATTGCCAGTTGTAGCCTCTATGGACACCACAGAGCATGTGATGGATCTTGGAGGGCCTTGCAGCAGCATCCACAAATTCATATAAAGTATCACTGCCATTGTCTGAAACTTCATCATCAAAATCATCTTTGTTCAGCTTCTTGATGGTGCTCATCATGTTGGTGGCATTGTCAATCACGATCAATAAGACTTGTTCTTTACCAATGTCATACTCTTCCAGAATGTCCATCACTAGTTGTTGGAGATAGTAATGTGTGTGTTGGGCTTCAGTGTCCCTTACTACCAATGTGCGTGTGACCACCACTTTTCAATCATCCACAAATTGAACATTGATCTTGAAGTAATTAAAACACTGGCATGTGCAGGCATCCATCTTCAGAAAAATGAACCATCCACGAAGAAATTCCTTGAGTGCATGCTTCTGCTTTTTTGCCTCCTCCAGTACCAGACTTTGAATACTGTTCCTTTCTAATGAAACACCAAGTTTACAGGCCATTTCCCCATTCAAACCAACAAAAGCTCGGTAGAGAAGAAGCTCAGAGGGACAGCATTCTTAACCACCATTTCAATGATGCAGCCCTTGAATTTATCTGCCATCATGGACATGGTAACCTTTCCACTCTCAAAATACTTGGTAACGAGAGCTTGATGATTTGAAGAACTTTGGCCAGGAGCAGCAGCAGCATCATCCTTACTTTCGACATCCTTTTCAGTAACAACCTTCAACCCTTGGGATGTGGTGTTGTAGATGATGCTTTAGATTTGATGTTCTGCTCTGGGCACTGGTTCCTTCGTCTGAGTAAGCACTAATTTTGGTGCCACAGGTTTTCTCCATCACTGTCACTTAGCACCTGAAAAACTTTCCATCGTCAGTGATTGAGAAATATTAAAAAACCGCGGATTTTGGCTTTGATCGATGCGCCATCACAAAGATTGTTGATAGTGATGTGTTTCTGAAAGAAAAATATAAAATGAGGGAAAGTAAATTTATGCAAACCATCTAGCTTCTACTTTTGCTGCTGTTTCTTCCTCTGCAGTTAGCTCCCTCATACCCACCCCTAAAAATAGTTCTTCACCATGCATGAACTACAGGTGGCACTGGCCTCTCGATGATCCCCTTGTCCTGGCTTGGACAGTATCCCCTACAGCAGCGTTTCTTAACCTTTTTCGACACCAGCACCCCATAGTTAGGTCTAGGCAGTCCAGCACCCCCTTCACCTGGTTAGTAGCAAAAAGCACCACGCAAATACAAAAATAAGAATGAGTACAATTTATAGTTGACCAATAATATTTTGAATAAAAAGATATAAAGTTAAAGCAAAGTGAATATACATTTAAAAGCAGCACATTTAGAGTAAAAAATAAATGAGGAAAATTTTAAAACGATATTAAAACGAGAGACAGAATTATATTTACAAATTCAAACCTAAATACTTTCTTGAATATAACAATATAATAAAATACTTGTTCTTGAATATAACAATAGATCAAGCGGCCAAAAGAAATGTTAAGAATAACAGTCAAGGAGAATTACTTACCCCTTAATCTTGGGGTCAAAATCATGCAAAAAAAAAAAAAAAGTAAATTTCTTATGATACAGTCAACGTCTTCCTTAATATTAATGGTGATAATGTAAATGTGCAATCTCTCATACAATGATATCTGTTAATAAAATAGAAAAGATTAGGAGTTTGGTTAATGGACCTAACATATCCATGCTGCACATGACAGAAGCCCTTTTCCAGCACCTCCTAAAATCGATTTCAGGACCCCCTGCGGGGGTATAAGCATGGTAGTATAGTAAATTATAGGTAATACTAATATACTTATTAGATTAAAGGAAGAAAAATATGGAATGTTTAAAAATAAAAAACAGACTACCTTCGTTTTAAAAAAAAAAAAAAAAAATGACATCACTAAACACCACTCACCACTGCCTCGCTGAGATATGTACCACACTAAGTACGAATTGATGGTAAAATAAAGAAAGGAAAAAAAAAGTTAGTTTACTAAACAAATTACACACACATCAATAATATTACTGTATGTATTATAAATATACTTTTAAGAGCTCTGTAGATACGAAATTATGCTAAATGTGTCCACATGTATACAAATTTACCCTGACAAACTTTTACCTTCTAGTAACTGTGTGTCCAATTGGATGTGAACTATGCATAAACTCCTATACAAATTATATAAGCCGTCTTAGATAAAAAATAACCTGGTAAAATGCTTCTTTATAATCAGCAGAAAAAACAAAACCTAAACAGATGTTATATTGTTAAAAAAAAACTTGGAAAATAATGTAAACATTTACTGGAAAAAAAATGGTTTCTGCACATGCCAGTGACATCACTCATGTGCCATCTATTGAGCAAAATAAAAATGGCTTAATGTGTATGTCTGGATACAAAGTTATATAAGAGAGAGGCATTTTTTCTCACTGAAGTATTATTAGGATTTAGGTAAGTAAAAAAAATAATTGAAGTTAGTGTGTCCAATTGATCTGAAAATATGACAAAGGGTTAAAAAGACATTCTAATCAGGCGGACATTCTGAGAAAACACACACAGCTTCACGCCTAGAAAATTCTGAGAAACCATGTGCAATTGAAAATTTCAAGGAAACGCGTGTAGTTTTAAGATTTGGAGTTGGGGGATTTGTACCGACTCCACTTCACCCAAAAATAACACACTTGACTCCACAACCCTGGTTTTAAGTTACTTATTTAAAAAAGTAATCTTGAGTGCAAGGGGGTAATAAGCTATTGTAATTTTATTTTCCGAGTCAATTTCTCTTGGCATATTTATATACGAGTGACATAGCCTACATTTATTGATAATTTTATGCATGTTCATTAGGGTGGTCCACAACAGCGTTTTTTTAATTTTAAATTCGGTCACATCTGCCCTTATTCTATTCCCCCAAGAATAAACGTGCTAAATATCTCTGCTCTAGGACCTTTTTATGCACTCGCTCAAAATGAAACAATTTGAATAATGACTTGACAGTTTGACTGGAACATTTATTGAACAAGGATAATAATGACTTGACAATTTATGATATACAGGGTGATCAAAAAGTAACGCAACCCATGGGAAAATGATTTATTTCAGAGCAAGTGCTGGAAGTGGGCACCGTTCTGTGCTTCACACAAGTGGATACGGATTCATGTTCTTAAAGACCCTTTGCAATGTTTCCTGTGAAATTGCATCAACACACTTCTGAATCATCACCTGCAATTCTGGAATACTGTGCGGGTGAGTGACATATGTGACATATCCTCGCTTGATAGAGGATTTGTTTGGAGCACCTCTTCCATACATTTCCATGAAGGCCTCCTGCGTCTGGGCATAGCTTTGGAGTGAATGTACTGCGTGACAATGAATATACGCTGCTCCAAGGTGTATTTCATCTTTTTCATATATTCACCACCTGCAACAGAAGGAAAAAATCAATTATGTGCGTTTCTCCATGGGTTGCGTTACTTTTTGATCACCCTGTATATATATTATGAAATTATAACAGCGGAACAAATAATGCACACAGTTGATCTTTAGGTCTTCTTGAGACCAGTTTTAGTCGGCTCTGAATTCCTTGCAGTGCTGAGTGACTGCGCGGAGAAGGTACTGCTTTTGCGCTTCATCCTTTGTGATTGTGCTGTTGAAAGCCTTAATGAGCGCAACTCCTCTTTCTGTGCAATCGTTAACCACTGCCATCTTTTACATGTTCCTTCATTCCTTGGTAAGCTGGATCTGTGTTCCAATCATTTGGTGTCTTGGACAGGAATGATTGCGCCTGTTCACTTCCGTGCTGCATGACGAGGTTGAAGAAGATTGCTGAATGTTTGGTGGCATAGAATTCCAAAGGATTGCTCGAGGAGAACATTTTTCCGTCCACGCGTTTGAGTCCTTTTCTTTTTTCGGGAACAGCTACGATGTTGTGAGCAATCCTCTCCTTCGTGGATGCGTGAACTCGAGGATCAAAGAGTGCCAAGGGGATTAAGTGCTCAGAAATTAACCACAAATGGCACTTCATCGCGGTAAATGCCGCGTCGTTTGTCTTTCCTGGGTGAGCTTTCAGCTGGCGCAAGAAAGTGAGGTCATTCAATGGAGCCATGTATGCAACACTGGCCTCATTCCAGTAGTGGCTGTAAAGGAGCGTGATAAACAGGCTTAGTTCCTCGATGTTCCATTTCTTGGTCTGAAGCAAGGTTAATTGATCTCTGAATAGGAACACCTTGAGCGTGTAAATGGCCTTGGCCATCCATCGTGTGTGGTGCATGGCTCCAGGGCTTCAAATTCTCACAGGACCATCAAGCTTCCCTCCCAAGAAAAGGAGGCAGAGAAGCATCAGTTCATCATAGTCGTCCTGCTGGCTCTTCTTGACAGCCTCCTTGTAGTAGTAGACCATTTCCTTCCTCTGCTCTGCTGTTTCAATGAACAGGCTGTCGGGTGCACTCTCGAACTTGCTGAGATCAATGAAAACCCAGTGCTGCTTCAAGCGCTTGAATAGGCCAACTTCAGGTCCATTGGATGTTCAGAAACAAGCACCAAAGGCTGCAGCAAGGACGACTTCTACCACGTGGTGTCAGCAAGTGATCCACACCAGATCAATACCCAACTCCTTTTCAATGAGAGTACAAGTTCCAGCATGAAGTCCCGTGTTGGATGCAGTTGTATCAAAAACAAGACCTCGAACATTGCCCCTCAAAGACCAGTCGTCCACAAGCTTCAGGCACGCCTGAGCCTGAGATGTTCCAATTGCAGCAGCTACCATTGGAACTCCAAGGAGTTTCTCTTCCCCATTACTGGTTACAAGCACAGCCACACGGTCCACCACCTCTAACCCATGGGAGATATCTGTAAGCAGCTTACTATCCTCCACGTTCCCAGTGCAAGAGAAGGGGCTCATGGGTCTTGAAAGTGGCCTGATCTTCGCGGCACACCGCTTCACGTGTACAATGTACATTCTCTCATGTGACGAATGGTGCTGCGTGAGATTGACACTTCGTCCAAGTTGTGCCCCAGTGATTTAATAGTTGCTGTGACCACTGCCATTCCTTTCCTGTCACTGATGATGTGGTGATCCAAGGCTAAGGAAATGTCAGGCGTGATCACAGACTTCAATTGCTTAGGAGTGGAATGTTTTCATGCCAATTCCTTAAAAACTACAGTATCTGAATCTGATGATTCAGATGTGCTTGAACTAGAAGCCTCCAGTTCTCCCTGGGACCATCTTGCATCCGCCTCGCGCTTGACCTTCTCCTCTCGGTTCATCTCTGCCTCACACCAAATCCTCTTCCTCGTTTGTTGGTCAGCCATTTTCTTGTCAATCGGGCCAAAGCTGGAGGAAGTGGGATTATCGAGCTGAGCGACAAGGAAGTTCTTGTCCTCCTCATTCATCATGGTCTCGAGGGCGTCATGACGTGAAAGATCGAACACATCGTCAAGGTCTCGGCGAAATATGTCCTCCTTCATTCTGTAGGATGGGAAATGCTTTGTGCAGTTCTTCTTCAGCCCCTTGTATTGCTCTTACAGTTTCAGGAGCTGCTTCTCAGCGTATCTGGTATCCATCATTGGAACGTTTGCTTTTGTCCAAAACGGGATCAAAGCCTCAATGGTCATCACCGCACTGTTATATTCTGTCTTCCTCTCCTCCAGATGGTGGAACATGAATTTCCAGAGGACTTGAAGCTTGGTAGGGAGTCCTGCCCTAGTTAACTTCTTCTCCGCCTTCCCTAGTAACCACACCTCACTGCTAGACCGTGTTTTTGATTGCTTCAGCAGCATTTCTACACATTCCTACAAAAGAAGCCAAATTTAGTCATACTATAGTAATCAGTCATTAGTGAGACACGTCATGCATGATTGAGCGACCTCTTAACGACACTGTAGACCAACCATACTTCACACAGTTATTCACACTAAGGGTAGGAACAAAAGCAACAATGACCCAAAAGTGAAATCTCGGATGCTAAATTTTCCCTATGCTTGTGAACCACCCTAATGTTAATGGTGTAGAACAATTTTTTTTAAAATTTCAACATGGTCTTGAATGCAGCCTTTTATATATTATGGACAGTTAGGGTGCTTTGTATCCCCCATTTATATATACAGGGTGTACATAAAGTCAGGATCTTTTTTTGTCAAATAATTATTATTTCTATTTTTCTTTTCAGAAGCCCTTAGAATGAATACAGAACAGCCTGTGGCAGTAGTAATTTGTGGAATTGAGGGAAAGAAATACAATGACATCAGAGAGAAGTTTAGAAGGAGATTTCATAAGCCTGGGCCAATAGACAAGACAATACGAAAATTGGTGAACAAATTTAAATGAACAGGATCTGTAAATGATGAAGCAAGATCAGGACGACTGTGTATGTCAGATCTTACTGTGAATACAGTACGCGGAATTATCACTGAGGAGCCACGTATGTCCGTTCGTGCTGCATCACACAGACTCGGCCTCCCGATGTCATCTGTGCACAAAATTCTAAAAGTTAATTTGCAGAAGAAAAGCTATCATTTGCAGGTTTTACATGATTTACAGGAAGATTTCCCTCGATGAAGTGCTGTGTGTGCTGATCTCGTAGAACAAATCTGGAGTGATAATTTAATGGACAACATTCTCTTTAGTGATGAAGCCACTTTCCATATGTGTGGAAAAGTAAATCGCCATAGCTGTCGAATTTGGGCAGATGAAAGACCAAATGATTTCGTCCAAAATTGGGAGAGAGACTCGCCTAAAGTTAATGTCTGGATGGGTTTAACAAAATCTAAGGTTTATGGTCCTTTTTTCTTGGCTGAAGCTACAGTTATGGGGCTTATTTATCTGGACATGTTGCAGCAATTCCTTAAACCTCAGCTGATTGGGGATAGGATTGTTAGTACCGTCGTCTATCAACATGATGGTGCTCCTTGTCACTATGCCAAAATTGTTCAGGATTATCTAAATGGATGTTTTCCAAATCGCTGGATCGGACGCGGAAGCAACAGACCTTGGCCAGCGAGATCACCAGATTTAACCCCTTTAGATTTCTTTGCATGGGGCTTTATCAAATCGCACCTCTATCAGACGAAGATTACGAGTCTTGAAAACTTACGTACACGTATATGAACTGCTGCAGATAACATAACCCTGCAAATGCTCCAGAATGTGTTTAGAAATGCTGCGGAACGATTTGAGCTGTGCAGGGATACTGTGGGCGTAACGTCAAATCCTACTCTTAATTATTTAATAAATGTTACCACTTTATCATTTTAGGATTGAATTCCATATAATTTCCAAGTGCTTCACAAAAATAGATCCTGACTTTGTACACCCTGTATAATAGAAGCTAGTAGTTGATTTCTTGTTACTCAAAAATAATTTCTCATTGAATTTTGGCCACAATTACTAAAACCCTTTAATGAAGGCAATGATGTGTGAATCACATTACTTGTAAGAAATAAAGGGAGATTAAATTTGTGAATTAGGTTGTTCTTTGAGTTCTAATAATTCAAAGATAGCTAAGAAGCTGGACATTGGTTTTTAAGGTTTAAATGCACATTTTCTTTGCATAGTACCCTAAATATTTTTGTAACCCACTTAGAAATAATATAGTAGGCTTACTACTGTTAATCGTAACTTTTCCTTAATTTTCTAGGTAGTTATAGGTCCTATTTAAGATGGGGGCCAATAAATATATGCAGGAAATTTATCGTAAGAAGCAAAGTGATGTTATGAGATACCTTCTTCGTTTGAGGGCATGGCAATATCGCCATCTCAACACGCTTCATCGTGCACCAAGGCCAACTAGACCTGAAAAAGCTAGGAGGCTTGGATATAAGGCTAAGCAGGGTGAGTTTGATGTTTTCTCATGGCAGTTTGTTCTCCATTTAATGTTGCAAGACAGTCAAACACGTAAAAACTTCCCAAAACTTTATAGTTGTGTAATGCTAAAATCATCTACAGAATTTATTAGCCGATTTATTAGTTTTGATATATTGCCAGTAGAATATGGGGGAAGAAAGGGAGAGGGTTACTGTGTACTGCTATTTCATTATTTGAAATGGCCTTCAGAGTTTCCTCTGAGACTGAATGAAAGTTATTACAGTAGCTACGATTAGGTCAATAAACTGGACAATGCATGAAAACATCAGTCATCCTACATTCTTTTTTGGTGAACTTCTGACTAAGTTTAAGTTACTGATAATCATTGTTTCTTGAATTTTTTGATCATATTTTACTCTTAATTTTTTAGGTCAGATTCAATCATTGTAGCCCATTTATAGAGGTTAGTTAAGCAATATTATTATTAATGTATTATTGTTTGTTACAATCACCAGTTGATGCAAGGCTTCCTGGTTTCTTGTATATTAAGTATTGCCAACTATATAAATACAGTATGTATCTTATTTGCAACATTTTAAATTTAGTTTTGTTAGGTTTATTTTAAAGCGTATCTTTATAAAAAAGCTACTTATCAAAGGCAACCTGCCGTATTTAAAAAACACACACACACACACACACACACACACACACACACACACTTTCTCTCTCAAGGTCATACATTTTTTAAAATTTTTCCTAATAAAATAATAACACTAAATTTGGTTCTTTTTACGAAGATGGATGACATACCGTAATACTACTCAATTTGTAGGGTAATTGCTTTCTATATTCATTTCTCACCCTATACTTTTCCAAAGTGGTAGAAAAGCATTTGTAGTAGCCTACCATAAAATATTTACATTGCCATCCGCAGTGTAGTACAATATCACTCATACAGTTAAAGGTGAGTTGAACTGACAACACTAATGAGAACTTCTCTTTTTTAGGATATCTTATTTATAGGATTCGCGTTCGTCGTGGTGGTCGCAAACGCCCTGTGCCAAAAGGTTGCACCTACGGTAAACCCAAAAGCCATGGTGTCAATCAGTTGAAGCCAACACGCAACTTGCAGTCATTGGCTGAGGTGATTGTCATTGAGTTTTGTTGTGAAAATGTGTAATTTTTTAAGATTAAGAAATAAATTTAATGCGAATAACACTTATTTTAATTGTAGGAAAGGTGTGGTCGACGGCTTGGCAGTTTAAGATTGATGAATAGTTACTGGGTTGCCCAAGACTCCACCTACAAATATTTTGAAGTTATTTTGATTGATCCCTCAAGAAAATCGATTAAATCCAATGCAGCCATTAATTGGGTATGTTCTACGAAGCACAAACATCGCGAATTACGTGGCAAAACTTCCAAAGGTAGAAAGCATCGGGGATTGGGACGTGGTCACAGATTCTCCCAGACTAAGGGAGGATCCAGGAGATCCGCTTGGATTCGTAACAATACTTTACAGTTGCGTAGGAAACGTTAAAAATTATTATTATTATTTTGGATATTCAAGTAAAATTGAAAATCCTCGCCTGTTTCATTTTCCTGCGTGTTTTTAAAGATCTTAGAAAACAGCTTTGTATTGGGGGAAAAGTTGACATGGAAAGTAATGAATAAGGAGAGCTATTTGTAAGAACCTTCAGCAGTTGATTTTATGCAACTTTTGCGAAAAGTAAGAAAAATACTTTTGTTCTAAAATTAAAACTGAAAATAAATATTTCAAAACATGAATCAAAAAGAGTGATAGTTGTTGATTTAAATATAAAATTTATCTTCAGGTATGGCCTACAGAATAGAGAACTGAATTCAACTGAAATTTGAAGAAGTAACCTTACATTGGCATTTAATCTTTAAAAACATGTAGGTGAAAGGACTTATAACTATTAGATCATTCATTATGTAGAAAGTTGCATGCATAAGTAATAAAATCCACAACAATGAATAAATAGAATGACAAGTGATCTTAAAACCAGGTTATCTTAAGGCATTTTCACTTAATTTCAAGATCAAATGGTAGATGAAAATAGTGATGATTCCATGCACCACTCAGTATGTATAAATGGTGACTACTAGGTTTTTTACTGATTCTCGCAAAAAGGGGAAAGTCTTTGTTTTGTTGAATGAACTAAGTGAAAGTTTCCTTTTTCCAGCCTTAAAGACCCATGGTATGCACCTTCAAGAATTCATAAAAATGGTAAGTGTTCATCTCTCTTGGTTATGGATTGATTTATTTTTACTATAATTGAGTCAACTTTTATGCCAGTAGTAGTAGTAGTTTCCTGCAGTTCAGTATTAAGGCAGCTACTGGATTTAAATATCTCGGTTGTCTTGCCCTGATATTTAACGTTAAATTTTGGTACAAAGCTTTGAGGCTCTTTCATGTCTGCTCTTATCAACGCTGGTCTGTTTCAATGTTTTTTTTAAATAGGTTAGCATTTGTTTTTAGAGTAAATAAAATGATGAATGTTCTTAAAATCAGGTTATCCGAAGACATTCGGAAACGAAAAATATAATGATTTCATGCACCACTCATTATGTACAGATGGTGACTACTTTTTTACTGATCCTCGCAAAAAGGGGGGACTCTTGTTGAATGAGCTAAACGAAATTTTCTTTTTCCAGTCTTACAGACCATGGCGCACACCTTCAAGGATTCATGCATTTTAAAAGAATATGGTAAGTATTCATCTCCTATTTATTGATATTTTGCTATTATCGACACAGGTCCCAGTTTCATTTTCTTAAATAGGTTCCCATTTGTTTAGAACAATAAATAAAATGACAAATGTTCTTAAAATCAGGTTATCTGAAGATTTTTCACTAATTTGAAGATCAAATGAAAATAGTCTTTAGGCTGTAATGATTGATCCACATTCGTGAACCCATCTTACAATCTGTTTTCTCTTCAACAGACTGTATTGCGACTAAAGCCTGGCTAGTCGAAAAGTATATGCTAAAAACGGATGTTGTTAAAAAAAAAAAAAAAAAATTTACTTACTGAATCAAATGAACTTTAATTTTTTGGAAATATATCAATTCAGTCGTTATGAGAGGAGGGGCGACAAGCTTCACTTTCGTGAAATGAGGAATTATCGCACAGAACATTTCAAAGGTGATTACTGTTTGCTGCACCTTGTGTTGTGTATATATATATATATATATATATATATATATATATATATATATATATATATATATATAATATATATACTTTGGACTAGTAGAGATAGTCAGGGCTTAATATGATGATAACTGACCCCAAAAATTTCAGATCCCTAGCTTTAACAGTTTTTTGAGGAAACCGTTTCAAAAATCGTGCCGAAAATACCGCATTTTGCAATTTTTGGCCGGAAAAAACCGCTATTTTCATAAAAAAAATCCTGAAAAAGTTACAATTTTATTGAAAAAAATTTAAAAAAAATGTACAGAGTCAAATAGACACATTTAGATCCCAAGATCATCATAATTTTCACTGTAAGATCCCTTAGAAGCAAAGGAAGGCCTCATCTGGCGGCTTAGGGCTTTGGCCAGAATGTGTGTGTGCCTTGATTCGAGTCCATAAACAGTATGGGAAGCTTCAGATGTCAGCTTCACAGCCATTTCAACACACTGAGAATGTGAAGGCAGATCAGGCAGCTCCAGCTTGGTGCCATTCAGCAATGCTTCTTGAAGCTCCTGGTCAGAAAAGTCTTCTGTGAGAGCAGGTTCACAGATGCCAATTTGAGAAAGGTTGATTAGTTCTGACCAGTGGGCAGCTTCAATGTTGATGGCTGTGATCTTCTTCAGCCTCTTCTTGGCTGGCTTCCCACTTCTGAAAGAATAATAAATTTATTTATTTTTTATTCCAGTTTAAGATTTAATCCCTATTAGTCTCAGAATTGCCGATTTAAAAAAAACAACAACCAGAGTTGGGGCAGACTTCCGTTTTTTACCCATTTTTATGAAATCTGAAAATAAACACAATTAAATGAACGCATCATAAAATAACTTAATTTAATACATATTTTATAGGTAAATATTAAAAAATACAAAATAATACTCTAATAAACATCTATAATGCATTTACAATAAGTTTCAAGCATCGTTTTGTTAAAGCCGAATTTTAATTGATTATTTTGATGAAATAAGGTCCGATATTTTGTTTGTTTACATTGCGCGATTTTATGCGTAAAATTCGTCAATTTTACAACTTAAAAATAATTAACAATCATCAAAAAATCATTTTTACAAATATGAGTTGGTGCAACGTTTTTTTATACATTAATACCTTTCTATCTAGACTAGTCCAAGATCACAGTTCCAAAATCATCCTACCCTAATTATTATATATATATATATATATATATCCCCCTCCCCGCGGGCGGTCTTTCTGGGGTGGATCGCCCGCGGGCTCCTGCCTCCATGTGGCGAGGGGGGTCAGCCGCGGCTGGGGGCCCTGCCGGGTCCCCCGCCCGGTTGCGAAGTGGACTTTTAACATACCCTGCTATCCTACAGCCCCCTCTTTCCTGTCTTCCCCTCTTTCCCCTCTTCCTTTCCCCTCTGTTTTTTTTTTCTGCTTTCTCTCTTTCACTTCTTCGCGCGCCCCGTGGGCTGCCGGGGCTGGTCGCTGGGGGTCTTGCCCCCATGGCCGGGGCCGGACTAAGTTGGCTGGTAGGGTGCCCAGGCCTGGGACCCTGGGGGGCCTTGGTCTTTGCTGCCGGCGGGGGAGAACTCTCGACGCTGCAAGGGCCCCTTTTGAAACGGGGTACCTGCATGGGACGAGGCACCACCCCCCGCCGGCGTGCGCTTGGGCCCCTTGGGACCCGGGTAATCGTTCCCCGCGGCCCCGGGCGCGAAACTACAATAAAAATTTTCTATGGAACACTTACAACTCTAATGGACCTCGTTGACGACCCGGCTTGTGCATCTGACCTCCCTCTGACTACCTCTTTGGACCGTGGGTCTGGTAAGGGCAGTCGGCAGCCCTCGCCCACCCCGTCTGCTCTTCTTGCCGACGCCTCCTCTCCCTCTCTTCCCAGGCTCGTGGCGCCGCTGCCCGACCCCCGCCAGTAGCGGATGGACCTGCAGTGGACCCCCCGACCCCTGGATCCCCCATATTCCACGTCCCGATAGGGACCCACCTGCTTTTTCGCCCTCAGGTGGGAGGCCCGCGGCCCCGGTCGCCTCCCACTCCGGTCGGGCCTCATCGCCCCCGGCCCCCTCGGCCCCTGGGGGACGTGGGACCCGACGTCGCCGTCCGCCTTTCTCGTCTTCTCGCCCCCTCGAAGTTCCGGTGGTGTTTGGCCAGACGGCTTCACTCGGCCTTAGACGATGGACAAGTTCCTCGTCCTCCGCCCCTCCTCCTCCAAGCCCCTCCCCACTAACCACGAACGTCTCTTTCGAGCGATCCATGGGAAGACGGGGACGGCGCGTTTTGACCTTCGGCCTCAGAGGGATGGCTCCATTTTGATAAGGTCGCGTTCCTCTGCCGAAACCTCCTCTCTGCTCGCTATCCCCGATGTCCTGGGCTGCGGGATCACGGTGACTCCCCACCCCCGCCTCAATCAGTGCCAGGGCACAATTTACGCTGCTCGTCTTCTACCCATCCCGGTGGAAGACCTCCAGATTGACCTCGCCTCCCAGGGTGTTGTGAGGGTGTACCGCTTTCCCGACAGATCGTGGTCCCCAACTGCCCCTTCTCCTCGCCTGCTCCTCACTTTCGACTCACTGGTGCCCCCCGTTTCGGTATTCTGGGGCTTTGGTGAGAGACGAGCGTGCGAATTCTCAGTACGACCATACGTGCCAGATCCTACGCGCTGTTTTCAGTGTAATAGGTTTGGCCACGTGAGCAGCTCCTGCCGTCAGCCGGCCCCGTTGTGTGTCCGCTGCGGCGGCCCTCCCCACCCCTTGCCCTGTACTGCTCCGCCTTCCTGCACCAACTGCCATGGACCCACCCTGCTTCATCCCGCTCTTGCCCGTCCTTCCTCTTTGAAAGGGAGGTTCGGGCCCTCTGTTCATCAGAGTTTCTCAGCGCGCGGGAGGTTGCGTGGCGGCGAGGCCCGGCGTGGTGCCTCGTACGCCGAGGCTCTCCGTTCCCGGACCCCGTCCTCACCGGCGGTTCCCAAAGCGCCTCCACCCACCGTGTCCGCTACTCCAGTCCATCCTCTGCCGCCCAGCGGACTCCTACCGCGGCTCCCCGTACTACCAGCGCGTCCCCACGTGCTCCTCCGCGAACGCCGATGCTTCGTCGGCAACCCCCCCTGCCCCTTCTACGCCCTCTCCACCGGCGCCTTCGGCCACCCCCATTCCGGATCGTGACCCGCCGTCACCCACGCGGGCCGCACGACGGAGGGATAGGGGCCGCAAGCGCCGCGCCAGTGGTGACCCCGAAAGGTTCGACGCCATAAGCCTCGCATCACCTTCCTCTCCTAAACACAAACGCCCCCTTCGCCCTACCGCCCCGGTGTCCTCACCGTCCCCACTGCGCAACCGTTATGCACGCTCCCCCCTGGGGTCCCCGTCGGCCCTCGTGGTGGGGGCTGAGATACACCCCTCTCCGGCCCGGTCGATGGACCCACTGGAGGGGGAACTCGCCCGCCTGGTCGGCGTGGGTGGGACGTGCACGCCCCCGCGTTTGACCCGCCCCATCTCTCTCCTCGACCTGCCAATGCCTCTGGGTGAGGTATTATTTTCCACTCCCCCTCGTAGTCCTGCTCGCCCGCACCTCCGGTGAAGGGAGGGGCATTCTGGATACCTCTCACATCCCCTTCTCTGCATCGCTCTCCCCCGGACGTCCGGGAGACTCCTCCTCTGGAGGACTTGCCGGCGTCTGGTTCCACATCGCCCCCTCGTCGGGGGGACCCTCGCCTTCGCCCTCGTTCGGCGTCCCTCACTGAACTCCGGGGCTTTCCGATTCCCTCTTTAATCTCGGGCCGCCCGATCGGCCCACCCACCCCATAATCATCCTTTACGCTGACCTTCCTACCCCTCCCTATACCTCGCTCCTGCAGTGGAACATCCGCGGGCTCCTGGTAGGCCTCGAGAGTCTCTCCTCTCTCCTGGCCTCCAGGTGTCCGGCGTGTTTCTGCCTTCAGGAGACGATTCTGGGCTCTCCGTTCCCTCCCTCGAGTGTCCGGTTACTGCGGGCTCCCTTCCCCGCCTCTCGATGGGGCGGGAGGGGGGCGCCGCGGTCTTCGGGCACCGCTCCGTCCCTTTCCGCCCCCTCCCGCTCCGTACAGTCCTGCAAGCTGTGGCCGTGCGCCTTTTCTTGGGGCGCAAGCTCACGGTCTGCTCTCTTACCTCTCCCCTAACGTACGCCCTCCACCCGATTCTCTCCGTGACCTAATTCTCCAGCTTCCCCGCCCTTTTCTGATTCTCGGGACTTCAACAGTCGGGACCCGGCCTGGGGGGACGTTTGCTCCACCTTTCTCTCCGGGACCCTTCTCTCCCTTATGGACGAGCTCGAGTTCACCTTTCTGAACGATGGCTCCCCAACCTGCCTTCACTCGGCCATGACAGTTTCACCTGTATCGACCTTTCCCTGGTTTCCCTCGAAATCGTGACGGAGTTCACCTGGAGGTCCTGCCGGATTCTTCCGGCAGTGACCATTTCCCAGTGTGTCTTACCCCGACCCGTCTCCTCCCCCCACCTCTGTCCGCCCGCTCTGGCTGTTCGCCCGAGCAGACTGGGCCTCATACGCGAGGGGCACGGCGATCTCGCCATCAATTCCTGCCTGCTTCCCTCCGTCAATGAGGCCCTCGCCTTCCTCGAGAGTAAGATCCTCTCGGCTGCCGCCAGTTGCATCCCCCGTACCTCTGGCTCCCCCAGACCGCGAAGCGTCCCATGGTGGACCCCAGAGTGCTCCCATGCCGTTCAGGAGCGGCGCCGTGCCGGCCGCCGCTTCTACCGGACCCGCCAGCTGGAGCACAGGATAGAATTTCAGCGCCTGAAGGCAGTGGCCCGTCGGTCCTGAAACTGGCCCGGCGTACCTCCTGGCGGAGTTACGTGTCCGGGATCTCCTCCTCGACTGCCCCTTGACTGTTTGGCGCAAGGTGCGTAGCTTTGAGGGGACCCGTGTCCCCCCTCGACCCCCGGTGCTTCGGGTCGGGGACGACGAGTTCGTGTCCGATCCGGAGGCCGTCGCGAACGCACTTGCGGCGCACTTTGCAGCCATCTCCAGTTCCGATTCCCCCCATTCCCGCCGCGACCCACCGGAATTTCCACCTCATAGGAATGACCCCTATAATCACCTCTTCCACATGACAGAGCTTCGGGAGGCCCTCCGCCCCCGACGCTCCTCCGCCCCCGGCCCCGATAATATCCCCTATGACCTTTTACGGCATCTCCACCCTCTGCTCTCAGCTTTCTACTGGACCTCTATAACCGGATTTGGTTGGAGGGTTCATTTCCGGACCGATGGCGTGAGTCCATCGTCGTCCCCATCCCGAAGCCCGATAAAGACCCCTCACTCCCGTCGAACTATCGCCCCATTTCCCTGACATGCTGTGCCTGCAAGGTGATGGAGGCGATGGTCGCCTCGCGGCTGTCCTTTACCTTGGAGGCGAGTGACCAGTACCCTGCTACCCAGGCTGGTTTCCGGCGCTTCCGGTCTACCACCGACCCCCTCCTTCTCCTTAGCCATGACGTGCAGGAGGCTTTCTCCCGGCGTCAATTTGTACTCGCCGTCTTTTTCGACCTCCAGAAGGCCTACGATACTACCCGGCGGAGCGCGGTCTTCGACTGCTTACGCTCCCTGGGTTTTCGTAGGCTTTCTCCCTTCCTTTATTTATAACTTCTTGTCCGCCCGTTCTTTCCGCGTCCGCATCGGTTCTGCCCTCTCGGACCGCTTTCCGTTGGAGGAGGGTCCCTCAGGGTAGTGTCCTTAGCGTCTTGTGTTTCTCACTCGTGATGAACACAGTCGCTACGGTCCTGCCTACATCCGTTCGTAGCTCCCTCTATGCCGATGACCTGGCTATCTATTGCTCTGGCCGCCTCCCGTCTTTGGCTGAACGTCGGCTCCAGCTAGCCATCAATGCGGTGGTTCGCTGGGCGTCCTCGTTGGCTATGCTTTCTCACCCTCTAAGTCTTCCAGTATGCTTTTCCGTCCTCGGCGCCTCCGTCTGTCGCATACCTTCGCTCTTACCCTTGCCGGCACTCCTCTTCCCTCGTCCCATCCGTTAGATTCCTGGGTATGACCCTCGACGGATTTTTCGGTTGGGTTCCACACCTTAGGCGGTTTGCGGCAAACATCTCGCCGCACCCTCTCCCTTTTGGGTCATCTGTCCCACACGACCTGGGGGGCGGACAGGCGTACTCTGCTGCGCCTGTACACCTCCTGGTGCAATCCCGTGTCGACTACGGCTGTGTGGTCTACAGTTCCGCCTCCTCTCCGGCACTCCGTATGCTGGATCCTCTTCTCCACCGTGGCCTTCGCCTGGCGTCGGGTGCCTTCCGCTCGTCCCCTGTCGCTAGTCTTCAGGTGGACTGTGGACACCCCCCCCCTGCCCCTTCGCCGGGGCCTTCTCATGGCGAAGTGTTACCTTCGCATCTGCCGCCTCCCGAAGTCCCTACTCTTCTCCCGCGATCTCCCAGGCGCTACCCCGCCTGACACGTGGCATTTCGCTGCCCCTCTGGCCGAGATTTTCTCGTCCCTGGGGATCCCCCACCCTCTATTCTGCCGTTCTCCTTCGATCTGTCGCCCCCCTGGCGGACCACCCCTATCTGCCGTTGCCAGGCGCTCCGTGGCCTGCGTAAGGAGTCTCTTCCTGCCGTCCTCCGGTCTTCTTTTCTGCCCATCTTCCATCCATTCGGACGACGTTCCCGTCTACACCGACGGCTCGCGCTCCCCTGCAGGTGTCGCGGCCGCCGTCTTCTCTCCGTCATTGTCACCTACCTCCCGGGGTATCCCCCTGCCGGTTCAGGCCTCCATCTTTTCCGCGGAGCTCTTTGCCCTTCTGGAAGCCCTCCGTCTGGTATCGGGTTGTTCGCGGTCCTCCTGTACCATTTTTTCGGACTCGCTGAGCG
This sequence comes from Bathynomus jamesi, assembly GCA_023014485.1. Classification (NCBI taxonomy): domain Eukaryota; kingdom Metazoa; phylum Arthropoda; class Malacostraca; order Isopoda; family Cirolanidae; genus Bathynomus; species Bathynomus jamesi. The sequence goes on from JAJOZX010000674.1 coordinate 546,015, forward strand.
CCCTTCAGGCGCTCGAGCGCTATGATTCCCCGGACCCCCTCGTACGCCTTATTCAACAGGAGTACCATGTCCTGCACACCATTCACCGGATCCGGTCACCTTCTGCTGGGTTCCCGCCCATGTTGGTGTTTCCGGTAATGAGCGGCGGACCGCATAGCCCGGTCCGCCGCCTCGCTGCCTCCCCTCCCCCGCCCGCTCCCCTTCTCAGACTATGTGCAGGTCTTTCGTTCCTTTTACGATCGCATGTGGCAACAGTCCTGGGACGATGCCACCGGAAATAAACTCTGGTCCATCCGCCCCCGTCTGTCATATTGGGTGTCCTCTTTCCACCGCTCCAGACACAAAGAGGTCGTCCTTGCGCGGCTTCGCATCGGCCATACGCGCCTCACGCACGGCTATCTTATGTTCCGGCAGGAGGCTCCTCGTTGCGCCTCCTGCCAGTCGCCCCTCACCGTCTCACACATCCTGGTGGAATGCCCCACCCTGTCGTCAGTACGTCGTCGTGCTTTTCCGTTCCTTTCTGATTTCCCCCTCCCCGAACGTTTACGCCTTATGCTCGCTGAGAGCCCTCTCTTCTCGCTTGACCGTCTTTTCCTCTTCCTCTCCCAATCTCGCATCCTATCTGAGCTTTAGGTGGCTTCTCACCTGTAGTCCGCTGTTCTCCCTTTCTAGTGCCTTTTCTCCGTCTCCGTTTCTCTTTCTCGTATTCCGCCTCGCCATGATATCCGCTACCATATAGCGGAAAATGGCGGTAAACGCCCCAATACAAAAAAATAAATATAATATATATATATATATATATATATATATATATATATATATATATATATATAATATATCTATATATATATATATATACACACAGTGTATGTATGCATGCATGCATGTATGTATTTTTTGGTTAGCATATTTAAAACTTCATACATGATGAGACTCATGCACCACTCGGTATAAAAAAAAAATGGTGATTCATGGCTGTCTGATGAAATGTTGGAAGTTTTTTAATTTATATAAAAAAGATTATATTAATAATTGGAGTTTTTTATCTTCAGATTTTCGATAAGTGAGGTGCCTTACTGAAGAAACGCCCGTTTTGAAAGAATTCAGATTTATTGCATGCGGGTAGATCGTCAGAGAACTTCGAATGAACGAGTTTGTTGTCTGAGCTTGGACTCGGTAGTACAAAGGACTGCGAGAGGACTCACGGAAAGGTGTTTCAATTCGCCGAGAGAACTAAATCGTGCGAAAAATCTCGCGAGTGACTGGCAGGAACGACTCCGGCACTTCGAACTGGGTTGCAATTTCTCGTTAGTTTTTCTATAAATGAGTGCATTGAAACGCTTATTTTAATACGTCATAGACAGAAATGAACGAAACTGCACAATCTCGGAAGTCAACTGTGACACGAACTGAGGAAAATAAAAACAGTCGCCAAAAGCGGTCTGGGAAGAGGAGAAATTTTTTGGAGATTGTTGCTTCTGAATTACGAAACCTGCGCTCGGAACAAATTAATAGAAACTGAGACTATTCAACAGGCAATCTAGAGATTTCAAATCTAGATCATTCTGTTCAGACCCCAGACCCCTGCACTTCATTACACAGGTTCCTCATGGCTTTCCTCAACGCCATCTCCTTCGCCTTGCACTGAGTCGAATAGAATTGAGACAGGCATATTGAGTTTGTTCACAATTGGAACCGACATGGTAGGTTTAATAAATCATTAGTTACTGTAAAGTTTTAAGTTTTTGTAATTGTATCCCGTCAAATATCCCACGTTTGTATCAAGACGATGTGTCGCGAGCAAGAATTAAGTCCTTACATCAAAGGTAAAGATCACAAATGTAGGCTGTGCATTGATGTTTCGACAGTTCTCACCTACCGAAGGTGGAACATAACTAACTTTCAACCTTCTTCACTTCGTCCTTATTGTAAACCTTGAACAAAAATGCTTAATATGGGAAAGGTACCATTCACAGTATCGTATATTCTAAAAGCTTTTCGTATTTGTATCGAGACGAATTTTCTTGGAAATTGAGGTTTTTTTTTCTGGAATTTAAACAAGTTTGCCATCCCCCCCCCCCCCCCCCCCCCCAATTATTGCAAAATCATGGATGAGATTTATTGCGTATTCTGAAAGCTTCATTGCAATACTAATGTTAAATGTGTGTGCGCGGTGGGTGAAGCTCTTTCTGGGCGATATCGTGGTCAACCTAGGATTTTCCTTTTTGACGCTCAGTAAGCCTCTCTACCGACACTATTTGTGTGTGGTGCTGGTTTGTTTAATTCACGCCTAAATCGTCTTTAGGCTGTAATGATTGATCTACATTCGTGAACCCATCTTACAATCTCTGTTTTCTCTTCAACAGATTGTATTACGACTAAAGCCTGGCTAGTCGAAAAGTATATGCTAAAAATGGATGTTGTACAAGAAAAAAAAAAAATTTCATTACTGAATCAAATGCACTTTAATTTTTTGGAAATATCAATTCAGTCGTTATGAGAGTTGGGGGCGACAAGCTTGACTTTCGTGAAATGAGGAATTATCGCGCAGAACATTTCAAAGTTGATTACTGTTTGTTGTTGCACCTTGTGTGTATATGTAATATGTATGCATGTATTTTTTGGTTAGCATATTTAGAACTTTACATGATGAGACTCATGCACCACTCAGTATAAAAAAAATGGTGATTCATGGCTGTCTGATGAAATGTTGGAAGTTTTTTAATTTACGTAAAAAAGATTATATTAATAATTGGAGGAATTTTTTATCCTCAGATTTTCGAAAAGTGAGGTGCCTTACTGAAGAAAACGCCCGTTTTGAAAGAATTCAGATTTATTGCATGCGGGTAGATCGTCAGAGAACTTCGAGTAAACTTGAGTTTGCTGTCTGAGCTTGGACTCGCTAGTACAAAGAGCTGCGAGAGGACTCGCGGAAAGGTGTTTCAACTCGCGAGAGAACTAAATCGTGCGAAAAATCTCGCGAGTGACTGGCAGGAATGACTCCCGCACTTCGAACTGGGTTGGAATTTCTCGTTAGTTTTTCTATAAATGAGTGCATTGAAACTCTTATTTTAATACTTCATAGACAGAAATGAACGAAACTGCACAATCTCGGAAGTCAACTGTGACACGAACTGAGGAAAATAAAAAGTCGCCGAAAGCGGTCTGGGAAGAGGAAATTTTTTGGAGATTGCTGCTTCTGAATTACGAAACCTGCGCTCGGAACAAATTAATAGAAACTGAGACTAATTATTCAACAGGCAATTCTAGAGATTTCAAATGTAGATCATTCTGTTCAGACCCCAGACCCCTGCACTTCATTACACAGGTTCCTCATGGCTTTCCTCAACGCCATTTCCTTCGCCTTGCACTGAGCCGAATGGAATTGAGACAAGCCTCTGGAGTTTGTTCACAATTGGAACCCACATGCACTCCGAACAACTAGAGCAACCGAGGAAGTTTTCTTTTTAACTTTCAGGGGCTCAATTTTGTCTCTACTGCGTACCCTTTTGAAAAGACGTTCTCGTGTATTCCAACTCAAAACAACGTGGGTGTGGGTGGGTGGCCGGCCGATTCGTACCTAGTGTGGTACATATCTCAGCGAGGCAGTGGGTGAGTTGGGGATGATATACCAGGGGGGGGTGTAGTTGCTGGGGAGTGGGTTTTGGGGGGCCTGGTCTTAGACCCGTTGAAACAGGTGGGAATAAGTGAGGAAACGGGAAATCGCTTCCTCCGAAAAATGGGGTCCCCCAGCGAGCATGAATTGTTCAGAAATCGCCGCTCATACAAGCGAAGAGGGTAGTCTCTGTGCACGGAGGTATGTCCTCATGAGGAGCAGACGCCGTCGGAGGGCGAGAGGGAGGTAATTGCAATCCACTTGGAGGCTGGAGAAGAGCGGAAAGCACCAGTGGCGAGGCGGAGGGCCCTATTAAGGACTGGGTCCAAGATACGGAGGCAGGTGTTGGAGGCTGAACCGTATACTACACTGCCATAGTCCAGCTTCGACTGGACCATGGAAGTGTAAAGACGAAGGAGAGAGCGTCGGTCTGCGCCCCATGTGGTGTGGGAGAGGTGATCTAGTAGAGCGAGGGGACGCTGGAGTGACTGCTTCAGTTGTTTGATATGAGGAACCTAGTTGAGCCTTCGGTCTAGAATCACGCTCAAAAATCGTGTGGAGGGTATCACCTCAAGAGGATTGTCGTATAGCGTGACAGAGGGAACAGGGAGGGTTGCGGGTCTTCTTCTGCTGAAAAGCATACACTTGGACTTCGGGGTGGAGAGGCGGAAACCACCGACGTCGCCCGCCTTTCCACCCGGTAGATGGCGAGCTGAATTTGCCATTGAACTACGGACGGCTCCCGCCCTGCAAAGTAGATAGCAAGGTCATCCGCGTAGATGGAAGAACGGATGTTGGGTGGAAGGCATTTTGAGACTGTTCATGACGATGGAAAAGCATAGAACACTGAGGATGCTTCCCTGTGGGACCCCGTCCATCTGCACGAAAGTGTCTGAGAGGACTGAGCCCACCCGAACTTTAAAGGTTCGGGAGGATATGAAGGTCCGCATGGCTCCTACGAGCCCTAGACTTTGGAGATGTCTAAGGATTATTGTCCGATGAGTGGTGTCGTAGGCCTTCTGTATGTCAAAAAATATTGATAGGACGAATTGTCCACTGTCGAATGCATTCTCTATGTCACAGGCTGAGAAGCAGGAGGCGATCAGTGGTGGATCGAAACTGTCTGAAGCCGGACTGTGTAGCTGGGAAGGAATTACTATTTTCGAGGGAGAACGATAGTCGCGTCCCGACCATTTTTTCCAAAAATTTTGCAGGCACAACGGATTAGCGCGATTTGTCTCTAGTTTGTGGGATCGAAGGAATCTTTGACAGGTTTGGGGATAGGGATTACGTAGGCCTCCCTCCACCGTGAGGGAAAGGTGCCCTCTATCCATATGCGGTTGTATAGGTCTAGTAGGGAATTTTGTAAGGTGGGGTGGATGTGCTGGATCATGCTGTAGGGAATACCATCCGGGCCAGGACAAGTGGATCGTCGCGAGGCCAGGTGCCGCCTGTAGTTCACGCATGATGAACAGTTGGTTGTAGGAGCTGTCTATGAACGGTGAAGAGGAGCTATTTTTAGGGGCGGGTACGGGGGAGATAACTGCAGAGGAAGAAACGGCGGCGAAACTAGAGGCTAGATGGTTTGCCACTGATTTTGGCTCGTATAGGAGTCCGTCGTTAGTCCCGAGTACCGGGGGTCGGGAGGGGACATGTCGCCTCTCGACGCCCCATACCTTCCAGATGGTAGCCGAAGGTGTGTGTGCGCGCGCGCGCGCGCTTCTTTTGTGTGTTCTTTTCCTTTCCTTTTCCTTCCTTTTTGCTTTTTTCTTTCTTTTCCTTCCTTTCTCTCTCTCTCTCTCTTTTCTTTCCTTTCTTTTTTTCTTTTCCTTTTTTCTTTTTTTCTTTTCCTTTTTCTTTTTTTCTTTTCCTTTTTCTTTTTTTCTTTTCCTTTTTCTTTTTTTCTTTTCCTTTCTTTTCCTTTCTTTTTTCTTTCTTTTCCTTTCTTTTTTTCTTTTCCTTTCTTTTCCTTCCTTTCTTTTCTTTTCCTTTCTTTTCCTTCCTTTTTTTTTCTTTTTTTCTCTTTTCCTTCCTTTCTTTTTTTTTCTTTTCCTTTCTTTTTCTTTTCCTTCCTTTCTTTTGGCGGTCATAGTTTGAAAACATATATGCCCAAACCTGTCCGCTCTTCGTCGCAGGTGTTTCCTCCTCTTGACCAATACTCCCCATACCCGAGCGTCTACAATTCATACTCGCTGGTGAGAGAAGCTATATTTTTGGGACCTCTTTGCGAGTGACCCGTTGCCCACGTCGGGCTAGCATCATGAAAAAGAAAAACTAAAGTATTTGTCATTTACCATTACTTATTCGGACTATAGTAATTGAAATTTTCGTTATTCCAGGCTTAACGACCGTGGCACACACCTTCAAGGATTTTGAGAGAATATGGTAGGTTTAATAAATCATTAGTTACTGTAAAGTTTTTGTAATTGTATCCCGTCAAATATCCCACATTTGTATCATAAGATGGTGTGTCGCGAGCAAGAATTAAGTCCTTACATCAAAGGTAAAGGTCACAAATATAGGATGTGCAGTGATGTTTCGACAGTTCTCACCTACCGAAGGTGGAACAGTAAACTAACTTTCAACCTTTTTCACTTCGTTCTTATTGTAAACCTTGAACAAAAATACGTATGGGAAAGGTACCATTCACAGTATCGTATATTCTAAAAACTTTTCGTATTTGTAGTCGAGACGAATTTTCTTGGAAATTGAGTAGTTTTTTCTGGAATTTAAACAAATTTGACGTACCCCCCCATTGTTGCAAAATCATGGATGGGATTTATTGCTTATTCTGAAAGCTTCATTGCAATACTAATGTTAAATGTGTGTGCGGTGGGTGGGTGAGGCTCTTTCTGGGGGATATCTTGGTCAACCGAGGATTTTCCTTTTTGACACTTTTTCAGTAAGCCTCTTTACCGACACTGTGTGTGGTGCTGGTTTTGTTTAATTCACGCCTAAATCGTCTTTAGGCTGTAATGATTTATCCACATTCGTGAACCTATTTTACAATCTCTCTTCTCTTCAACAGACTGTATTATGACTAAAGCCTGGCTAGTCGAAAAGTATATGCTAAAAACGGATGTTGTACAAGAAGAAGAAAAAAAATTACATTACTGAATCAAATGCACTTTAATTTTTTGGAAATATCAATTCAGTCGTTATGAGAGTTGGGGGCGATAAGCTTGACTCGTGAAATGAGGAATTATCGCGCAGAACATTTCAAAGGTGATTACTGTTTGTTGTTGCACCTTGTGTGTATATGTATGCATGTATTTTTCGGTTAGCATATTTAAAACTTTACATGATGAGACTCATGCACCACTCAGTATTAAATAAAATGGTGATTCATGGCTGTCTGATGAAATGTTGGAAGTTTTTTAATTTATATAAAAAAGATTATTAATAATTGGAGGAATTTTTTATCTTCAGATTTTCGAAAAGTGAGGTGCCTTACTGAAGAAAACGCCCGTTTTGAAAGAATTCAGATTTATTGCATGCGGGTAGATCGTCAGAGAACTTCGAATAAACTTGTGTTTGCTGTCTGAGCTTGGACTCGCTAGTACAAAGGGCTGCGAGAGGACTCTCAGAAAGGTGTTTCAACTCGCGAGAGAACTAAATAGTGCGAAAAATCTTGCGCGAGTGACTGGCAGGAATGACTCCCGCACTTCCAACTGGGTTGGAATTTCTCGTTAGTTCTATAAATGAGTGCATTGAAACGCTTATTTTAATACTTCATAGACAGAAATTAACGAAACTGCACAATCTCGGAAGTCAACTGTGACACGAACTGAGGAAAATAAAAACAGTCGCCGAAAGTGGTCTGGGAAGAGGAAGTTTTTTGAAGATTGTTGCTTCTGAATTTACTAAGCCTGCGCTCGGAACAAATTAATAGAAACTGAGTTATTATTCAACAGGCAATTCTAGAGATTTCAAATCTAGATGATCATTCTGTTCAAACCCCTGCACTTTCTTACACAGGTTCCTCATGGCTTTCCTCAACGCCATTTCCTTCGCCTTGCACTGAGCCGAATGGAATTGAGACAAGCCTATTGAGTTTCAGTTCACAATTGGAACCCACATGCAACCGAGGAAGTTTTCTCTTTAAATTTCAGGGTCTCAATTTTGTGTCTACTGCGTACCCTTTTGAAAAGACGTTCTCGTGTATTCCAATGCACAGTCGCCACTTATAAGGATGGTTCCCGTTCGGAGGCTGGTGCGGCCGCTTCAGCGGTGATATTAAGGAGGCCCTAGAAATATTGCGCACTCACTCTGCCAGCTCTTTCGTCATATATTCAGATTCCCAAAGCGCACTTCTCTCCCTAGAGAGATGTAACCCCCATCTTCCGTTCGTCTGTACCATTCAGCAAATTTTCCATTTTTTAACAGCCTTCCGACACAAGACAATCGCCTTCTGCTGGGTCCCGGCACATGTCGGCATCCTGGGTAACGAGGAGGCGGACCCCACGGCAAAGTTGGCCTGCTTACTACTGGCCTCCTCCCGGCCTCTTCCTTTCACCGACTTCTTCCCGACTCTCCGCTCCCATTTCCGTTCCATTTGGGAATGGGACCAGGCCACACAAAACAAACTTCATAAGATCAAACCGCAAGTAGGATACTGGGCCTCCTCCTTCCACCGGTCCCGACATAAAGAAGTGATTATACCCCGGCTCCGCATAGGACACACACGCATTACTCATGGTCACCTAATGGCTAAATCGCCAGCCCCTCTCTGCCCTACCTGTCATACTCCCATCACTGTCGTACATCTACTGGTCGAATGTCCAAACTTGTCCGCTCTTCGTTGTAGATTTTTCCTCACTTGGCCGAAATTCCCATACCCGAGCGTCTACAATTCATGCTCGCTGAGGCCCCCCCCACTTTTCGGAGGAAGCGATTTCCAGTTTCCTAACTTATTCCCACCTGTTTCAACGGGTCTGAGACCAGGCCCCCCATACCCACTACCCAATAACTGAACACTACACTCCCCCCTGGTATATCATCCCCAACTCAGTAACACCACTCACCCACTGCCTCGCTGAGATATGTACCACACTAGGTACGAATTGGCGGTAAAATAAATAAAGGAAAAAAAAAAAGCGTACGTACGTACGTTGCTTGTACCCCTGTGGTGAATGGACGTGTTGTTTTGCTCTCTATTTAACACTCAAATTAGAAGGGAATAATCTACTCGGCGGTTTATTCTGTTTGCACCCGAAAGTGTATAAAGTATCGGTGAATCCGTGCATATAAATCATAGTGAAATGCATTAAAATTAAGAAAGTGCAATACAGTTTACATAATTTATCACCAATTTCAACGTATATATTCAAAATGAAATATGGTTGGCATTCGAGAAAGTTTGAAACAAAGCAGGAAAAAGGTCAGAAAACCCTCGGGAATAGCATGGATATGGGTCCAAATTCTCACTTAATCTGTAATTTGTGCAATTTAGTAACAACGGAAAACCTAGCGATTAGATGTGATTTCTGCCAACGATTAAACGACTTTAATTGCATGAATTGGAATGATAGGGAAATAACTCGTCTCGAACGCGAAACACGTCGTGGGGATCAAATTTCTGTGTGGCGCATGTACACAGACCGTAAATTCTTTCGCAGTCTTTAAAGAAATGGAGATAGCAGACTCGAAAGTTACAAAAAAGAATGAAATAATGGGGACGCATGGGTCCGGAATGGTCCCAACGAAAAACAGGGTGGATGAGAGAGGGGACGAAATAACGAACAATAATTTAATAAATAACGATATAAACAATATAATACGGAAGGAAGACAGATGAAAGGAAAGAAATAAGTAAAAGTTGCGAAGTAGACAAACGGTCCAACGAGCGAAATGATAAAAAGATAACTAAAAACGTAGAAAATAAATAGCCAAAGAAAAATAATGATAATGCCAAAACTAAGAACTTGGCAAATAATAAGAAAGCAGAAGCGTAGAAAATATCGTATGCAAATACTACGCGAAAGGAAACTGCAGATATCGGGATGGGCAATGCATATATGCACATCCCACATTATGCAAAATGCATTACACAAGTGGATACTGCAAGTTTGATAAGAAATGCACGTGCCACCATCTTACGGTCTGCAACACTTATGAAAGATATGGGAGTTGCAAATACAAAAAAAAAATGCCGATACCACCACCCTCAAAGGAACGCAACAAGGGAACAGAAAAAAAAACGAACATCAAAGAAGAGAGGCAATTTTTTAGACGCAGCCAATACATTTCAGCTGCTAAATACTCTCCAGCAATTACAAAACCAGCTGACAAATATAAATATAGAAATCCGAGAGCCGGACAGAAGGTACGAACAAAGGCACTTCATGCGTTATCGGGACAACAGGTACCGACAAAGATAGAGGTAAATTCTCGGAGGACCACAAGGCAACGAAACCGGCACCCCCATTGGAAAACAAATCGGAACCACCTGTATGCGAAAAAGAAAGAGAAAAAATAAAAATAATCCTAGTAACATACAGGGCCTTAAATCAAACCATTCCACGAACAAAGTTGTGTACCTGAAAGGATTCATGCAAGAAGCCGGAGCAGACTTTGCATGCCTCACGGAAACTCGTCTAAAGAGCTGCCAGGCGAACTGTGAGTCCTGTATTGACAAAAAAGAAATGCAAATTGACAACTATAACATCCTCCGAGCCGACAGAACAGTGAGACGGAAAGGAGGATGTGCTATTTACACACGCGAAAGGCACAGCAGAAATGGCTGTAAGTACCTCAGACAACTACGTAGAATGTGTAGCAGCAAAAATTGAAAAATTAAATATGGTACTAATTGTAATGTACAGACCCCCAAACACGCCAACCTCAAAATTTTCAGATTCCATTACAGAGGTAAGAAACTTAGTGAAATATCTACACACCAACCCCAAATATTTTTCTCTGTGGTGATTTTAATTTCCCATTCATGAAATATAAAAGGATAGGAAAAAATGTATGTATACACCAGGACAAGGGGGTACACGAGAAGACCAGGAGCAGGTGAAAATGCTACTACCTTTAGCTGATGAATTTGTTAACGCAAGAAATAACAGAAAAAACAAAAAAAAAACCAACTGCCTAGATTTGGTAATCACAAACAACGGTAATCTAATTGATGATGTAGAAATATCCCCAACTATGATATCAGATCACATCATCATTGAAATAATAACTAATATAAAGGCAACAGGAAAGGAAAGAACACGCACAACAGGAAGAAGCAAATTCGAAATTTTTATTTTTCACTCCAAAGTTATAAACTGGAAAGATGTGACATTCAGCATGGAAGTAATAGATTGGAAAACCATTTTCGAGGCCAAGACAACGGAAGAGATGCTAATGAGGTTAGAGGAGAAGACGTTAGAAATTGTGGAAAAACATGTCCCGAAGATACAACAAAGAGGAAAGAGAAGCAGGTTCGGAAGACAAAAGAGGGCATTGTTCCGAGAGAGAGAGAGAGAGTGTGTGAGTGCAAAATCAAGTAATTGTAAAGATAACAGAAAAATATTAAATTATAAACTACAAAGTATCGATGTTGTCATACAGGAACTAATCGAGAAGCATACAGAAAAAGATCGTGACGACGCTATAGAAGCGATAAAGGCTAACTCAAAGTACTTCTATAATTTCGCAAAAAGGAAGTCGAAAAACCATGCGACTAGCGGACCTTTAAAAAATGAGAACAGTGATTTATCTGATCCAACAGAAGTGTCTGAAATATTAAAAGCTCAGTATGAATCAACGTTCAGTAATCCAAAAACTGACAAATTGATATGCGGTAGAAACGCGTTATTTGAAGAAGAACCACAAGGGGAAAGTATAACGGATTTCGACTTTACGACGGATGATATTACACAAGCCATAGGGAAACTAAAAACACACAGCGGCAGGACCGGATAAATGGAATGCCACACTGATCAAAAATGATCAAAAACTGCAAGAATGCAATCGCTGAGCCCCTATACTGGATATGGAGACGATCATTAGACACGGGAGAAATACCGGCATCCTCAAGAGCGCGAACATAGTCCCAATATATGGAGGAGGAGATCGATTCGAGGCCAAAAACTATAGGCCAGTGTCGCTTACATCTCATCTCGCTAAAATATTTGAAAGAATAGTTGGACAGAAAATCTGACTTTTTGGAAACTCGGAAAAAATTAAATGATAACCAACATGGGTTTCGGTCAGGGAGATCATGCCTATCACAACTAATGGAACACTACAACAACGTTATTGATTCACTTGAAAGTAATGAAAACTATGATGTACTATACACAGACTTTGCTAAAGCGTTCGACAAGTGTGACCACGGAATCATAATACATAAACTGAAATATATGGGAATAATAGGAAAAGTAGGGAAATGGATATATAATTTCCTTAGTGAGCGGAGGCAAGTCGTTACAGTACAAGGAGTATCTTCATCAGAATCAAAGGTCCTCAGCTCGGTACCACAAGGAACAGTATTAGCTCCACTACTCTTCATATGTAACTGACATAGATGAGGACGTTACCAGAGAGCCAGAGCTGGGCACTTGCGTTTTTTTTGCGGTACTGCGGTACTACCGCACTACCAAACCGGTACCGCATAACGCAGTACCGCAAAGGATCGCTGAAAGTACAGGCTGTACTTTCAGCGATCCTTTGCGTTATGCGGTACCGGTTTGGTAGTGCGGTAGTACCGCAGTACCGCAAAAAAAACGCAAGTGCCCAGCTCTGCCAGAAACAGCACAGTAACATCTTTTGCAGATGACACAAAGATCAGTAGAAAAATAAGAAACCCAGAAGACATAGGATCTCTACAAACCGACATAAACAAAATCTACACGTGGACGGAAGACAACAATATGAAGTTTAACACCGATAAATTTCAGTTATTACTGTACGGAAAAAGAGAAGACCTAAAATCCATGGAATATTATACCCCAAATGGACAGGAAATTCAGAGAAATTCCAGAGCCAAAGATTTAGGGGTTGTAATGACATAATGCCAAATTTGAAACAAAATAAGATAGCATAAACAGAGCAAAGAGAATAACTGGTCACATATTGAGAACCTTTAAAGGAAGGGATAGGAATGTAATGATTCCTCTACTGAAAACCCTGATAATACCCAAATTGAAATACTGCTCGGTCCTAACATCCCCATATGAAAAAGAAGACATTAGGCAGCTGAATGGGATCCAAAGAAGCTTCACAGCCAAGATCAATGGGTGCAAAGAACTAAATTACTGGGAAAGGTTACGAGAACTAGACCTATATTCACTGGAAAGGAGAAGAGAGAGAGATACACCATTATTTACACTTGGAAAATAATGGAGAAACTAGTCCCTAATCTTACTCTGAATCCCATAACTCCCCAAACAACGGTGGAAAGTAGAAACGGAAGACTGTGTCATATTCCCAAATTGAAGGCGAGACAGGGAACATCCTTAACCCTGAAAGAAAATAGTTTTGTAGTGAGAGGACCAAAAGTGTTCAATCAGTTGCCCAAAGACCTAAGAAACACGAAGGGAGTTGCAGTGGGAATCTTCAAAAGAAGACTAGACGCCTGGCTCAGAACAATCCCCGATGAGCTGGGCGTACCTGGCTATGTGAGGTGGAGAGCGCAAGAATCCAACTCACTACTTCACCAGGCCAACTCGAGAGGAGGGGCGACAAGCTCATGTTATGTGCCTTGAAAAGTGGACGCTCAATTCTGCCAGTTGAGGTTTAAGTTTTGGTTTTTGGCTAAAAATATAATAGTTACCCCTTTTTCTTTGCTATTCAATCTGACGTGTAGGCAGCGAGTCTTTTGCTTATATTGAGGTTCTAAATGTAGCTGGGCTAGGCTGCTTTAAACCCTAGATCTATGTCCCAAAGCTGGATCCTGTCTGCTTTGCAGATAGCTGGTGAGGGAAGCTATATTTATGGGTAGGCTGACCATATTTCCTTGAGACAAAAACGGGATATTGGGATGGCACAAAAGGGACGGGGTTATGTAATATTCTGTATTCATGAAAAAGTAAGTACATAAACATATTGAGCTTACAATTATTCTTCAGTGACAGAACCCATACAAAACGGTACGTATGGTCAGCCTATTTATGGGACCTTTGCGAGTGACCCGTTGCCCACGTCGGGCTAGCATCATGAAAAAGAAAAACTATGGTATTTGTCATTTACCATTATTCAGACTATAGTGGGTTTAATTATCCTAGAAGAGTTCCTTGTTCCATGCACGGTCTGTGTGTGTCATTATATACAGGGTGTCCCGTAAGTCTGGACCCATAGGGCAAAATTAATAAAATTACAAAATAGTCCCAGTTTCGCTGGACATGCGTCGAAGTGACTTCTTGGGACAGAGCGAAGCTAGCCAACACATTGGTACTGGTTTCGTCTTCCGTAACAGTCCTTGAAGGTCCTCTGCGAGGCTTGTCAGCTACGGATCCAGTTTCCTTAAATTTGGCTATCAACTTGCCAACACATCTGTGTGTGATTGGTGCGCGGTCTGGATGCATATTGTTGAATTCTTCGGCCACTTCCCGGTGACTGCGGGTCCCGACCAGCAAAATAACTTGAACTCTCTCCTCTCTAGTCAGTGACATGATTTACCTGCAACATAATAAAAAAATATATAAATCCCTATGGGTCCAGACTTACGGGACACCCTGTATATATATATATATATATATATATATATATATATATATATATATATGATACAAGCAAACAAACACAGGGAAAAGGAAACACGAAGTCCGAGCGCTTTCGTGATATATTCACATTATCAAGGAGAAATAGAAAATAGACGGAGATTACAAAGTAAATGAGTTAAATAAACAAGCAAAAAAATTCACAATCGGCACCTCAAATTAAAGGCCATAAAGCCCTCTGAAGATTTTTTTCAATTGATAACAATCTGTAGGCTGCTAAATTACTAAATAGAACTATATACACGAAAGAAATATTACAATTAAAATAGAGACATAAGAATGTTAACAGTTCTTAAAATAATAATTATTTATTTAACCAGGGTAAACCGTTAAGGGGCAAGAATGCGGTCAAGAAAACAATAGGCCCTTCGCCACCTTTCTAACTGCACGAGTCTAATTTATACAGCCCAGGGCTAATATTAAGGACCAAGTCCGCATTATTCTTGATCACACTTGATTCCAGTATATTTCTGCTAACAATAGATTTACTAAACCTTAATTTGGAAGCATTTTTCCAGTCAATGGGATGATTAGTATCTCTTACGTGAATGAAAATGGCGTTAGATACCTGGCCACTTCTTATACTGTATTGATGCTGTTTAATACGTAACTCAAGGGTCTTACCAGTTTGGCCAATGTAAATTTATTAACATTGTGCAAGGGATTTTATATACACAAACCCTGTTCACTTAAGGGGAGTTCTTAATCAATGAATTCTTAATTACATCTAAATTTTTGAACGCAATATTTACGTTAAAAGTCCTCAGCAGATTCGGCAGATCAAGGAAATTTTCTCTGAATGGTAACACTAAAACATTTTTCGTTATAAGGAATCTTATCCTTTACTTCGTAGAAGGTTTTCTTTGCCATTTTTAAGGACTTATCTATGCAGTTCTTTGGGTATTTTAAATCAAAAGCAATTTTGTGTATTTTACTAATTTCGTCGTCAATGAACTCTGGGCTACAAATTCGTAGGCCTCTTAGGAACAAAGTAGAAAGAACGGGTCGTTTTACATTAATGTGGTGATCAGAATAATAATGTATATAGAAACGATTATTAGTGGGTTTTCTGTAAATATTGTACTTAAACTTTTTTCCAGACATATATATTAAAACATCTAAAAAAGGGATCGAAGAATCTTTCTATTTCAATTGTAAAATTGATAGAGGGAGTTAAATTATTAAGTTTGGGTAAGAATTCATTGAGATTTAAAGTCACTGGCCAAAGACAAAGAACATCATCTACATATCTAAACCATGGAACATAATTTGGCAGAATCTTCCTTAATAACTTTCAAAAATCTCCATATATAAGT
This sequence comes from Bathynomus jamesi, assembly GCA_023014485.1. Lineage (NCBI taxonomy): Eukaryota > Metazoa > Arthropoda > Malacostraca > Isopoda > Cirolanidae > Bathynomus > Bathynomus jamesi. The sequence continues at coordinate 561,662 of JAJOZX010000674.1, forward strand.
TACTCAGAATGGGGGAGAGAGGGTTTCCCATCGCCATACCAAATTTCTGCCTAAAATATTCATTATTGAACACAAATTTTGAGTATACTATGCGCAGCTTAATTAATTCTATAATTGTAGCCACAGGTAATGGCAAATTATGCTTAACCAATTCTTCCGAAAGAAACACTAATAGATCCTCCACCGGGACTCTTGTAAATAAAGAGGTAACATCAAAGCTTACCAATCTAAAATTGTAATTGACACTGATACTATTTAATTTTTCCACAAGGTCTACATTATTATTTATGTGTGGTTGTGAAATTGTGCCGAGGAGAGGATTAAGAATGGAGACAAGCCATTTGGATAGCTTATATGAGATAGATCCTATAGAACTAACAATAGGCCTTGCAGGATTATTTGGCTTATGAGTTTTAATCAGGCCATACTGTACATAAATATTATTTTAAGAACTGTTAACATTCTGGTGTGTGTATTTTAATTGTAATATTTCTTTCGTGTATAATCTTTGGTTGCTGGGGGGTTTATTGGACTTTTCAACTGGTTTGCTTTTGGACAATTTTTCCAGATTGTTTGTAGAAATTTTGTAATATTCTGTAAGACGATGGCACCATTCCCTTTGTTTTCATTAAATTCTTGCCTCTTAATTTCCTGCTTTAATTAAATATTATTGTTAATAACCATTATAATATTTTTTGTTTGTACTGGTTTTTTGTCTAATTTCATGTATATAGTTCTTTTATATTTAGTAATTTAGCAGCCTACAGATTGTTATCTATGTTATCTATTTGTTTTCATTAAATTCTTGCCACTTAATTGCCTGCTTTAATTAGATATTAGTGTTAATAACCATTATAATATTTTTTGTTCTCTGTATTGGTTTTTTGTCTAATTTCATCTATATAGTTTTTATATTTAGTAATTTAGCAGCCTACAGATTGTTATCAATTGAAAAAACTTTAGAGGGCTTTATGGCCTTTAATTTGAGGTGTCGATTGTGAATTTTTTTGCTTGTTTATTTAACTCATTTACTTTGTAATCTCCGTCTATTTTCTGTTTCTCCTTCATAATGTGAATGTATCACGAAAGCGCTCGGACTTCGTGTTTCCTTTTCCCTGTTGTTGTTTGCTTATTAATAAGATCACGTGTTATTCTGTGATTTTAATGCATAATGGATACCACGCGCCACTTCGAGACCTTCTCTTTGTTCTTCCCTGGCCTAGCACTGTTTGTTTTTACTTTTGTTTTTCTTTAGTTAAATCACACAAGCGAAAGGTTCACCTGATATTTCTAAGATGTCTAAGTGATCAAGTTCTCCCCACCTCTTTACTCCCTAATAGACTTCTGAATTTGAGAGAACGCCCCTTCGATGAATTCCAGAGAATAGTGTTGCAGAAGCATATAGAAATTACTAAGATTGAAGTCGAAGAAACTTTTAAAGTTACCAGGGCGAGAAGATATAGTTTTGATAGGGTAATTCCACCTGAATGGAAACAACGGTTACTGGACTCTTGTTATAACAAACTTAGACGAGAATGTAGTGTTGTGGAAAGGAAACTGGATATTAAATTACAAATTCTAATTGAAAGAAGTGATTGGACTAAGGATGCTAACCCCGGATTTGTGATAAATCTATCAGATAAAGTATTAAATAAAAAATATGGTTACGGCTTTCTGAATTTAGAAAAAATATAATGATTTACCTATAGAGGATGTGAATATTTGTAAAGGTATAATATATAGTGCCATGTCTAAACCCTCTATTCCAAATTGTCCACAGAGCTTTTTCGACTTACGAAGCTTTAAGAAAAGATCGGAATCTACATATAACCAAAGCTGATAAATCAAATGCCTTAGTGATCCTCAATAAAGACGTTTATCTAGGAAAAATGTATGATCTTTTGAATGATGCGGACACTTACGTGAAATTAAGGAACAATCCCCTTGAAACTGTGAACAGTGCATTTAACAAGAAAATTAAACAACTTTTGAAGGGTAATGAAATATTACAAAACAGTTTTGAGTACTTCACCCATCATTATCCTATATGTATGGCCTGATTAAAACTCATAAGCCAAATAATCCTGCAAGGCCTATTGTTAGTTCTATAGGATCGATCTCATATAAGCTATCCAAATGGCTTGTCTCCATTCTTAATCCTCCCTTCGGCACAATTTCACATTCACACACAAATAATAATGTAGACCTTGTGGAAAAATTAAATAGTATCTGCGTCAATTACAATTTTAGATTTGTAAATAAAGCGGTAACATCAAAGCTTACCAGAGTCCCGGTGGAGGATCTATTAGTGTTTCTTTCGGAAGAATTGGTTAAGCATAATTTGCCATTACCTGTGGCTACAATTACAGAATTAATTAAGCTGCGCATAGTAGACTCAAAATTTGTGCTCCATAATGAGTATTTTAGGCAGAAATTTGGTATGGCGATGGGAAACCCTCTCTGCCCCATTTTGAGTAACTTATATATGGAGTTTTTTGAAAGTAAGTTATTAAGGAAGATTCTGCCAAATTATGTTCCATGGTTTAGATATGTAGATAATGATCTTTGTCTTTGGCCAGTGACTTTAAATCTCAATGAATTCTTACCCAAACTTAATAATTTAACTCCCTCTATCAATTTTACAGTTGAAAAAGATTCTTCGATCCCTTTTTTAGATGTTTTAATATATAGGTCTGGAAAAAAGTTTAAGTACAATATTTACAGAAAACCCACTAATAATTGTTTATATATACATTATTATTCTGATCACCACATTAATGTAAAACGACCCGTTCTTTCTACTTTGTTCCTAAGAGGCCTACGAATTTGTAGCCCAGAGTTCATTGACGACGAAATTAGTAAAATATACAAAATTGCTTTCGATTTAAAATACCCAAAGAACTGCATAGATAAGTCCTTAAAAATGGCAAAGAAAACCTTCTACGAAGTAAAGGATAAGATTCCTTATAACACAAAAAATGTTTGTGTTACCATTCAGAGAAAATTTCCTTGATCTGCCGAATCTGCTGAGGACTTAACGTAAATATTGCGTTCAAAAATTTAGATGTAATTAAGAATTCATTGATTAAGAACCCCTTTAAGTGAACAGGGTTGTGTATATAAAATCCCTTGCACAATATGTAATAAATTTTACATTGGCCAAACTGGTAAGACCCTTGAGTTGCGTATTAAACAGCATCAATACAGTATAAGAAGTGGCCAGGAATCTAACGCCATTTTCATTCACGTAAGAGATACTAATCATCCCATTGACGAAAAATGCTTCCAAATTAAGGTTTAGTAAATCTATTGTTAGCAGAAATATACTGGAATCAAGTGTGATCAAGAATAATGCGGACTTGGTCCTTAATATTAGCCCTGGGCTGTATAAATTAGACTCGTGCATTGTTAGAAGGGTGGCGAAGGGCCTATTGTTTTCTTGACCGCATTCTTGCCCCTTAACGGTTTGCCCTGGTTAAATAAATAAATAAATATTATTGTAAGAACTGTTAACATTCTTATGTGTCTATTTTAATTGTAATATTTCTTTCGTGTATAATATTTGGTTGCTGGGGGGTTTATTGGACTTTTCAACTGGTTTGCTTTTGGGAAAACAATTTTTCCAGACTGTTTGTAGAAATTGTAATATTCTGTAAGATGATGGCACCATTCCCTTTGTTTTCATTAAATTCTTGCCACTTAATTTCCTGCTTTAATTAAATATTAGTGTTAATAACCATTATAATAATTTTTGTTCTCTGTACTGGTTTTTTGTCTAATTTCATCTATATAGTTTTTATATTTAGTAATTTAGCAGCCTACAGATTATGTTATCTATTTGTTTTCATTAAATTCTTGCCACTTAATTGCCTGCTTTAATTAGATATTAATGTTAATAATCATTATAATAATTTTTGTTCTCTGTATTGGTTTTTTGTCTAATTTCATCTATATAGTTCTATTTAGTAATTTAGCAGCCTACAGCTTGTTATCAATTGAAAAAATCTTTAGAGGGCTTTATGGCCTTTAATTTGAGGTGCCGATTGTGAATTTTTTTGCTTGTTTATTTAACTCATTTACTTTGTAATCTCCGTCTATTTTCTGTTTCTCCTTGATAATGTGAATATATCACGAAAGCGCTCGGACTTCGTGTTTCCTTTTCCCTGTGGTTGTTTGCTTATTAATAAGATCGTGTTATTCTGTGATTTTAGGGCGTATATATATATATATATATATATATATATATATATATATATATGTATATATATGTATATATAACCTTACAAAGGTTCCGCGTGATGATTTATCATTTCGCGAAGGTCAAGCTTGTCGCCCCTCCTCTCGAGTTGGCCTGGTGAAGTAGAGAGTTGGATTCTTGCGCTCTCCACCTCACATAGCCAGGTACGCCCGGCTCATCAGGGATTGTTCTGAGCCAGGCGTCTAGTCTTCTTTTGAAGATTTCCACTGCAACTCCCTTCGTGTTTCTTAGGTCTTTGGGCAACTGATTAAACAGTTTTGGTCCTCTCACTACAAAACTATTTTCTTTCAGGGTTAAGGATGTTCCCTGTCTCGCCTTCAATTTGGGAATACGCACAGTCTACCGCTTCTACTTTCCATCGTTGTTTGGGGAGTTATGGGATTCAGAGTAAGATTAGGGACTAGTTTCTCCATTATTTTCCAAGTGTAAATAATGGTGTATCTCTCTCTTCTCCTTTCCAGTGAATATAGCCTTTATATAGGTCTAGTTCTCGTAACCTTTCCCAGTAATTTAGTTCTTTGCACCCATTGATCTTGGCTGTGAAGCTTCTTTGGATCCCCTCCAGCTGTCTAATGTCTTCTTTTTTATATGGGGAAGTTAGGACCTAGCAGTATTCTAATTTGGGTATTATCAGGGTTTTCAGTAGAGGAATCATTACATTCCTATCCCTTCGTTTAAAAGTTCTCAATATCTGACCCGTTATTCTCTTTGTTCTGTTTACTGCTATATTATTTTGTGTTTCAAATTTCGCCTCATCTGTCATTACAACCCCTAAATCTTTTGCTCTGGAATTTCTCTGAATTTCCTGTCCATTTGGGGTATAATATTCCATGCACTTTAGGTATTCTCTTTTTCCGTACCGTATAGCTGAAATTTCTCGGTGTTAAACTTCATATTGTTGTCTTCAGTCCACTTGTAGATTTTGTTTATGTCGGTTTGTAGAGATCCTATGTCTTCTGGGTTTCTTATTTTTCTACTGATCTTTGTGTCATCCGCAAAGGATGTTACTGTGCTGTCTCTGTTAACGTCCTCATCTATGTCAGTTAGCATGATTATGAAGAGTAGTGGAGCTAATACTGTTCCTTGTGGTACTGAGCTGAGGACCTCTGATTCTGATGAAGATACTCCTTGTACTGTAACGACTTGCCTCCGCTCACTAAGGAAATTATATATCCATTTCCCTACTTTTCCTGTTATTCCCATATATTTCAGTTTATGTATGTACACGGCTATTCAAAGTGATTCACCTGATTTCAAATGAGAATATTTTTTAATGTTACAAATACAGTGTGATTTGTGATACATCAACCATAAGAAAAACTGTCCACATTTTGTCTCTCACGTCATAAATGCTCTATGTGACTTTCCCTAGTTACACGAGCAACGTTGACACGATAGTCGAATTCCTCCCATACTCGCTCCAGCATGTCTGTTGTCACTGACTCTACGGCAGTAACAATGCGAGTTCGGAGCTCATCCAAAGATGTGGGCAACAGTGGCACGTACACAGTATCCTTAACGTACCCCCAAAGGAAGAAGTTACGTCGACGAAACTCACGCTGCACTGTGACTACCGATTTACAGCTCAAAAACTGCAACACACAAAACGCCTTCTGCTGTGCGGACGCCATTTTCACTCTGACTGTTTGTTGCTAGGCTAGGCCACGGCGTGACTTTGGAGCCCTCTCGCGGTGATCTTGTAAAACTCGGAGATTTTCTCTCTCATGTGGTGTATGCCCACTTGATGCATGTTTGATAGGTACAGAAGTATTCTCAGTTGAAATCGGATGAATCAATTTCAATAGCCCTGTATTATGATTCCGTGGTCACACTTGTCGAATGCTTTAGCAAAGTCTGTGTATAGTACATCATAGTTTTCATTACTTTCAAGTGAATCAATAATGTTGTTGTAGTGTTCCATTAGTTGTGATAGGCATGATCTGCCCGATCGAAACCCGTGTTGGTTATCATTGAATTTTTTCTGAGTTTCCAAAAAGTCATAGATTTTCTGTCTAACTATATATATATATATATATATATATATATATATATAAATAAATAAATAAATAAATATATATAAATAATGACGGTCTGCTTACTGCCGGCCTTCTCCCGGCCCCTCCCTTTCTCCGAGTTCTTCCCGACTCTTCGCTCCCACTTCCGCTCCATCTGGCAACGGGAGTGGGACCAGGCCACACAAAAACTCCACAAGACCAAACCGCATCAAGGATACTGGGCCGCCTCATTCCACCGGTCCCGCCATAAAGAAGTGATTCTAGCTCGTCTCCGCCTAGGAGAGAGACGCATTACTCATGGTCACCTTATGGCTAAATCGCCATACCCCTGTCACTGTCGTACATATCTTAGTCGAATGCCTAAACCTGTCCGCTCTTCGTCGCAGGTGTTTCCCTCTTGACCAAAACTCCCATACCCGAGCGTCTACAATTCATACTCGCCGAAGGCCCCCATTTTTCAACGGAAGCGATTTTACTTTTCCTCACTTACTGTATTCCCATCTGCTTCATCGGGTCTAAGACCATACCCCTCCTACCCACTATCCAGCAACCGAACCTTACTCACCCCCCCTAGTCTACCATCCCCAACTCAGTAACACCACCCACCCACTGCCTCGCCGAGATATGTCCCACTTTCACTAGGTATGAATCGGCGGTAAAAAAAAAAAAAATATATACATATACATTTAACTGCAATGACCACGCAGTATATTAATGTATAGAAACGACGTAAGTATAGAGGAGTGTTCTGCACACGAGGAAGAGAAATAACAAACAAATGAAAAATAAGGCACCCGCCCGGGAATCGAACCCAGGATCTTCCGATTGCCGGTCAGACGTGCTAACCACTACACTACGGAGCCACGATAATCAGAAGTTGTAATTCTCCTACATAGGGCAGAAACCAATGCCTTGAGAGGGCACCCTCGCAAATCGTGAATATGTACATTTAACTGCAATGACCACGCAGTATATTAACGTATAGTGGTTAGCACGTCTGACCGGCAATCGGAAGATCCTGGGTTCGATTCCCGGGCGGGTGCCTTATTTTTCATTTGTTTGTTATTTCTCTTCCTCGTGTGCAGAACACTCCTCTATACTTACGTCGTTTCTATACATATATATATTATATATAATATATATATATATATATATATATATGCATATATATATATAGCATATATAACTGCAATGACCGCGCAGTATATAAATGAATAGAAACGACATAAGTGTTAAGGAACGTCTCTGCACACGAGGAGGAGTTGGATTCTATGTCACTAGAAAATAACACGCACAAAATTTTAGAGAGATATAAGTATATATAGGGTGTGCTCAAGGACTTCAAACTTTCTCTCTCGACTCTCTCGTATATTATAGTAGCGATGATTTTATGTTCTTATATGCTAAACGACATTACGCTTTCTTTTTATCTAGGTATGCTTGAACATACTCAAAATTGTTTATCAGGTGCAAAATTGCCAAGTAATGGGGATGTTATGACTCGGGCAAAGCTGGGCACTTGCTTTTTTTTTGCGGTACTGCGGTACTACCGCACTACCAAACCGGTACCGCATAACGCAGTACCGCAAAGGATCGCTGAAAGTACAGCAGTACCGCTACCGCATTCAAATTTCCCGCGGTACTTTCCGCGGTACCGACAAACACGGTAGTACCGCAGTACCGCAAAAAAAAACGCAAGTGCCCAGCTTTGGACTTATGAGGTACTATCTACATTTGCTTCAGTCGATTAAGACTAAGCACAAGGCTGCTCAGTTGACGATAGCGGAAGTGGAAACTTTTTGGAAGAAGGCGAGGATTCCACTGCGGTCAGTTCAACATGCAGTGAAACAGTTTGATGACGGGATCTTTTGAAAAAAAATCCGTCCCGGAAGACTGATACACAAAGACACAAAAGAAGAAAGAAGAAGAGTTGAAATCCGGCTTTGATGACCTTTTCGACGTTGCTCACTAAAATGCTATGGTGTTTATGACGAATGAGGAGGATAAAGCGTTCCTTTTGGCAGAGAGAGAAGGGCAGAAGAGGCTCCATTGCTGGAATTGATATGACTGGCTAAAAAGGAGGAAGCAGCTACGAAGAAGCGAATTTGGAATGATGAATTTAAGAAGAGACATGAAACAGAGAATCTCGTACTTAACAGAAAAATCGTCCTGGAATCATCATCATCATCCACGGGTGAGAACACCACGGATTCAGAGAATGAAGGAGCTGTTGGAGTCGTCGTAGTGTCATCACCTCGTCCAAAAAGAGGCTGCAAGAATATCCTTCATCCAGAAGTTCTTTCGTCGTTGGATAGCACTAAAACTAGTGATCGTGATGCGGTCTCCATCGCGTCAGTGATCAGTGGTCAAAGATCTTCGAGTAGTGAATGACACTGCTGAAAGGGGAATTGCATTGATGCAGGATACCATTCTCAAAGGCGTCACTCTTCTTGCAACCTTTAAATAAGGGTTGTGTTGTGCTAACTTTTCAGTTCAATTTCTTATCACCTTTAATTTTAATGAAAGTATTTTTTGTTGTTTAAAAATCATGTATTAATTGAATGAAATAAATTTAAAAAAAACGATGGGGCTTTGCAAACAGTATGGGGATCTAATAAGCTAAATTTGATTATCTGCAAAGTCGTGCCCAGCTCAAATCACATTATTTTGAGTCCCATCGCCGCGGAACTGCATTGGGATGTTCCAGGGTAATGGTCATACCCATTACATATGTAAAGATTATTAATTTTATACATCTAGTTCACAAAATGAAGTGAAATTTTAATAGCAACCAAGCTTGTTAAAAATATAGGATCATATGTAGAATTCGGACCCCTCCCAAGGTTGGGGTCCGAATTCTACATTAGCGGAAGGTTGGGGGTCTGTATTCTCCATTTGGCTTGTTTAAGCTACTCTTTAACTATTTGAGTTTCTACATTTGCCTTAACATCCGAGGCCATGTTTAAGCTACGCTTTAACTATTCCAGTCAGTTTTAAATCAATGCATGGATGTAGATCACATTTAAATTCATACTTAGACGAATTTATGTGGCATGAAAGACACATAAACAATACGTTTTTCCAATTTTGTGATACCATTTTTTTACAATATCCTTTTAATTAAACTTTCACTTAATAAGATTGGATCAAATGTAGAATTTGGACCCCAGCCTTCTTTAGTTAGCTTTATAAGGCTAACTAACGAAAATATCATGACCTAACCTAACCAATCGTCAAGGGCGTACAGTTAACCTAACTATTGGTTAGGTTAGGTTAGGTTGTGATATTTTCGTTAGTTAGCCTTATAAAGCTAACTAAAGAAGGCTGGGGTCCGAATTCTACATTTGATATAAGATTTTACAATTGTGTGATTTTAATGGTTTTTATTTGTGATAATAATAATAAAGCTTTCTATGAACTTTTAAATTGTTTATTGATGTCCTTATACGATTCGTTTGGGGTCTGGCTTCTATAATCTATACATTAGGGGAAAGTTGGGGTCTGTATTCTCCATTAGGGTTACCTGGGGTCCGAATTCTACATGATCCTATATACAGGGTGGGCCGTAAGTTTCCATACATAGGAAAAATTAAACGTTTGTTTTTATGTTTCAGATACCCTAAGAATATGCGTTTGACGAAAGAGCAACGAATTGAATTGGTCCTGTGGAGTGGCCTCCCAGATCGCCAGATCTCACCCCCCTTGATTTCTATCTTTGGGGGCACTTGAAGGCCATGGTGTATCAGGAAAAGATACGAGACATAAATCATCTAAAGGAACGTATCACCAACGCCATTACAAGCATAACGTCAACTGTGCTAATGCGTGTTCATCAACAGTGGGGAACACGTATTGAAATGTGTTTTCAAAACAATGGCAACCATGTAGAGCATATTATATAAATAAAAATGGTTGTCCATAAAAAAATGTTTATTTTTCCTATGTATGGAAACTTACGGCCCACCCTGTATATATATATATATATATATATATATATATATATATGCAAACCCACAAAAAGATTCGCGATTAGAATTGTTTTTCTTTTTCCTTGTGAGTTTGCATAATTCATTCATTGCACGTGTTTGTGAAATTCATCCCATATATAGTACAGGGTGTCCCGTAAGTCTGGACCCATAGGGATTTATAATATATTTTTTTATTATGTTATTATTATTATTTTATTATTATTATTTTATTATTATTATTTTTTTATTATTTTTTATTATGATTTTTATTTGTGGGGCCACTTGAAAGCCAAAGTGTACGAGGTCAAACTTCAGAACATTTTCCACCTTAAAGCACGCATTGTGGAGGCGTGTCAAGAAATTTCTGCGACTGTGATTCAGAAAGTGCTGTCGCAGTGGAGATTGCGTCTTCAACTATGTGTGCGACACAACGGCGGACACTTTGAACAGATTATGTAATAAATTTTTGGACTATTTTGTAATTTTATTATTTTTCCCTATGGGTCCAGACTTACGGGACACCCTGTATATTCACAAACAGCACGTGATCTTTTTAATAAGCAAGGAATCACAGGGAAACGGAAAATAAAACGCGAAGTCCAAGCGCTTTCTTGGTATATTCACATCTTCAGGGACAAGGGGGGGGAGAGGCAGAATTTACAAAGTACATGGTTTTTCTCTGGAATTTAAACAAATTTGCCATAACTCCCCAATTATTGCAAGATCATGGATGAGATTGTTTATTGCGTATTCTGAAAGCTTCATTTGACAGTTCTGCAGTGATGCCGGTTTAATTCAAGCCTAAATCGTCTTTTGGCTGTAATGATTGATCCACATTCGTGAACCCATCTTACAATCTCGGTTTTCTCTTCAAAATAATCATCAAAACAATCTAAGACTTCCCCAATAGACCACTTAATCTGAAGGCTACTAAAATATCGAATACATGAAAAAAAAACATAAAAGAAATTATACAATTAAAATGTACGCAAAAATGATACGTATAGTGATTCCCCATTTTACAAAACACTTTTACAATTTTAGTTACTTTATTCAAGTGCTCTTTATCTTTGCTCTCTCTCTCTTTATACTCGTTTTCAGTGTTATTTATAAAGACGTGGGTAGACGTGGACGCCATTATGATTTCGAAACAATGCGAAGGAGACGAGAGACACTTTACTGTTTTCTGACACTTTTATTTATGCCGAAATACTTTAAACGAACGGAATAATGAGAGGGCGGAATTAGCGTTAACATTTAACCAGAGAGAGAGAGAGAGAGAGAGGGAGAGGGAGAGGGAGAGGGAATTACAAGGAAAAGAAGTACCTCAAAAGGCCTTGCGGCCCATACCGAGGAGGTACCAATGGCAACGGGTGCCAGGGAAAATTTTGTAAAAGTTTATTTTTCTTTCAACTATCCTAGCAGTAGTAGAAAACTGGATAGAAAAGTAGAAGGCTCTCTCCCCACCCTCCGCTCCCTCCCTGCCAGAGGCAGGTACGGAAAAAGGTTGAAGAAAATACCTTGACCCTGGAAAAGTAGCCAAGGAAATTTTACAGGAAAGTGGAGAATATATAAATAGCTCTATATTTAGCTTGCTCACAGAGACACCGAGCAAGCGAACTCCTGCAGAGTTTTCTGAGGTTTTAATCTTAAACTATGAGTGTGTTCAGTACTTTGTCTAGCCTATTTTTAAACAGATTTACACTTTGACTGGAAACAACCTCTGAGGGAAGTTGGTTCCAGATATTAACTATTTTATAGGAAAAGAAATTTCCGCAGACTGAGGTCCTAAATGTCTTTACACACTCAAATAGTGTGCAAGATTTCGTCTACCCTTTTCTTGAACTGATCCACAGAGGAACTGTTCACAACTTCCGAAGGTAACCTGTTCCATGTGTCACAGATCTTATACGTAATTCCCACACACACTAGTCCTAAACCGTTTCAAATCCAACTTCCAACCATTGTTGCGAGTTGGGTTATCATTTAAACTAAACATACTTCTAAAATCGACATCGTTGAACCCTCGTAAGAGCTTGAAAACTTCGATCAGTTGACCACGCAGCCTCCGAGTTTCAAGCGAAAACAAGTTCAGGGCGCGTAACCGTCGATTGTAGCCCATATGCCTAACGGAAGGTATTAACTTTGTGGCCCTCGCCTGCACTCGCTCCAGCCTCTCAATATCTTTCCTGAGGGTGGGCGACCAGAACTGCACAGCATACTCCAGGTGCGGCCGAACAAGGGAATTGTACAGTGAGAGCACAATCTCCTTGTTCCGAAACTGAAATTGCCTCCTGATATAACCCAATAGTTTCTGGGCTTTCTTTTCCACCTCTACACACTGTTTCGTAAACTTAAGGTCGCTGCTAATTAGCACACCCAAGTCCTTTTCTAAATCAGTCGCCTCGATTTAGTGAGAGAGAGAGAATATATATATATATATATATTTTAAATAAACTACAACATTCTAATACGAGACGCACTCATTCGGGACACATCCCGCCCGAAGACTCGAGGACATTGTCTCAGCCTTTTTGGCACGTTTTAGTGTTGCCAATTCGTATTTTTATACAAACATTTATAATTTCTTACTAAACAAACCATTATTAAATTCTTATAAACAAAACATTTAATTCTTAATACACTATATAAGCTATTAAAAATATTTAATTAAGTGGCAAGAATGCGGTAGTCTAAGGAAAAAGACGTTGCGCAATCATCAGCACCCGCTGCTTCCAGAATATGCCACCACCTATTGGGAAAACTAAAAAAAATTCCCAATACGCAACATAATCTAAAAACAATCTAAAACTTTCCCAATACATAACTTAATCTAAAGGCTACTACACTGAGCGGCAGAAAAATCGGCCCACATGAAATATCGTGAAAAGTAAATTGATTGTTCTTAATATTAGTCCTGGCCTTTACAAATTAGATTCATACATTGTCAGAAAGGTGGTGGAATATTCTGTAAGCAGCGCGTGTCGATGTTTGCGCCACGTCTTTTTTCCCTAAACTACCGCATTCTTGCCACTTAATTGCTTGTTTTAATTGCTTGCTACCGTCTGGACTACATTTTCAAATTTTAAAACTTTTATAAACACAAGTTTGACCACTTTTTCGCTTTTCGCGATATTCCAAGTGGGCCGATTTTTCTGCCGCTCAGTGTAAAATATCGAATACATAAAAAAAGCTCTATAAAAGAAATTATATAATTAAAGTGTACACATAAAAATTATATATTAAAATTAATATTTGTATAATTAAAACAAGCAATTAAGTGGCAAGAATGAATGTGGTAGTCTAGGGAAAAAAGACGTGGCGCAATCATCGACACGCGCTGCTTCCGGAATATTCCACCACCTTTCTGACAATGTATGAATCTAGTTTGTAAGGACCAGGACTAATATTAAGAACATAATCAAAATTGTTCTTGATCACACTCGATTCAATTATATTTCTACCAACAAACGATTTACTAAAAATTAATTTGGAGGCATTTTTCCAGTCAATTGGATGGTTAGTATCTCTTACGCGAATGAAAATGGCGTTAGATTCCTGGCCGGTTATGCCGTATTTATGCTGCTTAATACGTAATTCTAGGGTCTTGCCAGTTTGATCAATGTAAAATTTATTACATAATGTGCATGGAATTTTATATACACAACCCTGTTCATTTAAAGGAGAGTTTTTATTCAATATATTCTTAATTATATCTAAATTTCTGAACGCGATATTTACGTTAAAAGTGCTCAGCAATTTCGACAGTTCAAGGAAATTTTCAGTAAATGGTAATGCTAAGACATTTTTAGTGGTATAAGGAGTTTTGTCTTTTACCTCGTAGAAAGTTTTCTTTGTAATTTTTAAGGATTTATCTATGCAGTTCTTTGAATATTTTAAATCAAACGCAATTTTATATATTATACTAATTTCATCATCAATGAACTCTCGGCTACACATTCGTAAGCATCTTAGGAACAAAGTAGAAAAAATGGGTTGTTGTTGTTGTTGTTTTTGTTTAGCCCACCCTGATCGAGCAAGCCGGCAGGACGCAGGTAACCGATCGCTCTCTTCGGAGTGGACCAGAGGTTCAGCGCACTAGTGATTGTGTTCGTTGTTGTGCTAGAACGGTACAGTCTGTCATAATGTGTTCAATTGTTTGTGGTGTGTCCTGGCACAGGTGGCAGGTGTCGTCTATGGAGTTGTCTAGTCTGTGTTTATATGTTAGTAAGTTGGGGTGATGTCCACATCGGAATCGTGCTAAGTTAACTCGATCCGATCTGCTCAGGCTGATCTCTGACCTGTTAATGGGTGGCGGCTTCGCACCTAGGACCGCATTCGGACCGAGTCGTGTCAGTGCTTTGTGGGTTAGGTGTGTGTATGTGTTTTCTGTACTGTGTGATGTCTGTGTGATTCAGGTTAACTGAATGTCCGGTTAGGTTAACTGAATGTCCGGTTAGGTTGTCATGATATTTTCGTTAGTTTAAAATTTAAATGAAATTGATGAGAGCAAACTTTTCTGGTTAATTTTGAGGTGTTTTGTACGAAACTGCCATCTGTTTCCTGTGCAAATGCGTTACTTAGGTTCTAGCAAACAATCAAAAGCACTTACCGGTGCGTTGAATTAGGTATTCCTTGAAGCCTACCGTTTTATTCCTGTGTCCCACAAACAGCCTACCTAACTCTCTCTTACATTACCAATTTAGAAGCTATAGACATTACCCCTAACTATACTTAAGTACGAATAACTTCCTACCCGATTGTCACCTTAGAAACATCACCTAATTATACTCAGCACCAAAGATTAGGTCAGATAGGAAAAAACATGTCTAGGCCAGACCAAAGCAATACGAACAGCCGCGTTGGTTCGTTTATGACTTGCTCTTGCCATTCAGCTTAGATTTAGTGATATTTACCCTCTAGTGACTTTTAGACTATATACATATATATACATACACGTCACCTCACTCCTCCCCTACAAGTTTAGTCTGTCAGGCGGATGAGGGACCCTAGACGACCTGCGGAGCGGGGTTGATGTAGTAGGATTAGGTGCAACCTGTATAGGCGGGCAAGTTGAACCATTTTCCGGAGGATCAGTTCTCTCTTCCGGAAGACTCTGGTCCTTCTGCACTTCAAGTTCCCATATCTGGTCCTGATGGCGTTTAATAGAACGACCATCTTCTAGTTGGCACTTGAAGGAAACAGGGCCCGTTCTCTCCTGCACAGTTGCAGGAACCCATTTTGGTCCAGCCCCATAGTTGCGAATCACAACTGGATCATTAGGTTTCGCTTCTAGAACTCTCCCTCTTTTAGTGTCGTGGTACAACTTCTGTTTTTCCTGATGGCGTAAAACTCGTTGTTGTAACGTTTCGTTTGGACGTAACAAATCGAAAACTGAACGAATTCCCCGGCCAATCAGAAGTTTAGAGGGAGACACCCCCGTCGTGGTGTGTGGTGTGTGGTGTTATTCAATATTTAAACAAAAATTTATCCAACACCACTTGCATTTCCTCCCCACGAGAATGACGCAAGGCCGACTTGAAAGTACGGACCATGTTTTCCGCGAGACCGTTAGTAGACGGGTGGAAAACACTAGACCGGACATGTCTAATGCCATTTAGGTGGACGAAGGAACGAAATTCCTCACTGGTAAAACAAGTACCATTGTCGGAAACCAGGACTACGGGTAAACCCCATCGAGCGAAAACTGAACGGAGTAAGCGAATAGTAACACCCGAAGTCGTGGAAGTGGTTGGAAAAATTTCCACCCACTTAGAGTAGGCGTCCACAATGACTAGGAAATAAGTATTATTTATAGAACCTGCATAGTCAACATGGATCCTATGCCACGGTATAGTAGGCCATTCCCAAGGATGAAGTGGACTTTTCCTTGGGAGATCTCTGTTCTCTAGGCAGCTTTGACAGGAACGAACCAATGATTCGAGTTCTCCATCTAAACCAGGCCACCAGAAATAAGCTCTCGCCAGCTCTTTCATTTTTGTTGCGCCCATGTGTTCAGCGTGAAGTTCCTTCACTAAATTCGACCTGCCTTTATTTGGAATAATCACTCTGTGGCCCCATAAGAGACAGCCATTTTGAATAGAGAGGCCAGACTGACGCTGAATAAAAGGCTGTAATTCACTCTCAACCTTAGTAGGCCAACCAACTGAGCAGAAATGGATGACCCTAGACAGAATAGGGTCTGATTTTGTCCACTGCTCTATTTGTACTGCAGATACTGGAGTGGATTCCAAAAACTCCACCAAGTGAACCCATTCTGTAGGTATAGGTACACAATCATTTGGATTTTCTAAGGGCAACCTACTTAGCGCATCAGCCGTACCTAGAAGTTTACCTGACCGATGTACTAAGTCAAATTTATAGGCTTGTAGAATCAGTGCCCATCGTTGAATCCTACCTGAGGCCATAACTGGAATATTTTTATTAGATGAAAATAAACCTAAAAGAGGCTTATGGTCAGTAATTAGTTTAAATTCATGACCCCATAGATAGAAATGAAATTTTTTTACTGCAAATACTAGGGCTAATGCTTCACGTTCCACTTGTGCATCGTCGTTCCGTCTCAGTTCTGTTCTAGAAGCAAAACAGATAGGCCTATCTACACCATCAATGTGGTGAGATAACACTGCCCCAATTCCATAAGAACTGCTGTCTGCTGAAACTACGAGAGGAAGTTTAGGATCATAATGCACTAGGAGAGTGGACTTTAGTAGTACGTCCTTTGAAGCCTCAAATGCTTCCTTTTGAGTTTTCTCCCATCTCCACTGTTCCCCAGATCGTAATAGCTTATTTAGGGGTTCAAGGAAAGTCGATGCATTAGGCAAAAATTTCCTATAAAAGTTTAGGAGACCTAAATAAGCTTGTAACTGTGTGATGTTTTGTGGAGGTGGTGCCTTTTCTATTGCTTCTAGTTTATCCACCGTTGGATGAATGCCTGAGGCATCTATGCGGAACCCTAAATATGAAACCTCGTTAGTGACCCATGAACACTTTTCTCTCTTTAGCTTAAGTCCAGCATCCCGGAGTCTTTTTAGAACCGTGGTTAATCTAGTTAGGTGTTCTTTTTTAGTCGAACCTGAAATGAGGACATCATCTAGAAAGCAAAGTACCCCTGGAATGTGACCTAGAACTTGGTCCATTGTCCTCTGAAAAAAACCCGGAGCCGATGCTATTCCATAGCATAGCCTATTGTACTTATATAGGCCTCGGTGCGTATTTATGATAGTTAATTCTTTAGAGTTTTCATCTAAACTTAGTTGAGCATAGGCTTGGGACATATCGAGTTTTGTGAAATATTTACCCCCAGCAAGAGAGCTAAATAATTCATCAGGCTTGGGTATAGGATAGCAATCTAGAAGGACGGCTCTATTTGCTGTTAAACGGTAATCCCCACATAACCGCACGGACTTGTCCGGTTTTAGTACAGGAACTACTGGGGCAGCCCACTTAGCGTGTGTGACTGGTTCAATAATTTTATCTTTTAGCAGCCTGTCAATTTCTAAATCCACCTTCTCCCGCAGTGCATGCGCAATTGAACGAGCCTTACAAAATTTCGGAGTTACATTAGGGTCTACTTCTATGCAGACCTGATGGCCCTTTAGGTTGCCTACTTCAGGCCCAAAAATAGAAGAAAACTCCCTTAACAATGAGTCTATGTCAGATGGATATGAGAGTGTATGCACATCTGCCTGACCCCTTGGCAAGATTTTGTCAATTGGCATTTTCAAAGCATCAATCCAATCACGGCCTAGTAGAGTAGGCCCTTGCTCATCCACCACTAAAAGGGTTAAAGGATGAGACAAAGTTTTCTGGTTGAGTGTAACTGTGACGTATGCTTCTCCACAAATAGGTATTTGTATGTCTCCATATTTTTTTAAAATCGTTTAGATGCATGTAGTTTAGGTGTGTTTTTGAAATCTTATCAAAAACTACCTTGGACATGACCGTCGGGCAGCACCCGTATCCAATTCTAGAGGAACTGTAATTCCATTTAGGCCTACCTCTACAATATATGGGCCTGTATTTTTCCCACTTTGCTGCTCATAGAATAGGTACTCCACTCCAATGTTCGAAGTATTTCCCTTTTGAGGATTTATACTAGAAATGTTAAAATTAGAATTTTCACCCTTTGTTTTCTTTGAAAAACACACTTTAGCTATGTGGCCTATTTTACTACAGTTTCGGCAAACTGCTTCTTTAAAAGGGCAATCTTTCTTCCAATGGTGTTTTCCACACCCTGTACATGGCTTGGAAGGCTTAGTAGAATTAGTAGGCTTAGTCGTATTCGCCTCATACCTTTTATTTGCCTGTCTAGTAGGCTCGTTAGGTCTGCCACGCCTCGAAGATTTAAAGCTATTTACGTGTTGGGCTTTACTACTATGATTTCCAAAAGCTCTAACATCTTTAGCAGC
The DNA here is from genome assembly GCA_023014485.1 of Bathynomus jamesi. NCBI lineage: Eukaryota > Metazoa > Arthropoda > Malacostraca > Isopoda > Cirolanidae > Bathynomus > Bathynomus jamesi. Next base: position 580,335 of record JAJOZX010000674.1, read on the forward strand.
TGCTTCTCTAGCCGTAGCTATTTCTACAGCCTGACTAAAAGTTAGGTCCTGTATGGCTAATAGGGCTCTCTGGGTAGACTCCTCTTTGAGACCCATTACAAACCTATCTCTTAGCATTTCATCTAATTTGTCCCCAAATTTACACGTACGGCTATGGCTTTTTATTCCTGCAACAAACTCTGCAATGCTTTCATTTCCCGTCTGATGCCTTGAATAAAATTTGAAACGTTCATAGATGAGAACTACTCGGGGTTTGTAGTGATCGGTTAGGGCCTGTACCAATTCATTATAGGTGCAAGTTTCCGGTGCTTTAGGAGAAACTAGGTCCATAACTAAACCAAACGTTTTAGGGCCTATTATAGTTAAAAAGGTAGGTACTTTCTTAGCATCCGGAATGGAATTTGCCTCGAAAAACAACCTCACCCTAGTGGCATAAGCTTCGAAGTCCTCCCCATTGTCTTCGTAGGGGCTTATATGGCCAATCACGACATGCTAGAGCAAAACCGAATTTGGCCAAATCACGTGAAGTAGGTTAGGTTAGGTTTAAATTTGGTCTAGTTACTCCCCAGTTAGGGCTGAATAGTGCATTTTATTAGAGTTAGGGCTGAGTAGTAATTAGTTTTAGAGTTAGTACTGAGTAGTAATTAGTTTTAGAGTTAGGGCTGAGTAATTAGTTTTAGAGTTAGGGCTGAGTAGGAATTAGTTTTAGAGTTAGGGCTGAGTAGGAATTAGTTTTAGAGTTAGGGCTGAGTAGGAATTAGTTTTAGAGTTAGGGCGGCGGGACCTACGCTATAGTACGGTAGCTTACCCACACAAACAAACCAAATCGGACGACCCACTAGGCTACATCCAATTTTCCAAATAACCACTTGAACCCAATAAGCCAAATTAACCCAATGAGCCAAATTTAACCCAATGAACAAAATTTAACCAAATGAGCCAAATCCCATCCTCGTCGCCAAATGTGATAGCGTGGGGTAGACACCCCAGTTAGGTTACTTAGGTTCTAGCAAACAATCAAAAGCACTTATCGGTGCGTTGAATTAGGTATTCCTTGAAGCCTACCGTTTTATTCCTGTGTCCCACAAACAGCCTACCTAACTCTCTCTTACATTACCAATTTAGAAGCTATAGACATTACCCCTAACTATACTTAAGTACGAACAACTTCCTACCCGATTGTCACCTTAAAACATCACCTAATTATACTCAGCACCAAAGATTAGGTCAGATAGGAAAAAACATGTCTAGGCCAGACCAAAGCAATACGAACAGCCGCGTTGGTTCGTTTATGACTTGCTCTTGCCATTCAGCTTAGATTTAGTGATATTTACCCTTTAGTGACTTTTAGACTATATACATATATATATATACATACACGTCACCTCAGCCATTTCGTACAAAACACCTCAAAATGGACCAGAAAAGTTTCTCATCATACAAACAGACTGGGTGTAAAAATGAATAATCACAGAAATTTTTATTGTGGGCACACTAGGGGCCACTTCGGCCCATCAAGGTGGCTCCACTATGTAAAAACTGCATGTACATTGGCAACAACCAATTTTTACGAAACTAATTAATTATCAATTTAAAACTAGAGAGAGAATCTCTGGATCCAGAGGATCAGTCATAATAGGCTACTATCCACAAATATGTTACTCTCTATAGGTATCTATTTATAACTGACATGCAAATATATCAGATCCAAAGAATCCAGTCAATTTCATTATGGTATCCATCAATAGCAGTACTTTGCCAACCAAAAATAAGTCGGTCCATATCAATTGTGGATCAAGTCACAATTTACAACCATATACATTACAATATATATATTTAGGAGGAAAAGTGTAGGTATGGCTGTAAAGACTGTACAGTAATGTAGAAATGTGTGTGCACCCATTTTGGGTCTCTCATTTAAAGGTGTTTGTGGGGCAAGTGAAGATCATGAGTTTTTCAATACCTCACAGTACTATTGGGGGCACTGCTCGGCAGAGGAATCTCTTTAAATCAGGTATGTAAGGACAGAGTATCCCCTAACCCAAGATGCTGCCACCATATATCCCACAACACTTGTTGAGCTATAGGATTTATCACCTAAATGCACATAATATATATGAAGTAAACTAGTACCATTCATGCAATAAAAATGGGCTTAAACACTATCACCAGATGTCCCTTGCAGACATCAAACTATTCAACCTTCTTTTGAAAGAATCAAGTGTATCTGAAGTCACCACTACTTCTGTCAGACTTCCAAAACTTAATTACTCTGTTTGTAAAACTTTTCTTAAATTTGTTCTACATTTTGGCTTAAATAATTTCATACTATGACCTCTAGCCTGGTTATTGTGATCTTTAATGAAAAGAGAATCAAAATCTATCTTATCCAACCATGGGCGCCCGCAGGTAGGGGCAATGGGGGGCGCTTGCCCCCCCCCTGGAAATGCCAAGAAAATATATTAAATATTTTCTAAGAAAATATTTATATCCTAAACTTGCTGAAAAGTATCCAACTGCCTCCTAAAGGGTGAAAATTTTTATTTGTGTGCATGATAAAAGGTTCCTACCTTTTTATTTGTTCAGAAGTCCCCCCTTAAAATTATCATGTGCATTGTATGTATATACAATATATATTTGCATTTTCCATTACAGAAAATGCAACACTAAACTTGCTTAGAATTAACCTGCTGGTTCCTAAGGGGTCAAAAGTTTTTTGCTTGCTCCGGTCCCTACCTATTAATACATTAAATTTTGCCCCCCCTTGGAAAAAATCCTGCGGGCGCCCATGTATCCAACCCTTTTATCATTTTATGCACCTCTATCATATCACCTCTTAACCTCTTCCTTTTTATTGAAAACATGTTTAGATACGCCAGTCTTTCCTTATATGTCAATTGTCTTAGAGATGGGATCATTCTTGTTGCTTGTTTCTGTACTTTTTCCAGTTTTTCAATATCTTGTATCAAATAGGGACTATTAAATTGAATACAGTATTCAAGGAGGGGTCTCACATATGAAATGTATAGTTGCTTTATAATATTGGATGATTTGTATTCAATGTGTGTGTGCGCATGAGATTGAGTCTAGCATTTACTTTATTTCTGATTACCATACAGTGATTCAAGGGTTTAAGTTCATTAGTCACAGTGACACCCGAGTTTTTCTCTTTATCATCATTTTTAATCCAAATTCCATTCATATTGTATTCAAATTCTAGATTTTTTGGCCCAATATGCATAACCTTGCACTTATCAACATTAAATTTCATCTCCCACTTATCTGCCCAGGCTGTTACTCTAAGTCTTTTTGTATTGTCATTGCTCCTGCTACTGACTTAACATTATTGTTAAAAAAGTGGTTAGAAATAACCGCATATATTTCCAAATAAAATATAAACAAAATAAATAAAAATAACAACCCTCGTTTCTAACCAACTAGTGAAGTTGGGTTTCCCTAATTAACAAAAAGAAAAAAAAAAAAGTTTCTGAGATAAAGAAAAAGAGAGCTTTGTCTATTCTTGAAAATTTTTGACTGCATGAAGCCGGTAGCGGGCTAGTTTTTTCGAAAAGTAAAATTCTCGTGGTTCCCCAACTAACCGGGCAACTTAAAGTCAACCTTTAAACCTCACAACCTTTAAATCTTATCCTTAATAACCACTGCAATTAAACAAAAACCCTGTTTAACTAAATAGATGCCTATCAGAACTAGGTATAAGTAAGTTAATTAAAGAAAATAACTAAGAGAAAAACTAGGTACCTAGAAGAAACTCGAACCGGGCTACAACTGCCCTAACTCAATAATTAAATGGCTGTTATAGCCCCTATTAAAACTTAAAGGCAATATAGCCCTAACTTAGCGAGTAAAACCTTCAAAACCTTAAACCTTTAAAAACAAAAACTTAAGGGCAATACAGCCCTAGCCTAACTTAACCTGCAAAACCTAGGTCTGGGAAATAGCCCCTACAAATAAATAACCTAGCAGTGTGTTCAGTGGCGGTCCTAGCTTACATGACGCCCTGGGCGAACCTCACCTTCAGCCCCCCCCCCTTGTTCGCCAACACACACACATTCGAATCCCCCCAAAATAAAGGACAGACACAACTCTTTCACAAAATAACTTTGGTACTTGTGGGTTCTCTGTCGCCACTTTTTAATATTTTGTTATTTATTTATTTTTATATATTAAGAGAAGAGGATTCTTTATACTGTATGGCATTGATGATTGGTTAGGTTAAGTTGTGCTAGTTTGGTTAAATAAAACGGTATTTAACCAAACTAGCATGACTTAACCTAACCAATCGTCACTGCCGTACAGTATAAAGAATCCTCTTCTCTTAATATATAAAAATAAATAAATAAAAAAAATATTAAAAAGTGGCGACAGATAACCCACAAGTACCATAACTTTTTATTGGACTAATTGTTGGAACTTCAGAACCAAAACAAAGACTCAAATTTCTGAATTTTACAAATCCTTCATCACGTAAATAGAATAACTCACTTAAGAGAATGTAATTATGATACTATGAACAGGAAAAATATAAATTAAATTGCACAATTGCCATAAATAAACTAGAGAATCAAATTTCTAAATTGTACAAATGCTCTATCACATAAATAGAATAAGACACTTAAGAGAGGGTAATTATTATGCTACACTTTGAACAAGAAACAAAATAAATTGCACCACAGCACAACTGCCATCTAAAGCCTGACTCTTCTTACCTTCCTTGATGCAAAGTCATTGATCTTTTATTATTTATTTTATTTTTTTTTTATTTTTTTCTTTATTTATTCTTATTTTTATTTTTATTTTTTTGCAGGCGCTCATGCTGCCCCTCCACAAATGCCGCCCTGTGCGGCTGCCCATATTGCCCATATGAGGAACCGCCACTGAATATGGGCAGCCGCACAGGGTGGCATTTGTGGAGGGGCGGCATGAGCGCCTGCAAAAAAAATAAAAATAAGAATAAAGAAATAAATAAAAAATAAAATAAATAATAAAAGATCAATAAATATATTTTTATTAATAAAAAACCATCTATTGCATTTTCCATAAACCTTCCCATAAAAGACCTAAACAATGCAAAATGCTTCTAGATTAATATTATTAGGAATAAAGACCCATACTTTAACATATGTAATATTATTTTTCTGGGTTTGGTTAAATAGTGAAATGTATATTATTTATTACAGAATGAATCTTCACACTAAGCCACTAAGGTCTGTCAAATAACCGCAAATGGATAAGAAGAGGTCAAAGCTATCAGGTGCTCAGTTTAGAAAAAAGAGGAAAGAAGAAGAGGAGAAACGAGCAAAAGATAAAGGTATAGAGCTATGTCATCTACTCTTCACTGCTATATTGCACTGCTATTTTGTGATATAGCTTTCTGAGTCATTTGAAGTGTACTATTATGTATATAATTAGCCATTAACCAAGGAGGTTGTATTATTCATTTGTTTCCTATTCTAAAAGTTTAATAAATTGTGCTTAATAACATGTTAAATTAATTGTACTAGCCTATTCATGCATTGGTCTGTTATGTTCTATTTTACTATTTGCAGGGGCACTTTTGAAATATTTTGGAACACCTCTGCCACTAGCCAGGATGAGAAGCTGTCTACTTCTGCCATTATTGAGGCTGAGGAGCCATCTACCTCCTCAGCCTCACATATGTCTCCACAAATGCAGTCTGATCCTGAGGATGAAGACCCATTTGCTTCTACTTCTCCCCGGCAGGACTCTTCAGGTGAGTTTGTGTGCACATATGTCTGTGCGTGTGTGTGTGTGTGTGTGTGTGTGCATCCCTGCAAAGCATTTTGCAAACAGTTATAAATTATAATGTTATTATCACTGGGTCTGTGTTACTGGGTATGTGTGGTGTTTCACCACTATAATTCCATAACACCCCACCATAACAAAGTGCTGTGAATAATGTGTTATCTAACTTAGGTGTGTATACTAATGAGTAATGCTCTTGTTCTTTCTATTAGAAAGGCCTGGAGCAGAATCGCCTCCTGAGGATGAGTCTCTGTCCACCGACCCTGCTAACTGGCCTTCAGTTCTGACTGAGAGAATTCGGACACAACTGGTTTCCAGGGGACCAAGTCAAGTACCATCTGACTTTGTATTCCCTAGAAACGACAGTGACGGAAGAAGTTTCCACCATCAATACTTCAGGAAGTCATTGGTTAGTGGGGAAAATATAACCAGAAGTTGGTTGGTCTATTCCTTAAAAAACAACAGCCTTTTCTGTTTCTGTTGTACATTATTTTCCAAGAGGAAAATAAATTTAACAAGTTTGGGACTCTTGGACTGGAAGCATGCAAGCTCATTGCTCACATCACATGACAACAGTTCAGAACACCTAAATTCTATGAAAATCTGGAAAGAACTGGCAGTGAGGATGAGAAAGGGGGAGACCATTGACAAGCTGTTGCTGAAGCAGAGAGGAGCTTTTCAAAGCTGAAGCTCATCAAATCCTACCTGAGGTCAACTATGTCACAGGAACGCCTTACCAGTCTGGCCATCATCAGTATAAATCATACAATTGCTGAGCAGATTTCATATGATGATTTAATTCATGACTTTGCATCAAGGAAGGTAAGAAGAGTCAGGCTTTAGATGGCTGTGGTGCAATTTATTTTGTTTCTTGTTCAAAGTGTAGCATAATAATTACCCTCTTAAGTGTCTTATTCTATTTATGTGATAGAGCATTTGTACAATTTAGAAATTTGATTCTCTAGTTTATTTATGGTAGTTGTGCAATTTAATTTGTATTTTTCCTGTTCATAGTATCATAATTACATTCTCTTAAGTGAGTTATTCTATTTACATGATGAAGGATTTGTAAAATTCAGAAATTTGAGTCTTTGTTTTGGTTCTGAAGTTCTAACAATTAGTCCAATAAAAAGTTATTTTGTGAAAGAGTTATGTCTGTCCTTTATTTTGGGGGGATTCGAATGTGTGTGTGTTGGTGAACAGGGGGGGGGGGGGCACTGAAGGTGAGGTTCACCCAGGGCGTCATGTAAGCTAGGACCACCACTGAGTGTTAAATAATAACTTAAAACTTAACAAATAAAATTCAAACCTGGAAACTAAATGAAACTTATGGATTAGTTAGAAACAGAAAGGGTAACATTCAACTGGCAACTTCATTTTTGGTACGGTAAGTCTAAATTAATTTTAATGAATTTGGCTTCACCATAGTTAGTAATCTGGCTGCTGACCAAATTTTAACCTGAAAACCACTGCAACCTACAGTGAAAAAGTCTGTAGCTATGTTGACTGTGTCTAAATAGGCCATTATTATTTCTATAATTACTGTCTTTATTTAAAGTAAAGGTAATTTTTTACTATCAGTCCGGTCTCTGGAAACTGAAAATAAAGTTTGCCATAAGACTCTACATTTTTTTAAACAACTTTTATTAAGTACAATATGAAGGCAAATGCCGATTAAAGCTATAAAATTAATGTTAAGAAATTATTTTTTTTGAGCGATAAAATTGCGGATCATGTTTTTGGGAGTGATAAAATGGCTGATCCCACAAAGGTTAGGAAGGTACCGCTAACAAAATTGGGTGGTTTGACTTAAACTCATAAGATTTTAGTGTCACGATGGTGTCGGTTTGCGACGGTTGTAATTATTCACTGTGTTTAACTTCATGCAAATTTTTTGATGATGAAGAGGCTGCATTTAATTTTTATGTAGAACACGGTGTATTGCTAAAATAATTTATTTGCCCTAAGAAAAACAAGGAAGATATTGTTTGTGGTAATAAGTGTGTGTTCGATAAAAAACAGAAAAGCATTTCGTTGCCATAGGTAAGAGTAGTACCTAAAATTAGGTTAGGTTAGGTGGGTTAGGTTAGGTTAGGTTAGTGTAGTTTTACGGTATATATAATATATACAGTGAATATATACAATGTTCGTTTTACTACATATATATAAATGTATATATATATATATATATATATATATATATATATATATATATATATGAATAGAAACGACATAAGTGTTAAGGAACGTTTCTGCACACGAGGAGGAGAGATAACGAATAATGAAAAATGAGGCGAACCGCCCGGGCGGTTCGCCTCATTTTTCATTATTCGTCTCTCTCCTCCTCGTGTGCAGAAACGTTCCTTAACACTTATGTCGTTTCTTTTCATTTATATACTGCGCGGTCATTGCAGTTATATGCATATATATATATATATATATGTACCTTTTAGGTCACTTATGTTGGTTGTTTCTACAATTTCCATAATTTATATATCAATGGATTCGTTTTTACATCGCGAATGCGCCCTAGATAGTCTCTACTGAAGGAATTACCCGCATTTTAGGGTATTTTTTCACACTTATACCCCAAAACAAACTTCGTGTCCTAACTTAGTGTTGGGCCAGTTCCCTCACTTGAGACTATCCAAATCGCATTCCTGGTGTAATAACGAATCCATTGATCTATAAATTATGGGAATTGAAGAGACTGGACTGATAGTAAAAAATTACCAAAGTAAACTTAACCTTAATATTATACCTAAACCTAAATAATCTCAAAAAAAAAAAAAAAGTTTTTCATTAAAGTTTTCAATAATTATGGCCTAATTTTGGGTTATTACAGTATATAGAAAATGGCGCAACCCGAAATATGATGTAAAAAACATTTTATTAGGTCAATTTCGATGTGCTGAAGCCAAATCTGTTAACCATTTGGTGTGCAAATTACATTTTTACAGATTATAAATAAAATTACAAATTTTTGAAGTTCATTCATTTGCCCATCATTTATGTTTTGGTTCCAATAATTTTGCTCCGCGAGTCAAAGTAGTTCTTAACAGAAGCAATTTTATAACCCTTTTAAAATGCGCCCTTTTAATGTTTGTATAGCAATGGAGTGTGAAGGGTGTTCTGTTAGATACATTGAAGCTATTGTAAAGTGTTACGAAAATGATGAAGAAGCAATTCTATAATTTTTGAAGTTCATTCATTTGCCCATCATTTATGTTTTGGTTCCAATAATTTTGCTCCGCGAGTCAAAGTAGTTCTTAACAGAAGCAATTTTATAACCCTTTTAAAATGCGCCCTTTTAATATTTGTATAGCAGTGGAGTGTGAAGGGTGTTCTGTTAGATACATTGAAGCTATTGTAAAGTGTTACGAAAATGATGAAGAAGCAATTCTATTTTTCCAAAAACATAGTGTTTTGCTTTCTGAGTTGTGCCCAACGTGTGGTTATTTTATTAGGTTAGGTTAGGTTAGTTTTCATGTGCTTGTTAGCCATTTTTTAGGCAAATGCTTCAAAATAAGAGTAAAATATAAATAACATTTACTCTAATTTGAAGCATTTGCACACCAAATGGTTAACAGATTTGGCTTCAGCACATCGAAATTGACCTAATAAAATGTTTTTTACATCATACTTCGGGTTGCGCCATTTTCTATATAATTACCTAATTTTGTATCAGCAAATTTTGAGGTTTTACATGATAGGCCTTTCTCTAAATCATTTATATAGACAACAAAAAGCAGAGGTCCCAGCACAGACCCCTGGGGGACTCCACTTCATACAGGTCTCCAAGTAGACTTATTTCCATTTAGATGAACTCTGTTTTCTGTTTCTCAGTCATTCTTCTATCCAGTCAGCTATATGACCTCTTATACCATGGGCTCTAACTTTTACCAACAATTTTGTATGAGCAACAGTATCAAATGCATTTGCAAAGTCTAAGTATACTATATCTATCAAATGCAATAGGACTCCATCATAAAATTCAATCAAGTTGGTTAGATAGGATCTTCCATTTTGAAAGCCATGCTGGCTATCATTTATGAGGTTGCACCCTTCAAGGAACTTGGTAACTTTACCTCTAATGATACTTTTGAGTAATTTGCAAATAATGTTGGTGAGGCTGATGGGTCTGTAGTTTTTTTGCCAAGTTTCTATTTCCTTTTTTAAAGATTGGAGCCACATTTGCTTTCTTCCAATCCTGGAATTTCAGTACATATCAATGATTTATTAAAAATAATTTCTAGTGCCTGTGCTATATTCTTTTTGGCAGATTTTATGACTATTGGATGCATTTCGTCTGGCCCTGGAGATTTTTCCATTTTTAATTTATCTTGCTTTTAGGATATCTAGTTTTGTTACCCTTAATTCATTTATTTCTCTATCTTGCCCTGGTAGTATAAGATCAGGAATATTATTGAAATTTTCATTTGTGAATACTAATGAGAAGTATTTGTTCAGTTATTTCAAGATCATCTATAATTTTATCTATATGGAGGGGCCAATTTTCTTTCACTCTACTTTTCAAATTGAAGTGACTGAAAAACTTCTTTGGTTTGTTTTTTGAATTCTTGGCTAGGCTTTTTTCCAGGTCTCATTTGCTATCTCTGATTGCTTTCTTGCAAATGCTTCTTTTACTTTTATATATTTCAGAGTCTGTGCCATTTTTAGTTCTTTTGAATTTATGAAATGCTTTTGTTTTTTCTCTGATTGCTCTTTTTACATTGCAGTTTATCCAAGGTTTTTTATTTTTTCCAGTTCTGATTTTACACTGGGATATGCTTCCTTTGTATGTTCATTATCATACTTTTAAATTTTTCCTACATACTAGTTACTGTCTGTTCAGGCTGTAGAATATCTGTCCAATTTATTTGACACAGATCATTTACTAGTCCATTTATATTTCCTCTTTAAAATCTAGGATTTCTACTTTTTCACTAGGTCTTGAATTACAAGCAATATTAAACCGAAGGATACGATGATCACCTGAACCTAGTGTTTCTGAAACTGATATATCCTGGAAGGTATCTGGATTATTTGTTAGAATTAAATCTAGAATGGCATTGGCCCTGGTTGGCTCCTTTACTAACAGTTAAACCATTCTCAATTATACAGTCTAAGAATCTCTCATTACTTTCTGGTGTTTGTAATATTTCCCAGTCTCTATGCCTATAATTGAAATCTCCAACAATAATAATAATGCTTGTCATTGCTTTATTTATTTCATCTAAGTTTATTTTCTACATACTTATTTCCTTTACTTTTGGGGATTCCTCCAACTGAACATCCCTCAGGTGGTCTATAGATACCCCCTATCCTGATTTTCCTGGCATTTTTATGCCCAATATCTATTCATACAGATTCAACTATTTCTTCTTTAACGGAGGTAACTTCAACTGGATTCTTTGGTACAGTTAGGTCAATACCAGATCCTTTTTCTATAATTTTATTACTAATTCTATTTATCCCTGCACCTGGATAATGGTAAGCTATGCTACCTCTAAGTAATTTAGATCCTAGGCCCCTCACTTGAGTCACCTATAATGGATGCTGGTTCAAACACGCCTATAGCTTTAGTGCCTAGGTTTATATGAGTGGATTATTATTACTAAAATTTTTTATAGAAAATGAATGAAATCTATTTGTTAATTCTATTAAAACATTTTCATTTGGTTTTAAAATCCTTGGTTTCCAGGTTTTCTTTGGCATTTCCCACTCATTTGGCCAATTTTGCATTGACCTATGTTGCTAAGTTAGGTCCTAGGCTTAAAAATTTTGTTGACTCACTAACTTTGATAGGGTACTATCAAGTTATATCAAAATAGTTACTCAGGTTACCATGAACAGAAATACAGTTGTCATTGCATGGCCCAAACATGTATTTCTGTTCATTTGCACAAGAAATGAAGGCCACACCCGAACAGAGCACACCAAAATACACATTATAGCCAAAACAGGAAATATATATTATTAAAAAAAAGTACATTTGAACCAATTTGCACAACGTAAGATATTTTTTCTTAGTCAGTTTTGAATGGCAATTCAATATATTATACTTTTTTGATCGTGCGTGAGTGGGTGAAAAGATGAATATTAACCTAAAATTATTTAAACTGGTAAATTTTTAGTGTATATTACAGGCTTTGTAAATCAAAATTGTTTTTCTGATGGTTTTTTGATGCGGTTTGAATGAAGGTTAATTTCGTTCAAACAAAAAAAAATAATTGGGAAAATATTTTAATATATAACCTAACCTAAAATTACAAAATTCCTCAAAAGCCTGTAATGTAATTTTGTAAAAAAATACCTAAACAAAGTAGGGTGTTCTTCCACTTTCCCTGTGTTAAATTAATTTACGGTTAATTGAATGCCTGGTTAGGTCAACTGTATGCTCTTAATGATTGGTTAGGTTAAGTTGAATTTTTTAGTTTTAATAAAAATTGGTAAATATTGGTTTTATAATGAGAGCAAACTTTTCCAAAACTTTTCCAAAAAATCATTTTTTTATTTTTGTTACCCTAAAATAATGATATATTTAGAAACTACAGTTAATTTTACATATTTTATCATTTAAGACTTACTACACTACCACAATTAGGAGCTGAGATATTTACGTTTGAAAATTATTGGTTTTTTCATTTTACCCAAATTTGGTCAAGCCATAAAATTTGACCAACTTGACCAATTTTCAAAAAAATTTAGAAATTTGTAATTTGGACCTAAACCAACCTCACACCAAGTTTCATGAATTTTGAAGAGGTTACTGTGTACTTCATTTGTCTATTTCTTGTAGAATTACCTAGCAGCCAATAGGATGTCATTGTCCAGTACTCACCAGTAGACTACTTTTTCTGTGCAGCATTGAGTTTGTAATGCCTTTGGCTATCATGCCACCAATTTGAGAGGTGGAAAATGAGGGTCTTCCACTCCCTATAAAACAAACCAGGAGTCAAGTTGGCTGCTTGCAAGTTTTTTGTAAGGGTATATGGATGGCAAAGCAAGCTTTCAAATTCCTTCACTTGCTCCCATTGAACTTCAGTCATTGTGACATCCGGGTTGGCTATGTCACTAAGGAAAGGTTTTAGGTCAAGAACATGCTGAATCAAGTATGTACTCCCCCACTGAGTTGCTTGATCCAAAATTGCCCCTTTTCCAGCATGTTGCTTCAGTAGAGCAGTAGGTGTTCTAGCAGCCACCATGACATTTTGCAACTTGCCAATAAGACTGGCTGCATGTTTTTATCTCAAGCCATCATGAATTGCCAGTTGTAGCCTATGGACACCACAGAGCATGTGATGGATCTTGGAGGGCCTTGCAGCAGCATCCACAAATTCATATAAAGTATCACTGCCATTGTCTGAAACTTCATCATCAAAATCATCTTTGTTCAGCTTCTTGATGGTGCTCATCATGTTGGTGGCATTGTCAATCACGATCAATAAGACTTGTTCTTTACCAATGTCATACTCTTCCAGAATGTCCATCACTAGTTGTTGGAGATAGTAATGTGTGTGTTGGGCTTCAGTGTCCCTTACTACCAATGTGCGTGTGACCACCACTTTTCAATCATCCACAAATTGAACATTGATCTTGAAGTAATTAAAACACTGGCATGTGCAGGCATCCATCTTCAGAAAAATGAACCATCCACGAAGAAATTCCTTGAGTGCATGCTTCTGCTTTTTTGCCTCCTCCAGTACCAGACTTTGAATACTGTTCCTTTCTAATGAAACACCAAGTTTACAGGCCATTTCCCCATTCAAACCAACAAAAGCTCGGGTAGAGAAGAAGCTCAGAGGGACAGCATTCTTAACCACCATTTCAATGATGCAGCCCTTGAATTTATCTGCCATCATGGACATGGTAACCTTTCCACTCTCAAAATACTTGGTAACGAGAGCTTGATGATTTGAAGAACTTTGGCCAGGAGCAGCAGCAGCATCATCCTTACTTTCGACATCCTTTTCAGTAACAACCTTCAACACCTTGGGATGTGGTGTTGTAGATGATGCTTTAGATTTGATGTTCTCCTCTGGGCACTGGTTCCTTCGTCTGAGTAAGCACTAATTTTGGTGCCACAGGTTTTCTCCATCACTGTCACTTAGCACCTGAAAAACTTTCCATCGTCAGTGATTGAGAAATATTAAAAAACGCGGATTTTGGCTTTGATCGATGCGCCATCACAAAGATTGTTGATAGTGATGTGTTTCTGAAAGAAAAATATAAAATGAGGGAAAGTAAATTTATGCTGAGAGCTTTAATACATAGTACAAATGATGAAATTCATCTGTGATATATATATATATATATATATATCAGTGGCAAACCATCTAGCTTCTACTTTTGCTGCTGTTTCTTCCTCTGCAGTTAGCTCCCTCATACCCACCCCTAAAAATAGTTCTTCACCATGCATGAACTACAGGTGGCACTGGCCTCTCGATGATCCCCTTGTCCTGGCTTGGACAGTATCCCCTACAGCAGCGTTTCTTAACCTTTTTCGACACCAGCACCCCATGTAGTTAGGTCTAGGCAGTCCAGCACCCCCTTCACCTGGTTAGTAGCAAAAAGCACCACGCAAATACAAAAATAAGAATGAGTACAATTTATAGCTGACCAATAATATTTTGAATAAAAAGATATAAAGTTAAAGCAAAGTGAATATACATTTAAAAGCAGCACATTTAGAGTAAAAAATAAATGAGGAAAATTTTAAAACGATATTAAAACAAGAGACAGAATTATATTTACAAATTCAAACCTAAATACTTTCTTGAATATATAACAATATAATAAAATACTTGTTCTTGAATATAACAATAGATCAAGTGGCCAAAAGAAGAATAACAGTCAAGGAGAATTACTTACCCCTTAATCTTGGGGTCAAAATCATGCAAAAAAAAAAAAAAAGTAAATTTCTTATGATACAGTCAACGTCTTCCTTAATATTAATGGTGATAATGTAAATGTGCAATCTCTCATACAATGATATCTGTTAATAAAATAGAAAAGATTAGGAGTTTGGTTAATGGACCTAACATATCCATGCTGCACATGACAGAAACCCTTTTCCAGCACCTCCTAAAATCGATTTCAGGACCCCCTGCGGGGGTATAAGCATGGTAGTATAGTAAATTATAGGTAATACTAATATACTTATTAGATTAAAGGAAGAAAAACATGGAATGTTTAAAACAATAAAAAACAGACTACCTTCGTTTTAAAAAAAAAAAAAAAATGACATCACTAAACACCACTCACCCACTGCCTCGCTGAGATATGTACCACACTAAGTACGAATTGATGGTAAAATAAAGAAAGGAAAAAAAAAGTTAATAGTTTACTAAACAAATTACACACACATCAATAATATTACTGTATGTATTATAAATATACTTTTAAGAGCTCTGTAGATATGAAATTATGCTAAATGTATACAAATTTACCCTGACAAACTTTTACCTTCTAGTAACTGTGTGTCCAATTGGATGTGAACTATGCATAAACTCCTATACAAATTATATAAGCCGTCTTAGATAAGAAATAACCTGGTAAAATGCTTCTTTATAATCAGCAGAAAAAACAAAACCTAAACAGATGTTATATTGTTAAAAAAAAACTTGGAAAATAATGTAAACATTTACTGGAAAAAAAATGGTTTCTGCACATGCCAGTGACATCACTCATGTGCCATCTATTGAGTAAAATAAAAATGGCTTAATGTGTATGTCTGGATACAAAGTTATATAAGAGAGAGGCATTTTTTCTCACTGAAGTATTATTAGGATTTAGGTAAGTAAAAAAAATAATTGAAGTTAGTGTGTCCAATTGATCTGAAAATATGACAAAGGGTTAAAAAGACATTCTAATCAGGCGGACATTCTGAGAAAACACACACAGTTTCACGCCTAGAAAATTCTGAGAAACCATGTGCAATTGAAAATTTCAAGGAAACGTGTGTAGTTTTAAGATTTGGAGTTGGGGGATTTGTACCGACTCCGACTTCACCCAAAAATAACACACTTGACTCCACAACCCTGGTTTTAAGTTACTTATTTAAAAAAGTAATCTTGAGTGCAAGGGGGTAATAAGCTATTGTAATTTTATTTTACCCGAGTCAATTTCTCTTGGCATATTTATATACGAGTGACATAGCCTACATTTATTGATAATTTTATGCATGTTCATTAGGGTGGTCCACAACAGCGTTTTTTTGGAATTTTAAATTCGGTCACATCTGCCCTTATTCTATTCCCCCACAAGAATAAACGTGCCAAATATCTCTGCTCTAGGACCTTTTTATGGACTCGCTCAAAATGAAACAATTTGAATAATGACTTGACAGTTTGACTGGAACATTTATTGAACAAG
Source organism: Bathynomus jamesi (assembly GCA_023014485.1). Lineage (NCBI taxonomy): Eukaryota > Metazoa > Arthropoda > Malacostraca > Isopoda > Cirolanidae > Bathynomus > Bathynomus jamesi. The sequence goes on from JAJOZX010000674.1 coordinate 596,496, forward strand.
GATAATGACTTGACAATTTATGATATACAGGGTGATCAAAAAGTAACGCAACCCATGGGAAAATGATTTATTTCAGAGCAAGTGCTGGAAGTGGGCACCATTCTGTGCTTCACACAAGTGGATACGGTGATTCATGTTCTTAAAGACCCTTTGCAACGTTTCCTGTGAAATTGCATCAACACACTTCTGAATCATCACCTGCAATTCTGGAATACTGTGCGGGTGAGTGACATATGTGACATATCCTCGCTTGATAGAGGATTTGTTTGGAGCACCTCTTCCATACATTTCCATGAAGGCCTCCTGCGTCTGGGCATAGCTTCTGGAGCGAATGTACTGCGTGACAATGAATATACGCTGCTCCAAGGTGTATTTCATCTTTTTCATATATTCACCACCTGCAACAGAAGGAAAAAATCAATTATGTGCGTTTCTCCATGGGTTGCGTTACTTTTTGATCACCCTGTATATATTATGAAATTATAACAGCGGAACAAATAATGCACACAGTTGATCTTTAGGTCTTCTTGAGACCAGTTTTAGTCGGCTCTGAATTCCTTGCAGTGCTGAGTGACTGCGCGGAGAAGGTACTGCTTTTGCGCTTCATCCTTTGTGATTGTGCTGTTGAAAGCCTTAATGAGCGCAACTCCTCTTTCTGTGCAATCGTTAACCACTGCCATCTTTACATGTTCCTTCATTCCTTGGTAAGCTGGATCTGTGTTCCAATCATTTGGTGTCTTGGACAGGAATGATTGCGCCTGTTCACTTCCGTGCTGCATGACGAGGTTGAAGAAGATTGCTGAACGTTTGGTGGCATAGAATTCCAAAGGATTGCTCGAGGAGAACATTTTTCCGTCCACGCGTTTGAGTCCTTTTCTTTTTTCGGGAACAGCTACGATGTTGTGAGCAATCCTCTCCTTCGTGGATGCGTGAACTCGAGGATCAAAGAGTGCCAAGGGGATTAAGTGCTCAGAAATTAACCACAAATGGCACTTCATCGCGGTAAATGCCGCGTCGTTTGTCTTTCCTGGGTGAGCTTTCAGCTGGCGCAAGAAAGTGAGGTCATTCAATGGAGCCATGTATGCAACACTGGCCTCATTCCAGTAGTGGCTGTAAAGGAGCGTGATAAACAGGCTTAGTTCCTCGATGTTCCATTTCTTGGTCTGAAGCAAGGTTAATTGATCTCTGAATAGGAACACCTTGAGCGTGTAAATGGCCTTGGCCATCCATCGTGTGTGGCATGGCTCCAGGGCTTCAAATTCTCACAGGACCATCAAGCTTCCCTCCCAAGAAAAGGAGGCAGAGAAGCATCAGTTCATCATAGTCGTCCTGCTGGCTCTTCTTGACAGCCTCCTTGTAGTAGTAGACCATTTCCTTCCTCTGCTCTGCTGTTTCAATGAACTGGCTGTCAGGTGCACTCTCGAACTTGCTGAGATCAATGAAAACCCAGTGCTGCTTCAAGCGCTTGAATAGGCCAACTTCAGGTCCACTGGATGTTCAGAAACAAGCACCAAAGGCTGCAGCAAGGACGACTTCTACCACGTGGTGTCAGCAAGTGATCCACACCAGATCAATACCCAACTCCTTTTCAATGAGAGTACAAGTTCCAGCATGAAGTCCCGTGTTGGATGCAGTTGTATCAAAGACAAGACCTCGAACGTTGCCCCTCAAAGACCAGTCATCCACAAGCTTCAGGCACGCCTGAGCCTGAGATGTTCCAATTGCAGCAGCTACCATTGGAACTCCAAGGAGTTTCTCTTCCCCATTACTGGTTACAAGCACAGCCACACGGTCCACCACCTCTAACCCATGGGAGATATCTGTAAGCAGCTTACTATCCTCCACCTTCCCAGTGCAAGAGAAGGGGCTCATGGGTCTTGAAAGTGGCCTGATCTTCGCGGCACACCGCTTCACGTGTACAATGTACATTCTCTCATGTGACGAATGGTGCTGCGTGAGATTGACACTTCGTCCAAGTTGTGCCCCAGTGATTTAATAGTTGCTGTGACCACTGCCATTCCTTTCCTGTCACTGATGATGTGGTGATCCAAGGCTAAGGAAATGTCAGGCGTGATCACAGACTTCAATTGCTTAGGAGTGGAATGTTTTCATGCCAATTCCTTAAAAACTACAGTATCTGAATCTGATGATTCAGATGTGCTTGAACTAGAAGCCTCCAGTTCTCCCTGGGACCATCTTGCATCCGCCTCGCGCTTGACCTTCTCCTCTCGGTTCATCTCTGCCTCACACCAAATCCTCTTCCTCGTTTGTTGGTCAGCCATTTTCTTGTCAATCGGGCCAAAGCTGGAGGAAGTGGGATTATCGAGCTGAGCGACAAGGAAGTTCTTGTCCTCCTCATTCATCATGGTCTCGAGGGCGTCATGACGTGAAAGATCGAACACGTCAAGGTCTCGGCGAAATATGTCCTCCTTCATTCTGTAGGATGGGAAATGCTTTGTGCAGTTCTTCTTCAGCCCCTTGTATTGCTCTTACAGTTTCAGGAGCTGTTCTCAGCGTATCTGGTATCCATCATTGGAACGTTTGCTTTTGTCCAAAACGGGATCAAAGCCTCAATGGTCATCACCGCACTGTTATATTCTGTCTTCCTCTCCTCCAGATGGTGGAACATGAATTTCCAGAGGACTTGAAGCTTGGTAGGGAGTCCTGCCCTAGTTAACTTCTTCTCCGCCTTCCCTAGTAACCACACCTCACTGCTAGACCGTGTTTTTGATTGCTTCAGCAGCATTTCTACACATTCCTACAAAAGAAGCCAAATTTAGTCATACTATAGTAATCAGTCATTAGTGAGACACGTCATGCATGATTGAGCGACCTCTTAACGACACTGTAGACCAACCATACTTCACACAGTTATTCACACTAAGGGTAGGAACAAAAGCAACAATGACCCAAAAGTGAAATCTCGGATGCTAAATTTTCCCTATGCTTGTGAACCACCCTAATGTTAATGGTGTAGAACAATTTTTTTTAAATTTCAACATGGTCTTGAATGCAGCCTTTTATATATTATGGACAGTTAGGGTGCTTTGTATCCCCCATTTATATATACAGGGTGTACATAAAGTCAGGATCTTTTTTTGTCAAATAATTATTATTATCTATTTTTCTTTTCAGAAGCCCTTAGAATGAATACAGAACAGCCTGTGGCAGTAGTAATTTGGGGAATCGAGGGAAAGAAATAATGACATCAGAGAGAAGTTTAGAAGGAGATTTCATAAGCCTGGGCCAATAGACAAGACAATACGAAAATTGGTGAACAAATTTAAATGAACAGGATCTGTAAATGATGAAGCAAGATCAGGACGACTGTGTATGTCAGATCTTACTGTGAATACAGTACGCGGAATTATCACTGAGGAGCCACGTATGTCCGTTCGTGCTGCATCACACAGACTCGGCCTCCCGATGTCATCTGTGCACAAAATTCTAAAAGTTAATTTGCAGAAGAAAAGCTATCATTTGCAGGTTTTACATGATTTACAGG